>OX243818.1:18086627-18156627 GCA_945859605.1 Lumbricus rubellus
ATTGCATTTTTAAGCAACAACAGCTCACATAGTAGAGGTCGATATAGTCTGTCTTAAGTCTACGAAGACTTTGTTCAACGTTGTGCATGATAGAACCACGACTAAGTCCTCTGGCATTCGGCTTAGAGTCGTCATCTCCATCAGCGCCAGCAAACACCTTTGTTGCCACAACCATCGACCCTCGATCACGGCTGAAATATATACCGCATAACACATGACTCAGCATTAAGAAACAGTTTAAGAAAGTGACGATGATGATGATGATGCTGATGATGATGCTGATGATGATGATGATGCTGCTGCAGCTGCTGCTGCTGCTGCTGATGATGATGATGATGATGATGTACTCTCTGCCCGAAGGCTGGTCCATTGACTTTATGCCCTTGGGGGGATGAGATGAGTGAGGTGGTTTCCAGTTGGGGAGGGAGAGAGGGAGAGAAAGAGGGAGGGGAGGGATAGAGAGAGGGAAGGAAGGTGGAATGGAGGTAGGGAGGGATGGTTGGATGCTCTTTTCAGCCACAGCAACGCGTGGCCGGGTACGCTAGTGTACAGTATATGCAGGGCCTCCGACAGGGGGGGCCGCCGGGGCCATTTGGCCCCAGGCCTCACTTGATAAAGGGCCTCGGAATTTCAAAATTACGGAGTTATTTATTGAAACGAGGAATTTCGGAATTAAGGAGTTAGTCATTGAAATATAGCGCTATACAAATTCTAATTATTTCATGACAAATTCATCGAAATATAGCGCTATACAAATTCTAATTATTTCGTGACGAAATCGTTGACGCTAAATTGCAAACTGTAAAAATTCATACATCAAATATTAGTTAATTTAGTTGTAAAATTGAAAAGTTGTCAATGTCAACACTCACCAAGACTTTGCAAGAGTCAACCATCTAAACCAGTGGTTCCAACCCTTTTTTGACTGTAGGACCACTTTTTCTAAGTTGGAGGACACGAGGGCCACTTTTTCTTAGTTAAAGGGACATTAAGGCATTGGAAGAGGGGCAGGCCACAATGCTAAAATTTAATTTTTAAAAAGCATGCAAAAATTGTTATAATCGATTCAAACTTTTCAAAGTAGAATGTTTGATGTTTATAGACTTGAAAATAAAATGATCTGCATTAGAAAATAATTTTATGCTCTATCATGTCCAAATTATCAATTTTTTCTAATTATTTTGTTAATTCTGTGAGAGATGAGGGTCATTTTTAGGCCTGGCGGGTCATTTTTTGGCGGTTTGGGAACCGCTGGTCTAAACTCTATTATAGGCTATAGCTCATTACTCTTAAGTCAAACACTCAAACCTAAATAATCTTTTAATATGAATATAATTATTGTTCTTATCGTCCGATTCGCTTTGCAATGTGTAGGCCTAGCCTACACAGTACACTGTAGGCTACCAGCAATAGTCAATTTGACAAAATTGACCACATTGTCAATTTTATTGAAAAAAATAGTCTAGCAAATGGATTGGCTATGTTAAGCATTAATTCTGATATCGCTAGAACTTTAAATTAACGAAGCATTATCGATGAATTCGTGGCTTTGAAGATTCGAAGGATGTTTTGAACCTTTATGTTGAGTTTTCAAAAAATATTTTGAAAAAGGCCTCGAAAATCAGTTGTGGCCCTGCACTGTAAAAAAAATCTCGTAAAATAACGGTGAATTGCATGGCAACTTAGTTGCCATGCAATTCACCGTAATTATACGGGCGCCCGTATTCTCAATTACGGGTGACATCGTAAACTTACGATCAATCCCCGTTTTTTGTAACGGGAACTCCCCGTTTTAATCACGGCAACTCTCCTTATTTATGCGGAAAATTCCCGTATATTATACGGCAATTCAGCGTATTTCAACGGTGAATTGCCGTTATCAAACGGTAAATCGCCGGTCATTAACGTTATATTGTTACTTTTCTTACGGCGAATCACCTTCTATTTACGATTGATTCGTTCTACATCGACGGTGAATCACCGTCTATTAACGGGCTCTCCGTCCCCCTCCCTCTCCCTCCCCTCCCTTTCAATCCTCTCTTCCCCCCCCACCGCCCCTATCCGTTTCCCTCCCTTTCCCCCGCTCCGTCCCCTCCCTCTGTCTCATCTTCCCTCCCTCAGTCTCCCATCTCCCTTCCCTCCTCCATCCCTCTCGCTCCACATTACTTCACCAAGTTGAAATAGAACTGGAAAGGACATTAAAATCAGATCTTAAACTGGAAATGCAGGTAGCATCAAACAAATCAACTGAATCAGAATATTAATTAAACACACATTTTAAACATCACAACTTCAAGAAACATCGACTAATGATCTGGCATTTCTGGAAAGAGAACAATACACGATGTTCATGCCATTGAACAGTGCGACATAATGCAAAGCCAGCCGTTATAATCTACAGACCTCTATAGCACCATTATCATATTGCAAGAAGAATGAATAAAAACGTCGACAGTCTACAAAGAAGTCAGGATAATAACTGACAAATTAAAATTAATTTTTTTTTAACAGAAATGGGCAGGCTGAAGCAGACGAGTTATTCAACACTTTATTGATGAACAGCTTTGCTCACCAAAAACTTTCAACACACTCTCATTGTTAGTGCAAAAGAACAAACAGAATGCACAAAACAGTGCTGTAACATTGTTTATGCTGTGGAAAAAGCATTAGAGTCATTGTCCATCGCTACAGGAAACCAGGCACATAATTTCGACTTCGTTGACTTCATACTTTTTGTTCCACGTGCAGAAGTGTGCTGCGAAAGAAAAAACAAACACAAGAATCAGTCAAAGAAAAAAATTGTCCATAGGCAGAGATAGAGAGATAGGAACAGAGAGATACAGAGGGTGAGAAAGATACATATAGCGAGAGATAGATAGAGAGAGATAGGCATAGAGACAGACAGAGAGAAAAATAAATAGATAGACAGAGATAGAGAGCTAGACAGAGAGAGAGAGGGAGAGAGAGGGGGAGAGAGAGAAAGAAACAAACAGGTTATTAACGCTCGTGAATAAACTAGTGCCCTTAACCCTCGTGAATAAACTTTAAGGCCCTTCGCTCTAGTGAATAAACTCATGCCCTTAACCCTCGTGAATAAACTAAAACCTTTAGCGCTCGTGAATAAACTAGTGCCCTTAACCCTCGTGAATAAACAGAGGCCCTTAACCCTCGTGAATAAACTGAGGCCCTTAACCCTCGTGAAGAAACTGAGGCCCAAAGGGTTCCTGAATAAACTAGTGCCCTTAACCCTCGTGAATAAACTGAGGCCCTTAACGCTCGTGAATAAACTGATGCCCTTAACCAACGTGAATAAACTGATGCCCTTAATCCTCGTGAATAGACTGAGGCCCTTAACTCTCGTGAATAAACTGATGTCCTTAACCCTCATGAATAAACTAGTGCCGATAACCCTCGTGAATAAACTAAAACCTTTAGCGCTCGTGAATAAACTAGTGCCCTTAAACCTCGTGAATAAACAGAGGCCCTTAACCCTCGTGAATAAACTGAGGCCCTTAACCCTCGTGAAGAAACTGAGGCCCAAAGGGTTCCTGAATAAACTAGTGCCCTTAACCCTCGTGAATAAACTGAGGCCCTTACCGCTCGTGAATAAACTGATGCCTTTAACCAACGTGAATAAACTGATGCCCTTAATCCTCGTGAATAGACTGAGGCCCTTAACTCTCGTGAATAAACTGATGCCCTTGATCCTCGTGAATAAACTGATGCCCTTACTCCTCGTGAATAAACTAGTGCCCTTCACGCTCGTGAATAAAATGAGGCCCTTAACCCTCATGAATAAACTGATGCCCTTGATCCTCGTGAATAAACTGATGCCCTTACTCCTCGTGAATAAACTAGTGCCCTTCACGCTCGTGAATAAAATGAGGCCCTTAACCCTCATGAATAAACTAGTGCCCATAACCCTCATGAATAAACTGAGGCCCTTAACCCACGTGAATAAGCTGAGACTCTTAACCCTCGTGAATAAACAGAGGCCCTTAACCCTCGTGAATAAACTGATGCCCTTAACGCACGTGAATAAACTAGTGCCCTTAACCCACGTGAATAAACTGATGCCCTTAACCCTCGTGAATAAACTAGTGAACGCAACCCACGTGAATAAGCTGAGGCTCTTAACCCTCGTGAATAAACTGAGGCCCTTAACCCTCGTGAATAAACTGAGGCCCGTATCGCTCGTGAACAAACTAATGCCGTTAACCCTCATGAATAAACTGAGGCCCTTAACCCTCGGGAATAAACTGAGGCCCTTAGCGCCAGTGAATAAACTGATGACCTTAGCGCTCGTGAATAAACTAATGCCCTTAACCCTCATGAATAAACTGAGACCCTTAACACTCGTGAATAAACTAATGCCTTTAACCCTCATGGCGCTCATGAATAATATAGTGCCCTTAACCCTCGTGTATAAACTGATGCCCTTAATCATCGTGAATAAACTAGTGCTCTTCGCGCTCGTGAATAAACTGATGCCCTTTACCCTCGTGAATAAACTGATGCCCTTAATCCTCGTGAATAAACTAGTGCCCTTCACGCTCGTGAATAAAATGAGGCCCTTAACCCTCATGAATAAACTAGTGCCCATAACCCTCGTGAATAAACTGAGGCCCTTAACCCACGTGAATAAGCTGAGACTCTTAACCCTCGTGAATAAACAGAGGCCCTTAACCCTCGTGAATAAACTGATGCCCTTAACGCACGTGAATAAACTAGTGCCCTTAACCCACGTGAATAAACTGATGCCCTTAACCCTCGTGAATAAACTAATGCCTTTAACCCTCATCAATAAACTGATACCCTTGAACCTCGTGAATAAACCGAGGCCCTTTACACCCGTGTATAAACTGATGACCTTAATCCTCGTTTATAAACTAATGCCCTTAACCCTCATGAATAAACTGAGACCCTTAACCCTCGTGAATAAACTAATGCCCTTAACCCTCATCAATAAACTAAGACCCTTAACCATCGTAATAAACTGAGGCCCTTGTCGCTCGTGAATAAACTAGTGCCCTTCGCACCCGTGAATAAACTGATGCCCTTTACCTTCGTGAACAAACTGATGCCCATAACCCTCGTGAATAAACTGAGGCCCTTAACCCTCGTGAATAAACTAAGGCCTTTTGCACTCGTGAATAAACTGATGCCCTCATCTTTCGTGAATAAACTAGTGCTCTTAAACCTCTTGAATAAACAGAGGCCCTTAACCCTCGTGAATAAACCGAGGCCCTTCACACCCGTGTATAAACTGAATAAACTGAGGCTCTTAACCCACGTGAATAAACTAAGGCCTTTAGCACTCGTGAATAAACTGATGCCCTTAATCCTTGTGAATAAACTGAGGCACTTAACCCTCGCGAATAAACTGAGGCCAGTATCGCTCGTGAACAAACTAATGCCGTTAACCCTCGTGAATAAACTGAGGCCCTTAACCCTCGCGAATAAACTGAGGCCCTTAGCGCCAGTGAATAAACTGATGACCTTAGCGCTCGTGAATAAACTGAGGCCCTTAACCCTCGCGAATAAACTGAGGCCCTTAGCGCCAGTGAATAAACTGATACCCTTAACCCTTGTGAATGAACTGAGGCCCTTTACACCTGTGTATAAACTGATGCCCTTAATCCTCGTGAATAAACTAGTGTTCTTCGCGCTCTATGAATAAACTGATGCCCTTTACCCTCGTGAATAAATTGAGGCCCTTATCACTCGTGAATAAACTAGTGCTCTTCGCGCTCGTTAATAAACTAATGCCCTTAACCCTCATCAATAAACTGATACCCTTGAACCTCGTGAATAAACCGAGGCCCTTTACACCCGTGTATAAACTGATGCCCTTAATCCTCGTTTATAAACTAGTGCCCTTCGTGCTCGTGAATAAACTGAGGCCCTTAACCCTCGTGAATAAACTGATGCCCTTAATCCTCGTGAATAAACTAGTGCCCTTCACGCTCATGAATAAAATGAGGCCGTTAACCCTCATGAATAAACTAGTGCCCATAACCCTCGTGAATAAACTGAGGCCCTAAGCGCTCGTGAATAAACTAGTGCCCGTAACCCTCGTGAATAAACTGATGACCTTAGCGCTCGTGAATAAACTAATGCCCTTAACCCTCGTGAATAAACTGAGACCCTTACCTCAACCTAGATTGTCTGTCGTAATTGACTGATCTTCAGGAAGCCAACATCATAAATGCTTGTCATCGCCACTTGATGACTGGTCAGATAGAAGTTTCTAGAAAAAAATAAAAATTGTGGGTGTTGGATATCGACAACACATGTCATGCTATACAAGCTTAGTATCTATAGTAAAGTAAAACGTATAATAAAGTGGTGCCATAAGAATAAAATAGCGCTTAATTATACTGATAATAAAAGAACAGAGATTCTGTAGTTAACTCTACAGTACTACACATTATCTGCAACAGAGGCCTCTAAAACTTACCATTGTTTGGCTATCGCAAACTTCAGCACTGCTCTTTTAGAAGCTAATTGTGTTACAAAAGATTAATAGCAAAACAATATATGAAATAATTTATGTGAAGAAAATATGGATAGTTTATAAGTACTGCATGAATATTTTGATAATTATATACTGTTGCTCAATGAAACCAAAGCATAAGGAGATTTTTTTTAGGTTGCACATGATTAATTAAGGAAACTATCCCTGTAACACTAGTCCTGTAGAACTAGGAGCCACAAACTTACAGTACATGTTTGAGACATCGAGGAAATGGTTGCCATGCAGAAACGTTACACCTTGGTTACCAGTCGCTCAGTGTCATCAATTGATACTTGTCATACGACAATGGCGCTTCATAAATGCATAACATTAATGAAGGCTATAACAACAATGTTTGGTTAAAAATGAGATACTAACGATGCTTTCGAAGATGTAACCACACGTAGTCAGGGCCATGAACTTGTTCAGCATTCTCAATTGCCAGAGTTCGTACAACACCTCGACTTCTACAAACAAAACTATTTTCAGTTAGTCAAATCACAGACCCTATGCAATGCCATGGCAATAATGAATATCAATAGTGACTCCTCCTCCCACCCCATCAGTTCTTTCCATCATTGTATCTGGTGAGCTCTTATCGTCCTTTTCTCATCCCAAAACCTGCCTTTTCTCTCACGGTTGCACACACTGGGAGCGCGTCTGAAAGGCTCTTGCTGGGAAAAGTGCTTTATAAATGGCCAGATACAATACAATCTCTATAACCACGTACAAACGTCATACATGCACATTACTTAGCATTGCACAAATATTTTAAAAAATTCATTGCAAGTGCAATTATAGATTAGTAAACCACTGCAGTGACAGGAACTATACACGCATACATGTTGCTCGCTGTGCCAGACATATGCAACTAACTGTTATTATGCATCTATGAATAGCGACACTAAATGAAAAACATTCTAAGTAGGTTTACAAAAGTGCTGCATATTTAAAGAATTATTAAGATGGGAAAACTGACAAGTAGCAAACACTGCTGAGACATCAAGAAGAGACACAATACTGGTGACAGGTTCGGATATACATACAGATTACAAAACCAAACAGAAATATGGCGAAAGTTTTAAGCAAATGTCTAGATCCAATGTTGTTACGTGCATCACAACAAAACAAATCGAACAGAAATTAAAAGGGTTTTGTAGCAAGATAAGAGATAATGTTCCACCGCCGCCACAAGATAGTGGCGCTGAATAAATGCATAAAAATAAATGTTGATTTCAATACCAAAAATAAGCGATAAATATGAAATACCTACGACGCATGTCCATAATGCAACAGTTGTTGTGGCATGTTTGACCGTTTGACAGGTGCTATCACCCTTCTAAAATTCCAGATTTTTTAAAATCTGCATCGAGTCCTAAAAACAAAATGATTTCATTCAGTTAATTCCCAGAACGTACAAAACACTAGATTGCAAGCTAAATCAGTTGAATTAAATAAATTTGAATAGAATTTTTTGGGATGAATCGTTTCTTTCATATGTAACGAAACAGAACAAAAACAACATACTTTAGTAGTCAGAAAACGAAAACTGACTCGGTCACCACCAACAACACTACTAATAGTACAAGCAATGGAAGGCTAGAACAGTAATCCATTAAGCCAGCCCTCACTTAAGCCCAGCAGAAATTGGTAAAAAGTGATAAAAATAACTAACAATATCAGTACTTAGTAAAGTAATATATTAATAACAACAATAACACCACCACCAGCTACGTTGTATCCAATAAAGAGACTAACAGCAATACATCTGGCACCACGACCGCCAACACAACACCAACATAACCACAACATGAGGACTTTCCACAAACAACAACAATATTTCTAAATAGAAGAGCACTTCATCAAGGCAGCACTTGTGGGGTTATGGGTAATAAATGTCAGCAAATATCATTTCTCAGCATCTGCGTAAAGGGTAAATGATCAGTCTTCTCTTAAATAGTATACGGTCAGTGCACTCTTTAAAGTCAAATTAAATAGTGGTACACACAAGCCACAAATCTTAATAAAAGATTCTGCCGCTACAAAGAATCACAAAATAATAACAACAGCAACAATGACAACAATAGCAACAATAATAGTAATACTAATAATAATAATAAAACACACAAAACAGCTACAAACATAATTTTTTGAAATTCCGAGGGATCCTAGGTACCTCGGGTAAAAATAATAATATTAGCTCAGTAACAATAACAATGGTTGCTAAACCTGGGACGATGCCTGATTTCTCGGAGATTTCCTTTTCAAGTTCTAAAATAATTTTTCCCTGAGGAATCATTAAAATTAAAATCTCTTGGAAAAAACAATAGCAATAATATAAAAAATAAAATACTATGCTACAAATTGTATGGTTAGCACACCAGACCTTAGTAGGTCTGGACTAAAATCCATACGCAGCCAAAAAACTTGTTCAAGATTTCAGTTCCCGCACAACCCCTGGCCAAATTAGATGAAACGAGTACACTGATGGTACACTGTCAATTAAAAGTAATTAATTAAATTAAATTAATAATATTAATAATAATAAAATAGATACTTTAAATGCAGTACTAAGCACACTGGGAATCATTAAGGTTACACACTAGGTTAGGGCTCAAGCCTTTACATAGCCAAAAAATAACTTGTTCAAGATTTCTATTTTTTCTGAAGCCCTTGCCAACTCTGATAAAATGCGTACACTGTTGGTGGGTAGATGAGACGGTGAGGGAGAGGATTGGGCACCTGTTCAGTATGCCAAGGCTGACAAAGCTGGAGAAATTTGTACCAGCATTGACCAGTTCAACACCCACCTTAACGAATTAATGACAACGTGTCTGACTAAACAAATTCTATATATACTTTGACTAAAACTGGTATTTTTATTTCCACAATTTCATTTAACTGATTAGACAATTTGCTACTCAAATACCGTAATCATGTGCAACTAGTGACTCACTAACTCACATGGCGGAAGAATTTGACAGGATAGAGCACAGACTAATTTGTCCGTTTCCACCAAGGACAAAGTCGATGATACCGTAGAACCGTAAAACAATCTCCGTTGAAAATGTTCATAGTTTCCAGGAAATTCAACCCAGAATATCACTGAAAATACATGAAAAGCACAAAAATTCAATGAATGCTTGGAAATCATTTTTTTAAAAAAACAAATAAAACTAAAAAATATAGCATCAGGGACTGATTAAGAAATGTGGGGCCCTGTTCAATAAAGCTGTGGGTGCCACAACCTCCCAGAAGCAAAACAAAGTGACACAAAAAAGTTCGTATTCAAAGACAATACGTATATTATTATTACTTCTGTTTTTACAATATCAGCAGACCTTTTAACATACCAGTTTAGTTTAAAAGTAGGCCTATGCATCTTTTACGGATTATGAATTTTAAAATGATTCATGGTCAGACATTTTCTTCTAACCACAGAAAAAACAGTGCACTCGCAGAAGCAAACACTGCATTAACTATTATATGCCCCAAATAAATTCTTGGGAGGGAAAATTTCTGGCAGTCATGCGGCTAAATAACGACTAGGTCAAATGGTTTTTACCAGGGCATTGATTTTCCATGCTGTAGAGCAGCCACTGATTGGAAATTAACATATATTTTCGCGCTTACGCCCAGTAGTTAGACCCTGGCTCAAGCTCCATCCTACTTATGTGAGCTTTTCCCCCCGTCTTCTGACTTTGTCTGGTTATGAAAACTGCAATAAGAGCTCCACACATGCGCAAAAGTTGTAGCCTATGTTAAAGCACTAGCATAAAAAATTTGACAATTTGTTGTTCAGAGATTTTTAAAATTATAATTAACAATGATGAAAATATATTCCTATTGCATGTGCGGAGCCCCTAAAGTGTGGGCCCCTGTTCGGCCGAAGATGTCGAACATACCATTAATCCGACCCCAAAGCATTAGTCTTCCATATAGGCTACATAACGCACGCACGCTTGTAAACCACCGTAAGTTCCTATATAAAAGACAATATTCGTGTCCATATTAATTCGTCATACCACAAAATATGGAAATATGTCCTGTGAATTTACGAATCAAATTACCTACTTGATTAAGTTGATTTGTCAGAATTTTCCCGAAATTGGTAACCGCCCATATCTTCCGCCATCACTTGAAGAAAGGAAGTACTTCCGGCATCTTCGTCCCAGCAAAATCAAGGCTTCCGCACCACCGTTCAATGCAATATAAATTGTATAGCGCAATAACCCCGCATCTGACAACCGTAATAAGGCCGAAAAATCATATTGTTACAATAATATTATTGGCCATCATTTATTCAAACCGATAATGTACCAATCATGTATATTTAGCTACCCTCTGGCAATAATGACTAATTTTCATATTAAGAACAGTTAAGCGCCTGACATAGTCAGAGCTGGAGTAGGCAACCAGATAAAAAAAATACGCATTTAATTCAGCTAGCGGTTATTAGCCAACTATGGTTTTCGGTCTCCAATTAATTGCATTAGTATATCCTTCGAAGTATATTTGATAGGCTTAAATTAACCTAACTTCTTGCGAAAAAATAAATTTGCGTGGAAAATATTCTTCAAGAAAATCAATAGGGTCAATTCTCAATTAGGCCTAAATGAAATTGCAACCATCTTCATCGCTAAAAAGCAAGTAAGCTGCTGGCTAGAAACCATATTAGAGCGACGTGACAAAAACATTGATACCATTTCATGTTAAGTGGCCATTTCGTATTAACTTAGGCCTAAATACTCATCCACCCAAAATTACAATGCCAGGTTTTTTAACCTTGCTGCACTTAAAAATGACCGTGCATCAGGCGCACGCAGAAACTAAATATTAGAATTAGGCTTATTATATGCTGAAAGCCCAATAATTCCGAGTTGCGTCAGGAATCGCATGCAGCATTGTTCACAAGGGAAACGGATATCACAAGATATATCCTGAAGTTTTCTACTGAGGCAAGGTAAAGGTCTATCTTGATCACGGGCAATAGTAATTATTAGTCTGAACAGAATCTGCAGAGTGAAAACCAGTTCCCGGTCAAAATTCAAAGCGTCAGAATGGTTAAAGAAGAGTTTTCAGTTTCTAGCGAAAGACCGGTGCACTTGGCCAGCTGCTAGAGAAGACAGGTCAAATTCCGGTGAGATGAACCTTAATGTGTGGATCCTTTCTTAAGTCACATTTTAGTCATGCCATATCGGCGATTACATTAAATTGTTCTTGTCACGATCTTGTTTGCTGATGTAGGCCTATGCGATCGTCCTATGCTATGTACGGCTCATTAACGTGTCAGATGCTGTGAATGAAAGCTACCTGCATTCAAATTAATGTGTTTGCAGTTAAAATTAAAGCTCGGTCTTTTCCCACATATTTTTTCAGTTACAAGTTCACAAATTTGAGTGACATTATAAGTTAAAAGTATATCTTGAAAATAAAAAAAAACATTGTTAGCATGGGTTTCGAACCCACAACTTCTCACTCAAAGGGCGGCATCTCGACCAATGAGCTAAGATGCACTTGCGTGTAAACTGATTTTAAATCCGCTATTGAAGCTGCTTGAGGAGAAGCATAACAATCGCTAAGTTTTGTTCAATGTCAATTTACCCACCGCTCCGTTATCATAAAAATTAGTAGCTAAATGGCACGCACGGTAAATTCGCATTAAACTCATAGTAATACCTTCACTGAACGCTGGAGTCATTTAAAAGGAGACCAGTGTTATAATTGTGACTCCAGACTTGCGCGACTGTTTTACCACAATTGCAGGGTCTATATTTTACACTTAGGCCTATCCAACTTTTATATGTTGACCTCGTACACAAAATTCAGTGACATAGGTTAAAAGCATATCTGGAATGAAATTAAGAAAAAAATGGGTCGCATGGGTTTCGAACCCACAACTTCTCACTCAAAGGGCGGCATCTCGACCAATGAGCTAAGGTGCACGTGCTGGTAAGCCGATATTAAAGCCGCTATTGAAGCTGCTTGAAGAGAACCATACTAATCGCTAAGTTTTGCTCAATGTCAAGTTGCTGATTGATAATTTAAAAAATTAATAGGTTTATGCTCATCATGTGCTCGATTAGCCTAGGCTAGAGTTTGCAATTTTTAGTCCTCTGTGTGGGAAATCTACAACGTTTGTTAGGTCCATGCGTGGTGACAACCCTTTGTTCGGGGTTTTTCCACTATCAGAGTATTAATGCGCAGTCCACACTGTGCAATGTGGCTCTGTGCAATGTTACGAGTTTCTAATAACTAATTTTCACACACTTTCGTATGACTTTTGTGGACAAATTTAAATAATTAAAATGAATCCTTAGTCACTCTTTTATTTATTTGTTTACTTTAGGAGGTAACCTAGCTATTATAAAGCCGAGAACGGAGAACTATTTGTTTCGATGCGCCATACAAATCTATTCTGTGAGCAAATGTCTAAAAAAACGAGTGCTTCACCCTAAAATGAACGGGGGCGTCGCCGCGAAGGGGTTTAGGGGCAACTGATCGCTTTTTAGCGGGAAATAGTCGTACTAAAACGATAATCCACCCCGCATTTAACGGTTTTTTGGAACAGTGTGGGCCTCCAAATCCTGTCGGAGGCCCTGAGTATATGAATGAGAATTTACCTGCTCAACCAAGATCCAATAATTTCCTCTGACTCTCCATTGCAGTAGACGTTGGCGGTATCAAGAAAGTTTCCTCCAAGCTCAGCATAACGATTGAGAATGGCAATTGAATCAGCTTTATTGGTATTCCCTGGCAGACTATAGAGCTAATTTTATAACAAAATAAACCACTCAAATAATGAGCATCGAGGAACTGTCTTCCAAAACGTAGCAGTCCTACAAATTCAAGTAGGCCTAGTCTATATATCGTCGCCTGAGAATCATGTTATCGTATGCCCTACGTCAATTTTTGAAATTTCCGACGAAATCGAGAGAGAAGTTTGGGAGTAGGCCTATTGGGCAAACATTAAAATAGTTGGCGCAATAAAACTTCACAATCAGACGTCACATCAAAACATCCACATTTCACAAGGACGATGCTTTCATTTGTTAGCATCTATGTAACCGGAACTTCTAGTTAAGCAATACTTCATCAATCCCACCACAATTTAAGCAAGACTTTTGTAACATGCAATCGTTTCCTTTTAAGAAGGAATTAGGCCTACTTTTATCAATAATTATAACTTCTATTTAATTAAGAATTTTTCATCAATCCAACTTCTATGTAAGTAGGCCTACGATTCTTTTCATCAATCCCATTTTTGTATTATCAAAAATTATTTTCATCATTTCTCCGACTTCTATATAGGCCTTGCAGCAAGAATTCGTGAACTCTACAAGGGCATAACCCATGCAGATGCGATCAGGCTAATTCACGATGCAAAACTAAACGATAAATTAAAAATTTCATGTCTAGAGCTACCTCGGGTACACGTAACCAATAACTATCCCTACCTTGGTTGATGTACCCATAGTCATCGTGCCAAGACAAATATTGGACACTTTCAGTCCGCAGTTCTCGCTCAGCCAGTTGTACTCAACCCATGGCTTCTTCTTTTCTGGTACAGCCATCGTTGTGTTTAAACACGAACCTCGATAAAATAATTGCTACACAATAATTATTATCAATATGATTTAATAATCATACGAGCGCGTCTGATTAGGTGTCAGCACTTTCGTCTGATTTGAAGGCAACGACGATTTGAGGCAAATAGGCGTCAACCTTAAAATACCGTCATGGTCGATTGTTATTTTATGTATTGCACATTCAGGTGGCGCACGGCCTACGAAGACCTATCTTGCACGACGTATTGAAAGCTACAGCCATGTCAACGGGCCATCCATCTATAGGGCATACCAATGATTTTGAGTACGAACCGATGGTGGGGAGGGGCACCCATTATGATTCTGGTTGCGTGTGGTTGAGGACTGATAATGTACGTTACGTAGGCATAGATAACACGGGAGGGGCTGAGTGTACACTGACAATAAGCTTAGTTTGTCTATGTTGGCCTTCCTTCATAATGTGCCACCGCTAATCTATAAGACAGTTATCTTAGGTAGAAAGAAGTAGAACTATGATTGTGGTTTCACACTCATATATTTTTATGGCCGTTGCATACGACTGCTCTTGACTATCATTCCCAAATGCGGCTTATTTCAGAGATTTACATGTAAATCTCGTGCTAGCACGGTCCGTACACGGGGAACTAAAATTAATGGCATGGCGTCCATTCAAACGGGCGAGCGGTGGTTAAGGCTCCCTCCCGATCAAATCATTAAATAGTGAAAAGGGTCGAGGCCATAATACTTTAGCTAAAATCCGAGAAACCTATTTTTACATAATGCGACTATTGGAGAGCAGTAGTCAGGCCACCTATCGAGCACAATCACATCCTTCCAAATCTGCAGACTGCCGCTATAGCCGACGAGTTGAGTTGTTTGGGTGCTCGTTCGCGATTCTAATACTCCAAGTCGGTACAACCGTCTATTTTTAGTACGACAGACGTCCAAGCGGTGCACATCTGAATGAATGAATGATTTATTGCACATTTTAAAACTCATTATACAATCATGAACATTGCAGTACAGTACAATTGGAGTCAACAAAAGCTAGTAGCTTATATTATTATGACCCCTCGCTAAATCTACAGGGTGGGCCATAAAAGTACCTCTTAGGTTTTTGCCAATATCTTCGTCAAAAGCAGGAATGTTTAAATAATTTTTGACACTTTTAAAGGCAATTCATATTTAGGCCTACACACACTGGCCAAATTTCGCTAAAATATTTCTCACAGAACAAAAGTTATATCACTTTTTAAAAATAATAATAATAATTATTATCTTGCAATATAAAGTTCATTTACAAAAATTATTATTTGAGGTGTTACTTAATAATATCGCATTTTTTTCTTTTTGTTGCGTTACATTTTTGAATCATTAAAAAACAGTGGGTTATCTCACTAAATGTGATATAACTTTTGTTCTGTTTAAAGTATTTTGGTGAAATTTGTCCAATGCATGCAAATATGAATTGCCTTTATTAAGCCGGTAAAATCTGAGTTACAAATTTTTACTTCTGGTCAAGATACTGGCAAAAAAACCTTAGGGTTCTACCTTTTTATGGCCCACCCTGTTGAACAGGAGCCAACGCAGCGCGTCACGCATACACGTCGAGACAGAGGCATACATTGTATTTCTGGATGCGTCTAATAAGACGAGCAGCAGAACGAAGTACCCGTTCAAAGCGGACGATTAGACCTAAAGCAAAGGACAAGCTTTCGGGATCGAGCAGCAGTGGTTTAACTTTCTGTTTACAAAGGCATGGAAAGAGGGACTGCAGCGTCATAAGACAATGCGCGGAATACAACAACTCGAAACTGCGAAGCTGATTATGACAACTTTGGGTGAGTTGATGTAGGCGTAAGGAAAGAGTGATCTCCTAGTCCAGAAGGATCTCATGTCTCTGACCTAACCGAGGAAAGTAATGTGTGGGAAGACCTTGGCGATCAAACTCCGATCAACGCGCACTTTCCCACTTAACACCTATCAACAGTTCCGGTGTCACGGGATATTCTATCCTCTTTAAGGCTATCCAGAAGGATGAATTAATCTGTCCCCCAGACAGAGGCGTAGCGACCGCCCTCCGTACCCTCCGACCGAAGGGGGCCCCCGGCAAGAAAGTGGCCCCTAAAAGTGCCAAAAATGAATGAAATGACTAAAAAAAGGTCATCAACTTTCTCGGACTGCGAATTGATGAAATTTTTCAGAGATTTTGGCCGGATGACTAAAAAAGGTCGTCAAAACTTTCTGGAACATTATCCTCGGAGAGGCCACGTTAATTGTTGCTACGGCCCTGCCCCCAGATGGAATATATAGCAACCGGTTTAGAGTATCCGAGAGACAAGCCATTCTTTCCAATTATTGAAAAATGCGTAGCCTATAATTGAAAAATATATATGCTACAGCCTAATCAAAATTTAAAGCGACTAATTGTTTTAAGTGCATGTCCTAAGCAATGTTCAGAGCAAGGCAACTCGAATTTATTTAGGACCAATTGCAACTGATTCTTGAGGAAAAAGCATTCTGATAGGAGTTCAAATAGGGCTGTTCTTGTGTCCAGTGTATTTTTTTTAGTAAATACTGCTATGGGGCCTAAACTTAGATTTTTGTAACAGAGCTAATATAACTTTTTGGCGAGAACCTAATGCACCCTAGCGCCGGGGTCACCAAATAGTATCCCCCGTATGAATCGTATTCCCCAGATGGAGAGAAGTTGAAAAAGTCATTTCCGCGTGTAGGCTATTTATTTTTGCAAATAATTGACTTCCATCTGCTTTGTTTTGAACAATGACACTAGCACGTCATTTATTATGTTTATTCCTACTCAATAATTTTGTTTGCCTTGGTTTTAGAGCACTTAGAACATTTCGAACATAGAACACTTAGAGTCCATAAATAAATTCGAGTGACTGCAGTATGGCTCTATGCTTTTCCAATAACAGCGTGTGGACAGATACTTGACATCGAAGACGTTCGGGTGGTGGTCGGATTGTATCATTCCAGGTCACTTCATCGACTTAGGGCCGCAATATGTGAACCCCATGATACATGCCCCTGCGGAACTCAAATCAGAGGCAGTCACGGCTTGCCCTGCTCTCTTAACTTCATCCGAATAGCTCGGCATAGTATGATCAATGACATAATGCACCGCTCCTTTTCAAAAGCAGGGATCCCATTCATCAAGGGACTCCGAGGATTACTGCGAGCGGATGGCAGAAAACCAGACGGCCTGACATTGATCCCATGGCACGCGGGTCGCCATCTTATGTGGGATGTGACAGTAATTGACACCCTTGCACCATCATATTATATCCAGGCCACGTCATCGACGTCGGTCGCGGCAGCAAAGATCGCAACGGAGAGGAAAAATACTAAATACAACGCTCTTTTAAACACACATTTCATCGTTCCTCTAGCCCTTGAAACCTTAGATCCCATTTGCGCTATAGTGGCCTAAACTTTTTCAGATTTAAGCCGCATACAAACGTTTTCTAAGGGAGAACGGAGAGATACCTATTTTCTGCTGCAACGCATCTCTATAACTATCCAATGTTTCACTCTGTGGCCTTTCGAGGCGCTTTAGCTGAGCCAGTCCTATGGAAGATTTCATTATTGGCACTTTTATCATCATTTAGAACAATAGATACTACATTATTAGTATTTTTTGCTATCGCTTCATATTATGATCTTTGAAGGTTTTTTTACAATGCTTCATATATGCTTATTATTATTACTATTATTATAAAAATATTATTATTATTATTGCTGATTTTGTTGTTGTTGCTGCTGTTGCAAAGTTTGGCATGAAAATCAGGCCCTCTCAGTGCAAAAACCATGGGGAAAAGATAAGTGTCTTCGGCAAATGAGTAGGCTATACGAAAATGAGCCCTAGACATGAGCTTAAACCGCAGAAGTGGGGAAGGGGATTCCAGGCAGAGGAGCATAAATTATCATTGTTATTAACATGCAGGACAGGAAAATGCGGGGTAACAGGACAATTACCCCCTGGACAATTACCCCCGGACAATTACCCCCGGACAATTACCCCCGGGGACAATTACCCCCTGGACAATTACCCCCCGGACAACTACCCCCTGTGCCAATTACCCCCCGGACAACTACCCCCCGTACCAATTACCCCCCGGACAATTACCCCCCGTGCCAAAATTAAATCTACAAATGTATGTCATGTTAACGCCTACCTAATTAAATATTTAAATGTTATTGATGAGTTATGACTTTAGTTAGCATAATAACTAAGCAAGGTTAAGAGCAACTCCACGAAGATAGGCAAGTTATTGTTAAACGTTCAAGAAAAATACTAAATCAAATCTGATAACGGTTGTAAGCTAATGTGTGAATAAGGTAAAAAGTTCAAGAAAACTTCAACGTTTTAAATGCCTGCTTAATATTTAAATGTAATTATCGATAGAGTTCTGCCTATTTTCGTAATTAAGTAGACTGTGTGTAAGCTAACTCCGTATTGCATTGAATAAGTATTGTAGAGTGAGATAGTGAAGAAAGATGGCTATAGGCCTACCACAGTAGGCCCTAAAGTTAATTTAGGATAGGCTTAGACAGCGCTGAACGTCCGACAAATACAAAGAGATTAGTAAAGAGATTAACGCGTGAGAGAACAAGCTCACACTGTGACACGGGGGGTAATTGTCCGGGGGGTAATTGGTACAGGGGGTAGTTGTCCAGGGGGTAATTGGCACGGAGGGTAGTTGTCCGGGGGGTAATTGTCCTGGGGGGTAATTGTCCAGGGGGTAATTGTCGGGGGGTAATTGTCCGGGGGGTAATTGTCCAGGGGTAATTGCCCTAGAACCAAATGCGGAACGAAAGTGGAAAGAAAATATTGGGTGGAAAAGAAGGAAAGAGGAAGGGGTGATGGGTGGAACGGGACGGGAGTGGAGAGGGAAAGGAGGAATGGAGGAGGGAGATAGTGGAGGGGATCAATGGAGATGGATGGGAGAGAAATTTTCGAGAAACGTCGGGTACTAAAAGGATGGGTGCTGGGTGAAATGGGGTGTGGTTGGCGGGACGGAGTTGGGGTGGTGTTGGAGGTATAGAGTTGGGTTGGGGTTAGACAAAAATCAGAAACACTGAGCAACGCTGAGAACCCGTGAGGGGTGGCGAACCCGCATCAAAGAGGCGGGTGGGGCTGGGCTGGGGACGAAAAACCTAAATTTCCCGGGCAGCACCGGGTACTTCAGCTAGTATACTAGCTGAAGTACCCGGACATCCAAAGATTTACGTTTTACGTTGGACAAGAACAAAAGGGACAAGATAGTCATCATGGGCAGTTGAGCGCAGCACGGATGGTCACTCTTATATATATATATATATATATATATATATATATATATATATATATATATATATATATATATATATATATATATATATATATAAGAGTGTTTCTGATTTTTGTCTAACCCCAACCCAACTCTATACCTCCAACACCACCCCAACTCCGTCCCGCCAACCACACCCCATTTCACCCAGCACCCATCCTTTTAGTACCCGACGTTTCTCGAAAATTTCTCTCCCATCCATCTCCATTGATCCCCTCCACTATCTCCCTCCTCCATTCCTCCTTTCCCTCTCCACTCCCGTCCCGTTCCACCCATCACCCCTTCCTCTTCTCTTTCCTTCTTTTCCACCCAATATTTTCTTTCCACTTTCGTTCCGCATTTTCCTGTCCTGCATGTTAATAACAATGATAATTTATGCTCCTCTGCCTGGAATCCCCTTCCCCACTTCTGCGGTTTAAGCTCATGTCTAGGGCTCATTTTCGTATAGCCTACTCATATATATATATATATATATATATATATATATATATATATATATATATATATATATATATATATATATATATATATATATATATATATATAAGAGTGACCATCCGTGCTGCGCTCAACTGCCCATGATGACTATCTTGTCCCTTTTGTTCTTGTACCACAACCATACAGCGAAGAGTATTCTCGGTATTCTCCATGTTCGCTCGATCCTTTTGAAACCTTTGCTCGTTCTACATCCAAAGATTTACGTTTTACGTTGGACAGTCCAGCTACATGTACACGGTGTCCCAAGTGAAGTGAGCCCCTTTTTGTTTTGGCGATATACTTGTCAATTCTAAATGAAACTCTATAGAATTTCAGAGAATGTAAGAGGGATCAATTATCAATGTTTCCTGAAAATTTCATCCAATACTACAAACAGTGTCCGAAGTTATGAACGTTCAAATTTGGGCAGTGAAAAATGTAAGTTTCCAACATGTAAAAGATAGGAAATTAGTGTTAGCGCTGTTATTCAAAGCTGATGTTCAAAATGCGGTCCATTAGCTCGAAAGCCTCGAATGCATGCTCTAACTTGCTTTCGCCATTCACTGATTGCATTGTCAACAATCCCTTTGATCAAAACGATTCCATTCTGCCACATTTCGCAGTTTGAAGTGGTCTCTGGTGAACGTGACGCGCATGCGAGTTTCATAAGGCTGCGATGGGCCAGTTTCTGTTAGAAAATTCCATTAAAAACCTTTTGCACCGTAATGTTTTTCTCCTATTAAATTTTTTATTAAACTCAAATCTTCTTTGCGGAAACCATTTTTATTATCGTCCCCCATCATGGAAATGACGGAAATATGACGGATTTTTTTTATTAATTTAGAAAGTAAGACGTGCAGTTGCAAGCAGTAATATCCTATCTTTTACATGTTGGAAACTTACATTTTCCTTTGTCCAAATTTGAATGTGCATAACTTCGGACTCTGTTTGTAGAATTGGATAAAATTTTCAGGAAACATTGATAATTTATCCCTCTTACACTCTCTGAAATTTTATTGAGTTTCATTTAGAATTGACAAGTATATCGTCAAAACAAAAAGGGGCTCACTTCACTTGGGACACCGTGTATCTGGAATTGCATGATTCTCAAGACTTTTCTCATCGACCAGGCCTGGGTAGAGAGCGCCTCTGAGAAGAATCCTAAAGGGTGCTATATAAACTTGTGTGATTGATCGATTGAATCATGGAAAGACATCGGAGATCTAGCCCAAGGATGTAAAGAATATTAGTTTGTCGGTTTGCTTAACTGGCAAATGTCCAAACAACCAGTACCTGGTAACCGTTATAATAAAATAATATTATCATTGAGAGTATTCAAGTCGGCCACTAACTTTGCCCTTTATTTGACACAAAGTGCAGAAATATAGTGTGCTTGGGCGGGTCACTTTAAATCACACCGCTGGCCGCATGAAGTCCACGGACCTCATGTTGGACAGCACTGTCCTTCGATTTGTTTGCACCTTTACATTTACGCTTACGTTTTCAGCTTTGAACCGCATATAGCCTGAATATGCTGGTAGACTAGACAATCAACAATATTATTGCTCTAACATCTTCGTTGAGCATGGCCTCAAGGGTCCTCACCTTTATGATGTAGTACGTACAACTGTAGTGGTTTGTTTACGGTTGGGTTGCTATATAGGTGCAACTGTCTACGAAGCTAATTTATGACGCTCTGCCGTAGCAAGGTCGACACAAGAGCTAGGAGTTCATAGACTGGCAGTGATTAATTTATAGACAACTCTCCCCCGGGGAGAGATTTACCCTGAAATGATAATCTCCTTAGGAAAAATCGAGAGGTGTCATTCACATGTAAATAGCCTACGTACGATTTCGCCACCAGAAAAATGATATGTAGACCTACTCATGATTTCCTCTCCCTCCCACCCCCACTCCCAGAAAATTAACAACTTTGTGTACATGTTTAGATGTGATGTTTCACGATGGGAAGAAGAATTTGAGTGCGCATCATTGAAGTAGGCCTACTTAAAAGGTCATCAGATTTTAAAGTACATGATTTACTCTACATTTATCGGAAAATTACACGAAAATACTAAAAAAGGTAATCAGATTACTTTTGGGGAAAGTAGAAATACATGAGAATTTGTTTAAAATTTATTTTAGAAAACTTTTGAAAAACTGTTTTGTCGGTGTCTGGCTGGGCAGCGGCCGTCAGCCTCAAACGGCCATTTTTCCCGCCTTCCGAAACCTGAACCCTCCGAAAACAGGGTACCAGTACTGGATTAGACATTGATGGACTGACGTGAATAGGAGTTGTCCAACAGTGTCATTAACGACTTTATCTAGATAGCTCTTTGCTGAGCGAAAATCTCTTCTTATAAAGTACCTTTCTCATGGGCGGAGACTTGGGGGGGCAGGAGGGACGATACCTCTGAACGTGTGTGGTGAGGGGGATCGTCCGTGCATATGTCCCCCCCCCCAACCGTTAAGTGTTAGGACACGTACACTTCATGAACACACTGGTGATGCTATAAAATTAAATGTAGAGATCTTGGAATAAATGAGAAAATGACTTTTTTTTAAACCATGAGCTATTCTGGCAGCACAAAAGTATGTTTTGGAGAAAATTTTGACCAAATGACTAGAAAAAGGGTCATCAACTTTTTGCCAGCGAAAATGGTTTTTTTCTGGAGATTTCGGCCAAATGACTAAAAACAGTCGTCAGAAATAACGGTCAGCAAAAAGATGCAAAATTTAAAATTTCGTCGTCGACTCAGCCGTACGTTTGTCCGACCAATATCTCGCGTCCTTCATTCGGCCACTCGTTCGTCTCCTGCAAGTCTCCTCCCAAGTCTCCGCCCATGACCTTTCTGCTTGTCAAGAGAAGAAAGAAAACGTCAGATAAACCGAACGTAAAACCTGCCTGGTGTTTTTACAGATGAAGTTATGAATCTGGAACTTGCGCAAGACATGCATATTTCTCTTACTGTAATGTCATAAATTAATTGGACTCATTCAGACGCTCATCGCAAGAAACACGGTTAAAACAGACTTTCGTTTTCAAAGCAATCATGGCTTCCGGAGATCTGATAAGGTATGATTTAACAGGAGATTATTTCGAATTTCGAAAATTGCTGTCCTCAAGCAATGAACCTGTCAGGCATCTACTCTGTGGAAGTTTTTTTGAGCTGCCCCTATTGTACTTTCTATCAAACCCAACAGACTTTGACATCATGTACTTTGACATGACGCTATGTGCCATTTATAACCATGTCAAAGTACCTGCGAGTCTTGAGAGAAATGTGTGGATAATTGACACGACCAATTGTCATGTTGGATTTGTTAGACTGAGGAAGGGCGATGAATATTTAAAGAAACCGCACGACTTAGACATAGTGAAAGGTCCTGCATCTCCAATGGAACTACTCATTCAGGCCTCGTGCTTAATGGGTAGTCTGGGAAAGACTTATAATAGATGGAAAGACATTGGTATGCTTAAAAAAGATAATGTCTACGCCTTGCCCTGTCTACTGTGGCCACCAGAGGCACATGAGTGGATTATGCGTAAACGTCTGAATGGTTGGCCAACACGGAACACAGTTGAAGCAATTGTAAAAGGTGGATGTCATCTGGTTTCAAAGCCTCACGGGAAGAACGCGAACGATGACACTCAATGGAGATATTCATTCTCACAAGCTGAAACTATTTTAATACACAACTGCTGGTCGGATGCGCAGAAGTACATCTATCATTTGTTGAGAATCATTAAAAGAGACATAGTTGCAGGGTGCGGCGGTGAAGATAAAACCTTCATTTCCAATTATTATTTCAAGACGTTGATGCTATGGGCATGCGAAGAAAAACCTCTGGAATTCTGGGAAGAGAGGAACATAGTGACATCTGTTAGAGAATTACTGATTGATTTAATCGGAATGCTCATAGAAAGAAACATCCCGCACTATTTCATGCCTGAAAATAATATAATGGATGACTTACCATGCAACACAGACGTTGAAAATGAAATCAGTTTACTATTGTGCTATGAAAAATACAAAATTTTAGAGTTAGCTAGTAAAGTACCGAAAGCGTATCCGATGGATCCGGGCTTAGTAATTATTCCCAATCGCAGTCTTTATCCACTATTGGCCAAAATTTCATATATCTTGTATCTTTCTAGGAATAAAATCGATGATAAACAATTGCAGGAGTCTAGGAAGCATAGCATTTGCAGTTCAAATCTCTTCTATCCAGAGCTTGAATATTTGTACGAAGCCGTAATAACGCATGTTCAACTGTCGACGATGAACAAATGCGAGAATCAAAAATGCAGAGAAGATTGTATTACAGCCGCAGAAGATCTATTTCATCAGTCAATCCAAAAGTTGGATTACGGTTCTACCCGCATTCGATTGCACCTTGGCTGGTCAATGTTTGAAATAGGCGAGCAGCTCTGGGTTGTTTGCGGAGGTAAAGACGGTCAAAATCAGAATCCAGTGCAGTGCCTTGGTTCACGTGTGCCTATGATGGCATCAACAAGCGTGAGAGACGCAGATGATTCTTTAAAATATCATTGCTCATTGTCACCAAGCGAAATCGATATCTTTCCTATTCTACAAGAGGTAATACTCAACGAGATAGCATTGCCATTTAACTCGACGTATGTTGTCTGTTCCGCCTTCCGAGCTAACTTCTTCTTCAATGCTCTGTGCAACAACAGAAAGACTCTCGATCTGTGTAATGAAGCCAACAGACAACTGAGTAGTTTCTCAGCTGTTCAAGAAAACCTGTTTGCGGAATTCCTTCCGTTTCCGTTGAAAAATGAATGGAGCGCCCTATACGATAAATACATCCAGATCGTTCTTGGTTTTCTCACTCTGCACAGAACAGTAACGGCACCGTCTAAGTCGAGAAAAATGTCGTCTCCTGTTTACATCTGTTCTCTTCAATATCTGAGATATATCTATACACGGTGCTGTAGAATTCTCAACGAGCCAATAACAGACGTCGATGCACAACTTTACCAATATCGGGTCAGCATTTTAAGGTATCAGGTTTGCTTCTCCTACGCAATTTTGCGAACTGCTCTTCATATTAGTAAGCGAGATGATCTTCCGCATTAAGTTGTGTAATAGAGGAAGTGAAGACGATATGTATGAACCTTCGATACAATGCGTTTAACAATCTTACAGTGATACACTATACGTTCTCAGCTACTGTTCTTCACGCGAACGATGACCCTCAAGTGGTTGGATGTTTTTGCATAGTAGATAAGCTTACCCAATAATTATTATGAGGCATCTCACGTGGCTTCATGGAATTTGCAGATATTTCTACCTTTGGATAATTAATAATGTGTAATTTCAGGCTTAACCGATTATCTAAATCATCTTTGAATTTGTATTATTTTAAATATGTTTCACATTACTGCATAGTTTGTGTGTTTTTGCATACTCGCGGACGTCCTTACGCGTGTGTTTATATGTGTATCTGACAAATAAATCCCTGAATTACCAGGACGTACATGTCGCAGCTCAGGACACGAATCTTGGGTCCTTTATCAATTTATTCTGTTGTCTAGAAAGATTGACGAAGATTCCTATTTAGATGAACCTTGTTTGGTCCGTTTGATTCGAGTAGAGCTATACACTTTGCAAAGTATTGACACTTAATTCTTGGTCATTCAAGGTCATTTCAAGACGAGGAAACGAAATCTAGTAAAAATCAGTGAGAAACGGCCTGATAGGCCCTAGATGTGAAAATCGGCTTATTCCATTGATATGTACTATATAGCTACTGGATAGGAACTGACCTATGAAAGTATGGATTATCGCTCACTCAGGGATATCCCAGGATTCTTTGAGGCAAAGACAATGATTTCTTAGAGCAACTCCCAGGATTCTCTGGGGCAAGTCCCAGGATTCTCTGGTGCAAGTCCCAGGATTCCTAGCGGCAAACCATAGCAAAGGATAGGCGGCACACCAGAGGCGTAGCGACCGCCCTCCGTACCCTCCGATCGAAGGGGCCCCCGGCAAGGAAGGGGCCCCTAAAAGTGCCAAAAAATTTATTAAATGACTAAAAATAAATGAAAAAAGGTCATGAAAATTTTTGGACGGCGAATATGACATTTTCCCGAGATTTTGGCCTAAAAAAGGTCATCAACTTTTTCAGACAGCGAATATGAAATTTTCCCGAGATTTTGGCCCAAAAAGTTCAACTTTTTCGAACGGCGAATTGATGAAATTTTTCCAACATTTTTGCCGGATGACTAAAAAAAGGTCGTCGGAAATATTATTTCGGACATTATGCTCGGAGGGGGCCACGTTCGTTCTTGCTACGGCCCTGCGGCACACTCTTCGGCTTAAAACGCAAATTTCTCATCGATGATACAAAATTGTTTAAAACCAGCCTATGGTTTTGGAGTTGAATGACATACAAAACAATCAACTTAATTTTATTTAGCGGCCACTGACCAGATTTCTTGAACATAGCTTTTGAAGTTGACGAATTTAACATGGGTTTACATAGGAACATGCACGCGTCTCCCTGACAGGAAGTCACGTGTGATTCGCCGTCGGCCATGGACCAGTAACCGAAGCTGTTCCAATCCAGTTAACTTAATACATATCAATGGCTTATTCTTTTCGCTTTGCGCGTATTGATAAAAGCTAGATGTGAACAGAAACAAGACTGTAAATATATAGCCCTACCGAAGTAATTGTAATGTAAAACGGCAAATAATGTGATTTTCAATCCATCGTGTGGCTGGACAGTGTCCCATTTAGCGAATAAAATGCTTATATTAACACATGATTTATAAAATATTCCCGAGCGTGGTGGTTTTCTCGTTTGGTTAGTTTACAAAATGCAAGTCTCGTCGGTTTAGATCTACTTAAGTAGTAAGAACCACATCGTTTCACATCGTGTTGCTTTTGAAATATTAAAGCATTTAAGCTTTTGTTTTAGAGATCGTGCAACTTTCCGCATGGCATTAGTTACAGTGGCGTGAGAACCATATAACGTAAGGGAACAAAGTCCACGGGTCCCCAGGTTCAAAGGGCCCCCAAGCGTTTTGACTAAAAAATCTCACGTAGACCTACTTTTCCATTTCTATAGTTTACGATTGCATTATGCAGTCTGAACTAAAGCCTATATAATTATGACGGATGTTTCATGATAGACATATCAGAATGCTAGGCAATGTGAAAACAAGATGAGAGAAGTCTTACTGCAGAAATGAGTTGATAGCAGGCATGTCAAGAGCCCAGGAAACAAGAAACGATTACATTAGACAGTACTAAGTTTCGAAGCAACCAGTGGCGGCGCTACGGGAGGTCGCGGCAGGTCATTTGACCTGCCTATTTTGCTCACGACCTGCCTAATGACCTGCCTAAGAAACTTTGATTTTTTTAATATATTTTAAATTCTTTTATTTAAGAGTTTTAAATGAAAAATCAACATTAATTTTTCCCTCGCCCAAAAGATCACCAGTGTTGTTGTGCAATTATTAGGCCTATGTCCAACTGACTTTTAGGTAAATAGGCATAGAGTCTAAGTCTATAGAATATGAGGTTTACAGGAAATCTATAATTATATGGATCAAACAGAAAGGATAAGAATAGGAGGGGGAGTCTCAGAGGAAGGACTCAATGGTAGAGGGAAGAGGCAAGGGTGCCCGCTATCACCACTCCTCTTTAATTAACCTAATTTATACATAAAAGAATTAATTACAAGAAGCAATGGAACAGGCAGGAGAGGGTATAAAAGTGGGTTGAATACTCATACACTGTAATAGCTCAGAAGCCCTAAGATGTGCCGACGACCAAGCAATGCTGGCGACTACACAGGAGAGCTGAAGAAATTGATGGATCAACTAAATAGGTTAATAGGACCTTAATAAAATACAACATAAAGATAAATATCGGAAAGACAAAGATTATGAGGATAAGTGGAGAAGAGGAGGAGATAGCAGTGAAAATAACAATAAATGGAGAGGAAGTGGAACAGGTCAAGAGCTTCTGCTACTGGGGGAAGCATGATAACAAAAGGTGCAAGATGCCACAGTGGAACAAAACGAAGAATAGTATTGGGTAAAGATGCATTCACGAAAAGAGGAGAGTTGATGAGAGAAGGGTTGAGCAAAGATCTGAAGAAGAGACTTGTCAAAGTGCTGTATGGAGTGTGGTACTGTATGAATCGGAGACATGGACCATCAGGAAAGATAATCAGTGACGTAACTAGCGTTGGGCTTGGGGGAGCTTAAGCCCCCCCAAACGAAGCTGAAGCCCCCCCAAATGAAATCAAGCCGTTGTATGCTTACGGCTAATTTAAATAGACTACCGCATGGACGGCGTGCATGCAGTTACGGACGACCGGCCATGACTGCCTAAAATTGGCTCCATTTGAGGTCGACACAGCCAAAAATGCGCTGGTCGCTGGGGCTCCGCCCCAGACCCCGATAGGGACCTTACGGTAAAGACAAAACCTTTCTCTTTTACAGTAGCAGTTTTACTTTTATTGTTATCCTGGTAGCTTGAGCTTTGCGACACTGAAAAACGACTTATTCTTACAATTTTCGCAACTTTTCCGTTCACAAATAGCTGGCAAACAAGAGCCTTAAAATAGCTCCATTTGAGGTCGACACAGCCAAAAATGCGCTGGTCGCTGGAGTCCGCCCCAGACCCCGATGGGGAGCTTACGGTAAAGACAAAAGTCACAAAAACCTTCTCTTTTACAGTAGCAGTTTTATTTTTATTGTTATCCTGGTAGCTTGAGCTTTGCGACACTGAAAAACGACTTATTCTTAAGTTTTCGCAACTTTTCCGTTCACAAATAACTGGCAAACAAGAGCCTTAAAATAGCTCCATTTGAGGTCGACACAGCCAAAAATGCGCTGGTCGCTGGGGCTCCGCCCCAGACCCCGCTGGGGGAGCTTACGACGCTCCCCCAGACCCCCTAATCGGCACGGGCTTCGTGCCTTCGGCACTCGCAACTTCGCGCCTTCGGCGCCGCCACTCACGACCAATTATTACAATACAGCGTTCTGGCGCTTCTTCTTTTACACTTTAACCATTGGTCATACTTAAGGCTTAAGCCCCCCCAAACGAAAAATCCTAGTTACGTCCCTGAAGATAATAGCAAGAGATTGGAAACCTTCCAGATGTAGATATGGAGAAGTATGAAAAAGTGAGCTGGACGGAGCGAGTGAGGAATGAAGAGGTGCCACAAAAAGTAGGGAAAAAAATATAACTGTAGATGGCAACTGACAAGGGAGATTGGAGGGAAAAAGAAACACGGATGATGCTGAGATGTATGATGATTGGCGGATACAACGAACTGAAGAGAAAAGCACAGCAAAGAGAAGAATGGCGTCATTGGAAGCTGAAACCTGCCGAGGGGCAAAAGAACTTAAAAGAAGAGAAGGCCTGGCCTGTGTGCTTCAAATTCAATCATCGATTTCTTTGACCTGCCAAATAGTTCCCATGACCCCGACGCGACCTGCCAAAATTTTAGAGCTGGCGCCGCCACTGGAAGCAACTCTGCTACAGTGCTAGCCTACACAAGTCGCTCAACGACTGTTTGAACAAGTAGCCTATAGAGAGAGAATGCCAATTGACAGAATTCCTCTCAATTGCCTCAAGATATGAAGAAAAACGAAGGCATACAAAGAGTATACCCTGGATAGGAAGTATATAAATGATGATTTAATACTAATTGACTTGACAAATGAACATGGGGCAATGTACGTCATTTGTTTATACTCATCACCGCCAACTGATTGCAGGCGTCAGGAACCGATGAATCGAAGGACTAAAAAAGTCATCAGATTTTATGGCCGGGAAAATGGTAATTTCTGAGATTTCGAATCGAAGGACTAAATAGGTTATCAGATTTTATGGCCGTAAATGGTAATTTTTTAGATTTCAAATCGAAGAACTAAAAAAGGTCATCAGCTTTCATGGCCGGAAATGTTTTTAGATTTTTTTGTATAGGCATAAATAGTTGCAACTGGATCATAAAAATTCCTAATAATAGGCTACTGTTTAAGAAACAATAACAGTTTTGTCTAGCTTACTATTCGACGGTTCTATAGATATTTCGGTAAATATAATTGGTCAGATTATTACAGTCTTTGATTAGGCCTACACAATGAATGATTGGAAACGTTTGTTTAGATAAAACATGGAGGCAGCGAATGAACTATTACATCGATGAATGAAAAGTTTCAAGAAAAAGCACAGGCAATCATTATTAATGGGAAGCAAACATTCACACCTTTTTAAACAGTGCGTAGGCTATATCCACTATACACTTAGGGCTTATAGAAAAGAAACACAATGAGAGTTAAAAATTATACAATAAATTTTTATAAACGGTTTGAGAATCCGAACATTATAAATGTACCATTCTATAGGCTACACATAGCAACTAAAAGCAGAGATTCAGCTGGAAAAACTAATAGGCCTAGTTGAGAAAAGCAATAATTAATTCTTCAAAACAATCCAACAACCTATATCTTTTTCATTACGAATACATGTAATCGAGCATAATTTCATAGTTCTTGATGGTAGCACACATGCCTACATGGATATACTAGAATGAGCAATTAATGTTGTTTGTCCAAATTTGAACCAATAATTAAGAGCAGAAAACAAGTGGACCAATCGCTTACAGAACCAAGGTCATAATACACACTCTAAAAAGAGTTCAGGTAGAAAAACCCTGAACGGTTCCGGTGATATTTTTTCACCTGAACTTCTGGTGCATTTCCTGAAATTTCAGATGTGCGACTTGACATGATCTGTAGAGTTCAGGTAGCCCTGCTAGTTCTGGGCTGTGCCTGAACTGATTCTGTTCAATTTACATGTAGATCATAGGTTGGTACTATATCACGTTCAAAATTATGTTTCCCAATATGGCAATACTATATTACTAGAGCAATAATACTAAAATTAATATTACACTTATTAAAATAACCTGGCCTACACGTTAATTCAGGTGTACAACCTCATATAAACTGAGGAGTTCAGGTAGGTCTGCTTAGTTTCCGGACTGTGCAAAATCCTTCAGTGTTACATTAACACGTTATCGTCCAATATGACAATATTGCATTAGCATACTGGAATAGCAGCAATAACAATTTATTATTAGACCTAATAAAATAATCCTGAACCTTTCAGGTGTGCGACCTGGATGACCTGAAGAGTTCAGGTAGGCCTGCTTAGTTCTGGACTGTGCGTAAGACTGTTGTATGTGCATTGGCCTGAACCTTTCAGGCCAATATGCATTGACCTGAACCCTTCAGCTGTGCGACCTGGATGACCTGAAGAGTTCAGGTAGGCCTGCTTAGTTCTGGACTGTGCGATAGACTGTTGTATGTGCATTGGCCTGAACCTTTCAGGCCAATATGCATTGACCTGAACCCTTCAGCTGTGCGACCTGGATGACCTGAAGAGTTCAGGTAGGCCTGCTTAGTTCTGAACTGTGCGATAGACTGTTGTATGTGCATTGGCCTGAACCTTTCTGGTCAATATGCATTGACCTGAACCCTTCAGGTGTGCGACCTGGATGACCTGAAGAGTTCAGGTAGGCCTGCTTAGTTCTGAACTGTGCGATAGACTGTTGTATGTGCATTGGCCTGAACCCTTCTGGTCAATATGCATTGACCTGAACCCTTCAGGTGTGCGACCTGGATGACCTGAAGAGTTCAGGTAGGACTGCTTAGTTCTGAACTGTGCGATAGACTATTGCATGTGCATTGGCCTGAACCCTTCTGGTCAATATGCATTGACCTGAACCCTTCAGGTGTGCGACCTGGATGACCTGAAGAGTTCAGGTAGGCCTGCTTAGTTCTGGACTGTGCGTAAGACCGTTGTATGTGCATTGGCCTGAACCCTTCAGGTCAATATGCATTGACCTGAATCCGTCAGGTGTGCGACCTGGATGACCTGAAGAGTTCAGGTAGGCCTGCTTAGTTCTGAACTGTGCGATAGACTGTTGTATGTGCATTGGCCTGAACCCTTCAGGTCAATATGCATTGACCTGAACCCTTCAGGTGTGCGACCTGGATGACCTGAAGAGTTCAGGTAGGCCTGCTTAGTTCTGGACTGTGCGTAAGACCGTTGTATGTGCATTGCCTGAACCATCATGTGCGTGACCTGGATGACCTGTGGAGTTCAGGTAGGCCTGCTTAGTTCTGGACAGTGCGTAAGACTGCTGTATGTGCATTGCCTGAACCCTTCAAGTGTGCGACCTGGATGACCCGAAGCGTTCATGTCGGCCTGCTTAGTTCTTGACCGTGCGAGACTATTATGTTGCGGTGCTGCTTGAACCTTCATGCGTGTTATCTGACAAAATATGACGATACTATATTACTAAAATAATAATTGATTACAAGACCTGATAAAAATAATCTTGCCACAGCTTTCAGGTGTAGCTTAAATGTATAACCTGACATGATCCAAAGTGTTCAGAGATGCGGCTGCTTAGTTCTGGGCCGTGCGAAAGTCTGGTGTTCCCTATTGACTATAATATTATTGTCACATTCTATGTGTTTCAAAATATCACAATACTATAATTACTCGAATTGTAATATTAATAATTTTTCTTGTAAAATAATCTTTCCTGAACCTTCATGTGTGTGACCTAACATGACCTTTAAAGTTCAGGTAGGCCTGCTTAGTTCTGGACCGTGAGAGACCATTGTGTTGTGGTGCTGCCTGACCTTCAGGTGTGTTTCCTCACATGACCTCTAGAGTTCAGGTTGACCTGCATTCTGGACCGTAAGAGACTATTGTTTGCTGTGCAGCCTGAACCTTAAGGTGTGCAATCTGATATTACCTGCAGAGTTCGGGTTGACCTACTTAGTTCTGGTCTGTACGTAAGCCTATAATGGGGCGGTAAACAGACATTTAATCTTGAACCAGAGGTTTTTTAGGCAGAAGCGAGGTGGCCCGTGTAAAAATCTGTGTGGCTGTAACGTTTCAGGTGAATAAGTGTGAAACTATGCATAGATGTAAAAAACGATGAAAATAAAATAAAAAACGGTAAAAAACGACGTTTTTTTCAAAAAAATAAAAAACGACAAAAAAACGATAAAAAACGGAAACCGAAAATAATTTGACTTTGCTACATCTAAAACCGCATTCTAACCTTTAAAAACTTGATTAGGAACCTACTACACGCAGGCTATCTCTTAAATGATGATGTTAAACGATGAAATAATGGCTTTAGTTAGCTGAATCCTTGAGAGTTGGCGGAAAACATAAGGAATATCAGAAAAAAATAAAATTAAGTGAAATAATAACAGCAAGTAAATGAATAAATAAAGATAAAGAAATAATAAAAAACGATAAAAAAAGATGGGAAAAATAAAAAACGAAAAAAACGACGTTTTTTGGGAGAGAATAAAAAACGGAAAAAAACGTTTTTTACAACTATGAAACTATGCATGGAAACAGCTAAAAAAGTAGGAAAATTGAAGGTTTTTGCACTCCCACCCTGACCCCCATGGTGGCAGAGATTTTCCGACACCCCATTGACCGGCTCCGGGTCTAACCCAACCCCCCTGCGAAGGATTGGGGTAGATTGTTTCAAAACTGTGGCCGTGCATAGCTAACAAAGCCACAAACAAAGCGACAGACAAAGCCACAGACTTACGAAAATACATAGTAGATAATTTATCGCACTACTCGTTCAAAGGTCCTGAGAGCTGTCGATAATCGTTACTATAATTTTTGATGCTAAAGATATTTCCAAGTCTTTAACTTGCAAGTCACAAACAACATTAAAAAGTCTTAATCGTGGACCTAACTGACACTAACAACAGTACTCCTTGCGTTAGAAATGTTTAACTAAATGACACTAACAAGTCTTTAGTTTGCATCTGAATGGCAGTAGCAAGTCTTATCGGTGACGGCACTAACAAGTTGACACAGTGCACAAAACCAGGGAAATCAAGCTTGATAGATTAGCCTACATGAAGAATTAGACTAATTGCACAGAGGGAGGGATTTTCTCCTACGTGGATAGTGCTCAACGCAAAACGGAGGAGATTTTGTACGGGGATTTTGCCCTTGGGAATAATGTCCGCGGGTGATAATATCTACGGGAGAATAATGTCCTACAACCAGTGGGGCGCGGTAATGTAGGCGGGTTGTGTGCCTTGGAGTCGGATGATTCGATCCAGTTTGGAACACACACCGAGCCGCCCGTAGGATCCCTGAGCAAGTCATTCACTCGCAATTGCTCCTGCGCTTCGGCGTGAAACTCCCATGCAATTTTCGCGCTGTAGTCGGGAGCGTCTGTGAGTTACTGTAGTGACTAGTGAGATCAAAGGGGCACTGTTGCAAATGCGATAAATAAATTAATTTACACGTTTCCCATAGGCGCAAGGCCTATATCCCGTTCGAATTTTATTTCAAATTAGGACAATATTATATCATTAGAATAGAAATTGATTATTAGACTTAATAAAATAATCTTGCCATAACCTTCAGATGTAGGCCTATAGGCCTAACCTGACATGATCCAAAGTGCTCAGGTAGGCTATAGGGCCTGCGCTTGCTTAGTTCTGGGCCGTGCGAAAGTTCCGAATAGGCTATAATATTATCACATTCGAACAGTCATGTCAAACATAATTAGAGTCGCCCTCATCCTTTATCCAGGTGTAAATAATTGGGACTGGCACTGCCAAAGGGAGAGCAGGCTGCTGGCGGAGTTGCTCAGCACAGCTTCAAGGTGACAGATAACATAGGCATTTATTAGGCCTACCGATGGCGTTATCAATTTTAGTAAACAAGGCTAAACTGGCGATCTTTAATCCTATAAGCTTAGATCAAAAGGGAGTTTGATTTCTGACTCGCTTGGCTGCACCGGTAAGGTCGATGCACGCTGCTCTGTGAAAGAGAGCGTGCGAGCCGCGGTTCGACTCCCGAAGGTGGCTATTTCAGAGATTCAAATCTCGGGCTAGCACGGTCCGTCCACGGGGTCCTAAATGGCGTGGCGACACTAATCATCTTCGATATGGCAGTGTCGTTAAACATGACTGTAACAATGGGGGTTTGATGAATAGCTTACTGCCTTTGTTTGCTTGACACAAATAAAGTGCATTCCTACCACCCTAGGCCTATATCCAGCGCCTCTGAGTAGTTTCTTGAAGGAGCGCTGCATAAATGCTCGGATGAATGAATCCGAGGACTCTTTATAGTTTATACCCAGGAATGCTTTCTTTTTCTTTAACCACCTTGTACAAAATTTTGACTGATAATCGGAGTTCCGAAATTTTACATCTTGTTTGTAACATAAAAACATCCAACCAGTTACATGTGTGAAGGCAGATTGACAAATAAGCTTAATTATGTTTGCAAAATAAAAAATGTCTTTGGAGATTCAAAGCATAAACTTTAGCGTTAGAAACGGAGTTTTGAGTGCGGCGACATTTATGACTGAGAGTGAAATGGACGATTACAAAATGTCCACAAGTATTACAATAATCTTTCCTGAACCTTCAAGTGTGTGACCTAACATGACCTTTAAAGTTCAGGTAGGCCTGCTTAGTTCTGGACCGTGAGAGACCATTGTGTTGTAGTGCTGCCAGGTGTGTTTCCTCACATGACCTCTAGAGTTCAGGTTGACCTGCATTCTGGACCGTAAGAGACTATTGTTTGTTGTGTCGCCTGAATCTTAAGGTGTGCAATCTGATATTAATACAGGGTCCTTGTATTGGCCTGTATCCTGAAGAGTTCAGGTAGTAGCCTATAAGCCTTAGTTCTCGACCGTTTGTCCAGGCTAAAATGTTGACCACTTCCGATCTCGCAATAATATTTTAATACTGTAGCAATAACAACTTATTATGTAACTGAATGAAACTTAATAATTAGCAGCTCAATAAGGGAACAATTTAAAGCGAATTTATTAGTCACGTGACCCACGCCTGACGACTGACGCATCCAGCCTTTATATTGAGTCTTTGTTCGATGCGGCCATGAAAGAAAGAGAAGCATCAACAACAACAGCTCAGACCGAAGAAACCGACACTGCTCCTGCAGTGGATCAGTTTCATCGACCTTTTGTATATAATAATTGAATTGTATATAAGAAGCACTGCATATACTTATGTGTAACATTATGTGTTCATCTGACTGAAGTGAGGTGGTGCCGACACAAGTGCTTAACTGCGTTGGAAACCGTCTTACGATGTGTAGATGATATGTATTAATAATAGGTAGCGACAGGCGACATGCGACGGCATATATTTTAAATTATATGTTGTAAATATATCATGCACATATATGTGTATATTAATGAACCTTAGACGTAGATTAAAATCTGAAAAATACCAAAAAAATTGATCCAAAAAACAATTGCAAAAAACACACATTAAATTATTAATATAAATATATATATATATGTATAGAAAGTGTTGTAGATACAGAGATGAGGGAAGAAGGACACATCGAGACTCGAGAAACAACCGAGAGGACGAGAGGAACACCGGACAAGGAAACAAACAACATGAAACGACAGGAAAGTAGAAACAACTCGAAAGACTGTAAAGGCCCTTTGGTCATACACGGTCGTTAAACTTCCATTATTGCGGCCATGCTTGCAAAGTATGATCATGTGCGAATTACATTCATTTAAAATCGAATATTATTTATTTAAAACTAGTATGAACTGCAAAAACACGGCCAATCTCTTTGCTAGGCATAGTTCGAAGTGCGCTGTCGAAAGTTGAAAGGTATGTACTATAATTATTATTTTTATTTTTGTAATATCGGTACAAGGTAACAGTAACAATGGTTGCGCTCTACCCTGTTTTCGAGAAATCGGGCTTTTCTTTTTCCCAGCGATTTCGGGGATTCGGGTTGACCCCCTAAGTAGAAGAGGCTTTTAAATGCGTGACTTTCATTTTTCAAATGTGCCTTTTTAGTTTTGCCTGTGAAATCTTAAGCGATGTTGTCAACATTGTTTTTCACTTTTAGCTGCGATGCGTGATATGAAAGAAATGTTCTGTTTTATGTGTTCTATTATGATACATTTCTTGTTTTCTTTCGCATCATTTAATTTGATGTCTGGCACTTGTGTTGTGAAACAAGCCTTTCGGTAATCCCTAAGACTGCATGCCTGTACATGTAAATAGTAAGGTCGCCCAAGAAATCACTAAAATAGAGCGCTATCGCATAAGCTTCGAATTTTATATTGACTGGTATTTACTGAAAATTATCCCTCATTTAAGAAATAGCGTATTTAAATAAAACTGATGGAGAATTTCAGTGATTTCGGTTCATTGTCAAATAGTACTTCAAGTAAGGCATAGCCGAGACAAACTGCGTCCATACCAGGGGCAATCGCCCCCTCGCCGCCGTTGCATCGACCGACGCGCGAGGGGTGTCGAACGGCTCTCTCCTCGGGCGCGTCTCCCTCGAACCAGGATTACCGGAGCCGCCCGAGTCACTCTCTCGCCGGTGTCTACTATCGGCACGACGGGCCGCCAAGGCGCCGTCGCTCTCTTCACTACCCGGCCACGACGGGTCTGAAACGGTCGCTCGTGAGAGGGTATAGAGCTCGGTAGCGTTGGAGTCCGACTCTGCCCCGTCCGCGACTGCCGGCTGTCCGAGGATGGCCGACGCTCAAAACAGGGTTCACCGTTCGCCGGGCAGATGACCCGCGCTTGGAACTCCCCTTCACGGCCACGGGCCTTTTCGATCGTTTGCCCGACCGATCAGCTCCCCGTCGTATCAACATAATACACAAATACACACGCTAAATAATAAAATACGCTAAAATACACCCTATCGATTTCTAAATAATAAAATACGCTAAAATACACCTTTACCTATAATTTTATTAACCTGATCGTTCTGCGTAGATGTCGCGTTGATTACTTACTGAGTAAGTGTATTGTGGGGTGCGGCTGATAAGTCGCAGCGCTCTATTTTACCAATGTCGTTGGCATCTATGTTGTTTTTGTATAATGGCACGCAGTCTTCGGGATTACCAGCCTTCGTTAATGATCATTAACTTTACGCAATGTTGCAACATGAAATTATGAGATTTCTTCTCAATCATGTCAGTTATGATGTGCGAAAGAAAAGTCACATATACGGGAGACCATTGCTTTCTATAATTATGACTTGCACGGTTTGACTGAATTATTTTTTAATTTGTTTAAACATAAATTTGTTTTATTGTAAAGGCTGCTGAATGTCATTAAGACTCTTTATTCAGTAAACTTAATATTCTCAAAATTTATGACCTGTGCTATTTGTCTATTGTCGTCCTTATATACAAATTTGGAATTAATCTCTTACCCCCCATTTTTAAAAATTATTTTATGACAGTGTCTCAATTTCACTCGTTTAATACTCGTGGTTCGAGTAATTATGTTGTTCCTTTTGCCCGTACCTCCTGTCACTTTAATAGCTTCGGAATTCTAGGTCCTCGTTTATGGAATTATCTGTCAGATGATGTGAAGAGGGTAAATAGTGTATGTACCTTCAAGAAAAAGTTTAAAAGGCTTTGTTTACAAACTATTGCTAATGTTGATTAACTTTTGGTCTTTGTACCTGCAATTACCTCGCAACAAATGTTAGTTTGTTAGAATTCTGACCGTTTATTATGATGTTTCTATTGTCTCAATTCCTTTGTAGTCTGTGATGATTTACAGCTGCAATAATATGTTGTTGCTAATATTTTTTAAATTATTATTATTATAATTATTATAAATAATCTATTATTATTCTCTTAGTATTCTTAGTATTATTACTTACTTATTATTAATATTATTATTATTATTTTTTAATAATATAATTATTCTCAGCATTATTATTATTAATTATTATTATTGCGTTGTATGTTTATCCCTGTGACTAATTAAGTATTAATGCTAATTTGCACTATATAACTGGTCATGAAGCTAGGGGTCAGGACTGTATAAGCGGTTAGCTTTTTTCTGATTCCTTTTGCACTCTGTTTAGTGATTCATGTTAATTCGGTTTGACTTGTCTGTGTGCAATAAACAAACAAATCAAAGATCTAAGTTAAACGAATATCATCATCATCATCATCATCATCATCATCATCATCATCATCATCATCATCATCATCATCATCAAGATTCGGAACTAGAGCGACAGAAATAAATATAACTTTACACCACAATTTTTTGCATTATAAGGATGTTTAATTTATTTACTCTGTCATACACTCTTAATTTGTGTATTTTACAGAATGGGAAGTTTTTCGGAAACTTATTCAGAAGGAGAGTGGTTTCAGAAGATGAATCTTTCGGATGGTCATCAAGCAGAAAATTATGTGATTCATCTTTTGGTGACTGACCTCATCTTAAGTGTGGAATGATGTAAGCCCCCTTCATTATTTTCAATTAGTGTGTGTTTAATGAGTAATAATATTCTAGCTGTACCCGGCCACGCGTTGCTGTGGAAGAAAAGACTCTCCCCCTCCCCTCCACCTCCCCTCCCTCCCCTCCATCCTCCACCTGCCCCTCCCCTTCCCGCTCCCCTCCCCCTTTCCCTTCTCCTCCCCTCCGCCTCCCCCTCCGCCTCCCCTCCTCTTCGTCCCGTTCCCTCCGCTCCTTTCCTCCCTCACACCGTCCCTTCTATAGCCCAAGAATGTTGAAAGGCCGCAAAATTATGCGACTCGCTTATGACGTCACGGCACGCGACCTCATTCATGTTTCGTCTGGTCGCTGTAACTGTCAAGGCGTTTCGGAAATCTGGCAACCCTTCGGCTTTGTTGAATTTGCAAATGGCGGTCGAGCGTAATGCAAAGTTCACTTTTTGTGGAAAAGATTGCGTTTTTTCGGATAAAAAGAAAAATGGAAACTCTCGGAAGGTTTTGTTAAATTTTCAAAACAATGTCTGCGGTACTTTTCGAGAACACTTTACACAAACTATTGGAAAGTTTCATTTTTTTTTATAGATGCAGTGCTTTAATGACACAGTTATTTCACCTGCTATTGACTAAATCATTTGCTTTTTTCAATGCAAACCAGTTGGATAAAGAAAATTCTAAAAATAACTGTGAGGGGGGGTGTGAGACTTTGATTCACAAGTAGAGGGATAGTGCAAAGACTTTACTGTGGGTGACTAAGAAAGACTGTGTGGCTGAACCCTCCGAACACCCAGCAATTCTCACCATATTGCAGAGTATTTTTGTTCTTTCTTCCTTGAGTAAGCTTATGTGTTTTGCATTAACAATGAGGCCTTTACATGATGACTCGGCATTTCTGTCTCTGGTGTTGTCCATGGCCTTCCACGTTCTTTTCACTCGGTCTTCCATTATGTTGTCCATCCAGGTCTTTGGCTGTCTTTCCTCATTCTCGCTCTCTTCACATGGTCATCCAGGGTCATGGTTGGTAGACTTAAATTGTCGTCCCTTCCTTTCACGTGGTCAAACCACGTTTCCGCTCTTAGATCCTTCCGTGTCTTCTCGTTCCTGATCCTATCTCTCCTGCTCCTTCCCAGTTACATGACATAATTTCATGTGTTTTTTCTTTGGAATATGCAATTGCAATGTTATTGTTTGTTTGCGGCAACGAGCTGAAGATGGTGGACTTGAATCATTGGTTTGATGACACGAAACAGAAGAACATTATGTAAACGGTGAAAACTTATGCATGTGGGTTGATTGAGTGCAGATTACTATTGTTACATTTCATTTTGTATTAGTTTGAGATGGGGACTAATTTCATCTTTATTGTGTTCAGTTCACTTCATCAAACATTCATGAAACGTTTGTCTTTAAATCTGTGAACCTTATAATAATTTGATGTAGTATTTCATGCTTTCAACAGATATTCTGTTATATTTTATTAAAATAGTTAAATCCATCATCTAAAGCTAAAGCAATTCTCGTCGTGGCAATGAGGTCGGACTTCCCAGGACTCCGTGGAATGGACTCATTGGCTAAGTAAGTTATATACGTTTTGAATTACTTAATAAGAATGTAACATAATAATAATACTGTGCTGTGCACACACTGCGCAGACTTGTCAGTAGGCTCACTATAGATAATGCTGATTTGATAAAATATTGCTTCGAGTAGTTTTTCTAAGGAAGGATATGAAGATATTTTCCTATTTTTTTCATTTTAAAACAGTACTATAATCCTACCTGACAATTATTCTTTGTGCTAAGAAAAAATTTAAAAAAATTACTCTTCACGACTACATTGGAGAGATATAATGTTATGCAACATTGACTTTTAAAGAATACAATGATTTTAAGCATCTGATTTTTTAATTGTAAATAATGCATAGTATCACACTGAGAGGCTACTGTATACAACAGTTCTATTAGGAAATTTTAGGGTCTGGATTTCAATTGAACTTCTGTTATTCATTATGCAAAATAAATATAATACAAAATTCTGCCTACACAAATATTGCCATAAGCCCTAGGGTATGCTACACGTTCACATTGTTCTTAGAATAGTAGCAAACCAATTTTGACACTTTTATTCTCTTTGTGTTTATATGCATGTTTTAGACTTGTAGCAATACTTATATGAATTTTTCTTTCTTTTTGTTTATGACTTTACTTGCTGACTTTCAGGTTATGGTGTCCATGGAAGCCATCTTAGAACAAAAGCATCCCATGTTGATGGCCTTGTAGAATCGAGGCACCGTGGAGTACGTCTTGGTCACCATGGAAGGTCAAACCATTGCCACAAACTTTGGTTTCTTCAGCATGCTGCATTGGAGTTCAAATTGGAGTCTACATGACACGCTGCTCATCTCTTTACTTAATAGAATATTTCAGGACTGGGAGAATGTGACATTAAACTCCTTTTAAAGGCTAAACCTCAACAAATACATGTGCCCAATTATTTGTGAAAATTATTAGTGACTTTAAAGGAATGTCTTACTAGTCTGGTTTATAAATTCTGCATTTTAATCAAATTCCATTTACCATACAATAACACTGGTACAATATTTATAATGGATTAAAAAATCACGTTCTTTTAGAAATTGTGGCATTTATGTGATATAATCATAGATTAATGGAATGATTAGTAGTCAGCAAAACAAGTGTCTGTCACAGTGGAAGGTCACGCCATTGATATTTGTGATGGCATAGAAACTGCCTTTTTGGTTTAAATAAGCTGATGAAATTTTTTCACCATGGATCTGGGCTATATATCTTCATGCTTCCTCATGCTCTAGTTTCATCAGCATGCTGCCAATTGGAGTTAAAGATGGAATGGACATGACATGCCCATTTCAAGGCTAAAAACTATCAGGCATGCATGTGCATACTTATTTGTAAAAGGAAATTTAAGCAAATGTTTTGCTATTGGTGTTTTTCTAAAATTCTGCAAGGAAATTAATTTTTTCTGACAATGACAGTCTAACACTTTATAATTAAATTTAAGCAGCATTGTCTAATAATCTGACATGTTTCCAATGATTTTCATGGACTCTTGTGTGATAACCAATATCGATGATAGAATGATTGTTGGCTGGCATTAGCTTGAAATACAATTTTCTGCCTATATCTTGCTAGAATTTTATAACATGAGGTAAAATGAATTGTGAAATATTTGGCAGTTAGTCTTAATGCTTTTTATTAAGCGTTTTAATGTCTGTAATAATATGACTGATTAATTTCTGCTCTTGGTTCCTTGTCCTATTTGTAGTTGACAATAATTATGGGAATTCTGAGACCAATTTCATGATATGTAAGATTATCTGAGTTACTTTGGTAGATGCTTACAGTTGTGAGTCAAGTAATCTCTGCCTATGACTTTTAAGGTGAAACTTGTCAGGATTTCCATCTGAACTAGTCCAGGCCGTCTGAACAAGTTCAGGTCCATTTGAAACGGTCTAATGTTTAGGTACCATGTCTGAAGTTCGGGAAAATCTCATATCTGTTCTGGTAAGAATCAAAGCCTGAACAGATGGTGGATTTTTCCTGAGTTTCAGGCGTGGAACTCAACATTTGACTGTCTCATTTGGACCTGAACTAGTTCATGGAGATTCTTGAACTTCAGGCATGGTGCCTGAATATTCGACCGTCCCATTTGGACCTGAACTGGTTCAGGGAGATTCCTGAACTTCAGACATGGCGCCTGAACATTTGAACGTTCCATTTGGATCTGAACTGGTTCAGGAAAATTCCTGAACTTCAGGCATGGTGCCCGAATATTCTACCATCCCATTTGCACCTGAACTGGTTCAGGGAAATTTATGAGCTTCAGGCAATGTGCCTGAATATTCGACCGTCCCATTTGGCCCTGAACTGGTTCAGGAAAATTTCTGAAGTTCAGGCAATGTGCCTGAATATTCGACCGTCCCATTTGGACCTGAACTGGTTCAGGGAAATCCATGAACTTCAGGCAATGTGCCTGAATATTCGACCGTCCCATTTGGACCTGAACTGGTTCAGAGAAATTCCTGAACTTCAGGCAATGTGCCTGAATATTCGACCGTCCCATTTGGACCTGAACTGGTTCAGGGAAATTCCTGAACTTCAGGCATTGTGCCTGAATATTCGACCGTCCCATTTGGACCTGAACTGGTTCTGGGAAATTCCTGAACTTCAGGCATGGTGCCTGAATATTCGACCGTCCCATTTGGACCTGAACTGGTTCAGAGATATTCCTGAACGTCAGGCACGGTGCCTGAATATTCGACCGTCCCATTTGGACCTGAACTGGTTCAGTGAAATTCCTGAACTTCAGGCATCTTACCTGAAAGTTCAACCGTCTCATCTGGACCTGAACCAGTTCAGGCCGGTTGCCTGAAATTTCAGATATGTTACCTGAACTCTTCTGAGAGTGCATGACTGATTCATTATAAACAGTAACTTTTAGTTTTACGCACAAGAAAATCATTTAGCCTAGGCCTATAATAGGTAACGCAATATGAATAAACCCAAGCACAGATATCATCTAAGCAAAACTGAATTCTTGAAGCAGTCTAATATCCTATATTTCTCTTCCATTACAAAGCAATGTAATCTAACATCATTCATTAGAGTGGACATAAAGTCATAAAGTCATTAAAGATATAATATATCGTGTATTAAACTCTTCCAAGGCCCATGCACGCTGTCCATGCGAATCACTTTCCTGACCGAGTTCGACTTAACATCTGATTCCACATTTCGATCGTGTTGTACGGATATTTCGGTATCGTTCCAGCAAAGCTCGAAACATCGTCCAGCCGCTTCATCTGTCAGCAGACAAAATATGTAATATTAGCCTACGTCTATAATATTTAGACAGAAATACAACATATTGTTGAAGTTTTGACACGGTGTGTTTGCAGCTGGCGCTGCTGCTGTTGCTGCTTGCTATGCTGCTGCCGCTACTGTTATTGCTTGCGTTGCAGCTGTCGCTGCTGCGCCGCAGCTGCGGCTGTTGCAGCTGGCGCTGCTGTCCGCTTGCTTGGGCTGTTGATCTTGGCCTACAGATCTTAGCCTACGGATCTTGGCCTACGGATCTTGGCCTACAGATCTTGGCCTACAGATCTTGGCCTACGGATCTTGGCCTACGGATCTTGGCCTACAGATCTTGGCCTGCGGATCTTAGCCTACGCTGTTGATTATATAAGTGAGGTTTTGCCCGTGCTTCGGGGCAGACGAATGGCCTGGTGAAGAACGCCGTAAAACGCGTAGTAGCTGGCTGATGATCTGGCTTGATGAGCGGTAAAACGCTTGTTGAGTGATACTATTGTAGAGGGATCCTGAATCTGTGCCTCGAGCTTGAACATCGGCCTCTTCAGGTGTTCCTCTACGTGACAGGGGTTGCGGTTTCCGACTACCGCAACCTAGCTGACGGACGAAGCAGCTCTACGACGACGGTTCGATTCCTGGCGCTGCAGAAGCTGATACGACGTACCGCCTGCTCTACGACGACGGTTCGATTCCTGGCGCTGCAGAAGCTGATACGACGTACCGCCTGCTCTACGACGACGGTTCGATTCCTGGCGCTGCAGAAGCTGATAGGACGTACCGTCTGCTCTACGACGACGGTTCGATTCCTGACCGCCGCGAATCTACTGTGATCACTTCCGACGACGAAACTCACTTGCTACTGAGTCCGTTGTACTGGCGCTACAGAAGTCACCGGAACCTGACGACGCCGGTTCGAATCCTGACCACCGCGAATCTACTCCGTCCATTCACGCAGGCGTTATTGCCTGCTGTGCCTAACGACGCCGGTTCGACTCCTGAACGCTTCGTATCTACTCCGTCCATTCACGCAGGCGTTATTGTCCGCTGTGAGCTCTATCGACGACGAACTTTGGCGCTACATAAACTGCTGCACGAACTCTGGCGCTACATAAACTGCTGCACGAACTCTGGCGCTACATAAACTGCTGCACGAACTCTGGCGCTACATAAACTGCTGCATCGGCGCACGAACTCTAATCCCAGCGCTGTAGAAATTGACACAAACAGTTCGTTCTTGAAGTGCTATAGCGATTGTGACGCAATAAATTGCTGGTGCTGTGAACTCTACATGATCATCGTGGTTTCTTCAATAAATGTGTTTAAGCCTAGCCGGCTAGTCCTTGGTCTACAGCTAAGGCCTTACTGCGCGGACTGACTAAGGGTACCTTGACGACTGGGGTTGGTACTCGGCTCCTGGTGTTATTGCCCAACCCCTGGTCCGCTACAAACTGGTACCAGAAGTGGGGTGACTAAAAAAACTCTGCACCGCTTCAAGCCGATTCCGCGGAAGTTATTCGCTGCACTTCTACGAACTGGTGAGAATATCGACAGACGGCGACAATGTGGAGTCCTCTGATCGGAGACATGGACGGATACGCCGCTGGCTTCCCAACGACTTCTACAACCGCTGCAGGACGAGGAAGGGACCTCTTGGTCGACTACGAGGTCGAGTCCAGCCGATTCCTCGAGAAAATTGACTTCGACGACACGCCGAAGAAGGATCGCAAAACCGTGCTGATTGCGGAAAGGGACGAGAGCAGACTGGAATCGAAGGTCATGGAGAACGTCAGTCGCTTGGTCGCTGAAAAGAAGAATCCCATGAAGCCCGGAAAATTCGATGGAACCGGATCCCTCGAGTCATTCCTGGCACAATTCGACGTCTGCGCAAGACACAACCGATGGACTGCAGCCGATAAAGTCGACTTCCTCCGCTGTTCCTTGGAAAAGGCGGCAACGCAGCTGCTGTGGGATTTCGGAGCCAGCACCGAAGTGACGTACGAACAGCTCGTCGTGAGACTACGCCAACGCTACGGGTCGGAGGGTCAAGCTGAGACCTTCCGAGCTCAACTCTATTATCGCCGACAGCGAGCTGATGAAACTCTTGGCGACTTGCTGCACGACATCCGGAGACTCGTCGTCCTTGCCTACCCGGTCCCGTCCAACGAAACGACGGAAATTCTCGCGAAGGACGCTTTCCTTGAAGCGATCCGCGACCGGGAGCTGTCTCTCAAGGTGAGAGAACGAGAGCCGAAAACCATCGACGAGGCGTATCGAACAGCTCTACGCCTGTCCGCGTACCAACAGACGTCGGACATGGAGGATCGTCGGAGACCTGCCAACCGAGTGCGAGGGTCTCAAGAAGTCGACGCCGGTGGGCAGCTCCAGTCTCAATTGGACAGTTTCTTCGCTTCGCAACGCAAGTGGCAACAAGACATGGAAGGAAGGATCTGCCGACAGCTGGACGAACTCAGAAGCTCGCAACGGACGAGTTTCGGCGCTGAACCGACGGCTCCACGGACGGTTCCATCTACCGTTCCTACTCCTCCGTCTCCGCCTCGAGGAAACGCTTCAGGTGGTCCCGGCCGCGGGATAACCTGCTTCAGCTGTGGACAGGTGGGCCACGTGGCTCGCCGGTGTCGCCAGCGCCAACAATTCTCCAACCGAAGTGACGACGCACGCATCTCGGACCCACCGACGTCGGAACAGAACGGAACAACCGTCACGAACCATACAACGAGGGACCGAGCATCGGGTGTGACCAACAACGCGATCTACATCCGTGGAACGATCAACGGACAGCAAAGAACTTGCCTAGTGGACACTGGGTCGGAGGTAAGCCTGGTTCCCTCTGCTGATGTTGATGGTTTGCCGCTCCAGCCTAGCAATCGCATTCTTTTGGCTGCTAATGGGACGCAGATTAGAGTCTTGGGTCAGATTGATGCTCCGATTAAGATTTCTAAAGGGTTCTCCATTGCCACTAGTTTTCTTGTCTCTGACCAGATTGGTGAACCAATGCTTGGCATGGACTGGTTAAGGCAGCATCGTTGTCGCTTAGGTTTTGGACAGGGTGCACTTTTTATTGGCCGACGCCGCATTCCTTTGGTTAAGGGCAATGGATCGCTTTGGTGTCGCAGGGTTATGGTTGCCGACGAGACAACTATTCTTCCTCGTTCTCAATGTGATATACCGTGTAAAACTCAGTATCGTGATTTGACGACCTCCGCACAAGCCTGGATGACTGAGTCTAAAGAGATCCAGCCTGGGTTGCATGTTGCCAGAGTTGTGTTGGGTGACGATGCTGATAATGCTTTTATTCGTGTGGTGAACTTGACTGAACAGCCTGCCCTGTTGACAGCTAACCAAATGTTAGGAGACTTACACCCCGTAAAGGTGGAGGAAGATAATGAGAGACAGACGGGTACTGCTGACGACAACTCTTTGGTCGGAAAGCTAATGGACGAAATCTCTGAGGATGTCCCGGCTGATGTGAAGGAACGACTGAAGGACTTGTTGGTCGAATATGAATGTATTTTCTCAACCACTGACCATGACTTGGGTAGGACTATGATTTCTCAGCATAGAATCGATACTGGAAACTCTCGCCCGGTTAGACAACCCTTGCGGAGACAACCGCTTCCATATCAGGCTGCTATTGACGCACAACTGGACCAAATGTTGGCTACTGGTGTGGTTGAACCTGCTGTTAGTGAGTGGGCAGCTAATGTGGTCCTCGCTAAAAAGAAAGATGGTTCCTTGAGATTTTGTATTGACTACCGGAAGCTGAACAACCTGACTCGGAAGGATTCTTATCCTCTTCCTAGAATTGATGCTTGTCTTGATGCTTTGTCGGGCGCTGGGTGGTTCAGCACTTTGGACTTGCGCAGCGGGTACCATCAGGTCATGATGAATCCAGGTGACTCCGATAAGACTGCTTTTATCACTCGGCGAGGGACTTTTCGGTGGCGGGTCATGCCTTTCGGCTTATGTAACGCCCGGCTACCTTCCAGCGGCTTATGGATATCGTTTTCTCTGGGTTGAACTTTGAATTATGTCTTGTGTACTTGGACGATGTCATCATCTTTAGCAGTACTGCGGAACAGCACTTGGACAGATTGGGTCAAGTTTTTGCGAGGCTTAAAGATGCTAATTTGAAATTAAAGCCTAGCAAATGCCATCTGTTCAGACGCACGGTATCCTTTCTTGGACATATAGTGACTGCTGACGGGATATCTGTCGATCCGTCCAAAGTACAGGCGGTAACCGAGTGGCTTACGCCCAGATGCTTAAAGGAGGTACGGGCTTTTGTAGGATTGTGCTCCTATTACCGTAAATTCATTCGGGGTTTCTCTTTGGTCGCCGCTCCTTTGTTTGCTTTGACGAGGAAGGACCAGCCTTTTCTGTGGGGAGACGACTGCCAGGATGCTTTCGACCGGTTGAAGGAAGCGCTGACCATGGCTCCTGTACTTAGTCTACCGGTTGATGACGCTGCTTACACTCTGGACTGCGATGCCTCTGACGTCGGAATTGGTGGGGTACTTTCCCAGAATATCGACGGCGAAGAACGGGTGATTGCATATGGTAGTCGGTTGTTTTCCGCGGCCGAGCGCAACTACTGCGTTACCCGAAAGGAATTGCTGGCCGTGGTAAACTTCACCCAAGTCTTTCGTCAGTACCTGCTGGGTAGGCAGTTTACCCTCAGAACGGACCACGCCGCTTTGAGATGACTGCAGCACACTCCGGACCCGATTGGTCAACAAGGACGATGGCTAGAGAAGTTAGCCGAGTTTGACTTCGTCATACTGCATCGACCTGGACGCAAGCATGGAAACGCCGACGCCTTGTCCAGAAAGCCGTGCCGACAGTGTCATTGGGAGGAAGCCGATGTAACGGACCACTTCGTGCGAGAGGTAATTGAGATCTCAACGGAGAATGACGGCACGACTGACATCGGGAAATCGCAGAAAGAAGACTCCGTCTTAAGCCTGGTGAGATCATGGCTGAGCGAAGGGATGCCGAGCCTGCAAGAAATTCTGCAGGAGGAAGAGGCCGTTAAGGTCTATTGGCACCAGCGGGACGCGTTGTACGTGAAAGATGATGTGATCTACCGACGGACGCCGGACGAACTGGAACAAGTACTCGTGCCAAAGGATCTTCGAGAAGACTACTTGAGGCTGGCGCATACTGGCATGACGGGTGGACACTTGGGAGTCAAGCGAACTCGATGGCAGGTTCGAAGACGTGCCTATTGGGTCGGATGGTCCGGAGACGTAAAGAGGTTCTGTCGACACTGCGACGGATGCTGCCGGTACCGACGGGGCGCGCTGCAAAGACAAGGCCCTTTGCAGCCCATGACCTGTGGAGAGCCGTGGGAGCGAGTGAGCGTGGACGTTACGGGCCCGCATCCGAGAAGCAAGAAGGGGAACGTCTACATTCTGACCATGATGGACAACTTCTCAAAGTTCGCCGAAGCTGTTCCGATGGCCAATCAGGAGGCAACCACGGTGGCCAAGGCGTTGGTGGAAACGATCGTCGTCCGTTATGGGGCGCCGCTCCAGATTCTGACGGACCAAGGGAGGAACTTCGAGGGACATGTGTTCCAAGAAATGTGTCGGCTCCTGGAGGTGGACAAAGTCCGGACGTCCAGCTATCGACCGCAGAGCAACGGAATGATTGAGAGGTACCATCGCACGCTCAACTCGATGTTGGGAAAGGTGGTGAGCGAAAATCAGCGAGACTGGGACGAGCATCTCCCATACGTGGCGGCAGCCTGCCGCGCCTCGATCCACGACGTGACGGGTTTCTCGCCAAACTACCTGGTCTTCGGAAAAGAGAACCGGGCACCGCTGGACCTCGTTTATGGACCGCCCGAAGGAACCGACGAGGGTGGACTCACCTATTCAACCTACGTGGCCGACCTGGCGGAGAAATTCGAGAAGGCGTACGGCACTGCGCGGAAAAGCCTCAAGAAGAGCGCCGAGAGACGCAAGCACAATTACGACTTGCGAGTGCGCCCTGCAAAGTTCGAGGAAGGTGACTGGGTCTACTATTTCAGCCCACGGAAGTTCGTCGGACGCAGCCCGAAGTTTCAACGTAACTTCACGGGTCCATTCCGAATTGTGCGGGCGTGTGGTCCGGTCAACTACCTCCTCCAAAAGTCGCCGAAGGCCAAGTCCTTCGTATCACACGTTGATAAACTTCGCCACTGCTACGGGAGAACGAAAGGAGAGTGGAGCGAGCCGACTGCGGAGCGAGCAACTTCCAGAGATCGACATGGTGGAGTCATCGACGGCGCAGCCCTTTCGGCGGTTGATCAATCAAGGAACAGAGCGTCTGGAACCGAAGAAAGTTTGCACGACGAAAACTCCGACGAAGCAGGGGTTGGTCCCGGTCGACCTCACCGTACCACTCGTCGACCAGTCCGGTTCCAGTAGACGGCGTGTAGGTTCCGCGCACGACGACACAGGATGTTGTGAGTGAATGACGTTAAAAGATTCCCATTTTTGGCTAAAGGCCTTTTCTTTTATCGCCAAAACGAGGGGAGAATACTTTTTATTCTTTAACGAGGCAAAAAAAAATTTATTGCAAAAGTATCATTATTTTAAATTGTGAAAAGGACCCGCTTCTTTTTATGAATCTTCTTTTTGGTAAACAGGAACCATTTCGTTTTTATTGGAAAAGGAAACATTTTCTTTGCGAAAAGCACCATTTTTATGAGCAGTTCTATTGTAGAAATGCAGTATTATTATTATTTTTTTATCTGTCCCCAGATGGACTGTTATAGGCCTAATGCTTCGTGTAAATCGGTTGATTAATCGTGTGGTTATTCGTGGTTGGCTGCATGAGATTCTGTTGTTAATCGTTTAATTAATCGCACAATTAATTGCGATTATTTGCATGCAGGCTTCGCTAAGTTCACATTTTGATCGTTTTTGATATTGGTGCCAGAGCAGGAATTAATGTGTTTAGAGGACAGTCTCTCGTAGGTGGCTCTGTGCAAATTGATGGTTTAGGGTTGAAGGTTAAAATTGTGCTTTAAATTCGTATGTGACTCGTGTATTGATTTGATTGCTTGCATATCGAATTATTTGTATCGTACCGTTGTAAGTTGCGTACCTGTAACAGTTAGTGTAAACGTAGGGCTTAATGTTCTGACATTTATGTATAATGACCCGAGTGAGGGTATTTTCTATTTAATTCTGTTTAATTCTGTGGAAAAAAGGAAGGGGGTTGTGCGCAAACGGCACATCGCACCCAAAACAGAGAAAAAAAAAGAAGGGGGTTGTGCGCAAACGGCACATCGCACCCAAAACAGATAAAAAAAAGAAGGGGGTTATGCGCACCTCGCATTTCGTACCCGAAAGAGAGAAAAAAAAGGGGGGCTTGATCGCTCACCCAATATTATTGTGGACCACTATGTGGCACAATTTAATTGAGGGACTTAATTGTCCGGGTTTGCGAAACCCAATCGGGTATTTTCGGTTTTGTTTTGATAAATCGTCTGTGATCTTCTTTAGTCGGAATTATTTTTGTCACTGAATGAATAGTACACGTCGTGGCGTTTGCTTGTAACTGTTGCCGTATGCACCTAAGTAAGGCCTGTTACATATTATACTGTTATGGGACTTAATTGTCCGGATTTGTGAAACCGATAGGATATTTTTGTTTTGTTTTGATGACGCAGTCTGAGTTTTATGTCGCTTGTCTGCATTATTTTTGTAACTGGACCATATTATACGTGCTGTGATGCTGTAACACCAACGTTATTTAAATTTGTTCACAGTAGCCTGTTAATTGTGACTGGCAAATATTACACGCTACCGTTTAATATTAATTATTCTTTAATGTGCACGTTGGATCACGTGGTTCTGTAACGTTGTTTGACGGCCGACCTGATGTGTGCACGCGTTGTTTAATGAACATTGTCTGTTATACCGTCATAATATTTTCACTAATGTAATAGACGGCTATAGCGACTGTCACTACGTCCATTTATGTGCGCTATATTAATGTTTCGCTTGCTAAGGCTTATCGGCTCATTATGTGATTGCTTACGTGGTCCTATGTTGTGCAATCAAGCCTAAAAATTTTTTTCCCCTCTCTAACGGGCCAATATTGTCCGTTTATTATTTTTATTTTGCGTGGCTTTCCCCCTGAGTACTGGGCACTTGCTCCGAGGGGGCCTCGGCAAATTTGGTCAGGGGGGGGTGTTGAAGTTTTGACACGGTGTGTTTGCAGCTGGCGCTGCTGCTGTTGCTGCTTGCTATGCTGCTGCCGCTACTGTTATTGCTTGCGTTGCAGCTGTCGCTGCTGCGCCGCAGCTGCGGCTGTTGCAGCTGGCGCTGCTGTCCGCTTGCTTGGGCTGTTGATCTTGGCCTACAGATCTTAGCCTACGGATCTTGGCCTACGGATCTTGGCCTACAGATCTTGGCCTACAGATCTTGGCCTACGGATCTTGGCCTACGGATCTTGGCCTACAGATCTTGGCCTGCGGATCGTAGCCTACGCTGTTGATTATATAAGTGAGGTTTTGCCCGTGCTTCGGGGCAGACGAATGGCCTGGTGAAAAACGCCGTAAAACGCGTAGTAGCTGGCTGATGATCTGGCTTGATGAGCGGTAAAACGCTTGTTGAGTGATACTATTGTAGAGGGATCCTGAATCTGTGCCTCGAGCTTGAACATCGGCCTCTTCAGGTGTTCCTCTACGTGACAGGGGTTGCGGTTTCCGACTACCGCAACCTAGCTGACGGACGAAGCAGCTCTACGACGACGGTTCGATTCCTGGCGCTGCAGAAGCTGATACGACGTACCGCCTGCTCTACGACGACGGTTCGATTCCTGGCGCTGCAGAAGCTGATACGACGTACCGCCTGCTCTACGACGACGGTTCGATTCCTGGCGCTGCAGAAGCTGATACGACGTACCGTCTGCTCTACGACGACGGTTCGATTCCTGACCGCCGCGAATCTACTGTGATCACTTCCGACGACGAAACTCACTTGCTACTGAGTCCGTTGTACTGGCGCTACAGAAGTCACCGGAACCTGACGACGCCGGTTCGAATCCTGACCACCGCGAATCTACTCCGTCCATTCACGCAGGCGTTATTGCCTGCTGTGCCTAACGACGCCGGTTCGACTCCTGAACGCTTCGTATCTACTCCGTCCATTCACGCAGGCGTTATTGTCCGCTGTGAGCTCTATCGACGACGAACTTTGGCGCTACATAAACTGCTGCACGAACTCTGGCGCTACATAAACTGCTGCACGAACTCTGGCGCTACATAAACTGCTGCACGAACTCTGGCGCTACATAAACTGCTGCATCGGCGCACGAACTCTAATCCCAGCGCTGTAGAAATTGACACAAACAGTTCGTTCTTGAAGTGCTATAGCGATTGTGACGCAATAAATTGCTGGTGCTGTGAACTCTACATGATCATCGTGGTTTCTTCAATAAATGTGTTTAAGCCTAGCCGGCTAGTCCTTGGTCTACAGCTAAGGCCTTACTGCGCGGACTGACTAAGGGTACCTTGACGACTGGGGTTGGTACTCGGCTCCTGGTGTTATTGCCCAACCCCTGGTCCGCTACAATATAAATAATTAATTATGTCTTGAGTAGGCCTAGGCCCATAATTAATGTGCAATTTTTATGGTTTGGTAAACGACCGAAACCGCCCAACTTCCAAAATCTTTTACTGACATACCGTATAATTTGAAGTTGTTTCTCGTACATCTTATTACGTAGCACGTTTTGATGCTTACAACGAGATTCCTCAGAGGATCAGATTCTATCGGACGCCTACTCATTATAATTTGTCCAATACCTGTTCCTCCTTTATTTACATTTCCTCACAGACCTTACACCACTCCTGCCAACAATAGCTCACACATCCGTATCACACAGATTAGATAGAGTATAGGGCCTACCTACCTAATCGTATCCCCCAGAAAGGTGTACTGGATGATAGATTAATTCATCCTGCCGGATAGCTTTAAAAAAATACGATATCCCGTGACACCAGCACATGTGAAAGATAAATCTAAAAGCATTTTCTCCCACCAGAGGCAAAGGCCCTATCGATAGCCTACATTACATCTGGCTGAGAGTCCATCATGCTGACAACTACAGATTGTTGTGCCCATAATTATGTGCACTGTGTTCATATCCAATATTTTGTTACCTCTTCATCAGTGAGCTTCCATCCGGTTCCTGCGGCCATGTTCTGTTCCAGTTGCTGAACTGTCTTGGCTCCAATGATGACGGATGGAATGAAGTCCTTCTGCAGCAACCAACGAAGTGACACCTGGCTCGGACTCTTACCTTTAAAAAGCAATAAGATATGAGGTAGTAAGGACACATGGTCAAGCAAACGTCAAAATATGCTATACATGACTTGTATCCAAAATTTCACTGTGTCTTTATTCTGCACAGTAGGCCTACACACACTTGAAGGCATGCTAACTATGATTCGCAATTCATCGGTAGAGCCACGCCGCTTATAATAAAATTATGTCTGCATATTTTATAAAAGGGACTTTTATGAGTCTCACGTGATTTTTATACATGTCAAATGTCCATCTGAAAGTACTCTGAATTTGCTCCTGAGGAACTTCCTCAAAGGGTATAACCAAAAAGTATATCATTAATTTTTTGAGTGACTGAAATCTGAATATCTTAAATGTTCGTTGAGCAATTCACGCTGTATCATAGCTTTCTGACACGTGAGAATTTGAGAAAACAAAGAACGGGACCAAACTTAATTAGGCTAGGTCCACGTGGGGTTGAATATTTGTTTTTTCGGTAAATCACTGGAAACGTAGGCCTAAGTATGTGATTGGTTTTGGCGGTTTTTCTGTTCTCGCCACAAAACGATTCAACGAAGAAGCAATGAGTTGATTTAGGCCTATATAGACATTTCTTGGAAACGACCTTGTGGTATTTTCAATAAAGGCTTAACTTAGGCGGTTCTAAGAAAGTCTATGAATGTTGAAATCTCAAAATCCGCAATTCTCACAATCGCTAAAAATATATAGGGCCCTATCTCAGCAATTTGTTTAAATATTTCTACAGCAGCTGAATCAGTTAAAAACTCTGAATTAGCAGTGAACAATTTTCCTGCACAACATACCATGTTGTTTGCCAACTGCTTCAACTGTGTCCATCAGTTTCCAAAATCTTTCATCGTCGCGCAAGGTAGCAATGTCTGGTGTTGCAAAAACCGCTCTTTCTGAAGGTTTCTCCGCAGTCCAGCCAAGACGGGTTCCAGCCAGACTAGATGAAGCGTTTTTGTCGTCGCGCTTGAATTTTCCGGTGAGTAAACCGCTATAAAAAACCAAAGGTTTACATGGCAAGGAGGGTAAGTCTGGGACAGATAGATAGGCTATACATGTAGAGGAAGTGCAACGTCGTGAATAGCTGGTATGGTATTTATGTAGAACACAAAGGTCACCCAGGAAAAAGTACAGATATTCACATAAATAATGAAAAGCCAAAGGACCAAGAAAACCCAAAGTAGGTTATTTTTGACAAAACAGCGTTGTCAGAAAGTAACGTGGCAAGAGACCGGTCAGAGGTAGACGTCCTGAGGCCACCCACATCTGATATTATTATGGCTTATGATTGAATGACTGCCTACATTATAAGCTCAATGACTGACTGATTAAAGGCATACTGGTTGTCTGAATGGATGAATGACAGACTGAAAGAGGGAAGACTGACAAGCTATGGTTGAATATAGCTGAACGGGCTGAGTGAGTCGATGAGGGGTTCAACACTCCGTTGACTAACAAGCGGAGTTCATAGATAGATCATGCTTACCCTTTGAGTGGACTGTATGGAATTAGACTGATGCCTTCTCTGCGACATGTCGGAATCACTTCGATGTCTGATTCACGGCTCATAAGACTGTATTCTTGCTAAAATGCCAGGAAATTCACTTTAAATTCTTTGGCACAACATGCACAGATACGTTGTTTAGAAATCGTTCAGTCCTGTCTTTCATCCAATGCAAATCACAAACTCTGTTAAGCTAGAGGCAGAGAGAAGTGGATAAAGTAAAAAGTTCTCAAAACTAGGCTATCTGTCAGCTGCAGACAATCAGAGATGTAAGACTTTTTGAACACAAATTGGAAATATTGTCAGTGATACTAAGACACACAGCCAGAGAACATTATTATTCAAAGCTAGAGCACAATAATAAGGCCTGCCTGTCAGCATTCATTCACTCAATTAGTCAATTGACAAAACAAATGATCATTCACTCAATCAAGATGTAAATAAATAAGTTAGGCCTACTCATAAAAGTAAGCTCTATCAATATAGTCACTCATTCAGTTAATTGATACAGATCTTCTTCATCCATGCAGAAATGTTCATGGAGAAACCTCAACAGAAAATGCATCAAGAAAGTGAAGAAACTCATAAAAGTAAGCTCAAGCAATATAGTCACTCATTCAGTTAATTGATACAGGGCTTCTTATAACGTGCAGTTATGCACAAAATGTGCAGTTCTAAATGGATCTGTAGGCTACAGTTGTAGAAGCACTTCTGTACGGTACAGTTAAAACTAGCAAATAAGGTCATTTTCCTCCGATTGGAAATAATTTACCATGGATGATGATGGGAAAGGAAAGAAGGAATTGTGAAGTTCTAAACATTCCTTAAAACAGCCCTGAATTGATACAGAACTTTATACACGCAGAAATGTTCATGGAGAGACCTCAACAGAAATTGCATCAAGAAACTCCTTCTTAGCGGCTAGTGTAGCCTACTTTATAAACTCTGAACTCAGCCCTGATTAACTCACCTCCAAAGTAACGCATGCATCAAATCCCATGAATTTGTTGTAATCCATGATTTTCTGCACGAGGCTTCCAGTGAAGTTGCTCAATCCGACATAACGCACCTTCCCAGATCTCACCAGGTCGTTAAAAGCTCTCAAAGTCTCCTCCAGCTTCACTCCGCCGTCATAGCAGTGCATCTTAAATAAATAAAATGTATGGCTATTGGTTTTATTGACAAAGCTTTAAAATGGAACAAAGATACACCCGTTTTATATTTGGCGTTTTCTACAATACGGTAGCCTACGGGAAACGTTACTTACCAACCCGTCACTTACCCGATATTTTTCCAGTGATAAATGTAGAACTTAAACTGATGTGTGGTCGAAGATTAAGTCAAAATTATATCATATTCAAACTGAGCTAAAGCCAAGAACGAAGTAACTGAACAAGTAGGGCTAGTTGTACAATTAACCAAAGAGGCATGATATTAGAACAGTCTTCCATATGCCAAGGGCAAATAAAATGCATCAGCCGCGAGAATTTCAATCTTAGGAATGTCACTAAAAGCTCTACAATGTTCTCCTCAAAGCCATGTCAATACCATCATCGTCATCATCATGAATGGTACATATTCCACACAGCACTGCAGAGTTTCCACACTTTCCATGAACTCAACTTAAGTCCATGCTGCTGATTGGGAAGCTAAGGTGGTAGTTTCCCACGTCTTTCCACCTCGCAGTGGTTGTTCTTTGTGTATGATATACACTCCGACCAGCCTTTTCATGTGTAAACCGTTAATGGCTACTAAGAGCCGTCCTCCGCCTTACCATGATACAAGACCTGCTGCTGCCCAGATCTTTGCCGCACACGTTAGCCAACTTTTCAACTTAAGTGCGTGGCCCAAAATCAAATGAACCTGACATTATTTTCCGAGAATAACATTTTTGCATTTTACAGAAAATTGGCTCACATAGTAGATGTCGATGTAGTCTGTCTTGAGTCTGCGAAGGCTTTCATCAACGTTGTGCATGATCGAACCACGACTGAGTCCTCTAGCATTGGGTTTGGAGTCGTCAACTCCATCAGCGCCAGCAAACACCTTAGTCGCCACAACCATTGACCCTCGCTCACGTCTCGAACGCACAACATTGTACGTGAATTATTCGGCATTAAGAAACAATGTCTAAGCTTAATGTAGGCCTACAACGATTACATCATTACAACATCAAACTAAACTTAATGACTGCATAAAGTGCATAATGCACAAATATTCTATTGTCTTGCATATTGAATCCTAGTTCAAAAGTTGTCCACCGTTGGAGAAGTGCAGTTGAATAAGAGAGTTATGGAAACCAGAATCTAATGAAAGGGCGTATGTAACTATTATACTATAATTTATGTATAGCGACAATAGCACAGTGTAAGCGGCACCAACTGAAGGCTGCTCCGCGAGTAACTGCAGACTTGATTACTCAGATATCCTTTGTATAAGTCCAGTTGAAATCAAAAGGTATACTGGTATATCAGATAAACCAGAAGTTACTCTCTGTTGGATATGCATGCTGATATGAATCTCGTAGTTGTATACTATTGCGTGCGCATAGTAGTAAAGTACTAATAGTAGTAAAGTACTGGATGAAAATGATATTTAAAATATTTCTGACTACAAAAACTTATGCGTAATATTTGTCAATGGTTTTACACTAATTTTTGCAACCAACGAGTCGCTGTAACATACAACTGAAATGCATCAGATGTTTCAGGTGCAAAGAAGTTGTCTAAATAGGGATGTACCTGCTCAACCAAGAGCCAATAATTTCTTCTGACACTCCATTGGAGTAGGCGTTGGCGGTGTCCAAAAAATTTCCTCCAAGTTCAGCATAGCGATCGAGAATGGCAACTGAACCGGCCTCATCGAGATTCCCCGGAATTGCATAACCCTAGAAACAAAATAAAGCCAATAAATCCGTGAGCGGGGAACAATAAGTTCCGCTCATGTACAAGGGCGGATACATAAACTTTTAACGGGGGGCCAAAAAATTCTAGGCCTAGGGTCTGGTGAAAAAATTTCGTGTCCGCCAAAAAAGTTGATGACCTTTTTTTTAGTCGTCTGCCAAAATTTTCGGGAAAATCGAATCGTACCATTTCCAAATGTGGGACCTCAATGCATGGGCATTTCTTAATAGGGGGGCCCAAAATGTGCAATATATACATTGTTTCACAGCATGTTCAATCCAAATGGGGGCCACGATACATGGGCATTCCTAAATCGGGGGGGGGGGGGCAATGGCCGGATAAGCCCCCTGGATCCGCCCCTGCTCGTGTAGCTGAGCGGAGAGAGCAGCAGCGCTGGTCGCGCGTAGTGAAGTAGCAGCGGAGCTCCTGAAGGCAGGTATCGAGAGGCTAAACCTAAAAACAGCGCCGGACCAAAACAGAAATCCGATATAAAGCAATTCGCTGTCGATAAGGGAGATAAGGGAGCCAGTGAAGTACATCCGGCTGTCGGCCATGTTGTTGATCCTGCTTCGGGACCGTCAACATCGGTAGCCTCTTCCAGTGCCCCGGTCAAGGATGCTCGTCGTCGCGACTACCTTATCCGACCGGCCATGCAGCGTCACGTCTTCCATCAGACTCGTCAGGTCAGATGTGCCACACTCAACGTCCGTTCTGTTGGCAACAAGGTCGACGTTGTCGGCCGGTGTTGGCGTGACGCGGAATTGGACGTACTAGGCCTCACCGAGACCTGGCACGAGGACGCTGACGATGTCTCTCTTCGACGTCTGAGGTCGACCGGTCTGCAGTTGCTTGAACGGGCTCGCCCTGCTCGACCGGGGGCACGGACCGATGACATCTACTATCAGAATCACGGTGGTGTTGCCGTGATCGCCTCCACTGCGGTCAGACTTACGAAGATCACCGCCCCGTTCGAGCCGACCACCTTCGAGCACCTCATCGCAAGGACGACCGTCTCCGGAAGCTCGTTCGTCTTCGCGGTTGTCTACCGTCCTGGTTCAGCCGCGCCGACCGCCGCCTTCTTCGACGAGTTTCGTTCACTACTCGAGTTTCTGTCATCATTCGCCATGCCTTACGTCATCACCGGCGATCTCAACATCCACTTTGAACGTCCGGACGATCCGATGACGCTGCGCGCGAATGAGTTGTTGGAGACGTTTGACGCTGTACAGAGCGTGACGGTTGCTACTCACGATGGCGGCGGAAGACTTGACGTTGTCGTTACGAGAGTTGACGAGAAGCCGTCGGTGATTGATGTTACCATTGTTCCACGCCGTGCGTCCGACCATCGGCTGGTGACTTGGCCCTTCATCGCCGCTCCAGTAGAGACACCCGTCTATAAAACCCAGACTCGCAGATCGTGGCGGAGGTTCGATGTGGATCGTTTCAGGTCGGACCTCGCTGACTCCTGTCTCTGCGACGACACTCTGGGTCCTTCTTCGCACGATGACGTTTCAGCGGCGGCTCTGAGGTTCGACGAGGTCGTCGCGGCACTACTCGACGTCCATGCGCCAATGACGGAGATCACTTGCCGCGTCCGGTCCTCGTCGGACAAGTGGTACGACGCTGAGTGTCGTTCTGCGAAACGTCATGCTAGACGTCTCGAGCGGCGCTACAAAAAGGCACGTCTGGAAACGGACCGGAAGTGCTGGGTGGAGTCGTTGGGATCGATGCACCGACTTGTTCAGTCCAAAAGGCGATCATTCTGGAGATCAAAAATCGACACACAACGTGACCCGGCGTCTATTTGGCGCACGATTAACGATGGACTGGGTAAAGGAAAAGAAGGCGTCCAGAGTCCGGCTCCAGGACTCTCTGCCGAGGCTTTCGCCGACTACTTTGATCAGAAGGTCTCTGATGTCAGGTCGGCTACTGACGGCGCGCCGCCGCCGGTGTTTCGTGACATCGCAACGGACGACCGGTTCCTCGCTTTCTCGCCCGTAACGTCCGACATCGTGTGCCGGATGATCAACGATGCCGTTGACAAATACTCCATGAAGGACCCGATGCCGACGTGGCTGCTCAAGTCCTGCATCGATCTACTCGCTCCATATATCGTGTCGGTCTTCAACTCATCGCTGTCCTCCGGTGCCTTTCCGACGTACTACAAGGACGCCTACGTTACTCCTCGACTGAAGAAACCGACGCTTCCGCCCTGCGAGCTCTCCAGTTACCGACCGATCTCCAACCTGTCATTCCTGTCAAAGCTCCTTGAGCGGGTCGTTAGCATCCAGCTAACCGAGTTCCTGTCGTCGGCTGGCCTTCTTCCAGTTCATCAGTCGGCCTACCGGAAACACCATTCGACCGAGACCGCTCTTCTTAAGGTTGTAACAGACCTTACGGAAGCGATCGATGCGGGCAACCACGCTTTGCTTGGTCTGCTCGATCTCTCGGCCGCCTTCGATACGGTCGACCATGATGTTCTGGTCGAGCGCTTGTCCAGGACGTACGGGATCCGCTCAACCGCGCTTGACTGGCTTCGCTCCTATCTCTTCAATCGCCGACAGACGGTGCTCTTCGACGGGGTCTTCTCAACCATCCGCTCTCTCTTCTGTGGCGTCCCTCAGGGCTCTGTTCTCGGCCCGCTGCTGTTTCTGCTCTACACCGCCGACGTGGGTGAGCTTGCTACAAGTCTCGGCCTAGCATCTCATTTCTACGCCGACGACTCCCAGCTCTACACGTGGGGACATCCATCAACTGTCGAGCAGCAGAGGGGAAGAATGGAGCTTGGCATTGAGCGGATTGCCGACTGGATGCGGTCGAATCGACTGCGGCTTAACCCCGAGAAGACCGACTTCCTGTGGTGTGCGACCAGAAGACGGTGTCTCCATCTCGACACCGGCGCGCTGAGTGTCTGTGGGGCCCTGATACGGCCTTCGACTTCCGTGCGCGATCTCGGCGTCCTGCTGGAGTCAGATCTGTCCATGAGGCGCCATATCGCCTGGACAGTAGGTTGTTGCTTCCGGCAGCTCCGTCTCATCAGGAGCTGCATCAAGTCCTTGCCCTTTGAGGCCGCGAGGGCGGCCGTCGCCGCTTTCGTCACTTCCAAGGTGGATCGCTGCAACAGCTTGCTTGCCGGCGCGCCTGCGTGCCTCTTGGACGGACTCCAGTCAGTGCTTAATGCCGCGGCGAGGCTAGTCTGCAACAGGAGAAAATACGACCACGTCACGCCGCTCCTCCGTGATGTCCTCCACTGGCTGCCTGTTCCATCTCGCATCGAATTCAAGCTCTGTTTGCTCGTGTTCAAATCGCTTCACGGAGCTGCGCCCGAGTACCTGCGCGATTGCTGCATAGAGACTCATTCCTCCGCGGCTGGGCTTCGGCTCAGATCATCCGAGAGGTCTGATTTGCGTGTGCGGAGAATGAGATCGTGCTTCGGCGATCGTGCCTTCTCGGTCGCTGGTCCTCGTTGCTGGAACAGTCTTCCTCTCGCTATCCGATCAGCAGGCTCAGTGGACTCTTTTAAAGCCAGGCTAAAATCACACTTGTTCGCTAGGGCTTATCCGGTGTAGCTGGTTTTCTGTAAGGCGCCCTTGTAACGGCATGGCTGTGTTACTGCGCCATATAAATCGTCGTAATGATTCATGTATAGTCAGAGACTCGGTCAAACTCTGCAATGCCGGCTATGAGGTGGGCAGCGGTATGGTTCATATTTAGGGACGTACCTACATGTACTCGACAGGTCGGAAGTCCATCGTAGGCCTATATGGCGCTGCAGTAGTCCAGACGTGAAACTGCAAACGCATGACCAGGACTTGCGTTTAGGTTTGCAAGGAGCAGTCGAGCGAGAATTGACCTTGAACTGTGAGTTCCTGGACTAGGGAGACTACCATCCGATACTGACGAAAAGCACAAGACGGCCAGAAATCAGTTGTGTACACATCAAATCAAATCAAATCAAATCAGTTTATTTCCTGAATACGCACAAAAACAAACAAGGCACTGAACAGGGAATTGTACATGCATAACTATGGACGGAAACCAATAATAATAATTATATTTATTCCTACCTTGCTTGTTGTACCAAACGTCATTGTACCAAGACAAATGTTGGACACTTTCAGTCCACAGTTCTCGCTCAGCCAATCGTATTCGACCCATGGCTTCTTCTTTTCTGCCTTGTACATCTTTTGAATATTCAGCAACGAGCCAGGATAAAATAATTTTACAGACAATAATTATTAGCTAGACTATCTCTTTTTATAGTCGTACGAGCGGTCAATACTTCGTCACGTGCTCTCTCTCTCTCTCTCTCTCTCTCTCTCTCTCTCTCTCTCTCTCTCTCTCTCTCTCTCTCTCTCTCTCTCTCTCTCTCTCTCTCTCTCTCTCTCTCTCTCTCTCTTTCTCTCTGTCTTTCTCTCTGTCTCTCTCTGTCTGCCTCTCTGCCTCTCTCTCTCTGTCTCTCTGTCTCTCTGTCTCTCTGTCTCTCTGTCTCTCTCTCTCTCTCTGTCTCTGTCTCTGTCTCTCTCTCTTTCTCTCTCTCTGTCTGCCTCTCTGTCTCTCTCTCTCTCTCTCTCTCTGTCTCTGTCTCTGTCTCTCTCTCTCTCTCTCTCTCTCTCTCTCTCTCTCTCTCTCTCTCTCTCTCTCTCTCTCTCTCTCTCTCTCTCTCTCTCTCTCTCTCTCTCTCTCTCTCACACACACACCTACACACACACACACCTACACACACACACACACACACACACCATTGAGTTTGAGGCAGCGACGGTTGAAGGTAAATAATATTATTATAGGCGTCAACCTCATTATGCAGGCAGGCTCGATGGTTGGTTGATGCATCGCACGCTCAGGTCTCGCACGACTTACCGTGTAGGGAGACTATAGCTTGCACGGCCATGTGAGTCCCGCAACCTAGGCTATCCAGGGACCAGCCATTTAATACGTTGGCATATACATGTAAGGAAGGAATATCAACTGGGATAACTCCGCGACTGGTCGCATTCTGCCAGTGCCAGTCCAAAGCCTGGATAAATGAGGAGGGCGACGCTAGTCATCTCTGATATGGCACTATCGTTAAACATGGAGGCCTTACAAGCAGGAGGGATATCCAAATGCTTCTCTGCGTATGCTTGCCTGTGTTTGCGGACTGATAATGCATGTGCCCACGCATAGATAACACAGAGGGGGTAGACCTCGATTATTTTTGGTCTAGATTGGTCTTCTTCAAATGAGCAACAGTTCAGCTGTTAAGCAATCACCATAGTGAAAAAAGTCGGACTGTGGATAAGGTATCACACACTTCGATGCCAGTTATAACGGACTGCAATCGACTATCGTGCATGAGTACTTGTAACTGTCTGGCCATCTGTGCAATGCAAACACATCCTTCAACATGGCCAAAACTGCAGACTAACGCTGGATGAAGACTTTATCTGCCAGGGTGCTTTTTCGCGCTGCTTTGAATAAAAGTTGGTCAAGATTCATATAGCCTGTAGTGTAATATTAAGCCTGCTTTTGTCTGCGTCATATGATTCAGCAGAAATTTGCGAGGTCACTCATGATGCCGGCAAATAATATAATTATCGTTGTTTTCGGCACCTGTCGTGAATTTGCACAAATGCCGTGAATTGCTGCGATATTTGACAAATTTTGTGAAGTTAATGCAACACGACAGCAAGTTTTAGAGACGAGAAATAGGAGCTATAGGCCTACATGTGGAGTCGGGAGCTCCTCTGAGTAGTTTCCTTGAGAAGGCGGTATATAAATACATGCATGAATGAATGTGGGCTTAATGATGATCTTGCAGAGGCATGCATTGCCGAGGTTTATCTGACAATTCGCGTTATTCTATAAGCTTACACAACTTTTCGCTGTCTCGGGCTCTCTTATCCTCTTGGACTGGGAGCGCCTCTGATTATTTATTGTGCATTGCGCAAGGCGCTATATAAATTTAAATGTGCAGTACAATACAATACTCATGTGCCACTTCCAGCACATTCAAACACGTGCCAGTAGGCCTATCTTTCCGTCACACAGACCTAACTCTTTCTATGCATACGTATATGTTGTTGGTCAACGTGACTAGGCACTATATCACCTGCTGTCCGTTGCTGCCAAATCGATATTAAAAACAGCTTTCTCTGCAGGCGCTATGTAGACCTACACCTATGCATGCGCCGCACTTTCAGTCAACATGACTGCGCAGATTTGCACGTGTAGACTAATATGGCTACCTGTGCAAAATTATCTGCACTGTCATGCTGACTCAAATGTAGGTTATAATAGTGGATGCATGTGGTGAGATGTAGATCAGCAATCAATGCGCTTATTCTGAGTGCGTTGACTGATGACGTTGTGTGACATAATACATGTATGAATTTTGGTGGCCTGTCTTAGCAGTTGAGTATGTTGAACTAGTGGACTGTTCAACTCATTAATTATTTTTAATACATTCCAATGTATTGTAAGAAATTTTCGTGTATATTCCCTCATGCCCGGTTGTCCATTTCTGCGAATAAAGTGACATAGTAGGCCTATAAAGACCTGCTACTGTCACTCAGCTCAACTTAGGACTTGTTAGTCTCAGTTAGTCACATGTAGGGCCCAGGCCTATTCATTTCAGACGATATGACTTGCTATAGTGTCATTTAGGTTTACATTTAAGACTTGTAATTGTCTTTAACATATATAATTGTATTTACAATGAACGACGGGTACGTTGGAGTGTAAGTGCTAGTGTAATAAGGTATTCTTGCAGATGTCTTTGGATGCATAGTTTTATTGTCTAGCATAGGCCTACTAACAGCGGCGTAGCAATCATTATAGGCTAACATGGGTGGACAAATTCCAGGGCCCTCGAGATCCTAATTATTAAAGGCCCCAAGCTGTGAACCAAAACAGTCTCACGTATATTTTACGCTTTAAAGTTCAGATTGCAGTCTGCAGTCCAACCATAATATGGTTATAAGACTTATAACCATAACATATTATGTGAGCCTGTATAATTATGACGGATGTGATAAATATGATGCCCAGGTCCTCCGATGAGCGCATGTGCGCTGTCTGTCAGCACTCTGTCCATGGGTCATCGGATAAGACGGATATATCAGAGTATTCGACCCGCAATAGCAATCAACACTCAGTTGTACGCTATATACATGAGTCTGCGCTCATCCGAGTGCACGACCAAAATATGCATACATCACTTTATCGTGCTTTTTTGATCACTCAGCGATTAGAATGAGCTTGATATAATTATCTGCTTTCTCTTCCTCTCCCTCTGTCTGTCTGGATATGCCTGTCTCCCTCTGTCTGTCTGGATATGCCTGTCTCCCTCTGTCTGTCTGGATATGCCTGTCTCCCTCTGTCTGTCTGGATATGCCTGTCTCCCTCTGTCTGTCTGGATATGCCTGTCTCCCTCTGTCTGTCTGGATATGCCTGTCTCCTTCTGCTGCAGTCGGTCTCTTTCAGTGACGCTGGTAAAACGCAAGTAGTCAGGAGTCCAGGGACGTTATATGCCTACTGTAAGCAGGCCCATATAGGCCTATAACCATAAGTATAAGCATATAAGCAAAGATAAGGAACACTTGCTAGAGCGACAGTTTCAAACTACATTAGTAGGCCTAATCAGCGTCTGCACGGTTTGACAGACTTTAAATATAAACCGTGTTAGTTTCGGAACCATTCCATGGACTGGATCAAGGAGGAATGCGAATCTATTGATAGTTTTGATCTTTGTTGTCACACCGGTCATTATGCGCACGTGTTATGGCGTTCCTTCAAGATTTACTCAGAAGCGCTCCCGACTACAGCGCGGACACTGAAAGCGAAGCGCTGAGCAATTGCGAGGGAAGGACTTACCCAAGGTCCCTTTGAGGGGTGTCACGACAACTCGTTCACCGACAACTCGTTCAACGACAACTCGTCCACGGACAACTGGTTCACCGACAACTGGTTCACGGAAATAGAAGCCGGATTATTGAGAAAACGCTTGGGAAATAGAAGCTGGATGAAGGTTCTTTTTATACGAAATAGGAGCTGGATTTATGAGAAAAAGTCTAATGGTTTTCTTTCTTAAATGGAAGCTGAATTGATGATTTTCATCATGTGTCTCAACATGCATCCAGCTTCTATTTCAGATAGAAAAAAACTTGATCCATCTTCCATTTCTTAAGCGGTTTTTCATAAATCCAGCTACTATTTCACCTGTAAAAACCTTCATCCAGCTTCCATTTTCCAAGCGTTTTCTCAATAATCCGGCTTCTATTTCAGTGGACGAGTTGTCGGTGGACGAGTTGTCCGTGAACCAGTTGTCGTTGAACCAGTTGTCTGTGAACCAGTTGTCGTGGAACCCTTTGAGGCGGCTTGAGGTGGATTCGAACCTGCAGCCCTCCGCCTGCAAGGCAACGAACGTATGCCCACTACTACATCGCGCCTTACAATAACAACAGGCACATAGAACGGCCATTGAACAGCTGAACTATGCTTATAAGGAGGTCAAAACATAAATATTGATTCGTTCAACAACCGCTTATCAGTTCTCTGTAATGTGATTAGCGTAGGCCTCAATCTGGAAACAATTTCAGACAACAAAGACGATATTATTCATAGATGAGAGTTAAATCAGTTTAGATAAGAACCCAGACCATTGCAAATGCTATTTCAAGAGTAAGGTCAAATTTCCGTAACATAAAATGTAGCTATCATAATAGTGCTTGACAACGAAATGTCCATGATTTTTTCACATGATGGGATCGTTAATGGATGGGGCACCCAAGCTTAGAATGTCCAGGGCTCTTCGGCTAAGTTGTACGCCACTGCATGCTAATAGTCCGTGGCACCTTAACATATTCTTATGGATGATTTGGATATATACAATAATAATTATTGATTTGGATACATAATGCTTGGATTACATGTATATGATGCGTTGGATATATAGGCTAGGCCTAATTTTCAGGTAGGCTATAAGTTACACAAATGCACCTAAAAACATTCTAACGTACTTCGTCCTAAGAAGACAGATGCACACCTTATCGTATGCCTATTCCTATACATAGTCGTTAGGTGACTATGATCATATTGTTGGGCGCGGTGGTGTAGTGGGTATGTTCGTTGCCTTTCAGCCGGAGGGTTGCAGGTTCAAATCCACCTCAAGCCGTTGCGTAGGGAACTTGGGCAAGTCCTTCACTCGCAACTGCTCAGCGCTTCGGCGTGAAACTCCGATGCAGTGTCCGCTCTGTAGTCGGGAGCGCCTCTGAGTAGAAGCTTGAAGGGGCGCTATAACAAGTGCACATACATACAAGCATGTGCAATTGTGGACATCATTCTGTGCTTCAGTGTTGAAAAGATATACAATAATGATCCGTCCTCTAAAAATAGAGGAAACTCATCTGCCTCGAGCTTTCGCTCCACTTTTTGAAATCAAGTGAAAAACTGTAGTGTTGAGTCGAGTCACTGTTTGCACGCAATCAGACACGGAGCTATTATAAGCCTATAGGCCTATTACATGTAGGCTATGATAGATGGATCCAAAGTTTAACGACAGCCTATTACATTCAAGGCCGTTGCGTCATTAAACATTTGTTCAGCGTATCACAGCTCATGTGTCGGTTATAATATTGCTCTGACCAGAAGTAGCAACTACCGTAGAAACTAAAATTAATAAGACTCCCAGGCAGACCATTGTCTTAGCCAGGCTTGAATTCTGACAAATAAGATGGCTGTGGCAGAAAAGAAGGCGCCTTCGGTTGAGTACAACTGGCTGAGCGAGAACTGTGGACTGAAAGTGTCCAATATTTGTCTTGGCACAATGACTTTTGGTACAGCATCCAAGGTAAGAATGAATAATTATTATTGATTCTGCGTTACGTTGGGTGCCGGTATATAAAATTGTAAGTCCGGTGTCTTGAATATTCGCACAAATAGATTGATTACTTTGTGAGAGCTAAATTCAACTTTCTGTGACATTCTTAAGAGAAACTTTAAACTTTTCAGTTGTCGACTATGGTTCCTTGGACTATTATTTTACTGGTTTAATTTTGATGATTCAGTTATATGAAATTCCTGGGAATACCAATGCAGCTGATTCAATTGCCATTCTCAATCGCTATGCTGAGCTTGGAGGAAACTTTCTGGACACAGCCAATGTATACACCAATGGACAATCGGAAGAAATTATTGGCTCTTGGCTGAGCAGGTAGGCCTACACCATTCTTATACATCCTTGTATCTGCAACATGACTTTCTTGCTTGCTTGTAACATATCTGAAATGCGAGTGTCTGCATAATTTTGCTTGTACCTATTTACCTTTTTTTTACGATTATCTTCTGTGAACGTATAGGCTAAATTTGCGATATCTTTCTTTGAGATTTTTAAAACTTCTTTTGCTGAGGTACAGGCCTACACTATTTCTTACGGAATTGAACATTCATCCAGACTAGAGTGTCAAGAACAATAAGACCGAAAAGGCTCACTCGCACCCCTTAGCAACCGCGCTAAAATTATTACACTGACCATACACAAAGTTGTTGAAAAGATTGGACAGCAAAGGTGAGGAGTGGACACCCGCACTCGTATGCCGAAGCTAAGAAAATGAAGTCGATGACCGTTCAATCAATCAATCAATCAATCAATCAATCGTTCAATCAATCTTTTTATTAGAACCATTTCAAGGCAATGCATTCCTAAGTAAAGATGCAAAAACAGGCAATTCATGCCATGGCTGCGTCCAGGGCCGGATTAAGGCATGTTCAACATGTTCGGCCGAACAGGGGCCCCACACTTTAGGGGACCCCCACAAATTTTTTAAAAAAATTGACAATTTTTTTTTTGGCGGATGAAATCGTATCATGGTATCATCTTACCGAAAATTTAACCAGATGACTACAAAAAGTCATCAACTTTTTGGCGGACGAAATGGTATAATTTCCCGAAAATATAATTTTCCCGAAAATTCGACCAAATGACCAAAAAAGGTCATCCGAATTTTCGGCTACAAATTTTCCGAACAGGGCCCCACATTTCTTAATCCGGCCCTGGCTGCGTCTGGTCTAGTTTAAGAGAGTGTTCAACTTCTTCTGACTCGGTATGTTTGCTTCAATGCTGTAATTCATGTATGTCATGACGTTTCTTTAATGCTGAAACTCGTGCTATACCGTATACGGT
>OX243818.1:18161627-18256627 GCA_945859605.1 Lumbricus rubellus
TAGGGAAGGCATCAGTCTCATTCCATACAGTCCACTCAAAGGGTAGGCATGATAATTTAATCATACAAACCTTTCCACAGGCTATACTCATATGACGATAGATGCTGCCCAGTATATCGTCAAATCAATCAGCCATCCGTTCAGCTAGTAGCCTATGCCAGTCCGTGCTTCAGTGTATCAGCCAGCCATTCTACAATCAATGTGCCCTTGAATAGTCAGTCATTAAGCTTGTCAGTTAGGGAGTCATAATTTTACGTGATTGTCCATAGGACTTCTCGACATGGCCTTTCTTTTCCGATTTACTTTCTCACAAATATATTTCGCCAACTCGCAATAATTGTATGTTCCGTGCTTTTTCTTGGTGCTGCTTTATCTTTCTGATTGTAATTGGATTGATTCTGCCCTTCTCTTTTGGTCAAATACCTTGTGCTACGGTATTTTTCTCTGCTGTCGTTTCATCTCAACTCGATTGCTTTGTGTTTTACTTCTCTTGTCACCTATACACGACTGTGCTTTCCTCGATCAATTTTTTCCCCGACAGTGCTTCCTTGACATTAGAGTTCCTTGCTTTTTTATAGCGGTCTACTGACGGGAAAATTCAAGCGCGACGACAAAAATGCTTCAGCGACCCTTGCCGGAACCCGTCTTGGCTGGACTGCAGAGAAACCGTCAGAAAGAGCCTTGTTTGCAACACCAGACATTGAAACTTTGCGCAATGATGAAAGATTTTGGAAACTGATGGATACAGTGGAGGCAGTTGGGAAACAGCATGGTAAGCGCCCTGAAATCGTCCACCTCAAAGTCTTCAAATGAATCGGCTGTAGAAACATTTTAGCAATTATTGTTGTTAACCCTTTAATGCCGAGATGGTAGTAAATGGTATGAGACATCCTCAGGGCCGTAGCAACAATGAACGTGGCCTCCTCCGAGCATATATAATGTCCGAAATTTCTGACGACCGTTTTTTAGTCATCCGGCCAAAATCTCGGGGAAATTTTAGCAATTCGCCGTCCGAAAAAGTTGATGACCTTTTTTTAAAGTAATTTCATTCATTTTTTGGCACTTTTAGGGCCCCTTCCTTGCGGGGGCCCCCTTCGGTCGGAGGATACGGAGGGCGGTCGCTACGGCTCTGGATATCCTATACCCTCCGGCATTAAAGGGTTAAGGTGCAAATTTACTGAGCTCTTTTTCCAGCTGCAGTGAGTTCCTTAGAAAACAGAAAGTAAATTTAGAAAATATTAGATACAGGCAATGGATATCCTGTTGATTTACTCAGGCGGAATTTCTGGGAGATTTTAGGGATCAATTCTCAGAAATCTTGTGAGATCCATTAAAGCCACATTGGCAAATATGCGATGACATGGCGTGGATATATCGGTACATTTTGATTGATCTGTTCCTACAGTCAAGTGTGTATTGCACAGAAAAATCGCGTTAACACCATGTGGATGCGGAACTATGTAGATGTGGAAGTTGATGTTGACCATCATATCTTTGTGTTTCTGCAGTGATGTTTGTCTTTATTTAAAGGCAAGAGTCCTGGCCAGGTGTCACTTCGTTGGTGTCTGCAAAAGGACTTCATTCCATCCGTCATCATTGGCGCCAAGACAGTTCAGCAACTGGAACAGAACATGGCCGCAGGAACCGGTTGGAAGCTCACTGCTGAAGAGGTAACTGCTATTGGATGTTCTTCTTCTGGCCTTCTGTGAGGCGCGGTGGTGTAGTGGTGGCGTTGTAACCTTGGAGCCGGAAGGTTCGAGGTTCGAATCCAACTCGCCGCGTAAGTACCTTGGGCAAGTCTTTCACTCACAATTGCACAGCGCTTCGGCGTGAAACTCCGATGCAGTGTCCGCTCTCCATTCGGGAGCGCCTCTGAGTAGAGAGAGCTTAAAGGGGCGCTATAACAAGTGCACATACAAACAATCATATAGGGCCTACAAGTTCAAATGTACAACGTCGCCATTCTTTTCGGTGTTTCGGGCTCTTCGTTGAACTCTCCATAATACATTTGTCATCATCGAATCCAGCATCATTTCTGGCAATGTTATATAATTTATCTTATGAGATAATGAGTATTGTGGAAGTTTTTCAATCCATGGAAATCACTGTTGCAGATTAAGGCCTATCTGTTTATTTATAAAGGATCTGTAAATTTTGCAATTTTGAAATGATGTCTTCTTAATTATAGATGAAGCAGCTGGATGATGTTTCGAAATTCGCTGGTCCGATTCCGAAGTATCCCTACCACACGATTGACCTCCTCAATCAAATATTCAGTCGCACGCGCACACATCCGTGAATGATGCCCTTCAGCAGTTTGCTTACTAGGTAGATTGGTTTTGCTAGATGCTGTTAGTTTCCAACTATAGACTATAGTATAGGGTCCACGTAGGCCTATAGCGTTCGTCTTTAAAAATTGTTTGCGTAGTTTGCGCCGCCACTGCATTTGCAGCATATCAAAGACAATCGTAGACTGCCTCTATTTGTATGTTATGTTTAAAGATTTAAAAAATCTGTCGTTTACCGGAATGATTTTTTCGAAATTGGACACGTCTTTGTTTGAGAGCATAAGCCTCATGCTTAGGTAGAAGCACAACATATGCAGAAACTCACAAACTTTCTTTTATAGTTGTTATTATTATTTTTATTTTGGCCTGCACTTGGATTCAGTGGGTCTTGAACAACGGTCAAAAACACATGTAGGCTACGCATATAATATATTTTAGGTTTGCATTCAAGAACTATATTAACGTCGTTTATGGCTTAAGTTAGAGACTTGAAAATGTCGTTCACTTCTAAAATTATGTTAACAATGACAGGAACGTTGGATGATTAGTACAATAATCTATTGTTACAGATGCCTTTGTATGCGTAGTTTGAATGACTATCATGCTGATATGCACCTTAACAACAATGTTATAGATGTTTTGGATATAGAATTATGGATCTATTTATAATTTTATATATATAGTAGTGTGGTCCACAAACCATTGCCAAAAAATTAAGTTTTACCTCACTGAGAAGTCAGAATGTTACTGAGCATCGATGGATCAAATGAAAGTAAGGACCGCATAGCTATTATAATTATTGTCACTGGAAATTGCCAGGCAAAACTCTTGGTAATCCCCAAAATGGTGAGCACTGAGCGACATAGACCTACAAGAAGGTGACTCTCAGGCTAGTGGGTAACTGGGTATGTTCGTTGCCTTCAGCCGGAGGGTTCCAGGTTCGAATCCACCCCAAGCCTCTACGTAGGGACCTTGCGCAAGTCCTTCACTCGCAATTGCTCAGCGCTTCAGCGTGAAACTCCGATGTAGTGTCCGCACTGTAATCGGGAGCGCCTCTGAGTAGGGAGCTTGAAGGGGCGCTATAGCAAGTGCGCATACAAGAATATAACCTTACAAATATTGTCTTACCATGGGAAATGAGTCCCGAAGATAATGTCAGGGTGTTAATGTCTGGGAGATTATTTGGAATGGGGATAGTGTTCGTTTACTCATGCGGCACGTTGTCTCTGCGTAGTGTCGGCTTTGTCGAATCAACATCCCCATAGTTTCTACAAGACCATTATAATGCCCACATGTAGGAAACTTGATGTCTTGTTGAAATAATTTCACGAACTTTTTAAAACAATCGCGGAAATTGTCAATTGATTCGTGGCTTCGGTGAAAATTCATGGAGAATAAAAGCAAGCAATCCAAAGGTTTCATGACCTCTCGAATGAATTTTTACTGCATCATTTCTTGTAGGTCTACATAATTATACAGGGTGCATGGGTCAAAACAATTATCCACAAAGGTTCCTTGCCAATATTTTTTTACCAAAGGTAAGATTTTAAAATCCAGTTTTACACGCTTAAAGACAATTAAGTTTTTGACACAACAGAAAATCGTAAGCAAAAATAGTGAGACAGACTTTTTTAAGTCTTACTAATTTCAGTGTGTCCACCAACTTTTTTTACGAAGATGTAGGCTAGTAAAGAGTATGCCTACTATGAATCTTAAACCTTGATCATGGCTCTATAAAACCGTGATAGGAAGCTCCTTATTGAACGTCGTGAGTGTTTTTCTGGGCGGTAATAAGCTACAATAAGGAAATTTTACTTCTTGTTTGCGTAATAATTGCATTCAGGAAGTTGCATTTATGAAAAAAAATCAACAAATCATTACGTTTTAGAAATATGTTACACTGGCCTAAGGAGATTTTAAACACAATAACAATTATTTAGCCTATGTCCAAAATATGTGAAATGGGCGACATCAGATCTGTTCTTCCGTGTTGAAAAGATATACAATAATTAAGATGTTCCGTCCTCTAAATATTATAGAGAAAGCCCATATCTGCCTCGAGCCTTCGCTTTATTATTTGAACTCAAGTGAAGAACTGTAGTGTGTCGAGTCACTGTTTACACGCAATCAGACACGGAGCTATAATAATATATGTGGCCTATAGGATGGATCCAAAGTTTAACGTCAAGGCCTTTGCCGACGACGAACTTTTGTTTAGCTTATCACAGCTCTTTTTTACCCTTTAGGCCTTATGTGTCGGTTATCATAATTATTGCTCTGACCAATATAGGGGAGACCCATCTAACCCCATCTGCCTCGAGCCTTCGTTCCACTATTTGAACTCAAGTGAAAAAATACCATGTATAAGTGTCGAGTCACTGTTTACACGCATTCAGACACGGATCTATAAGCCTAGGCCTATACGATAGATGGATCCAAAGTTTAACGACAGCCTATCACATTCAAGGCCGTTGCCGTCGACGAACATTTTGTTTAGCATATCACAGCTCTGCTTTACCCTATGAGCTATAGGCCTATCGGTTATGATATTGCTCTGACCGAAAGTAGCATCGGCCGTAAAGTCTACAGAAGACTCCAAGACAGACTATTGTCTCAACCAAGTTTGTATTCGAACGAATAAGATGGCTGTGGCAGAACAGAAGAAGCCATGGGTTGAATACAACTGGCTGAGCGAGAACTGTGGATTGAAAGTCTCCAACATTTGTCTTGGTACAATGACTATGGGTACAGCATCCAAGGTAGGAAAGAATTATTAATTCTGCGTTGCTTTAGATATGAAATTTTCAGCCCGTGCCTTGAAGTCCAGGATTCTAATTTCATTGCGTAGTAGTAGTAGCAGCAGCAGCAGCAGCAGCAGCAGCAGCAGCAGCAGTAGCAACAGCAGAAGTAGAAGTAGTAGTAGTAGGCCTAGTGGTGGTGGTGGTGGTGGTGGTGGTGATGGTGGTGATGGTGGTGGGGTGGTGGTGGTGGTGGTAGTGGTGGTAGTGGTAGTAGTAACGGTAGCAGCAGCAGTCGTAGTAGTGACAATGGTTGCATTGGCTGTCGAAGCTGAGACATTAATATTAGAAATAGTAACAATAAAATATAGCTTACGGGCCACCAATCTTTTGGGAATAGAATGGAATGAGAAAATGATTGATAACACTTCCAATCCTAGAGTACGATGGTTGATTTAAGGGCCGTGTGTAGCCTAATTTTATAGTTTAAATAATCTCACAAATGGATAGATAACTCCGAGAGTTTTAAATTCAAATTTTCTATGACTTTTCATACTTAAAAATAAGCTTAGAACTTCTATGCTTTCGGCAATGGTTTCTCGCACTTTTTCCTGGTTTAATTTTGATTGTTAGGGATTTGAAATTCCGGGGAATTCCAATAAGGCTGATTCAATTGCCATTCTCGATCGCTATGCTGAGCTTGGAGGAAACTTTCTTGACACAGCCAACATATACACCGATGGACATTCAGAGGAAATCGTTGGCTCTTGGCTGAGCAGGTACACCATTATTTATAGTGCATTCTAGTATATATATATATATATATATATATATATATATATATATATATATATATATATATATATATATATATATATATCAGCGAAATGACTTTCTTGCCTGATTTTGAATTCAAGTGTGCTGAATTTAGCCTGTATTTCCCTTTCTTTGCGATTTCTGGGTACGCGTCAATTTGCAAATATCTTTCTTTGAGCATTTGTCCTTTTTGTTATATAGCTTTTTGTGCTTATGTATAGCCTACACCATTTCTTTGGCAATTGAATATACATCTAGTGTAGATATTAACTATATGACCTGAAAGGCTCAATTGTGTGTTCGATAGTCAATGTACTGTCCATATTATAAGTCTAGGCTAATTTACATATTAGGCCCTATAGTCCATATTACAACTAATGTACTTACGCAGGGAGTAGAGTGGTCACAGGATTTAGTCGATTTGCGGAGGCCTACAGATGTGTAGGCTACTTGCTGGGATTGGGCTTCAAGAAAATGTGCGTACGCACAATAAATGTCTAATTATGACTTCCTGTTTTATAACTCATCGTTATCCTACAGTCGTCTGATGGCATCATTTTGATTAGAATCATTAGATGATATCAAAATTCTCTTCAGATCTAATCAGTAAACCATAATAGTTAGCAAATTTTAACTAACAAATTTCATGTTTAATAAAAAATTAAATATAGTCGTAGGCTACGGTAATTAAGCTATATGAATGTTTTATAGACGAGTTTAGCTAATAACTTTTGTTAGGCTACGGGGTGTAGGGAAGCTTATTTGTACGTATACGCCTACGCATGGGAGTTCTACAAATTGCTTAAGTTCTTTAATGCTAAATCTCGCTCTTTATACGTTGTGTATTTAAGCCGGGATCGAGGGTCGATGGTTGTGGCGACCAAGGTGTTTCTTAGCACTGTTGGAGTTGATGATTCCTCACCGAATGCCAGAGGACTCAGTCGTGGTTCGATCATGCACAACGTTGAGCAAAGCCTTCGTAGACTCAAGACAGACTACATCGACCTCTACTATGTGAGCTACTAACTAAGGAGCAATAAGATGATTGTAAAATAGCCATGTTGCGTTTGCTAAGCATTCTTGATGAATGGGGTGATGGTATATGCATACATTATAGTTCATTGAAAATTCTAAATATCACACAACATCAGAGGCGTAGCGACCGCCCTCCGTACCCTCCGACCGAAGGGACCCCCCCGCAATGAAGGGGCCCCTAAAAGTGCAAAAAATGAATGAAATTGCTAAAAAAAAGGTCATCAACTTTTTCGGAAGGCGAATTGATGAAATTGTCTCGAGATTTTGGCCGGATGACTAAAAAAGGTAGTCAGAAATTTTGAACATTTATGCTCGGAGGGGGCCCCGTTCGTTGTTGCTACGGCCCTGCACAACATTCAGGTGATCATTAAAGAAAAATAAATTTCTGAGTTTGTTGCGGCAATTGTTTTTCACAAATGATGATGATGATGATGAATGATGATGATGATGATGATGATGATGACGACGACGACGACGATGATGATGATGATGATGATGATGATGATGATGATGACGACGACGACGACGATGATGATGATGATGGTGATGGTTATGGTGAAAGTAGTTGTGGTGGGGAAACCGATGCTGAATGCGTCTGTTCTACAGCACTTGCAACTACAATGACGATTAACAAATATTTAGCATTTTCACTGCTCATGCTGTGATCCAAGACCTGGGAAGATTTGATTTGCTCATAGCCTAATCGTCATCAGGCACAAGTACACATGTACAACAGCTTTTCTGTTGGTCGCTCCTCAGAAGCACTCCTCATTTGCGTTACCGTTTATATACAAGAAAACATGAATATATCTTTGTGTCTAAGCATTGATAGTCGATCCAGCTGTCGCTCAATTTCAGATGCACTGCTATGACGGGGGAGTGAAGATGGAGGAGACCTTGAGGGCGTTTAACGACCTGGTGCGATCTGGGAAGGTGCGCTATGTCGGATTGAGCAACTTCACTGGTGGCCTTGTGCAGAAAGTCATGGATTACAACCAATTCCTGGGATTTAATGCATGCGTTACTTTGCAGGTGAGTTCAGTGCTGAGTTTCTTACGGACCCCTTAGACTTTTCTTAAAATCTTTTCTATCATGGTATTGAAAGGAACACTGCTATAGTGTAGCGGCTGTAGCCTCTTGGCTAATTATTATCTATATAAATGTATTTAAGTGCATTACTATTGAATGCTCACTTTTTTTAATTGAAATAATGAGCAAATATTTTTGATTGATTGACTCAGTCACATGGAAATGAAGAATGTCATCATGAAACTTCTGTGTTCCGTGTTTTAGCCTAAACCACGTGCAATGTCGTGCATTGTTACCACGTGCAATGTCGTGCATTGTTACCACGCGCAATGTCGTGCATTGTTACCACGTGCAATGTCGCGCATTGTTACCACGTGCAATGTCGTGCATTGTTACCACGTGCAATTTATGTCGTGCATTGTTACCACGTGCAATGCCGTGCATTGTTACCACGTGCAATGTCGTGCATTGTTACCATGTGCAATGTCGTGCATTGTTACCACGTGCAATGTCGTGCATTGTTACCACGTGCAATGCCGTGCATTGTTCGATATTGACAATAATTTTATTATACTAGTTTGAAGGCTAAGCGCAAATTATAAACCAGCCTGTGTCATTTGGATTGAATGCAAGACCTGACTGAATATCGATAATTAAACGACCTCCTGTGCTTGTTAGATGATCGTGTCAAAGCATTCAAACTGAATTTCTTTAATTTTCTAGCAAGAATACAGTCTGATGAGTCATGACTCTGACGTCGAAGTCGTTCCTGCATGTCGCAGAGAAGGCATCAGTCTCATTCCATACAGTCCACTGAAAGGGTAGGTGGCATGATCAAACAAAAGCCTACAAGCTTTTCCGCCGCCTAATCGTAACGATATAATTATATGCTGTCCAGTCCATGATAGAGCCAATCAGCCATCCGTTCAGCTAGTATGCCAGCCCGTGCATCAGCGTATCAGTGTGCCTTTAATTAGGCCTATAAATTATAATTATTAGTCAGTCATTGAGCCTGTCAATAATTATTAGGGACTTATTTAACTATAGTTCAGTTTAGACGTGATTGTCCTCAGCAATTATTATATAGTCAGTCATTAAGCCTGTCAATAATTATTAGGGACTCATTTAACTATAGTTCGGTTTAGACATGATTGTCTTCAGCAATTATTATATAGTCAGATCATTAAGCCTGTCAATAATTATTAGGGACTCATTTAACTATAGTTCAGTTTAGACGTGATTGTCATCAGCAATTCTCTACCAGATCTTTCCTTACCCATTTACTTTCTGACAAATATATTTCGTCAACTTACAATACGCATCGTGCTTTTTTGGCGCCTCGCCTTTCTCTCTGCAACTGGATTAAATAACCTCCTGCCCTTACCGGTACCTTTTCCTGGGTCAACATACATTGTGCTATTTTTCTCTGCTGTTGTTTCATCTTAACCTTGTCTCAACTCGATTGCTTTGTTCTTTACTTCTCTTGCCGAATATATTATAGGCTACACGACTTTGTCTTTCCTCAATCTATCTGTTCTTGACAATCCTTCTTTGCTGTTATAGTCCTCTGTTTTTTTATAGAGGTTTACTCACGGGTAAGTTCAAACGCGAAGACAAGAACGCAACAGAGACCTTGGCTGGAACACGTCTTGGCTGGGTTGCCGAGAAACCGTCAGAAAGAGCATTTATGACACTAGACTTTGAGACTTTGCGAAATGATGAAAACTTTTGGAAACTGATGGACACAGTGGAGGCGATAGGCAAACAGCATGGTATGTGGCACTAAAATCGTCAACCCTAAAGTCTTCACGTGAATCAGCTGTAGAAAATTTCATCAATTATTGTTAAGGTGCAAAACTACGGGGTTCTTTTTCCACCTGCAGTGAGTTTCTTAGAACTACATTTAGGAAATATTAGATACCCGGTAAGACAAAGGAAATTGGCTGCTGACCGGCAAACCGGTTGATGAACTCAGGCACAATTTCTGGGAGCTTTTAGAATTTAATTCTCAGAAATCGTTTGAGATCTATTAATGACACTTTTACAAATATGCGATTACACGGCATGGATTTACCGGTATATTTTGATTGATCTGTTTATGCAGTTGTGTGTTGCACAAAAGCAGGTCATTATAACTATGAGGATGTGGAAGTTGATGGTTGCTTGACCATGCTTCAGACCTTACTGCCTCGTATCTTTGTGTTTCTGCAGTGATATTATTTGTCTTTTATTTAAAGATAAGAGTCCTGGTCAAGTTTCCCTTCGCTGGTGTCTGCAAAAGGACTTCATTCCATCCGTCATCATTGGCGCCAAGACAATTCAGCAGCTGGAACAAAACATGGCCGCAGGAACCGGTTGGAAGCTCACTGATGAAGAGGTAAGAAATATTGGATAAGAACGCAGTATAAATAATAATATTATATGTTCGAAAGTCTTCAGTTGGCAGAATGATGGGCTATGAACTAACAATTCAAACTTCCCTCTCAGTAATTTGTCTAATTGGATTTATTTGCATTACTACGCCTTTATGTATGCGTCTTTTTCCAAAATTATTGACTTAGCCACTAACAAAAACATCTTAATTGTGTGACACGCAGGTGATTGTGGCTGGCAGCAATATGGTGGAAAACCTACAAGTAAATGTAAAATGAGATACGAATCATACGATTATGCATAGCCTGCTAAATTTGATCTAGTCGTTACCAAATTTCCATATGATCAAATTTGCTGTATCATTTTTATCTTTGTTTCTCTATAGTATACCCAATGAAAATAATCTGTTCCCATGTGATTAGCAGCCATATAAAAGGTCTTCGTAACATGCTGGCGGGATTTCGTTTGGCAGCAATGGTGGAAGTAGCCTCCAATATGAGCAGATGGGAAGTATAATGGAGGAATAACTTGAATAAGAGGTAGTGTGATCCATTTGAGAAACACCAATTGGCAGGTCTGGCAGTGTTATTATGATTTATCTTATCGGAATGAGTATTGAGTTCGAGTAGGTCTATTGTGGAAGTTTTTCAATCCATTGAAATCATTTTTTGTTCTGTAACGCGACCATTGTTGCAGATTTAGGCCTATCTGTTTATTTTTAAATGCTCTGTGAATTTATGTAATTTTGAAATGATGTCTTCTTATAGATGAAGCAGCTGGATGATGTTTCGAAATTCTATGGTCCGATTCCGAAGTATCCCTACCACACGATTGACCTCCTTAATCAAATGTTCAATCGCACGCGCACACACCCGTGAATGATGCCCTTCAGCAGTTTGCTTACTAAGAAGATTGGTTTTTCTAGATGCTGTTAGTTTCGAACTATAGACTGTAGTATTATGGCCCACGTAGGCCCATTATAGCGTTCGTCTGTTTAAATTGTTTGGCTAGTTTGCGCCGCCACAGCATTTGAAGCATAAGCTTATCAAAGACAATCATAGACTGCCTCTATTTAATTGTATGTCGTGATTAAAGATTTAAGAAATATCTGTCGTTCACAGGAAATTTTTTCGAAATTGTACACGAGGCTGATGTGGTATGGACGTGTAATGAGAAAAGAAGAGAATACTGTTGTGTCAATAGAATCATGCCAGCGGAGGTATAAGGTCGACGCAGCCGGGGACGACAGAAGAAAAGATTGGAGGATGTGATGCAACAGGACCTGAATTAAGCTGCTCAAATTGAAGAAGACACTCTAGAAACAGAGACAAGTGGAGGAGAAGGATCCGAATGGCTGACCCCTCGCCAGAGGGATTAATTATTCTAGCCTGAAGGGAAAGATTCAGTTAGAGAATAAAGGGTCCTATGATTTTGTTCCCCTGTGCTAGCTCAAGAACTTAAGAGTAGGAAATATTTAATTAAACAACAAGAGAATTTTACTTCCCAACACATTTTCTTTAAGCTTGCTTGTCCTGTTATTTCAGTAAGAACATCAGAACTTCAGTTCTTATGTCGCTTTTGGCTAAGACGAATTATATTAGGCCTATATTGATTTTGTGAGCCAAAACCAAGGACGAAGTAACTAAGCAAGATGTCATAAAAGTTTTTTAAATGTCATATAATGACCAAAATAGTTATGTCGAATTTGAGAACACCGTCTTCCGTTTGCCAATGACAAGATAAAAAATGCAGCATCTAACATTGCAAATCCATTCTGTCCACAAGTGTAATTATTAGTGTTTTCTTATATATTATTCTTTAATGATTCAATCTGACAAACCGCAGAATGATTACAGTACAGGTTATACGAAATATACGGCCCACTATAGCACGACACGCAGGTCGGCTTTACAGCAGTGAGTTCGGTAGCTTAACAGTTAACACTAATGGCCTAAGTGCTGGATCACTCTTGATTCGGCCAAGCCAGAAGTGGGAAGGGCTATCTTATTTTCAGCAGAACCCGAGTCAAGCAACACAACAGCAAAGCGTCAATGGCAGCTAACAGAAACTTTAATAAATTAATGCTGTGTGAGGCTCGAACCCGGGTCGCGTGGATGACTCTCAGTTTAACGACCAGCGCTCTCTCAACTGAGCTACGGACCCCCCCCCCCATTTCGCATTGCCTTGCAAATCTTCCATTGGACTCCGTGTGTGTACTACTTGTGTAGCCCGATGTTGAGTTTGATAGCAGCTGTTATGCGCTGCGTTTTAGTATTATAGATAGGCCTATTCCCTCATTCGTCGTCATCATCGTCATCATCATCATCATCATCATCATCATCATCATCATCATCATCATCATCATCATGTAAAATTGAAAGGAATCGACAAATCAAAAGACGAATATTCTTCAACAACAAAATCAAGTCTTTTGTTCGAAACACATCAATAAGTTATGGGATCAATCCACAATTTTTTAAATATTATATTTACATGGTTCACAGATCTCAGAGTTACAGAGTTAGGCTATTTGATTCTAATGAAAGCATGCAGATGCTCAATATAAAGCTAATTATGAGGTCCACAAGGAGCATCATAATCAACCCTCAAATTCTGTTATTCTACTAAGGCGTCTTCAATAAAACATGGGTAAACGTGTTGTTCAATTTCGAAATTCAAACTGGTAAAACAAACAGACATTCTTTGGAAAACTGATTAATAAGGTGACGATAATAATAAGCTTGCCAGACAAAAAGACAGACAATTCAAATCGTGGATACGTTCTGCGAAAGATTCAAAGCGTTCGCTTTAATTAAACGTAGACCACGGCGAACAAATCATTGCATCAAAGAACGAGAAAGTTTTAACAAATAAAAGAGTCATCCTTATAAATTTTAGACAAAACTTGATTCAAACTCTTTCTAATAAAAAATTCAAATTCATTGCTTCCAAAAGCAACAACAACAATTACACGTTTTGCAATGTCCTATACATTGTACAATATGATTAAGAGCATAAATGAATGAGTGATTAGATGTGCAGAGAATTAGAAGTAGGGAAACAATAGGAGCCCTCGTTAAAGGAAAGTTCCCGCCACGTAGGGCTCTATAGGTAGATGGTTATTTAACAATGCATAATTATAGAAGCAGTAAAAATGAAGGACAATGTAAGAAAAACGAAATATAAAAAGCTTCAAATGACAAATTTTATAGGCCTACATAAAGTTTGGAACTAACAGAAATTATTATTACACAAAGCAACTAAGGAAAGTAATCTTCCTAAGCGCACTGTAGAAGAGAATCACAGGTTTGGATGAGTGCGATTTAACCATTGATTCCACATTTCGATCGTGCGGTAGGGATATTTCGGAATCGGACCAGCGAAACTCGACACATCATCCAACCGTTTCATCTGTCAGCAGACATCATTTAAATGTTACTTTTCGTCAATATAAAAATCCGTAATAACGGACTTGTAACAGTACAATGAATGATTTTGACGATTTGAAAAAAACTTCAATTACTGATCATCTTCCAATATCTTTCACTGACAGTATCAATTTCCCAAATATTCGATTATCTAACACGTTTCGGATCTGACAATGGGGTTTCTTCAATGGATCAGGCTATTTGTATTAGATACATGTAGCCTATATTTCTCGTTCATTTCACTTCAGATTTTTCAGCTCATTGGACTTCCGCCATCGCTGCCAACCAAAGTCCCACCTGCGCATTGCACAACATTTTCTGCATTGCATACGGCTGAACCTCAGAGGGAAAGAGACATATCTCACGAGGTAGAGAAATACAGCTAATCAACTAAATAAAATATAGTAAATTTAATTATATTAATATTTGGTAATGTGTCCAATGAAATCATTCAAATTCGTCAATGGGGCCAAAGGCCTCTGGTGAAAAATGGACAATTCAGCATTCTCCTTTTCATTGTCGTTCGATGTTCTAGCCACTTTTAGTGGTAAAAATATTGACTACTCATGGTATCATTGAGTGACCCATGCAAAAGATAAATTTTAAAGCACTTCTTATACCAGAAGAGGAATTGCAATACCTGACTTCTGGGCTTAGAGTCTAGCATTCTGCCTACCACATACTATGCTTCACAGTCATGTGTATTGTATTTGTGTGTTCATATCAATTTGTTACCTCTTCATCAGTAAGAGTCCATCCGGTTCCTGCGGCCATGTTCTCTTCCAACTGCTTAACCGACTTGGCGCCAATGATGACGGATGGAATGAAGTCTTTCTGCAGCAACCAACGAAGTGACACCTGCCCTTGACTCTTACCTTCACATAAAGAAACAAGCATCACTGCAGAAACATAAAGATATGAGGTAATGAGGTAGGAAACATGATCAATAACCCAGCAATCTATGTCGTATGTCCAAAGTTTCATAGTGTCTTTTTCGGGAGAGTAGGCCTACAAACTTGAGGACAAGCAGCCATTCAATCGCAACGTATCGGTGTATATTTGTAAAAGCGCATTAAATGGATCCGACATGGTTTCTACAACATGACAATCAAAGGTAAGCTTACGTCACATTCATCTAGATTATAAAGCTGAAAAGTATATCCTTCTACATGTATGTATCTGATATTTCATTTAAAATACATCTATAGGCTACAGGTTCTAAAAAACTCAGAAGTTGCACCTTAGCAATCGCTTAAATGTTCCTGTAGCTGAATCAGCTTTAGAGATTTGCTGTGGACGATTTTACTGCACCTACCATGTTGTTTGCCAATTGCCTCAACTGTGTCCATAAGTTTCCAAAAGTTTTCATCATTGCGTAAAGCCTCAACTTCTGGTTTTGAAGAAATGGTTGTTTCTCACGATTTCTTGGCAGTCTTGTCAGTGCGGGTTCCGGCCTGGGTCGTTGAAGTGGTGTTGCCGTTGCGCTTCAAATTTCCCGTCAGTAAACCCCTATAAAATACAAGGAGGGACTATAATTTTATGGTAAGAAATGGAAAACGTGACAAAGAAGATAGGTCTATAGGAAAGGCAAAGTCATAGACTACATATTTTAAAAGCCTAAGCAAAACGCAAAACAAGCGAGTTCAGACAATAGTAAGATACTAAAGACACAGAAAAGAAAAAGAATGTTACGACAAAGAAGGTCTAAGTTAACCCACGAAAAGGTAATGGGAGGTGGTAAATAATTATTAATCTATCGTTACAACCAAAAAGGCAAAAAGGCAAGGAATCAAGAAAAATGAAAGGAAATTATAATAGTCATCAGTTTCCTTTGGGGAGGGGGGGGTGAACGTCGGAATTTGTCATTTTTACATGGGGAAAAAATGGATCGACCATTTTGGGGGGCTTAGCACCCCCTAACCCCCTGCCGCCGCTATTGCGAGTGACCTGAGGATAGGCTTGCCTGTTCGAATGAAGGACGTGTCATGCCTTGCCTACCCTTTGAGCGGACTGTATGGAATGAGACTGATGCCTTCTCTGCGACATGCAGGAACCACTTCGATGTCGGAGTCATGACTCAACAGACTGTATTCTTGCTATAGAAAATTAAACAAATTTCATTTAAATGATTGGTCACAAGCAGACACAGGAGGTCGTTTACAAATTCTAGATTTTATAAATCTTTCAGACAAGTCTTAGGCTACATCCAGCACAGATGATAGAAATCTGACTTACCTTCACTGCTGTAGGCTCTCAAAGTATATTTCATATTCAACACATGAATTTAAACAAAGGATACAGGCAGGTCCTGGAGTTATCTGTCAACGTTCATTTATTCAATCAGTCAGTCAATCAAATTTTAATTTTGCTCATTCGGTCTATCAAGAAGTCAATTGAAGAATCATGCTTTCACTAAATTGATATAAGTCTTCGTGTATGCAGAGCTCCTCCAAGCATATTGGCAAGGATTTTTTTAGACTTACAAAGAGTATTTTAGATGTTCAGGGCTGAACTTACCTGCAAAGTAGCACATGCATCAAATCCCATGAATTGATTGTAGTCCATGACTTTCTGCAGGAGGCTCCCAGAGAGGTTGCTCAATCCGACATAGCGCACCTTCCCAGATCTCACAAGGTCGTTAAACGCACGCAAAGTCTCATCTAACTTCTCTCCTTCATCGTAGTAGTTCATCTGAAGCACACAATAATTATTGACTTCGTTATCAGTGTTTATGCGACGTAGCTTGACTTCTTGTAGATAAACTTTCACGCAAAATGCAGGGTGCTTCTCGTGAAGTTATACAAGCTGCAGTGCGAACTATGCCTATATAGTAAGCATAATAGTGACGCCTACAAGCAGAAAAAGGTATGGATGCACAAGAAAGCAAAGCCGTTCATGAGCCACAGTGGGAAATAAGAAGTCATCGACTTAACAGCGGTAGAATTTCAAAATCCCTTGTATGACCCGTGCCTCTATAGTTAGTAAGTAGTTCATCGTAACTTTTTACAGATATTTGCATTAGTGCTATTAAATAATTGCATTCTCAATGTAGGAACTCACATAGTAGAGGTCGATGTAGTCTGTCTTGAGTCTATGAAGGCTTTGCTCAACATTGTGCATGATAGCGTCACGACTAAGTCCTCCAGAATTCGGCAAGGAATCATCAATTCCATCACCGTCAGCAAACACCTTGGTTGCCAGAACAATCGACCCTCTATCACGGCTGAAATGCACGTCGATCGTAAGCACAAGATTTAATATTAAACACAAATCTTGACATACATGCATCAATTAGCATTGAAGACCTATTGATTGAGTAGAAGCATGCAGAGTACACAGTAGCCTATATAGAGCAGCAAAAGAGTCAACCTTTATTGGCATTATCTGATAATTCATATCTCTAGCAAACAAAATCAAATAGACTTCAAGGAAGAACTTAAGCTAGTCCTCAGGTAGCCATGGCTATAAAGTGTTAATGGCTTCAGTGGCGGATCCAGAACTGTTTTTAGGGGCGGGGGGGCAAAATCTTCGGAAAAACCAAGAAAATTTCTAAGAAAAAAGTCATCTGCAAAAAACATACCATTTCATCCGCCAAAAAAGTTGATGACCTTTTTTTTTAGTCATCTGCCAAAATTTTTGGGAAAACCATACCATTTCATCCGCCAAAAAAGTTGATGACCTTTTTTTTTTAGTCATCTGCCAAAATTTTTGGGAAAACCATACCATTTCATCCGCCAAAAAAGTTGATGACCTTTTTTTTTAAGTCCTCAACTTTAAAACCGAGCGGGGGTCCACGTCCCATACAAGTTTCCGAATAGGGGGGGGGGGCAATATCCATTGTACCCATAATCGTATTGCTAATTTCGGACCAAATGGGGGGCCACGTCCCATGGCAGTTTTCAATGGGGGGGCCATGGCCGGATTGCCCCCCCCCTGGATCCGCCCCTGAATGGCTTCATTCTCTTAAATAGGATCAGCAGAAGGCAAGTGGCCAGTCCTCTTCCTTGCCGTCTCAACCTTCCACCGACGCCGCACGGTCAGTCTACTCACTATAGCTCAGCTTGCAATGGTAAGGTGTTCAGTTCACGTGAAGAATATTTGCTTAATATTTCTGACAGTTGACGCAACTTCTGATATAATATGCATCTTATACTACCAACAATCGTAATCGTAATCGTAGACTCAAAACTTCTACAGCGCACATTAAAGTTAAGTTATTTCTAATATTTATATCTAAGTAATTTTATAACGATGTAAATGTCCCATTGTGCGTTTGCAATTGGTGTAATAAAGAATATACTTACATACTTACTTTAGTATACCCCTGACCAAATTTAAGAACATAAAATAAAATATAGCCTAAATAACACAATGAATGACATCTTAAACTTGTACAGAAATCCTAAAGAAGAATCAAGACATGCATTGTCACACCTCTGTCAGTTCGCCGAGTCCTCTTATATTCCCGTGTACAGCGCCCTTTCCTTCGGCCTCGGCTGAGCTACGGCGCTATATAAATCGTCCTATTATTATTATTATCATTATTATCATTATTATTATTATTATCAATATTTTTATTATTATTATTATTATTATTATTATATTCTCTAATTGGCTTGACCTCGTAAAGTTCCCCGCGTCAGGACTGCCATGGCTCAATCCAGATGCGTTGCCTGCACAGTCCCACCTCTCTACGGAATGGACTTCAACCATCAGTCTACTCCACCGCTGTCTCTGGTTTATTCTTTCATCACCTTTCTCTCGCCTCAAATCCTCCTCCATTTTCTCTCGGGTCGATCGCACAGGGAGCGCTTCTGAAAGGCTTTTGCTAAGGGTAGCGCAATATAACTTGAAAATACAATACAGTTCGGCAGATGATGTACCTGCTCAGCCAAGAGCCAACAATTTCTTCTGACTCCCCGCTGTCGTAGCCGTTTGTTGTATCCAGAAAGTTTCCACCAAGCTCAACATAGCGATCGAGGATGGCAAAGGAATCAACCTTATTGGCATTATCTGGTAATTCATATCCCTAGCAAAAAAATCAAATAGGCTTCAATGAACAACTTCCATAACAAAACAAATATGATCAAGGTCATCAAATACAGAATCTAGCAATACTTACTGTGCCTAGTAGTCAATCCATTTTTGAAACAACACAAACTTAAAACATTACGGCTGACGAAAAACTTAAAACATTAATCTGGCACTTATATGTAAGTCAACTATTTTTTAGCTGGAATTTTTTATTTTGAAGTGCTAATGTTATTAATAGCCTACTCATTATGAAATACTACTGGCCATTTTCTCATTCCATTCCATCGCGATTGCCGTTCTATCATTTTGTATTATTACTAGTTATTATCAAAACACAAAATTATAATCTATGATGATATGCGTACAATGGGCTATTATCTGAGATGAAGCATCTAACCTCGATTTTCTTGTTCCGATTTATCCTATTAGTTAGCCAGCACCTTCAGAAACAGGCATAAACATATATTCAATATGCTTAAATAATAGCCTACTCTCATTTCGCTACATAACTCCATCTACTCTGTTAAAGTGGCCTCCAAATAAGTATAGCTCTGGTAAAGGCCATGGTGTGCTCTGCACCGTTCACCGTTGGCATACCTTTCTGTGAGTGAGACAGTCGCTATAAGTGAAACATTGCCTTCAGAGTTTAATTGCTCAGTCCTCGTAATTATTATCAATTATGTCTGGCGTCAGAAGTAGAGCACTCGACGAATTAACAGCGGGAAAACAGTTTCCGTTTCCACATTTGAATAGACCTATAATGTGTGTAGGCCTATGTGCACCTGTTATAGCGCCCCTTCAAGATTACTACTGAGATGCGTTCCCGACTACAGCGCCGATATTGAATCGGAGTTTCACGCCAAAGCGCTGAGCAATTGCGAGTGAAAGACTTGTCCAAGTTCCCTACGAAGCGGCTTGAGGTGGATTCGAACCTGCAACTCTCCGGCTGCAAGGCAACGAACATTCCCACTACACCGCCGCGCCCCACAAACATTGCTATACAGTAACTATCAAGACACTTACTTCTTTGAGGTCGTCTGGGTTCGTTCGTCGTTTGGTTTCGTCAGACTTTCCTAACATGTAAACAATAATTATTATTATTATCATTATTATGACACGAGTTATTTCCAATAAGTTGACTTACATTCTACTGATGTAGAATCAGTGCATGTAACTTCTTTAAAATCTCCTTGCAAACCTCCTCGAACGTCCACCGAAATGCATTGAGCCTACTTCTTCGATCAGTCTTCACACATCATAACCTTTGCTCTACAGCTGTTTGGAATTATCCAAAGCAGTCGTTCTGCGGTGCTATTATACTATATAATTATACTGACAATAAAATATTAGTAAAACTATTAAATTTGTGCAAATATTAAATTCATGCAAATATAATATCTGCACCGCTAATTGGCTTCTATTTAATGTGATCATTCTAAAAAAAATCAAATTTCGAGATGATGATTTGTGAACATTAAATTTTAGTAAACTACAATAATGCATGGCATCCCGATCCCATTGCCAAATACCTCTTGCTTGGCCTGTGTACCATTGATAGACTATAATTATCTCATAATATTGTGTACTGCTTAGGAATTCAGACATTTTGAAGCAAAGAGGATAAGTCACCATGTGTCAAAGTGATCCATGTGACCATAATTATGTCAAACGCTGCCGTATTATAGTCTATTGCGTAAGCGATTCATACTTGGTCAGAAATTTATGACCACTCCTATCAGCAACAGAGCGATTTGCTAACCAGGTCAGATCTAACCTGCAACACGAAGCAAGAAAGTCCCAAGGGAAATTTTGTCGGAGGTTGGGAGTTCAACCTCCTGGTCTTTCTTATGGCCACAAAGCAACGTCTTATTTTCACACCTCAACTCCACGTGGATCATAATTTCCCACTTATTTTTTTTACAATTCTCATGCTCTACTATCACAATGGGGACGGTTTGACCCTAAAACCATTATGTTGCCGGTTTTACCCTGCTATACCACTATGGGAACAGTTTGCCCTACTACCACTATCATGAGGCCAGATTTACCCTCGTGATAGTTCTAGAATCTAGAGCCAGATCTGCCCTATAGTAACACACGCACACACGCATGCATGCACACACAGACACACGCACACATACACACTCACGCGCAAACACACACTGCACGCTCAAACGCATCACGCACGTATAATAAACACACGCGAGCACGCATTCGAACACATACCTAATAATTCAATAATACAGTATACTGTTGGTCAGAATGACTAGGCATCTTCAGCTGCAGTCCTCTGCGTTTATAGGCCTATCCACATTACATGCATGAAGCATTGCATATTATTATAATTATAAGCATTATTTTATGCCTTTAGTCAGCGTGACATTGCAGATTTTTACAAGTAGCATATGATTGTATTGACTGAGTGGACTCCCAACCAAGGCACTCATAATATTATCCTAAACTTTAAACCGCAACCCATGGTTTGGGCAACCCTATAGCTTGCAGTATGAGGTTTGGTGTTTTAACGACAGATTCTAGGATTCTAGCCATTGTGTACTCAGCGCTATAAAAGTTTGCTGTCCAAATTGGCGAATTTGAACCAGAGATGCATACGAAGACATACGCGGGTAAATGCTACAGCGTATAGGCCCTACTGACCTCAGAAAGAGTAAAGAGAAAATGCGAAATATATAATTTCGACAACAATAGGCTATAATAAACAAAATAAAATAAATGATGAAATTAGTTCTCTCTAAGCCGCGAAAAACGTACAGACGGCCCGTAAAAAAATAATCAGAAACTTTGATCGATGGTTAAAAAAAAAATGTCATCAGAAAAAGACGTCAGAAAATTCGACCGCAGGGTATACTGACCTAAAATTTTACCAGTAGGGGCCTACATCCCTGATTTCAACCATATGGCTAACGCCATCAAGAGCGTGGCGCCCTGTTCTTTCAAGTGGCGTCTTAGCCTTTTTAGTGGCGCCTTAGAAGCTAGCTGTTCTTTACAGTGAATTCGAAAATAGACCTAGGTGCATTTTGGACTCAAATCCAAGCCTAATGAGCGTCGTTTCACGAACAAGTCCAGTCCACCCTCTGCGCGAGGGGCGCTTTGGAAGTTTGCAGTTTACAACATTTTAATTTAAAAAAAGTATAGTTGTAACCACAATTTATTTTATCTGATTATAGTTTTAACTACAACTTAGGCTATTTATACTCTGGTGAATGTATGAATCTAGCCTGGTTACTGTACTACCACCACTAAATGTTCACGAGCACATTCCCTCACCAAAGCTAACCACCTGCTCGTTTGCCACAAACCTAATATCTTGACACTTAATAGGCCTGTAAACTCGCGCTTGCTACGTGCACTTGTAAATTTACCCTAAAACATGATCTGGAAGTGCATGCGTAATAATTTTAAGCGATTTATGAGTAAGACATTCTCATCGGCTTTTCGTTGTCCAGAAATTGGAATCCTTAACTCTAATGCAACACAGTGAAACATATAATCTCAAAGCAACGCAGAATCAATCATTTATTCTTACCTTGGATGATGCACCAATTGTACCAAGACAAATATTGGACACTTTCAGTCCACAGTTCTCGCTCAGCCAGTTGTATTCTACCCAAGGCGCCTTGTTCTCGGAGAGAGTCATCCTTACATCTGAATTCAAGCCTTGATAATATCTAGGCCTATTGTAGACAGATCCTAGACTCCTGTCTATGCGCTCTAAGATCTATGCTAGGCCTACGTCTGGTTAGGTGAACGTGTCAACAGTGACTTAACACATATGATTTATCACCTGAATTCATGCCAATGGAACGAATGCTCGAGACAGGTGCACGCCCTCTATGATCTAGATTGATGAAAATCATTGTTATATCCGTAAAACACTTAAACATAGATGTCGCTCCACGTAAAATTATAGCTTACGATGCCAAAAATGGTGTTTTTTTAATCTCCTTATACTAATACAATCTCGCAAACGTAAATATGTTTAGTTTTTTGTCTTCATAAATTTAACTAACTGCATGCGTGCATTTTGTTAAGCAAAAATTGTGATTATCGACAGCATTATCGCTCAGAAAACAGACACTGCGATCAGTAAGGAGTTTCCAGTCTAGGGCAATACAAGACCTTGATCCAGGGCCAAGATTCAGAGGCATCGACGTATATTGATCAATGTTCAGAGGTAATAATATTATTAGGCCTACCGTTGTTTGTGTCAAATGATGCAGTAGAAATTCACGAGGAAGCCACAGATTCCGTGATTCTCGACAAATATTTGTCGTGAGTTTTGAAAAATGCCATGAATTGCTGACTGAGGAAAATTTAGTTGAATTAATGCAACACAACGTCAAAGTTTTAGAGACGAAAAATATGTAGGCTAGGCTGCTATATAAGCCTTCATGTAGGTCTAATGATGATCTTGCAGAAACTAAGTGCCGAGGTTGACACTTCGTATAGGCTAACTTTAGGCTACACGAAGTGAAAGCAAACTGCAGTTTTGATATGTTATGTTAGGCCTATTATACACATGATGGAGTCCATCTTGTTAAAATTAATAGCCTACAAACGTGACTTGATGCAGGACGAATTCAATTACATTCTGTTGCAGGGCGAGTTTCTTTACTGTTAAGGTGGGTGTCATTTAAGATTGGAAGGTGGAGGATCCGAGGATCAGATATTATGGGCCTATAGTGGTATGAATTATTTTGAACAGGCAATACGTCAGTTTTGGGTGGAAATCCCGAAGAGTGATAAAACGGAGTTCCTCATAGCAGTTTGGCTGCGTCTTGACCTCCGTAGATTCTGCAGGCCTAGGCCTATACTGGCAGCAACATGGACAAAAGCCTGGCTATTGCAGACTTAATTTTATATAAGCAGGGCCGGCCTTGGTCCAAATGGCGCCCTAGGCAAGGCATACATTTGGCGCCCCATGCATATATAGGCATGCATTTGGCGCCTTTAGCTTTCCACTCAATTGTTCAGCCCAAAGATGAATTAGCCAGAGCCGGTTTACGCTCACAAGGCCGTAGCCAGGCTTTTATTTCAGGGGATGTTTTCTTGACCGTGAATTTTGAGGTGCTAACACGCTTCGGTCGACTTTTTGAGCGAAATTTTCTGACGAAGTTTTGTTAGTCGTCGAATTTTCTGAGTCCAAAAACATTATTTTCCGCGATTTTCGACTATTTTCTGCTCAAAATTACATTACACACTGTCATGTGCTAGCAAATGCATAATTATTTCATTTTTAGCCTACATTATTTTCTTTCGGGGATGTTCAAACACCCAAAACATCTCCCTAACTACGGCCTTGTACGCTCAACTGAGTAATTCATTATAATTTCTTTATTAGTACACTGAAGGCTGGATAATATTCAATTTTGTGGAGAATGGTATAAGTTTAAAAAAATATTAAAATAAACTATTGTTGAAATGGCGCCCTCTTTGATGGAAATGGCGCCCCTAGAACTTGGCGCCTCATGCAACTGTCTGCTTTGCCTATGCCTAAGGTCGGCCCTGCCTCAGTTACTGCCCCTTTCTTGAAGACATTGTTTTAAATTCTTTCCATTAGCGAAAGTCTTGAGTTTAAAACAATATAGTGTTAAAAAAAATAAATTCGCCGGTGCCGCGGCGCCCCCCAAAGGCTGCGGCGCCCTAGGCAACTGCCTACTTTGCCTATAGCTAGGGCCGGCACTGTATATAAGCCTACATAACGCTGGCGAATAGCCTAAGCAGGTCTCCTTGGCGCAATTTTAGTTTGTTTTAGATAAATTTGATTAACCTGACAGATTCTTTATTATTCCTTATTTGCCAATTTGATTGTCATCTTGCTAAGCGACTTCTCAGTGACGTGCAGCTACGCTGGTACCCTGTTTCTTTTTTAAATAGTAATAAAAACTTGCAAAAAATTTAATCCTTGTTAACGCGAGAGATCCAAGAGGCCTAGCCTACACAGCACGTTATAAAACCAGTGCTTAAGTAGCCTACAATTATAGTCCTATACAATCTGTGAAAAAGTAGCACCGAAAAGTTTCCATTTCGCTCAGACTGGAGTTGGAAGCGCCGCAGAGCATGTAGCTAAACTTATTGGAGGGATATAATGTAGGCCTATGCAATTTTAATCAATGAATGAAACACTGTGAAATCGATGCAATGTAATAAACAGTTTTAACAGCCGAAATGTATACGTAGGCTATAATACAATTCTACAGTTTGAAACTAGCAGCGGAATACTCTATAGTCATCAAGTTGGAAAAACCTAGCAGTCCTATAATGTTGTACAAATCAATGCTATCTGCTTATTAAACAAATAAATTAGTGCAGTATATAAGAAAGTGAATCAACCACGTAATTAAACAAAGTCATCAGACATAATGAAAACATTTTAGACAGCAATTAGGCCTACTTTAAAGTAGCCTATAGGGCCTACCGGTACATCATTAGTCATTAAAAGCACTGCAAAATAATGTCCTACATGATCCAAGCTAAATTAATTTTTTGAAACAATCAACCATACTATTTCACCCATTACAATCAATAAATTGTAAGTCTACTATAATCCAAAATCACATTAGTGGATTAATGCACACATTGTACAGTGTCACACAGAGTCGCTATGGGAAATCTTCCGAAGCAGACACCCGAAGTGAAATCAGATTTTTGGCCGAATGCGATTTCCAAATTTATTCCACATGTCGATTGTATTGTAGGGATACTTGGGTATCGGACCAGCGAATTCGGATATATCGTCCAGCTGCTTCATCTGTCAACAGACACCACAATGTGCAATTTACACACAGAAATTGCCAACAATTAGTTATGTTACAGAACAAATAAATAGCCTAAGTGTAGTCTATACATGTCACTGACTTCAACGGGGTGGCAACTGAAAGGACCGACCATGCACACACGTATACTGAGAGGAATCAAAGGACCCCCGAAGACATTTCCGCTCCACTCTTATCACCGCTCGCCACCATAATTATGCTGGAAGACTATGGCTATCAACCATTATTAATTTTCTTCCAGTACATCAGTGACATTTTCAAGGTCTCTGGCTCTCTGCGGATTCTGAGACCTTTGTCTGGAGCATGTGCTAGATCTACGGTAAATCCGGAACTGTTAAAATAATACGTGTTAATTAAATGAGTTTTACCTCTTCATCAGTGAGCTTCCATCCTGCTCCAGCAGCCATATTCTCTTCCAGCTGCTTAACTGATTTGGCGCCAATGATGACGGATGGAATGTAGTCCTTCTGCAGACACCAACGAAGTGACACCTGCCCTTGACTCTTACCTTCACATAAAAAACAAACATCACTGCAAACACACAAAAAAGGTAAGGTGGGAAACTTGGTCAAGCAATCATCAATGTATATCATTTATCGAAATTGGTATAGTGCATTTGTTAGTATTCGGTGTCAATAGCAATTTAGCGGTTAATCCATGCCTTGTATCTATACATAGTCTCTGCGTAGAAGTGCCTTTAATGGAGCTCCATGATATTTGGAACATAGGCCCACATGCTGGTATAACTTAGAATTTGCACCTGAACCGTTCAAGACCAACCACATGGCTGACCAGCAAAGATGATCAGCAATGCAATTGAGCAATTTAAATTACGTAATTTAAACTACAATAATTATTGTAATTGTTAATTTGTAATTTGCTGCTCTGCGTCAAAGTAATTTGTAATTTGTTCAATTACACGTTACTGTGTAATTTACCCATCCCTGCCGTCCAGCATATCTATTCCAAGCACTGGTACCGAGTATCTCAATATTTCAAAGCACTTTCGAGAACGTCAGATATGTACTGGAACAAGATTCCAAAAACAACTCAGAAGTTGAACTTGAACAATTGGTTTAGCCTAAATGTTCACACAACTGCATCAGTTGAAAGGGTTTTGATTCCAGTGAACAATTGCTATGCACATACCATGTCGTTTTCCAATTGCCTCCACTGTGTCCATCAGAGTCCAAAATCTTTCATCATTGCGCAAAGTTTCAATGTCGGGTGTTGCAAAAGCGGCTCTCTCTTTCGGTTTCTCCGCAACCCAACCAAGACGGGTTCCGGCCAAGGTCGCTGTTGCATTCTTGTCTTCGCGCTTGAATTTTCCCGTCAGTAAACCTCTAACAATTGAAGGAAAATCAGGAAAGGGAGTTCAGACAATAGAGTAAATATCGATAACCGACAAAGTAGACAAGACTTAGTGTATGAGAGGCAAGGGCCGCAAGGTGGCCTACGTAAAATAGAAAATAGGCGTAAGTGAGTTGAGACAATGCTAAAATGAAGCAACATCAGAGGACTTAGCACAAGGTAATTTAATAAAGAAAGTAGGCATATTATAAGGTTAAAGAAGTAAAGTATAACGAAAAAAATTACAACAGCTAACGAAAGAAAGATCATATGAAGAAGTCCTAAAGATAACTGCAACTAATTTTGGTGAATATCTACATGTATCTCGTTGTCTGACCTAATGGCTAATAAATAGATAGATGACTGACAGACTAAAGAACGGAAGAACTGACAAACTGAATGGAACGCTGCTTAGGTCAGAGAGCTTCTTAGATGATGAGTTAGTAAAGGTATTAAACTGTTTATAACCAAGTTAAACCAACTATCTGTTCCCGGCCACGCGTTGCTGTGGCTGAAAAGACCCTCCCTTCCTTCCACCATTCCACCCTCTCACCCTCCTTCCATCCCTCCTTCCCTACCTCCCTTCCTCCGCCTTCCTGCCTCACTCTCTCCCTCCCCCACCTCTCTTCCCACTGCACCTTGAAGGAGTGGTAGCCTCTGACATAATATACGTAGGCCTAAACTCAATAGAAAAATAATAACAATGACAAAAATAATTTTAAAAATGAAAGTATTGAACTCAGATAGGCCAATTAAATTAGTGCTATATTCAGCTGTAAAAATTATGACAGTGCGGCTTCAGGTATTTTTATAACCAGGCAGATGAGACAGCGACCAGTACAGAGAATCAGAGGCGATTTATGCTCCAAATAAATTGTGGACATGGTACAACTAATTCTGGCAGGCTTCTGATAGGGCAATAACTTTGTAACTTGGATACTTGTACCGGCTCGCACAATAGGCTACTCCCCGTGTTGGCCATGCATCCAGAGCCTTACTCCATTTCTTTATTGCATTGCGATCGAACTACAAATTGCCTTATAAGTGGAGAGCATGCTTATAAATTTGATTTATCATGCCTACCCCTTGAGCGGACTGTATGGAATGAGACTGATGCCTTCTCTGCGACATGTCGGAACCACTTCTATGTCCGAAGAACGACCCATCAGACTGTATTCTTGCTAGAAAGTAAGGAAATTCAGTTTAGATGCTTTGGCACAAACAACACTTATAATATTTATTATGTACATGTGCTACTCCTATCCAACCCAAATCACAAACTGCCTGTCTTAGCTAAAAATTCTCTCAGGTGAAGATTGTCATTTTCATGAATCCCCGCAAATCCAAGCTAAAGATACACTCAGGAGTAACCAGTGAACATTTTAAATGAATCAATCAATCGAACAATTGCTGATTCGTTCAATCAATCTAGAAGTGGGCCTAAATAACTAAATTAGTCGTACATGTAAAATATTCATTCAAAAGTCATTATTCACAAAATTTTAGAGATCTTGGTCTACTCAGAAATGCATCTGGACCAACATTGGCCGAAAAATCTTGAGAAAACCCCTTAGAAGTCAATGAACCTTAGGAACTCTGCAGCACTGAACTCACCTGCAAAGTAACGCATGCATCAAATCCCAAGAATTTGTTGTAGTCCGTGACTTTCTGCAAGAGGCTCCCAGTGAAGTTGCTCAATCCGACATAGCGCACCTTCCCAGATCGCACGAGGTCGTTAAACGCCCGCAACGTTTCATCCAGCTTCACTCCTTTGTCATAGCAGTGCATCTGAAACGTATTATAGATCTAAGCTTAAGTTTATTGGTTACTTGGTCAGTGCCTTCGTTATCAAGGTGTGAAGATTGGACGCGCACAGCCTAGATAATGCATTCTTCTATAATCTAGGCCTACATGTCATAATTATCATCATCGGGGGCACTTGCCTATCATCATCGGGGGCACTTGCCTCGCCACAGCATGGTGGACACGCCATGCCGTGAAACCTCCCATATATTTATAAACGCCGGTCAATGAATCTACAGCCTACAGGCCTATTTCAAGGAATGGTAGCCTGTACTCATGAAAATACGGTGTAACTCTTAGACATAGATTCAACATGTCTATCTCAATGCAACTATTATCTCATTTCATTTTGAATCAATAACTTACATAGTAGAGGTCGATGTAGTCTGTTTTGAGTCTACGAAGGCTCTGATCAACGTTGTGCATGATCGAACCACGACTCAATCCTCTGGCATTGGGAAAAGAATCATCGATTCCATCATTCTGACCAAACACCTTTGTTGCCAAAACAATCGACCCTCGATCCCGGCTGAAATACACAGTTATTCACAATTTAGCATCAAACCAACAATTGAACGCATTTGGAGAATCGAACCTGGCCTCAGATGTGTGCCCATAAATGTTTGGATGGGGAAAAGTTTTGTCTTTTTAGTCTGCCGCCGAAAAATTTCTTGACCTTCTATTTAGTGTTTCGCCCAAAATTCAAAGCATGCGTCCCAACTATTCTAAATCAGGCGACCTTTTTCTATCTGATTACCTTTTTTCATCCGTGAATTAAAACCTCTATTGTTAATGGGTGGTTGCGTTCCATGTAAATCTCAAATGGGGGCATGGCCGGATTACCCCCTCTGGATCCGCCCATGCCTAGCGTAATGACTGCTTAAATAATCGATTGCGCATGATCACGTATAAGACCAAATTTAGCCTACCTGGCTATAGGCATTCGAAACAGCTGGCAAACTATATCACTCTAACGTCCAAATTCTCTTATTACGTCTTCTCAACAACAGTTCATGACCTCGGCAACTAGTTAGATCAAGAGTAAGTCCCACACCTTCATCGTCTTTCTAGGTGCTGCAACATTCAGCTGCTGCGCCAGCTTCGCACTGGTATAGGCTACCTATTATCGTACGTCTGTTTCCACCCTTACTTTAATGAATTCCTTCGTCACACCTCATTCTGTCTGCTGCTCATCGTTTTACTCTTGCTTCTCATTATAGCATGCTTGGACAAAGCCCAACGCTATGCAGTACACCTCATTGAACAAATTCCAAAGTATGATCACGTCTCCTGTTACAGTGATCTCTGTAATGTTCATTTAGATCTGAGACTCTGCGGCATAGTCTACTAGTCTCACAACACTCAAAGCTGTTCTTCATGGGCTCGTTGGAGCTGGGGGCACCTCAAAGAAGTTTCTTGAAGGGGCATAATATATCAATTCACGAATGAGTGAATGAAACCACTTTTCATAATGCATGGGCAGAACAGTACGTTGATAATCTTTCCAAGTAAATCCTAGCTAAAACTTTGTGCACAGACAAAACTGACTCTGATCTTTTGAAGTGGTGCAGAGACATGTTTAGACTTTAGAGGTAACTATAAACTTGCAATGCTATACAGAGATATGCTAAATGTACCTGCTCAGCCAAGAGCCAATGATTTCCTCTGACTGTCCATTGGTGTATATATTGGCTGTGTCCAGAAAGTTTCCGCCAAGCTCAGCATAACGATCGAGAATGGCAATTGAATCAGCTGCATTGGTATTCCCTGGCAATTGAAAGCGCTAAAATCATATCAATAAATAGGTTTCGATGAACTACATAACACACAATAATTATTCAAGTACGATTAAAAAATCAAAGGAAAATCCACCTAATTTTGCACCAATGGGTATGGGCTCTCCGAATAATTGAAGCTAGACGAACTTTTATTTAAGATAACTTATGCCAACCAATTTCAGCTGAGGTCGGAAGTGCTTACTACCCAATCACGAAATAACCTGACATAGGCTACATGCATAGTGCTACTTCCATTTTCAGTAGTGGCTACCACTATACATGCCTCTTACAACTACTACTACTATGCTATTACTACTACTGCTGCTGTAGCTGCTGCTGCTGCTGCAACTACTACTAATACTACTACTACTGCTACTACTACTACTACTACTACTACTACTACTGCTACTACTACTACTACTACTACTACTACTACTACTACTACTACTACTACTACTACTACTTGTCTATTTAAAAACTGTCCATTACGATATAATGTATAATCGTGATGCTTCTATTTTCGAACTCTGGACATAGGGTCCAGGGTTCGCCGCTCTCGAAATTTCATGCCCAGCGCTAAGCAGAGTCAATAATTGAAGGGCTTGGAGCAATAACAAGGTATGTCGACATACCTATGTCTTGCGAAACAGTATGCCACCGTGAGCGGAAGATGGTAATCTATAAACCCTGTAAATTTGGTACAGATCTGAATAGTTTTGAGCGCTGTTTTTCAAAAAACGTTATGTCAACATAACATGTTATTGCGCACCCGACAGAGTTCGACCATAACTCTACTGCATTATCCCGGTATGACAACATACATTGGCGTGTTTTCTTGCAAACTTTATATTAGAGCTGGTGCAACAATGAGGCTATTTGACATAGCCTGTTATTGCTCCCACTTTCGTTTGAATTGGATACAATTTCTACGGTTATGTCATTATAACTTCTTATTGCACTGCTTTTGCATATTTTATATCTCGCCATTACTACGGTTATGATGACTTACCATCTTATTGCACGATTCTCGAACTGTGTAATAGAGACAGTTTGGTGCAATAACAAGGTATGTTCACTTGTACCAGATGACGCGTGGGGCATTGCAGCTGCTAGAAAACACTTTGTCGACATAACCTGTTATTGCACCAGAAATGATACCGATGACTGAGTGTTCGCGATGCAATAACCAGATATGAAGCAAAATGTATCAAAACTAATAATTATTTCATCTTTCGAATTGAATAGTTTACCAATTGTGTTAAAGACAATTTTAAGGTACATATTGCTCAAAACAGCTTGTTGATATGTCGTCAAATGGCTTAGATACAGCAGTTTGAAATGGTAAATCTTTAAAGTCGATTTCCCAACATTCATGATTTTCGACATACCTTGTTATTGCTCCAAGCCCTTCAATTTATTCCTACCTTGGACGCTGTACCCATAGTCATCGTGCCAAGACAAATATTGGACACTTTCAGTCCACAGTTCTCGCTCAGCCAGTTGTATTCAACCGAAGGCGTCTTCTTTTCTGGCACAGCCATCTTTTAAGTTTTACACCAGAATTGAATAAAATATAGACAACAACAACAACTGTCTCGTTTGACAATCATACGACGAGTGTCCTAGGCTATACGTCTGATTGCGCTTTCCAATTGAGTTCAAGGCAAGTATAGGCGTGTTCTATCTGAATTGCCAGTCACTGTGGTTAAGAACTATTGCGCTATCTGAGCCAAATCGAACTTTGCACACATAGCCTACATGTAATGTTGGAGGTCAGTAACTGGGACATGAATATGAATGCTTAAGAATATTGCCCATAGATTAGAATAGTCTCCGATAGCCTCACAGTAGGCCTATGCGAGGCACCTTGTAACGGCTTGGCTGTGTTGCGGCGCCATTGAAATCGTCATTGTTTTATTTTTTTTATTTTTTGCCCCGAGGTATTTAGGATCCCTCAGGGACTTATCACTTAACTACTGTTATAAAACCAGTCTGGAATTGTCAGGCCTCGTCTTCAGGGTTTGAAGAGAAAGTTATTATTATTATTATTATTATTATTATTATTATTATTATTATTATTATTATTATTTTACAACAGTCGGATTATATAGTATTGTTACAGAGGCAATGTGGAAGAGAAGCAGATGGCGTTGCCCCGCTGGACTGCTATCGAGATTCTTTGAAGGAGGTAGCTTGTCTCGAGTTTGTCTTGCGTCGCCTCGGTCAACTTTCGTCCCAGGTCCAAGACAAAGTCCAGTCCTTCCGTGCTCCAGGATCCGCTGCACTCCAAAGCCACCGCCACGAAGTCATGTGTCCGGGTGATTGCGTCGTATTTGGTCCTTTTGGCAGCGGCTGCTCGGTTTGCGGCTTCTCCTGCTCCTGCTGATGTTGCTGCCAGATGCGATGCCGCAAAGGTGTCTGACACCGTCACGTCCCAAGTGAGACACTTTCCACATGTCCATGGAATGAGCGTCACGCCGTCCGGCCGTTTTCCGTCTTCCCTTGTGAGCCCTAACGGTTCCTTCTGAGACGGAATGTTTGCCCTTCTTAAGGAGCGCCATATGATGTCGTTCAGCATATTGTGACGTTGTTGTCTGCCAGCGTTTTTTCTGCATGCCAGGCCGTGAAGTCCTCTGGCGTCGACTCTTTCGCCGCAATGACACACGTGCGGTTCGCAGAGGATCGTCCCGAGTCGCATTCCAACCGAAATTCTTATCACTTCGTCGGACAGACGCAGACCCAAAGCAGTTACCGGGGGTGCTAACAGCCAATCTCCCGCGTGTGGTGCCTGAGAGGCTAAGAGACGAGCTCGATCAAGTGCTGTATTCGCAGACTCGTTCAGGGTTGTCAATGCCTTTTTGATCCAGAGGTTGTCCCATTCTCTTTGACGATGAGTTGATGATCCAGATGGTGGTTCAGATCCCGTGAGTGCTGTCCATGCTATTAACACTGTGTCCATTAGATTGTCCAGGGTGTCATCTGTTTCTGGTGGCAGTATGTTTGCCTGGAGTTCGCTAGTGCTCGCAGCAGATGCCAAGAAGGCAGAAAGTGCCAGCGTCGAAGCACAGCGAATTCCAAGGCCACCATCCTTCACTTTTATTATTATTATTATTATTATTATTATTATTATTATTATTATTATTATTATTATTATTATTATTATTATTATTATTATTATTATTATTATTATTATTATTATTATTAGGCTTACTATTATTATTATTACTACTACTTGTACTACTATTATTATCATTATTATTATTACTATTAATAATCATTATTAGGCCTAATTGTAAATTAAACTAAAGCACATGCAGCGTGTTAGTAGTTTACGCTTTTGCGCGCTTTTAATGTTTGCAATGGTTCTACATGCTGCACTTAATTTAAATGATGTTGGCTACTATTTTACGTTTTATATATTTTTGCTGACGGTCTTATAATTGTAAGTGACAAGTGATAAGCTGAAACAAAATTGAAATAACTTAGTTCTACAGGTTATTTTCCCGTAGGCCCTATACTAAACACACATAGGCCTATTTATGAGGTGAACACACGGTAGGCTTATACCCGCGTAGCCTTTACCCTCGACTACAGCCCTGCATATTAAGCTATATGTAGATGACATAGCCGTCAATTAATTTTTGCCTAACCGGTTCTCAAAGTGTAGAAAGAGAAGTGCATGAGCGCTCGCGTACCTTTCAGGCTCTGCTAACCTAATCAGTGCACGCAGGACGGCGTTCAGTTTTGAAAAATGAGTGCGCGTATAGGCTACACTGTCCATGACCGTTCAGTTACTTTAAGCCATGACTATGGGCGTAACTATAAATAAAAGAAAAAGCTTGTCTCGTTAAGTAATAGACAGATAACCTATGAATAATTAAAATCTTTGGTTAGATGAAAAGCGTCAACAGACAATTAAGCCTTAAATGAGAAACTTGAAGAAATTTGATCCTTATTAAGGCCTACATCAGCAAGTTATAAAACCAGTGCTTAAGTAGCTTATAATATGCAATCGGTGAAAAAGTAGCACAGAAAAGTTTCCATATTCTTCATACTAAATTTGGAAGCGCCGCAGAGCACGTAGTTAGGCCTACCTGAATGGAGGGATAGCGCCGCCCTAGAGTTATAATGCTCTATCATAGCTTTTGGCGAAACCGAGAAAAACGGCTTTAAAGTTTGGTCACTGTTTTAGGCCCAAAATTCTTAATTTAATTGTTTTGCAGTATAATTCTATCATTTTTAGATTCCTGCCAGTGACTTGTTTTGAAAAAGATATATATTTTGTTGAACAAAAGTAAATAATATAGAAAAATTTAAGAAAATGCAAAAATATATGTTACAGCAAAACGTTTCGATCAGACATAGTAAATTTAAACACGTAAAGTAATACACGAAGTATTTATTCTAATCGCGTCCTCAGTATTATATTGCTCTATCATACACTGCGAGTAGGGCCTATGATTTTGCTCTAACTCAGCGTAATGGTTTCGCCTATGATGATGATAGAGCATTTATACCCTGAAATGTTTTATTCAGTGAAACTTTGCTCTATCATAGTCAAAAGCAGCCTTGTGATTGGCTGCCGACGAGTAATGATAGAGCATTATAACCCTAAGAATGTCTAGATTGGAAACAGTTTCGCAAGATAGAGCATTTAAATACTGACTTATAACTAAGAAACGACCGCTTCAATTAGCTAGCTCTTTTGTCTAATGATAGAGCAAATGTTACACTGAAGAAATTGATACCAAACTCGATTTTTTCAAAAATTCATGATAGAGCATTATAACTCTCAGGCGGCGATAGGCCTATAGGCATAATGCATATATAGGCCTATATATAATTTATATATATGTAATTTTAATCAATGAATAAAACAATGTGAAATAGATGCAGTGTAATAAACAGTTTTAACAACCGAAATGTATATGTATACAATTCTATAGTTTGGAACTATCAGCAGAATACTTTATGGTCATCAAGTCGGAAAAACCTAACAGCCCCGATGTTGTACAAATCAATGCTGCCCGCTTAGTGAACAAAACAATAATTAAGTGCACTAATAAAGTAATCAACCATGCACTTAATTAACCAAAGTCATCAGACATAATAAATCTATTTTAGTCAGCAATTACTTTAAAGCACCGGTACATCAGCAGTCATTAAAAGCACTGCAAAAATAATGCCCAACAGCTAGATTACGATCTAAGCAAAATTAATTTCCTGAAGTAATCAACCATCCTATATCTTCAAAAAAAATCAATTGTAGCCTAATTTAAATTTATATACATGTAACTGAAATAATGCACATAGAGTCATTATGGAATATCTTCCGAAGCACACAGCGAGTACTGGAATCACTTATTTGGTCGAACGCGATTTCCCAGTTGATTCCACCGGTCGATTGTATTGTAGGGATAATTGGGAATCGGACCAGCGAAGTTGGAAACCTCATCCAGCTGCTTCATCTGTCAACGGACAAAATAATGTGCAATTTGCATAATCTATAGCAGAGAAATGACCACCATTTAGTTTTGTTACAGAACAAATAAATAAGTGTAGGCATCAGTTTCGGAGCTTCCAATATCTTTCGCTGATTATTGGCCTACTTATTTCCCATAGGCCTACGCTCCGGGCTGTAGTGGTAAAATTAGAGGCGCGCAACAGTTGCCAAAGTCTGTCTGCAGGTTATTTTGCCGTAGGCATATATTAAACAGAAATGTTTTGTGATGTTAGTAGGCTACACAATCTATGCACGCGTGACCTATGCTCTCAACTACAGGCCTGCATACACTTGATTCCTATCGATAGGCGACGGTAGCTCTTTCCCTCGCTGGTTTACAATAGACCTATGAATACGTAACGCATAATCGGTCCTGCCAACTCGGTTTCTGTAATGGATCAGTCTGTAGTCTGTACCTCTCACAAGAAAAACACTTGCCCCTCCTCCACTGGAAAGCTGAAACTGATTTCCTTTATTTGTTACATTAATACTCAGTTAAGTAAATCCGGAAATGTTAAAATAATTCGTGTTAATCAGGTAAGTTTTACCTCTTCATCAGTAAGAGTCCATCCGGCTCCAGCGGCCATATTCTCTTCCAGCTGCTTAACCGACTTGGCGCCAATGATAACGGATGGAATGTAGTCCTTCTGCAGACACCAACGAAGTGACACCTGCCCTTGACTCTTACCTTCACATAAAAAACCATCGCTACAATATATAAAGCTGTGTGGCAAAACAGTAAGGTGGAAAACATGGTCCAACAACCATCAATATGTATAATGTATCCAAATTTTTATAATACCTTTTTAGTGTGCTCTGTCTAATACAATTTATGCATGGTAGGCTATCTGTATAATTATGTGTAGAAGTGCCTTTAACGGAGTTCCCTGATTACTGGAACATGGGTAACTAAAGGAACTCAGAATTTGCGCTTGAAACGTTCTAGACCAACCACATGGCTGACCCTTCATATTCATTCCACTTGTCTGAATATTTTAATTTTAAGCACTTTTGAGAACGTCACAATAATGTAACTGGAACATGGCTACCGAAAGCAACTCCCAAGTTTCACCGCATTGAAATGTTTATATAACTGCCTCGGTCTATAGAAGGGTTTGAATTTGCAGTGATCAATTTTCCCGCACGTAGCCTACCATGCTGTTTTCCAATTGCCTCGACTGTGTCCATCAGAGTCCAAAATCTTTCATCATTGCGCAAAGTTTCAATGTCGGGTGTTGCAAAAACCGCTCTTTCTGACGGTTTCTCCGCAACCCAACCAAGACGGGTTCCGGCCAAGGTCGCTGAAGCGTCTTTATCGTCGCGCTTGAATTTTCCCGTCAGTAAACCTCTAGCGATTAAAGAAAAATAAGGCAAAGAAGTTATAACAAATTAGACAGAAGTAGACAAATGTATGACATGACAGGCAAGGTGGCCGAATTAAAATAGAAAGTGAGTTGAGACAATGCTAAAATGAAGCAACCATAGAGAAAGTAAGCATAAGGTCATCATCATCATCAACAGTACTCTACGTGCAATTCTGCACATCGGGCAATGCAGCTCATAAGGTAATTTAACCCCAAAAGTGTAAGGTTGACGAAATAGACTAGACCTATATACCGGGTGTCCAGAAATTACATCAGCTAATGACAAATATCAGATGGGGCGGTCAATTAGAATAGTACTGTAGGCCCTACAGTATATCACCAGGCATATCACCAAAATCACCTCAATCTAAGCGGATAGCTTTCTTATTTGAATAATCATGCCTACCCTTTAAGCGGACTGTATGGAATGAGGCTGATGCCTTCTCTGCGACATGTCGGAACAACTTCGATGTCGGAATCACGACTCATCAGACTGTATTGTTGCTAGAATGTCAAGACATTAATGTTGAAATGCTGTCCCACACTGATTATGCCTATGTGCTACTTCCATTCAGCCCAAATCACAGAAAGCTGTCTTATCTTAGTTCCGAGGCTCTCAATCTATGACTGACAATTTCACAAAAATCTCTTCATTTTAGACCAGGGAACAGAAGATATACACGTCAGCATTCATTCAATGAGTCGGCAATTCAAACAATAATTGTTTTTTCATTCAATCAATTCATAAGTATTATAATTAAATTTCTCACTCATAATTATTTTGTATTCATTCAATAGTAATTCATTCACTAAACTTATAAAGATCTTAATCTACTCAGAAGTGCACCTGACACAGCTTTCATGAAAAAGTTTTTCGGGAACCTCTCAGACGTCAAGGAACCTTAGAAACTCGAGATCAGCAATGAACTCACCTGCAGTGTAACACATGGATTAAATCCCAGGAATTTGTTGTAGTCCGTGACCTTCTGCAAGAGGCTTCCAGTGAAGTTGCTCAATCCGACATAGCGCACCTTCCCAGATCGCACGAGGTCGTCAAACGCTCGCAACGTTTCATCCAGCTTCACTCCGCCGTCGTAACAGTGCATCTGAAACGTATTAGGCCTATAAGTTTAATGGTTACTTGGTCAATGCCAAGTAGCCATGCTACAGCATGGCGGAAGCGCTATGCCGTGGCAACTGCCATATAATAATCCATGGGGGCCAAGCCAATCAATCTACAGGCCTAATTAAAGGAGTGGTTAGGTCTACTCATGAAAATAATGTGTACCGGTACGGTAGGCTATCTCTTAAACATGAATTCAGCATGTCTATCCCAATGCTATCATTATCTCATTGCATTTTAAATAAATAACTCACATAGTAGAGGTCGATATAGTCTGTCTGCAGTCTACGAAGACTTTGTTCAACGTTGTGCATGATAGAACCACGACTCAATCCTCTAGCATTCGGCTTAGAGTCGTCATCTCCATCACTCTGACCAAACACCTTGGTCGCCAAAACAATCGACCCTCGGTCACGGCTGAAATGCACACCTTTATTCATGATCATTAAAAACAACAATTTAACATAAAATTATGTAATTTGGAAAATCGAACCTGGCCTATAGGCTAATGACTGCTTAAATAATCGACTGCGCCTGATAACGTCTAATATCAAATTTGCATGGCTATATTATGCTACAGTCTAAGCATTTAGAAACAGCTGAAAAATTTGAATCTACCACTCTAAAGTCTGAATACGCTCATATTATCTTTTCAACCACAGACCTCGGCCACTAGTTAGAGTTAGACGAAGAGTTTCTTTGCCCTACACCTTCATCAATCATCATCTTTCCTGTGGTTGCTTGAATTTGCTTCTGTTAGCTACTCCACCAGCTTCGCACTTTTACACATAATTCGCTTAGTCTGTTGCCACCTTTACTTTAATGCATTCCTTCGTCACAGCTCATGCACCCTGGCTGCTGCTCATGTTTCAAGTAATAGCATTTTGTTGAATGAGTCCTACGCTCTGCAGCACACCACATTGGATAAATTCCCAAGTATGATCACGTCTCCTGTTACAGTGATCTCTGTAATGTTCATTTAGAACTGCGTCTACACCTCGAACTCTGCCTCAAACTCATCTCACTGAACTAGGAACTGTTCTTCTTGGGCGAGTTGGGGATTGAGAGAACCTCAAAGAAGTTCAATGAAGAGGCGCTATCTAATTTCACGAATGAGCTAATGAAATAGCACTGTTTTCATAATGGGCAAAGCATTAAGTTGGTCGTCTTTCCAATTAGCCTAAATTCTAGCTTTAAAAAATTATACATCGACAAAACTAACTCTGATCCTTTGAATTAAGTGGTGTAGAGACATGTTTGGACTTTAGACGGAACTATAAAATTGCCATGCTAAACAAAGCTAGATAATGCTAACTGCACCTGCTCAGCCAAGAGCCAATGATTTCCTCCGACTGTCCATTGGTGTATATATTGGCTGTGTCCAGAAAGTTTCCTCCAAGCTCAGCATAGCTATCGAGAATGGCAATTGAATCAGCCTTATTGGTATTCCCTGGTAATTGAACTCGCTAAAAATCATACCAATAAATAGGTTTCGATTAACTACCCTCCAGAACATAGCACATAACAATTACTCAAGTACGATCAAAGATAAAAGGAAGATCTATCTAATTTAGCAACACTGAGTAGTCAATTCCTAATTGAAGCTAGACGAACATTTATATAATATCCGACACTTAGGCCTAGGCTATACTAACCAATTTCAGCTATGGTGTTGGAATGTGTTAACTGCCATATCACAAACTGATAGGTGGCCAGTGAATTGTTATTGTTAACCTGCTACTACTTCCATTTCTGGTACTATAGGCTACCACCCCACCATGACTGCCACTACTCCTCGTTGGCCTTCTTAAGGTTCGTCTATCTCCTCTACAATCTGTGTTCTATTCTGCTGATGATGGACTTCTATCACATCTCTACATTCAGGACTGAACAACTACACCGGCTTCCTCTCTCTGTTCATGTATAATCCAAACGACATATTTTGGTTCTTGACACTCAATTGAGTTTAGCTCCAAAGTATCAATCATTGTGACCTCATGATTCGTCCCCTCTCTGCCACTTCGCTGCGTCCTCTTATAGGTCGTCTGATCGGCTTGACCTCTTTGTTCCCCCCCCCCCCCACTTCACGACTGCGAAGGCGCAAATCAGATGCTTTGTCTGCATAGGTCCCTCACAATGGAATAGACATCCACGGTCACCACCTGTTCGCTCCACCCTTCTCTCTAAAAGTCTTTCCTCATATTTGTTTTTTTTTCTCTCGCAACAACTCGTGCCTTGTCTGTCAGTGTCGATCGCACTTAGGGCGCTTCGATCTGGAAGGCCTTTTATCACGTGTTTTGTGACGTAAATAACGAAATCAATTAAAAAATAATCTGATACCCGCGTCAATTGGTTTCAATCTTTCAACTCAAGTGTAGGCTAAGCGATTAAACATTGACACAATGTCTACCTAAAAACTTCCCATTATGATATAATGCATTATCGTGATGATACTATTTTCAAACTCTGGACATAGGGTCCAGGGTTCAACGCTCTCGAAATTACATGCCCAACGCTATGCAGAGTCAATAATTAATTTATTCCTACCTTGGACGCTGTACCAAAAGTCATTGTGCCAAGACAAATATTGGACACTTTCAGTCCACAATTGTCGCTCAGCCAGTTGTATTCAACCGAAGGCGTCTTCTTTTCTGCCACAGCCATCTTTTAAGTTTTACACAAAACCTGGATAAAATATAGACAACAACTTTCTCGTTTGACAGTCGCCTTGCGTCTGGTTACGTGTCAATGCGCTTTTCAATTGAGTTTAGGACAGGTAGGCGTGTTCTTTGGTTACGTTGAATGGTCATGGGTCAAGAACAACTAGCAAAGCGCAATCTGAGCTAAGTCGAACTTTGCACACATAATGCTGGATGCAGTTGTGTCAGTAACTGGGACATGAACGCATATGAATATTGCCCAAGGATTATAATATAATACCCACCGGTAGCATCAGAGTAGGTATAGGCTACATATGCGAGGCGTCCTTGTAACTGTGTTACGGTGCCGTAGAAATCGTCATTATTATTATTTTTTGACAAAATTATTATTATCATCATCATCATCATCATCATCAATTTCATTATTATCATTATTACTAGGCCTAACTGTAAATTAAACTTGAGCACATGCAATGTGTAATGGGCCTATTAGTAGTTAAGGTCTATACGGTATACGTGCTTTTAATGTTCGCACATGACTTTACAGTGCTAAAGAACATAAGCCTGAAACGAACTCTAGTCGATGTCACCAGCTAAACACACGTTGGTTTCTAGGCTCCTCCTCAATCCCTCAACCGACCGGCGGGTCGCACATGGTGCATGCACATACCTCATCACGGGTCGGCATACCTGCGGTGTATTCTTTTAGGATAAACACTCCACGCTAAGATACATGTACCTAATAAATAAATATAGTTGATTTCGTTGCCGTTGGTCATTGTCTCGTTTCCTTCGGTTTGTGTTAACGAAGCAAACCGTTATGGACATTTTCCGCATTTTGCTTTGGGGGCTGAGCCACATTTAGGAAACTTTAATTAGCCCTCTAGCCTTCTGGCGACGCCACTGAATTGTATGCGTACCCGTAGCCTAATAGGCTTACTATTCTACAATTTGGAACTATAGCAGCAGAATAGTTTATAACTTTATATAATCATCTAACAGCTCTGATGTTGTACAAATCAATGCTGCCTGCTTATTAAACAAATAAATAATTAAGTTCTGTGAGATAGTGAATCGACCACTTTATTAACCAAAGTCGTCAGACATAGTAAAAACCAGTTTTTAGTCAGCAATTACTTTAAAGCATCGGTACAACAGTATATAGGCCTACTATATAGTCATTAAAAACACTGCAAAAATAATGCCCAACAGCTAGATTACGATCTAAGCAAAATTAATTTTCTGAAGCTATCAACCATGTTATTTCTTCCATGCTTTCAAAACAATTGTAGCCTAATTTAAATTCATATAACTGGATTAATGCACACAGAGTCATAATGAAAAATCTTCCGAAGCACACAGCGAGTGGTATCACTTGTTTGGTCGAACGCGATTTCCCAGTTGATTCCACCGGTCGATTGTATTGTAGGGATAATTGGGAATCGGACCAGCGAATTCGGAGATATCGTCCAGCTGCTTCATCTGTCAACAGACACCACAATGTGCAATTTACACACAGAAATGGTCAGCAATTATTCACTGTTATCTTGTCGGAGTCAGGACAAATGCCCGGTTTTTAATGGGACTCGAAGACTTCTAGAAAATAGCCTCCAATATCGTTCGCTGAAGTCTGAAGATAGACCTACATGTATATACTAAGTCTTGTTTCCCTTAGGCTTACACTCGATTCCTATCGAAAGGTATTAATTTTGCCTCGCTGGTTTAGAATAGGCTATATTATAGCCTGTAAGTAATACATTTCGGTCCTTCCAACGGGGCTCCGACAATGGATCAGACTATACCAAGTCACTAAAATTGTGACTAAATAGTAAATAGACCTATACATTATCATCATTCAGCAGACATGTACCTTTGGTCATAGGTCTTCCATGGGCACCGGCCCACAGGGGCAAGAGGGATCACTTCGCCTACCCCGAAAAAGCCTAGATGTAAAAAACTAAGAAAATGGAGTAAAAAACGGGAAAACGTTTTATTCGAAAAAATTAAAAACGACAACAAACGGAAACGGAACTGCTAAAATAATGCGTGTTATTTAAATAAGTTTTACCTCTTCATCAGTAAGAGTCCATCCGGCTCCAGCGCCCATATTCTCTTCCAGTTGCTTAACCGACTTGGCTCCAATGATGACGGATGGAATGAAGTCCTTCTGCAGACACCAACGAAGTGACACCTGCCCTTGACTCTTGCCTTCACACAAAGAAACAAACATCACTGAAAAAACACAAAGCTAAGGTGGGGTAAAGTTGGAAACAACGTCAAACAAACATCAATGTATATAACCCATTCATATTTTTGTAGTGCCTTTTCTGCATTGTGTGTACTGTCAATGACAATTTACCGGTATACCCCATGCCTTGTGTCTGTACCGGTACATAGTCAATGTGTAGAAGCGCCTTTAACGGAGCTCTACGATTCCTTGAACATGGGTAACTCATACATGTAATTTGTTCATGAACCTTTCAAGGTCAACCACATGGCTGACCAGGATATCCATTCCACGTATCTGAAATAGCTTTTAGAAGCACTTTTTAGAACCCTACTTTTGTACTGGAACATGGTTAGGCCTACCCAAGACAACTCAGGGAGTTGCACACGTATGGCCTACAGTTGATTGAAATCTTTATACAACTGCATCCGTTGAATGGTTTGCGTTTGCAGTGGAAGATTTTGCTGCACATACCATGTTGTTTTCCAATTGCTTCAACTGTGTCCATCAGTTTCCAAAAGCGTTCATCGTCGCGTAAGGTCGCAATATCTGGTGTTGCATAAACAGCTCTTTCTGACGGTTTCTCGGCAACCCAGCCAAGACGGGTTCCAGCCAAGGTTGCTGTTGCGTTCTTGTCATCTCGCTTGAATTTTCCCGTCAATATTCCTCTAGCAATTAAAGTAAAATAAGGCAAGGAAGTTAAGACAGATTAAAGTAGATTAGGCCTATTATAGAGAACTCAGAACAAGCAAAGTAATGTTTGACAGGCAAGGTGGTCCAAAGAAAATAGAAAGTAGGTGAATTGAGACAATACTAAAATGAAGCAACGGCATGGAAAGTCAGCTCAAGGTAATCTAATCCAGAAAGTGTAAGGTTGACGAAATAGATATAGAGTAACGGGTATCAGGAAATCACAACAGCTAGCGAAGGAAATATCAGATAAAAATGTCCTGAACATGAATAGGCCTACAAAGTAATGGTGTGCGGACCTTTCGTCCAAGGACGATTCGTCACGGACTGTTCGTCATAGCCTGTTCGTCAAGCGGACGATTCGTCAAAGGACGTTTCATCCACGGACGATTTTGTCAGTAAAACTCACATAGCTGAGTCGGTGAAGAATTGAACCACCGACCTCTCGGTCGACAGTCCAGCGCGCTAACCACTGTACTATGATCGAGCACCCCCATTAGATAATAAGCAGCTGTCAAAAATTATGACAATGCGGCTTCACATATTTTTTTATAACCATGCAGTCGTACAGGTAGCCAACAATAGGGGCCCAGAGACGATTTATGCCCCAAATAAATTTTGGACATGGAACAAATTCTGGCAGATTTGTGATAAGGCAATAACTTTTTCACTTGAACATATACCGCTCGCAAAATTCCACATGTTAGCCCTGCATCGAGAGCCTTACTCCATGCAATGCGATCGAACTACAAACCGCCCTCAAAACGGAGAGTTTGCTTATAAATTGAATGATGATGCCTACCCACTGAGCGGGCTGTATGGAATGAGACTGATGCCTTCTCTGCGACATGTCGGGACCACTTCGATGTCAGAAGTACGAGTCATCAGACTGTATCGTTGCTAGAATGTCAAGATTTTAAAGCTTTAAATGCGACAAGCAACACTAAGAGTCCTACGTACTATTTCCATCCAATCCAAGTCAAGGAAAGCTCTCTTGTCGTACCTCTAAGGATCTCAAACTAAGGCTGCCAATTTCACAAAATTCCTATGAACTCTAATTAAAGGAAACAGGATTCACCTCTCAACACTCATTTAATGAGTCAATCGATCAAACAATAATTATTGTTCCTTAATTCGATCAATCCGGAAGTAAATAATTAAATTTGTCTCTGACAATGAAATTTTTTATGCATTCAATAGCCATTCATTCACTAAACTTAAAAAGATCTTCGTCACTGAACTCACCTGCAAAGTAACGCATGCGTCAAATCCCAAGAATTTGTTGTAGTCCGCGACTTTCTGCAAGAGACTCCCAGTGAAGTTGCTCACTCCGACATAGCGCACCTTCCCAGATCTCACCAGATCGTTAAATGCTCTCAAAGTCTCCTCCAGCTTCGTTCCTTGGTCATAACAGTGCATCTGAAACATAATTTATTATAAGTTTAATGGTAACTCTAGGCAAGAACCTTCGTTTTCAATGTGAGAACATCGAGCAACACACACACTATCTTCTAGACCTATATAGGCCTATCATTAGCCCAAATTCAAGGTGCACAGTGAGAGAGAGAGAGAGAGAGAGAGAGAGAGAGAGAGAGAGAGAGAGAGAAGAGAGAAGAGAGAGAGACAGACAGACAGACAGAGAAAGAGGTCAAGAGAGAAATATAGAAAGAGAGATAGACAGACAGAGAGACAGACAGACCGAGAGACAGGGAGACAGAGACAGAGACAGAGCGAGAGAAAGAAAGAGAGAGACAGAGCGAGAGAGAGACAGACAGACAGAGAGAGACAGAGAGAGATAGGCAGAGAGAGACAGAGAGAGACAAAGACAGAGAGAGACAGAGATACAGAGAGAAATAGAGAAAGAGAGACAGGAGACAGAGCGAGAGAGAGAAAGCGAAAGAGAGAGAGAGACAGACAGACACAGAGAGAGACAGAGAGAGACAGACAGAGAGACAGAGAGAGACAAAGACAGAGAGAGACAGAGATACAGAGAGACAGAGAGACAGAAAGAGACAGACAGAGAGAGATAGCGTGTGCGCGATAGCGATCCAGAAATCAGTGTCCCACGCAGAGTGGAGACGAGGGAGTTCCATAAGGAGGACATAATGAGGGCGGATATACATTTACATCCCAACTTTACAATATTGTCTCATGGTATTTCTAACGAATAACTCACATAGTAGAGGTCAATGTAGTCTGTCTGCAGTCTACGAAGACTCTGTTCAACGTTGTGCATGATTGAACCACGACTGAGTCCTCCGACATTGGGCATCGAATCATCGGCTCCATCACCGCCAACAAACACCTTTGTTGCCAAAACAATCGACCCTCGATCACGGCTAAAATACACACCTTTATTCGTGATACAGTATATACAGTGTATCATTAAACCATAAATTTAACACATGTCATTTGGAGGATTGAAACCAGCCTAATAACTGCCTAAATAATCGACTGCGCCTGATCACGTCTAGACCAAATTTACCTGGCTATAGGCCTAAGCATTCGGAAGCAGCAGCAGCTGGCAAAAGTTGACTTTCCACTCTTACGTCTGACTTCCTCATTGAGTCTTTTCAACCACGGTTCATGACCCCGGTGTCTAGTTAGAACAAGAGTTCTTTTCCCATACCTTTATCATCCTTTCTGTGACTGTTCATAAAGCTGCTATATCAGCTTCGCACTGATGCTGTCATTCGCCTATTCGTTTAACTCTGTGCCCACCTTTACATTCAAACAACAAAAAATCTGGAGCTGTCACGATATACAATAATTTCCAGTTGTCAATGCAAGCATACATTACAGATCGCGATGATAGTGTACACTCTACCTGCTCAGCCAAGAGCCAATGATTTCCTCTGTCTCTCCATTGCAGTATACGTTGGCTGTGTCAAGAAAGTTTCCTCCAAGCTCAGCATAACGATCCAGAATGGCAATTGAATCAGCTTTATTGGTATTCCCTGGTAATTCGACTCGCTAAAACAATTCGACCAATAAATAAGTGTCGATGAATACCTTCCAGAACATAGCACATAATTATTCAAGTATGATTAAAAAAATACAGAAAAATCATCCACATAGCATAGCACCACCGAATGGGCGCAGTCCGTCTCTGTATGAAGCTAGACGAACTTACATGTAAAATAACATCTGGCGCATATAACAAACAATTTCAGATGGGGGACGATGTTATCTGCCAGATCACAGAATTATAAGTCTCCAGTAGTGAAACTTTTCTATTAGGCAATAGGCATACTACTGGTAACTATTACGATAATTATCAATAATTTATTCCTACCTTCAATGCTTTACCCATAGTCATTGTGCCAAGACAAATATTGGACACTTTCAGTCCACAATTGTCGCTCAGCCAGTTGTACTCAACGGAAGGCGCCTTCTTTTCTGCCACAGCCATCTTTTACGTTTAGCACTAAACCTGGACAAAATAATTATAGACAACAACAACAACTCTCTCGTATGACAATCGTATGAGTTCTCTACGTCTGGTTAGGAGCGACCTATACTAGGCCTACGTCTGGTTGCAATTTCAATATGAGTTCAAGGCAGGAAACATCGAGCCAAGTCGAACTTTGAACACATGATACAGGATGCAATTGTGTCAGTAACTGGGCTATGACTGCATATGAATATTGCACATGGATTATAATACTCATCGGTAGGCCAAACTGTGAACTAAACTTAAGCACAAGCACAGTGCAGTGTGTCTATTAGTAGATTAGGCCTGGGCGTGCTTTCACGTCCGCCGGGCCGGTCTTAGGGCAAGGCGAGCGAGGCAGCCGCCTTGGACTCAGCACTTCCAGGGCCTGCGCCACGGTGTCTATAATTTTTTTTACTTTGTTGAGATTGTCAGTGGTTACGAATAGCATAATTATAACAACTATTCATGCAGTCATTTGCCGCGCAAACGATATTGTGGTGATTTTGAAAGGAACGAGACTAGCTAAAGTGAGTCACACCTTCTGTGGTTGTACTGGTAGCGCTGCTGAGTAGGCAACCTTGAAAGGGCGCTATAGATGTATATTATAGCCTAATATAAATGAACAATAAAGCCAACTGGACCCAGATTTAAGAAATGTTTCGGAAGATACAACCAACATATTTGACTATAGAGACTAAAAGAAATTCAAAAAGAAAGAGTCTGAAACATAGGCTTTCGATTAGATTCTACCGGCATCCTATTTTAGATGTCAAATATTAAAATAATATATGAATCATAATTATTGCTTTCATAGTAGACTGTATTTGGGAGGTGAGTTCACTCTGCATGCATGTGTGCGCACGCATTCCCTCCAGGTCTGCATATTATGTAGATGATAGCCGTCTATTAATGGTTGGCTAATAAGTGCTTACAGTGTAGAATGAGAAGAGTCTGGGCGCTCCTTACCTTTTCAGGCTTTGGTGACCTAATTATTGGGGGGTGCAGCACGAAATTCAGAAAAATAAGTGCGTCCAGTCACTTTAAGCCAAGGGCCTGACTATGAATAGAGGAAAAAGGTTGGGTCGGTAAACAAATAGACAGATGACCTACCGTACAAACGATTAAAAAATATGGTTAAATGAAACGCGTCAACGGCTAATTAAACATTGACTTAAAAACTTATAATAAAATAATATAATCAGTGGCGGCGCCAGGGGGGGCTAGGGGGGGCTAAGCCCCCCCTAAACGTGGCTCAGCCCCCCCAAACGAAAAAGCCGAAAATGTCTATAACGCTTTCTTCGCAATAAGAAAACTAGACAACGACCAACGGCACCGAAATCAACTATGTTATTGTGGCGAAATTAAAGATTGTCCTGGTGGATCCAGCCCTTCCCCTCCAGCCCGGATTCAGAACAATCCGGACCTAAGTCCCCTTCCTCCCGCTAGTTCGGACTTTCAGCCCTTCCATCCTCCAGACTGCTCCGGACCACAGCCCTCTTCCTCCCGCTAGTTCGGACTTTCAGCCCCCCTCCATCCTCCAGACCGCTCCGGACCTCAGCCCCCTTCCTCCCGTTAGTTCGGACTTTCAGCCCCCTCCATCCTCCAGACCGCTCCGGACCTCAGCCCCCTTCCTCCCGAAAGTTCGGACTTTCAGCCCCTTCACTTCTCCATACCGGTTCGGATCTCAGCCCCTTCATCTCGCCAGTTCGGACTTTCAGCCCTTCCATCCTCCAGAGCGGTCCAGACCTCAGCCTCCTTTCTCCCGCCAGTTCTAAATTCCAGCCCCTTTACTCCTACAGACCAGTCCGGACCTCAGCCCCCTTCATCCCGCCAGTTCGGAATTCCAGCCCCCAGCTAGTCCTATGCAATCACATACGAAATGGGGTTTCAATTAGCAGCAGCACTCGTCGGGAGACTTGGAGGAAATGCCAAGGGGACGTTCCACAAGTTTGTAGTCAAGGGTTTGCGGGGCCCAATGCAGCAAACGATTCTCTGAAAAGGGTTCTCAAGCACAGCATTTGCGAAGTTGATTTCCTGCCAATAAGGTACTGTAAGCTTATACCATAGCTTTTAATACGGTATTCTAGAAAACTCGAATTCTACCGGTAGGCATAGCTCAGGGCTGAAAGTGGTTTGGCAAAGTTGCCGGGTCTGACTATGGCGGACGAACCGAAGCCTTTGAGCCGAAAATTTTCTGACTATCTTTTTTGGTCATTCGCCCAAAATTGTACACATAGCACCCATTTTTGTTACCTGACGAACTTTTTTTTAGCCATTTGCTCATAAAATTTCAAAATCTTACCATTTTTACCTATTTATTGTAGCTTATCTGACGACCTGGTTTTTTAGTTGTTTTCCCAAAAATTGTTAAACTTGCTTCCCAACTGATACCCGGCACCAGCAGGTCATAAAAGTCAATGCCGGGTCGCAGATCCTGACAGACCCGTCTCACTTTCAGTCCAGACCTAGCCGGCATGTACACTAGTAGTTGTGACTCGCTTTTTTTGCAGACTCGCTCTTTCGGAATCTTTTCCAACACACCCAATCACTTTCATTTGGCAAAATGACCTCAGTAGGCTATTAATTAATGCTGCCAAGCGATTAAAGCCTCCAATATCATCACAGTAAAAATTAAGGTGAGTAGCGCGAGGACCTGAAAGCGCAGGGCCCACGGCGGCTGCAGACTCGTTTACCTTGCCCTAATGCCGTGCCTGTTTGTGGTTGGGGGACGGAGAATAGGAGATGCTTAAGTGTAGGCCTACCCAATATTTCATAAATATTTCCGATATATCATAATAAATAGCTACATGTAGGCCTACAGTGTTATCCATTGATTAGGGGAAGGTTGCCAAAGATGGACCACGTAAGGATGATCGTCCGTTTTCGCCACAAATTATGAGAAAATGATTATGCAACACGGTCGATACATAGATTAGGTGTTGATACACCATTGGATGCAATAAAATTTTCATTTAAATAAATAGAAAGGAAAAAATTAAAATAAAAAAAAATGCAAAAGTGGTCCATCTTAGGAGCATGGGCGCCAAAGATGGACCATGGAAAAAATGTATTGTTAAAGGCGGACAAACAGTCTTAATTCATCAACCACTTCTGCTAAAATGAACTTACATTAATCAGTGCATATTATGCAATTTTTTTAATAAGTATTAAAAAGGGAAAATATTTAATTGTCATTTTTTAATGAAAAAAACTCAAAAATACATTAAAAAAAATATTAACCAAAGAATTTTCAAATTTTTCTCACAGTTTAACAATGTCCACATCACTGTCGATAATAAATTACAAATGCTAGCCTAGTAGAATATATTTCAGTAAATAATAAAAAGAAAAAATATTAAATTGCCCTTTTTAATAAAAAAATAAATAAAAAATTATTTAAAAATATTTAAACAAAGAATTTTCCACTTTTTCTCGCAGTTTAACATTGTCCAAATCACTGTTGATAATAAATTACAAATGCTAGCCTAGCAAAATATATTTCAGTAAATAATAAAAAGAAAAATATTAAATTGTCAGTTTTTACTGAAATTTTTTTTAAAAATGATTTTAAAAATATAAACAAAGAATTTTCTACTTTTTCTCACAGTTCAACTTTGACCACGTCACTGTCTATAATAAATTACAACTGCTAGCTTAGTAGAATATATAGCAGTTAATTGCATTAGTAATAATGGGCATCAATGATGATTGGACCGTGTTCATGCATAGTTGCCTAACATGGACCACACGTGTTTCATCTTAGGCACCTTGCACACACCCACTTCCAACTCATTTAGCTTTTTATGCAGTTCTGATATTAAATTTTCTGGTATGGTATCTTGTAAAGAATTGAAAAACTTAGTTCATAGAAGAATTCCAAACTTTTCAGCAGGTTCGGCCTCGATTTTGTACTCATTTTACCCCCAAGCCATTATTTTATCAAACAATGTCAATTAACATTTTTTCTGTTTTCTCGAAGGTTTTTCTGTGTAGCGGATGTCTAATCATTTCATTCAATCTATCTTGTGACCTGCTAGATACGACAGCATCACATTACAATACAGTTTCAATCCTTGTGGCCAATCACGGAGTGGTCCATCTTTGGCGCTGGTCCATCTTTGGCAACCTTCCCCTATCAATGATGAGCAATTTTGTTAAGACGACATCTTAAAATGCTACCCTTGCAGTGAGGAAATTCAAACATTTAGGCTAAGCGGGATGGAGACATATTTTATTGAACTCTAAACCAGGTCTTTCAGCAATGAAATTATGAGAAATTTATTGAGATAACAGCTTAAAATGTTACCTTTACAGTGTGGAGATTTAAAAATTTAAACAACAGGAGGGGCACTTTCTGAAGTCACAAACCACGACTATCAGCACTAAGATTATGAGATATTTATATAAAATGGGGAGGGGTATTTATTGAACTCCTAAACCATGTCTTTCAGCAATGAAAATTAATTATGAGAGATTCTGCTGCGAAGACAGTTCAAAAATAACACCATAACAGTACTGTTAGGATATTTGACAGAATTAAGCAATGCGTTGGTGGATGGTGCTTCGCCCCAGACCCTTATTGAAATTTTCATGATTTTTATCGTTCATAAATAGCTGGCAAAAAAGGGTTTTAAAAGGGCTCCAGTTGAGGTCGACAGACCTAAAAATGCGTTGGTGGCTGGGGCTCCACCCCAGACCCTTATTGAAGATTTCATGATTTTATCGTACATAAATAGCTGGCAAAAAAGGGTTTTAAAAGGGCTCCAGTTGAGGTCGACAGACCTAAAAATGCGTTGGTGGATGGTGCTTCGCCCCAGACCCTTATTGAAATTTTAATGACTTTTATCGTTCATAAATAGCTGGCAAAAAGGGTCTAAAAGGGCTCCAGTTGAGATCGACAGACCTAAAAATGCGTTGGTGCTGCATGGCTGGGGCTCCGCCCCAGACCCTTATTGAAGATTTCATGACTTTTATCGTTCATGAATAGCTGGCAAAAAAGAGTCTAAAAGGGCTCCAGTTGAGGTCGACAGACCTAAAAATGCGTTGGTGGCTGGGGCTCCGCCCCAGACCCTTATTGAAGATTTCATGATTTTATCGTACATAAATAGCTGGCAAAAAAGGGTTTTAAAAGGGCTCCAGTTGAGGTCGACAGACCTAAAAATGCGTTGGTGGATGGTGCTTCGCCCCAGACCCTTATTGAAATTTTAATGACTTTTATCGTTCATAAATAGCTGGCAAAAAAGAGTCTAAAAGGGCTCCAGTTGAGGTCGACAGACCTAAAAATGCGTTGGTGGCTGGGGCTCCGCCCCAGACCCTTATTGAAGATTTCATGATTTTATCGTACATAAATAGCTGGCAAAAAAGGGTTTTAAAAGGGCTCCAGTTGAGGTCGACAGACCTAAAAATGCGTTGGTGGATGGTGCTTCGCCCCAGACCCTTATTGAAATTTTAATGACTTTTATCGTTCATAGATAGCTGGCAAAAAGAGTCTAAAAGGTCTCCAGTTGAGGTCGACAGACCTAAAAATGCGTTGATGGCTGGGGCACCGCCCCAGACCCTTATTGAAATTTTAATGACTTTTATCGTTCATAAATAGCTGGCAAAAAGAGTCTAAAAGGGCTCCAGTTGAGGTCGACAGACCTAAAAATGCGTTGGTGGCTGGGGCACCGCCCCAGACCCTTATTGAAATTTTAGTGACTTTTATCGTTCATAAATAGCTGGCAAAAAAAGGGTTTTAAAAGGGCTCGAGTTGAGGTCAACAGAGCTAAAAATGCGTTGGTGGCTGGGGCTCCGCCCCAGACCCCGCTGGGGGAGCTTACGACGCTCCCCCAGACCCCCTAGTCGGTATGGGCTTCGTGCCTTCGGCACTCGCAATTTGGCGCCTTCGGCGCTTCGTAAAATTTTTGGGGGGCTCAGGGCTTCAGCCCCCCCAAACCTGAAATCCTGGCGCCGCCACTGAATATAATCCCTATTAACGCGAGAGATTTATAGGCCTACACCAGCACGTTATAAAATCAGTAAATAAATCTATCAATCAGCCAATCAAGCAGAATTTGTCCAGCGCGCTTTCAGGATACTTATTCAGAGGCGCTCCCGGTACAGGTCAAGCGATATAAAGCAACCATTAAGTGACTGTGGACTGCAGTGCGCGGCGGCCTGTGCAAGCGTAAAGGTGGAGGCATAGCTCACGCAGATAAGATGGTGCACCGTCTGATAACCACCCACCTCCCCCCACACACCCAAAAATGCAATAGTGAGCGAGATGTGCTGCGGGAAAGGAAGCCAGTGCAGTGATATATGTAAAAGATCTGCGAAAAAATAGCACTTGAAAACTTATAATTTTGCCCAGACAGGAGTTCGAAATGCCTCAGAGCAAATAGCTTAATGCAAGGCTAAACATACTATTTTTTTGTAATTAATGAATAAAACACTGTAAATTGATGCAATGTAATAAACAGTTTTCAAAGCCGAAATTCATACGCATACAATCCTATCGTTTGAAACCAAAAGCAGAGTACGTTATATGCGTATACAGTCTGAAAAGCTAACAGTCCTGACATTGTACAAATCAATGCTGCCTGCTTAGTGAACAATTAAATAAGTGCAATAAGAAAGTGAATCAACTACTTAATTAACCAAAGTGAGCGGAGATAATAAAATCATTTTAGTCAGCAATTACCTCAATGTAGCCTACAACAGTCATCATTAAACGCACTGCAAAAATAATGCCCTATTCATAATAAATAATTTAACAATGACCCATCCCATTGTTTCCATTTCAATCAATTGTAATTAATTTAAATTCATTTCTGGATTAATGCACACAGAGTCATTCTGGAAAATCTTCCGAAGCACCCAGCGAGTGGAATCACTTGTTTGGTCGAACGCGATTTCCCAGTAGATTCCATCTGTCGATCGTATTGTAGGGATAGTTGGGAATCGGACCAGCGAATTCGGATACATCATTCAGCTGCTTCATCTGTCAGAAAACACAATGTAACGTACGACGTCGTACGTCAATATACAGGGTGGGCCATAAAAAAGTAACCCCCTACGGTTTTTTGCCCATATCTTCTCCAGAAGTAAGGATTTCGAAATGAAATTTTACAGGCTTAAAGACAATTCATTTTTACACATGATGGCCAGATCTCATCACAATATTTCAAACAGAACAAAAGTTATATCACTTTTAGTGAGGCCACCCACCGTTTTTTGACGATTCAAAAACGCGACGCAACAAAAAGCTGCAAAAAAACAATTTAATTATTCTGGCCAATATCTTGGTCAGAAGTAGGAATATCAAAATGAAATTTGACAGGCTTAAAGACAGTTCATATTTACACATGATGGCCAGGTTTCATCACAATATTTCAAACAGAACAAAAGTTATACCACATTCAGTGAGACCCCCACCGTTGTTTTACGATTCAGTAGGGTAACGCAACAAAAAGTGGCAAAAACACAATTTCATTAAGTCTCATCTCAAATAGCCTTGATATTGCCAGATGATCATTATTACTACTATTTAAAAAAGAAACAGAGTACCAGTGCAGCTGCACGTCACTGAGAAGTCACTTGGCAAGATGACAATCAAATTGGTAAATAAGGAATCTGTCAGATTACTCAACAGGTCCATCAAGAACTTTGCAAAGAGACTCAAAAGAAGCTTTGACACTGGTAGTGGGCACATTGAACGCAAATTGTGAAGCACTACCAAGTTAGTTTGACATCAGTTATTTGGGATGAGGCTTAATAAAATCGCGTTTTGTTACTTTTTGCTGCGTTTGGTTTTTGAATCGTCAAAAAACGGTGGGTGGCCTCACTAAAAGTGGTATAACTTTTGTTGTGTTTAAAATATTTTGATAAAATCTGGCCACCATGTGTGAATATGAATTGTCTTTAAACCTGTAAAGATTCATGTTGAAATTCTTACTTCCGGCCATGATATTAGCAAAAACCTAGTTTTTCTTGCGATCCGTTTTTGAATCGTCAAAAACGGAAGGTGGCATCACTAAAAGTGTTATAACTGTTGTTGCGTTTGAAATATTTTGATGAAATCTGGCCATCATGTGTATATATGAATTGCCTGTAAGACTGTAAAATTTCATTCCGAAAGTCTTACTTCTGGCCAAGATATGGGTTAAAAACTTAGGGGTTACTTTTTTATGGCCCACCCTGTACACAGCGAGATGCTATTGCGTCATCTCCCTCTAGGCCTAGTTTTTCCAGTTTAATTTCGAATTTTGTCGCCCAACGGAATTGGTGAGTTAATACACCTACGTCTACAGTCCTTAGGACCAGTTGATGCTACTATAATAGCCTACACGGATTACTCTCTAATGTTAAAGAGTAACTTTGAATTGATTGTCATCATACTTTCGACAGACCGATTGCACGACGTTATTTGCGTACATCGTTATTCGCTGTCGCACGCCGGTCTATGTTTAGGCGTTTAGGTCTATGTTTGCGTTTAGGTCTATGTTTGCGTTTAGGTCTATGTTTAGGCGTTTAGGTCTATGTTTGCGTTTAGGTCTATGTTTGCGTTTAGGTCTATGTTTGCATTTAGGTCTATTTTTAGGCGTCATGCGTTGTTCGCTACTAATCGGAAGCGAAGACTTAAGCGCCTATTCGTCTCAAGGACTTCGTTCAACCTGGTCGAATCGTTTTCGACCGACTCAAAGTCTGCGCAGGTCGCTGTTCAGGTCTCATATAGCCTAATATTTATGGCACCCTGCAATCTATCGCTGTTGTAAATACACTTTACATGCCGTACATATCAATACAACAGTCGAGAAAGGTCAAAACTGTCTCGATTACTCATATAAGTTTTACCTCTTCATCAGTAAGCTTCCATCCGGTTCCAGCCGCCATGTTCTCTTCCAGCTGCTTAACCGACTTGGCTCCAATGATAACGGATGGAATGAAGTCCTTCTGCAGACACCAACGAAGTGACACCTGCCCTTGACTCTTACCTTCACATAAAAATAAACATCACTGCAAAGTTGCAAAGCCGTGAGATAAAAAAAAAGGTAAGGTGGGAAAGATGGACAAGAAACCATCAAAGTGCATCATGTATCCAAATTTTATTGTGCCTCTTATTTTTAGTATGTGCTGTCAACCTGTCAATAACAATTTAGTACTAGGCCTATATCCATGTCTACTATCTGTAGGCCTACGTAGTCTATGTGTAGAAGTGTCTCAAACGGAGCTCCACGATTAGCTATACTGGCACATAGGGAGCTCGGAATTTGCACTTGTACCGTTCAAGATCAACCACATGGTTGACCAGAAATTCATTTAACGTAATATCTTAAGCACTTTTCGATCGTCACATAATGTGTCATGGAGCATGGTTCCCAAAACAACTCAGAAGTTGCACATGAACAGTTGAATGAAAGCTTTACACAATTACGGCATCAGTTGAAGGGTTAGATTTCAGAGGACGATTTTACTGCACATAGGCCTACCATGTTGTTTGCCAATTGCTTCAGCTGTGTCCATCAGTTTCCAAAACCTCTCATCATTTCGCAAAGTTTCAATGTCTGGTACTGCGGTAAAGGCTCTTTCTGATGGTTTCTCCGCAACCCAGCCAAGACGGGTTCCGGCCAGGGTAGCTGAAGTGTTTTTGTCTTCGCGCTTGAATTTTCCCGTCAGTAAACCTCTAACAATTAAAAGAAAAATAAGGCAAGGAAGTTAAGACAAAATAAAGTAAATACAAAGAACAGACAAAGTAGACAAATGTATGACAGGCAAAGTGTCCGAAGTAGGCCTAAAATAGAAAGTGAGTTACTGTGACTAATTGGGCTACTTTTTTTCGAAAAGTAACTAGTTACTGCAATAGTTAGGCTACCACAGTAATGACTGTACACTAAGCTTTACCAAATTATGATTCCAGTGGGTTTTCAAAGTTCATCATTTTGCACTCAATCCTGTTTGATGTTGTATTCTTTTTGGAACATTTGAGATTTGAGATTGCTAACTGCAATTAATCACTTTGTGTACTGCTTTGAATGCATAATTGTGTGTTTGATATTCTTGGGATCAATAAACAAGTTGAAGCTGAAGTTGAAAAAAGTAACTAGATACTAGTAACGCGTTGCTATAGTAACGAGTAACGCACAACACCGATTGCTGCTCACAAACTCCCCTTGTTGGTCCTGCAAACGGTCTTCAAAACGGAAAGCTTGCTTGATGCTTATTTGAATGATGATGCCTACCCACAGAGCGGACTGTACGGAATTAGGCTGATGCCTTCCCTGCGACATACAGGAACCACTTCGATGTCAGAAGTACGACTCATCAGACTGTACCGTTGCTAGAAAGTCAAGATTGTTTACAGATGTTTAAATGTTTTGCCACTGTATTAATTCGTGTTACGTGTTATTTCAATCCAACCCGAATCAATTAAATCTCTCCTTTCTTACCGCTAAGGATCTCAAACTAAGACTGTCAATGTAGGGCGCGGTGGTATATTTGGTCATTGGATCAAGAGGGTTGCTGGTTCGAATCCACCTCAAGGAGCCGCGTACATAAAAGGACATTGAGCAAGTCCTTCAATTGCAATTGCTCGGGCACCTCGGCGTGAAATAACGATGAAGTGTCCGCGCTGCAGTCCGCCGCAGTCGGGAGCGCCTCTGAGTGGTGAGCTTGAAGTGGCGCTAGAGAAATGTAGAAATAAATAAAAAACAAATAAACATCTCATAAAATGCCCATGAATTTTAAGAAAAGGACAAATGAGTCACCCGTCAACACTTCTTCAATGTGTCAGTGATTAAAACAGTTGTTCCCACAATCAATCGAAATGTATTATAATCATAATAGTCGCTCCTTATATTTGTATTCATTCAAAAGCCATTCATTCACTAAACTTATAAAGATCCTCATCTACTCAGACACAGCTTTGATGGAAAGATTTTCGGAAACCTCTTAGAGGTCAATGAACTATGCTTGTGGCAAAACATTTGTGGGGCGCGGTGGTCTAGTGGTGGCGTCGTTGCCTTGGAGCCGGAAGGTTCGAGGTTCGAATCCACCTCCCCGCGTAAGGACCTTGGGCAAGTCCTTCACTTACAATTGCTCAGCGCTTCGGCGTGAAACTCCGATGCAGTGTCCGCTCTGCATCGGGAGCGCCTCTGAGTAGCGAGAGAGAGCTTGAAGGTGCGCTATAACAAGTGCACATACAAATAAAAACTCAATGAACTATAGAAACTCAGCATTGAACTCACCTGCAAAGTAGCACATGCATTAAATCCCATGAATTGATTGTAGTCCGTGACTTTCTGCAAGACGCTTCCACTGAAGTTGCTCAGCCCGACATAGCGCACCTTCCCAGATCGCACGAGGTCGTTAAACGCTCGCAAAGTCTCCTCCAGCTTCACTCCTTTGTCATACATGTGCATCTGAAATATATATTATAAGTTGAATGGTGACTAGGCAGGTATACCTTCGTTGTCAAGGTGCGACCATCGACCATAACAACACACAACCCAATGTTACAATAATGTCTCATTGTATTAGGCCTACAGTATTTCTAAGTAACAACTCACATAGTAGAGATCAATGTAGTCTGTCTTGAGTCTACGGAGACTCTGTTCAACGTTGTACATGATTGAGCCACGACTGAGTCCTCCAGCATTGGGCATCGAGTCATCAGCTCCATCACCGCCAAAAAACACCTTGGTTGCCAAAACAATCGACCCTCGGTCACGACTGAAATACAGTTATTCATGATTTGACATTAAACCAACAATTTAACACATGTCATTTGGAAGAAGCCTACTACTTTAACTTCTACTACAGCCATTATTACTCGATAAACTTTATCCCAAGAATTTTATTTAAGAACACGTACTAGCACACTCAAAAATAAGTAGGCCTACTAGGCAGCCATAAGTGCAATTTTGATAATGACATCTACGCCGTTTTCCTGTCGTTTCTTTGGAGAACTGACAAAATAAACAGATATACATGCATACAACTAAAATCAGGAGCCGTCAAGACATACAATAAATTCCTGTTGCTAATGCAAGAATACATTACAGATAACGATGATAATAGTGTACCTGCTCAGCCAAGAGCCAATGATTTCTTCTGTCTCTCCATTGCAGTAGACGTTGGCTGTGTCAAGAAAGTTTCCTCCAAGCTCAGCATAGCGATCGAGAATGGCAATTGAATCAGCTTTATTGGTATTGCCTGGTATTTGAACGCGCTGAAAATAAGATCACAGATTTATAGGTAACCAGTAGTGAATTTTTACTGCTAGTATAGGTCTAATTATTACGTCTACCATGCACTACTTTCAGTTCTAGTACTAGTGCAACTATAACTGTTATTGCTCCCCCACTACTACTACTACTACTACTACTACTACTACTACTACTACTACTACTACTACTACTACTACTACTACTACTACTATCCCTACAATTACTACTCGTAGTAGGCTTTGAAAGAAGCCATGGCAGTGTAGTCGGTTTAACCATGAACTGTGAATAGGCCTATATAAGAGTATTTACGAAGGTGAGCAATCAATGGAGCAGAACCAAGTTGAATAGTGAATAGGAGATAGACGGACCCTGAGAAGACCAAGGGAATTAGCCTACAGTAATCAGTTCTGGAACAGACAAGTGCGTGGACTATGGATGTCATGGTAGAATGGGAGACGGACCCTGGACAATGAGATTTCATGACAAGCGTTATGCAGAATCAATAATTCAGTCCTACCTTCATCGCTGTACCCATAGTCATCGTGCCAAGACAAATATTGGACACTTTCAGTCCACAATTGTCGCTCAGCCAGTTGTACTCAACCCATGGCTTCGTCTTTTCTGCCACAGCCATCTTTTACGTGTAACACAAAACCTGGACAAAATATAGCCAACAACAACAACTCTCTCGTTTGACAATCGTACGAGTTCTCTAATCTCTACGGCTTCAGGTTAGGAACGCCGCCCTCCGTCTGGTTGCGCTTTTCAATTGAGTTCAAGGCAGGTAGGCGACGTCTATCGTCATGTTGAAAGGCCATTGAACCATCAGCGTTATCTCAGCCAAGTCGAACTTTGCACCCAGTGGCCCTAATGTCGGATGACTGGGACATGAATGCATATCAATATTGCCTAAAGATTATAATACTCATCGGCATGCAGCCTATATATATATATATATATATATATATATATATAATGCCTAACTGTAAGTTAAACGTAAGCACAAGCAGAGTAACTGGGGCATGAATGCATATGAATATTGCCCAAGGATTATTATACAACGTGATTCAAAAATAATACGCCAAATTGTTTTTCAAATATCTCTAAGGTCTGATAACATATCACGTTAACATTTTCAAAATATTTAGAGAATTGGAGCAAGAATACGATTCCAAAAGTTCATGAGATAAAGTTGAACGGATAAAAAAGATATGAATCTTTGAACGTCATATGCCGAAATTTCAGTTTACAAGCACCTGCTGCAGGATAATTTGCTCAATATGGACATCGTATGGATATCCGCCAGTTTTCGTTACGATGCCATATTATAAGCAAAATAATTATGTAACACGGTCATTACATAATACAGACTAGGTACCTATAGGTAGTGCTAAACAAGTGGATAATATATTATATAGGCCTATAATATGGCCTACAAAATATTCATTTAATTAATTTGGAACATAGGCACAAAAACGAGTCATGGAATGACTGTAGGCCTATTGTTAAAGGCAGTCTTCGTTTATCAACCATGTCTGCTAAAGTGAACTACGTTAACATGAGCTTTTTGGAGGCTAAATCCATTTCCGGAGTTTGGGCTGAATAGTTTTCGAATATTTCCCATATAAGCCTATTCATATGCTTATGTAGGCCTATAAATTTTGTGTTACAGGGCGTTTTTTAGCGTGCAGTTCTGCACAAAAGGTGCAGTTCTGAATGGATTTGTGTAGCTGTAGAAGCACGTCGGTTCAGTTAAAAAATAGTTTTAAAAAGGTCCCAATTTGGTGTAATTTACGCTGGAGGATGGAAACTTATTGGAAAGGAAAGAATTGTGTGATATCCTCCTTGTGATCACCTCCTCCTATCAGTCTCTTCGGAAGCTTCTTCGTATAAGTTCGTGGTAGCATAGGCCTATCCCTAGATAACTGTTTCATTAGCTAAATGGCTAGGTAAAGAATCTACAGACTTTCACTGTTTTGTAACCAACAACGACGACGTGTTTAAGTCTTCTTATTATACTCCAAAATCCGATGTAAAGTAAAACGATCAGCAACAACACAACAATGACTACACTTGCGTTATCATAACAACTACACGACTACTACCTTCATCAGTCTACTCTATCGCAACTCAACAACAACTATTACAGCCTATCTCAACGGCTCTCAACACACAACACTCCTTCTTCACTTCCACTCCCTCCTTGTACACTCAACGTACGCTCGTCTAGACATCACGCGCTGTCCAGGCAATCACCTGTCCAGACGCCGCGCGCCAATTTGCAGCTGTCCTACCTGCGTCGCTGTACGACAATCGTCGTGCACTGATTAAATTAGCTTACATTACCTCCTTCCTTTCTTTTGAAGAGAGCTAATTAATCTTAAAAATTAGCGAACGTATAATGCTTAAACTAAATACAAACAATTTCTATACTAAATGCAATCACAAAATATCTTATACTACAATCTCGATAAGCAGTCCGCTACTACATTCAGCTTTCCCTTCTTATAGTTCAACAGAATGTCAAAATTTTGCAATGATAAAGACCATCGGACTAACTTAGCAGACTTCGACATTGACTCAGTCAAATAAACTAAAGGATTATGGTCAGTGAACACATTAATCTTGGAACCAATAATAATTTCTTTCAATTTGTTTAAAGCCCATATGATTGCATAGGCTTCCTTCTCAATCGTCGCCCATCTCCTCTGGGTATCTGTCAGCTTCTGACTGATAAATGAAACGGGACGTTCTATCCCCTCATCGTCCACTTGTGACAGCACAGTTCCCACAGCAAAGTCACTGCTATCACAATACAAATTAAATGGTTTGCCAACCTCAAACATATATAAAATCACATTATGCAATCTGATCTGTTTCAGAAACAATTCTAATTGTCTTAAAAGAATGTCCATTCAAATGATTAGGACAATTATCAAAATGTACTTCAATGTCATCTACATACGGCTCATTGCATACAGCACTTGTTTAGACATCTTGATTGCTAAATCGCTAATTTGTTCCTCACCCACTTGAAGTGATTTCTGTTGCTCGCTGGTAAGATGTCCGATCTGTTCATAGTCCAATTGCAGCGATTTCTGTGTCGTCTCTGCCTGGTCTTCTTTCAATGGTAGTTCTACCACTGATCCGAATTCGTCGTCCTCTGCCACGATGAGACCACACGATAATGTTCTTGCGATGAACTTCCTCATTTTGTTGGCATGGACGATTCGTCGGCCGTTTTCATTCATTTCCACCAGATACGAATACTTGGATCTTCTTTGTAGCACTGTACATGGACCATGCCATCGTGAGATCAATTTGTTGGTTGACGTTGGATATAGTACGTTGACGTTTTCTCCTGGTTTGAATTCTTTATATTTTGCTTTCTTGTTATATTGGCCGGCATACTGTTTTTGTTTCTCCAATTTCTTTGCATTTTCCACCTGTTTTTCATCATTCGTATTCTCCGTAAACATTTCTCTCATGCTCGTACCAATTTCCACATCGCTCCCCGAATCTTCACTATCATTTCGTTCACATGCAGCCATCACTTCTTCATTTTCATTGTTCTCGGGTGTTATTCCTTCGTCATCTTGAATGCTGAGTTCATCTTCGCTGTCCGTGTCATCTTCTTGCGAACTTTCGTTTATCATTTCATCTTCTCCGCCTTCGACTTCTGCTCTCCGACTTTGTGCTCTTGTAGTCACATTCGCTTGTAGTTCCCCTTGCAATACACTCACTGGTGGAATCTCTTTCAATTCTGCAATTATCTCCGGATGTAGCAAGAACTTTTCCCTGTTTTCTTTGCACAGATCCGCTGGAATGCTGGCACACACTAAAGTTAAATATGGCGCGATATTTATTGTCCTATCCTCTGTAGCTGCTCCTTCGTTACGACTGCTCATCCGCACTTCGATTTTCACCAACTTAGCTGGAATCGGCTCTCCAGCTACACATTGCAGATGAACTCTGCCGATTTCTTCTACTGTCGTTCCTTTCAGTAGTTCCTCGTTGATTACTGGTATCTCGGTTCCAGAGTCAATCAACGCCTCGACTTGCACAGGCTGCCCATCAGTCCCACGTATCTCCACATTTACATGCTGCAACGATATCTTCTTTATGCGTTGACACTCCTCTTTACTTTTTGTTTCTCGACAAATTTCTGCAATGGAAGTAGTCTTTATCGCTTCTTTCTGTATGGTGAACTGCGGCGTACACTTCATTACCGACTTCACTTCTGTTTCACGATCGTCCGATTCTTCAAACTGGTCTGGTGCATTCATCACTTGTATCTGGTTTACTCTCAAATTCTCTGCACTCCTACTAAAGCTCTTTCTCAGATTTGCCGCTCCTGGTGCTTGGCAGTGTTTTATTAGGTGTTTGTCGGACTGACAGTTGTGGCAACGTTTCTTTATAAAACTTCTTTGCTCATTGTTCTCCCACTTGTTGTACGGCGTGTATGATGCATTACTTTCTGTTGGGCGTCCCAGCGGCGGAGTTCGATTGTAGGCTTGTCTGTCCCACGTTGACTGCTGTTTATCTTGCGACCACTGCTTTCCCGAGAAATTATCTTTCCTTACATCATTACTTTTGGCTCGGCTTCCAGTTTCTTTGTTATTGCTGTCCCACTTGGTTTGCTTTGGATTATTGTCCCATGACTCATATTTCGGCTTTTCTTGAAACATCACACCAATCCGATTGTTTACATGTATGTCTGCGAGGTCTGCCACGTCACTGGCTTCCAAGCATTCTGTGCCCTCTTTTGCTAAGACAAACTGTAGTGGACCTGGTGGTAAACATTCTTTCAGCTTGTCCGCCACTAACAAATCAAACAGCTTCTCGTAGTCTTTGTCCACTCGTCTACTTCGGACATAATAATTCAACAGGTTCTTCAGCCTAGCCGTGAACATCGTATAGGTTTCTTCGGCTGTCTTCTTGGCCTCTGCAAACCTTGACCTGTACTCACGAGCTGTTAACTTGAATTCCTTCAACAAATGCTCTTTCACTGCATCGTATTTATCTAAATTCTCAAATGACAATCGATTCAATACCGTTCGCGCTCTCGGGGTCATCAATGGCAACAACAATTTCACCCAGTACTGCTTTTCCACAGCGAAGCTATTGAATGCATTTTCAACTGTTTCAAAATATAATGGCACTTCCATCATATCATTCGGCATCTTCGGTAACACATGTTTCATTGCATCACCTATCTTCTTAATCTTTGACACCATTGTCTCACTTTCTCTGAGCCTATTTCGTTCTGACTCTTCACGACATTTTCTATCGTCTTCGTCTTTCTTCGTCAGTCGAGTTTGATCTTCTACCCTGCGCAGTTCCTCCTGTTCTATCTTTTGCTGCAACAAGTCTAACTGCTTTCTGCGTTCCTCCTTTTCAATAGCCATCTCATGGAGTTGAGCTTCCTTAATAGCAAGTTTCTTTTGTTCCAATTGCATCTGTTCTTCTCTTTCTCTTTCTGCTTTTTCCAAATTGTCTTTTTCGGCTTGGAATTCTTCCTGTCGAATCTCTTCGGCTCTTTGCAGTTCTTGTAAACGCAGCTTTTCCTTTTCTTCCTCACGAGCTTTTTTGTCTTCGATCTGCTGTCTCCGTATTTCTTCATCGCTTCTCCTTGCTTTTTCATATTCTATCATTAACTCCATCCTTCTTCGTTCTGCTTCGTCACGATCTATTCTCATTTGTTCGAATTGTATCTGGAACTGCTGCCTCTGCATATCTATCTCTTGTTGTCGTAATTCTCTCTCTTCTCGTCTACGCTGCTCTTCTTTCGCTTTTTCCTCTTGTCTACGCTGCTCTTCTTTCTCTTTTTCCTCTTGTCTACTCATCATCATGAATTGTAGCAACGCCTCCATGGACGTCGGTGCCTGAGGTTTCTCAACCGGCTTTTCTTTAGCGCCTCCAACAGCACCTTCTTCTTCAACTTCTTCCTTTGCCCAAATCTCAGCCAAAGTTCTCATCAAATGTTCCCTCGACATCTGTTCAACTTCTTCTGCGTCTACGCCTGCTTCAATTAATAATTTTACTAGTCTCTCCGAAGACATCTTTTTAATAGCTGCTTGCTTTTGCTCCGTAAGTTTCTCCATCTTACTTCTTTACTTTACAGATGCTTGATAAAATAGTAGGCTACTCTTCAAATGTTCGCAATTGACTGACTTCAATTCTTTATGCACACTTCAATAGACAAGCAAGTTTTTCTACCTTGTAGTCGTTGTGTTGTCGTTTCTCACTGACGTACGGATGCTCGATGTATCGTTGCTTCTCCCGTGTGCTCGGCTCCTTGATAAATTCACAGCGTCCGTTCCTCCACAACGTCTGTTGACTGGATAGAATCCCTCCGTTCGTAACTTGACACGTAGACCCGCCGTTCGTAACTAGGATCGTTCTCCTGCAACTTGGATCGTTATCTCACCGCAACGACACCAAATGTGATATCCTCCTTGTGATCACCTCCTCCTATCAGTCTCTTCGGAAGCTTCTTCGTATAAGTTCGTGGTAGCATAGGCCTATCCCTAGATAACTGTTTCATTAGCTAAATGGCTAGGTAAAGAATCTACAGACTTTCACTGTTTTGTAACCAACAACGACGACGTGTTTAAGTCTTCTTATTATACTCCAAAATCCGATGTAAAGTAAAACGATCAGCAACAACACAACAATGACTACACTTGCGTTATCATAACAACTACACGACTACTACCTTCATCAGTCTACTCTATCGCAACTCAACAACAACTATTACAGCCTATCTCAACGGCTCTCAACACACAACGCTCCTTCTTCACTTCCACTCCCTCCTTGTACACTCAACGTACGCTCGTCTAGACATCACGCGCTGTCCAGGCAATCACCTGTCCAGACGCCGCGCGCCAATTTGCAGCTGTCCTACCTGCGTCGCTGTACGACAATCGTCGTGCACTGATTAAATTAGCTTACAAATTGGTTGTGCAGTTCTAAAATTTCCTTTAGAAAAAACCATGCTAGTAACTGCACTAAACTAAACGATCCTATACCTATTCGACAGTAGGCCTATTCGCAGACTGATCCGCCCCTCCCCATAATAGTTTACCATGAAGGGCAAGACCTTCATTGAATCTATTCGAAAAGAAAGTACACTATACTCATTGCATTCGATTCCTTATTCAATTCCTCAAAAATTCATGCTCTCATCATATCGGTCGCGTTTTCTTCCTATGCCTGCATAACTTGAATGAAGCCCTCTTTGGTAAATTTTAAGAGCAGATTCCGAAGTGGCTTGTGATAATTGTCTGTTATTTTTAGAGAACCGATTAAGATGCTCAATATCTATGACAGGCACAATCATAATCGTAATAGTAATCGTAATCGTAATAGTAATCGTAATCGTAATCGTAAGATCAACACTTCTGTTCTGTAAGAGTCGCTCGAAAGCCAAGCTCAGAATGCCACCTTATTGTCACGATCGCTGACAAACATTGCAGGACGTGTCTGCCTATATACCGTAAGCCAGACCAATGAAATAATTATATCTCCGTTGCTTCTTTTATTTTCGGGAATTCAAGCATTTTAGCTTAGGCCTAAATCACTGAGGGTTGCAGGTCCCGCTGTGGCCTATAGGCCTACTTTGCGAGCTCATAACTTCTGGAATCAGAAGACTAGCAAAAATCGTATCCTGAGATCTGGTTGCCAAGGAAATGTATTGTGTTCGGCGCTGCGCTATGATTGGTTCAATGCCGGTTACCATGGCAGCGTATTGTGCTCAACGCTGCCCTGTGATTGGCTACAAGCAGTTCGTTTTCGGCCTGAAAGTCATAAAAATGGAGCTTTCCCTTGGGGGCACTCAGTCCCTCCTACGCTGGAAGAAGATCGGAAGAACAACAAGAGGATGGAAGACTACGAAGATCTCGAACTGGTAAGTTTGACTTATATAACTTATGCTGGCCGAAGGGAAGCGGTCCTCGGATCGCCTCTCTTCGGCCAGTGTAAGAGTCAAACTTACAAGAGAACCGGGCCATAGTAGGCCTTAGATAGGAGTAATGATAGTTGATTATCAAGTGTAAGGTTAATTAGATTGACATTTGGTATTTATCTATATTTAGATTTGTCTATAATAATTATTTAGATTTATCTATATTTAGATTTATCTAGTTTATATTTATTATTACTATAGTCATTGTATACGGACCGATGTCTAAGCGGTTAAGCTTAGACACTGGCCTGGCTTAATATTTAGACTTAGGCGATTGTTGCTGCCCTATAAGGCGTTCTCTTAGGGCAGGGTGTGTGTTGTTCTTGATTACGCAGGAAGAAAACCTGGGAGAGGAAGTCGAAGCGAGACGGAGGGCGAGGTCTCGCAGCGCTCGGCCGGGAGCATCGGCAGCAGCGGCGGCCAAGGACGACGATGACGAGGGAGCGACTCCTTCGCGACGGAGACGGAGACGCCGCCGACGGGGAGGCCGCCGTCGCCGACGACGAAGCCACGGACGCCGCCGACGACAACGCCGACGCCTCTATTATAGAGCCTAGACGACGCTGCTACGATCGGGAGGGCGTCTGCCTCCTCCTTCTACGCTGAAGACCGGAAAGACCCGAGCGACAGCAACAGATGAACTGTCGTCTGCGAACTAATTTAAAATACCAGATCGATGAAGTCTATTGTTCGATCAATAAAAGTTGAAAAGAAATAACTTGTCTTATTCCTCTAGCTAGGGTTAGGCCTATAGGCCTAGTGTAGGATTTAGAATCATTGTAGGCTGACCTGTCGGTTAGGCTCTCCGGTAGATTGGAGGCTTCAGCTTCGAGAGTAACTGTTGTAGGCTAAATAATGAGCTTCCCCATTTGAAAGAACTAGGCCTTCCAGAATCATAGTATTAGGCCTAAGTGTCCATGAAAATATAGGCCTAGAGAAGCAGATTAGAGCAGTCCCTTGAGGGAGTCGGCCATGAGTATGAAGTGTTAGCAACCTCATTTTCCCAGCCTCGGCATATAACGGTGGCGTGTGATGGTCTGTCCTCTCCCTCGCCGTCTCATCTTCCCACCGAGAAAGTGTGAAGTCAGTGTACTCATTAGAGCGGATTAGGGTACCGGTAGGTGGGGGGGAAACGACTATTTTTGGTATAAAAGGAACGAACTTGGGTGGCCTGCTCTCAAAACAGGCCATCCTCATATTATGAGTTCGTTCCTTTTATACCAAAAAATTAGTCGTTTCCCCCACCTACCGGTGATGAGGAGAAAGATTGCACACGAAAAGGAAACGACTAATAATAATATGAAGATGGCCTGTTTTGAGAGCAGGCCACCCGAGTTCGTTCCTTTTATAAATACCAAAAATAGTCGTTTCCTTTTCGTGTGCAATTTTTCTCCTCATCACCACTCTATGTCTTTCGCAGAAAAAGCCATGGATGCACTACCGATACATCAAATGCAAGTTTGAGTTCGGCGACGCAGAATCTGTTGACCAACCCAAACCACTGTGTCTTTCAGGAAACGGACATTTCCCCCTGGACATTTCCCCCTGGACATTATTATTCACCGGGTAAATCCTCGGACTTCCCTCGATTTTGATCAGGACATTTACCCCCCACCCCACGGACAATAATTCATCTATACACTGTACATATCGCAAGTCAAGTTATGCTTAAAACTGGATGCTTTGAAGTAAACGAACAAACAGGGGTTATTTTAACGTGCAGCTGGACACAAAGTGTGTAGTTGGAAAACGAATTTGTGCAGTTGAAAATCAGGTTTTGTGCAGTTACTTTTTTTACACACAATCACATAAACAATGTAAGTAGCTAATATATTTTAATTAACTAATTGTAACAAACAAGATTATAAGACATTTTTACCGTGAATCTAATTTTAAATTTATATTGACAACTCTATTGGCATATAATACAAGAAAACAAGTCTAGAGATAAAGACATAGCATATTCAAACAAGCGGTCTGATGCAAGCCAAATAACGCTTAGCTTAGTTGCTGTTTACATCATCGTATTACGTGAACTGTTATAATATATTGTAATACTATTAATTATTATATGGTTAATGGTTATAATGTTATTATTTACTATCACAATATATGATACAATCCTGCTAAAATGAGAATAGCTTACTGCTAATATTTGTACAAATACTCAGGGCCGGATTAAGCAATGTGGGGGCCCTGTTCGGGAAATTTTTGTGGGGCCTTGTCCGGGAAATTGTTGCGGATATTTTTTTTTTAGTCTGGGGAAAAAATTCGGGAAAATCATACCATTTCATCCGCCAAAAAGTTGATGACCTTTTTTTAGTCGTTTGGCAAAAAATTTCGGGAAAACATACCATTTCATCCGCCAAAAAAAGTTGATGACCTTTTTTTTAGTCATTTGGCCAAAATTTTTGGGAAACATACCATTTCATCCGCCAAAAAAGTTGTTGACCTTTTTTTAGTCATTTGGCCAAAATTTTCTCACCAGTGGTATCCTTCAAATTTTAAACTGTAAAATTTCAAAATGTGTGGTTCTATTATTTGAACACATAATATAGTAAAACCTAAAAACAACATCATTACTACACCTGAATTTAGTACCGGTAGTTTATTAGTTCTTGGTTGGTTTGTGTACCATTAAATGTGATTTCAGAAAGTACGTCCTGGTCAGCAATTCAGGTCCATCTTCCATGGGAAATAGGGTTAAACTGATATAGTGCTGAAAAGTCTGCTTATATTCATGTCTGCATTTATTCATTAGAATAACTCAGCAACTGGAGAACTTAGCTGCTGAACTCGATACATAAAAATATTTTTATTGTAATTATAATAATATATATACAAGGTGCGCCAAAAAAAGTAATCCCCTACGGTCTTTAGCCCATATCCTGGCCAAACATTAGAATTTTAAAATGAAACTTTACAGTCTTAAAGGCAATTTATATTTACGTACAATGGTTCAAATTTCACCAAAATACTTCAAACATAACAAAAGTTACAGTACAGGTATTTTGTTAAGAAGACACCTTAAAATGCTACTATTGCAATGTGGAAATTCAAAAAGTTTCTGATGAGGCTCTGATAGAGTAAAGGTATTTTGTTAAAATGACACCTTAAAATGCTACCATTGCAATGTGGAAATTCAAAACGTTTCTGATGAGGCTCTGAAAAAGTAGGCCTACAGGTATTTTGTTAAGATGACACCTTAAAATGGTACCATTGCAATGTGGAAATTCAAAAAGTTTCTGATGAGGCTCTGATAGAGTAAAGGTATTTTGTTAAAATGACACCTTAAAATGCTACCATTGCAATGTGGAAATTCAAAACGTTTCTGATGAGGCTCTGAAAAAGTAGGCCTACAGGTATTTGGTTAAGATGACACCTTAAAATGGTACCATTGCAATGTTGAAATTCAAAAAGTTTCTGATGGGAAGGTGGCACATCCCCTCCCCATACCCCTCTCCCTACCCGTCTCGGGGCCACGCGCATCACGAGAGTCCTTCGGACACTCGATTGTCTCCCCCAGAAACCTGATTTCCCCCCTCAGCGGAGGGGGACTATAGATAAAACACTGCCAGTTACAATATATTGATAATGATAATAATATTGTTAATACTAAAATAATAATAATAATAAATTACTACTACTAGTAATAAATTACTACTACTACTACTAATAATAATAAAAAATAATAAGAAGAAGCAGAATTAGGCCTTAGTCTCAATAATGACCAATCTACCCGATATAGGATGCTATTCTGATAATTATGTGCAGTTGAGAAATTTCCTTAAAATAACCCCTGCGAACAAATATCGATAAACTAAATTCAATTAATGATTAAAAATATTTGTTATATTCATTAATAGCCCACCTGAAATCCATACGAATCGATGAATGCATAAAATAAACAATGACTTATGAATCGATACAGAATTTTTTTCATGAATATGACGTAAGCCTGAGCCTATGCGACGTTCGGAACCGATGCGTTGGATCAAATACGTCTACATGTATTTTATACAGTGAAGCTATTCGCACGTGATGTTCCAAAACGGATGCTTTGAAGTTTGACGGCTTTGTCTAGAGGGAAATGTCCTGTACCCATCTTTCCGCCTAAGTAAGTAACTGATGATGATGGTTGTCTGCCCGAAGGCAGGTTCATTGGCATTACGCCCCTGGGGATGAGATGAGTGAGGTGGTTCCACACAGACATTAATGGGTAAGCAACTTGCCCAAAGTTGCTCCGCAGCAGCTTGCGCCACCGCGTCCCATGCGTGCTAGCCCGAGATATCTAAATCTCTAAACGTGAACTCCCAGCCCGGGGCTTGAACCGCGGTCCGTTGTTACCAACAGACGTAGGCCTACGCCGCTCTCGCTTACCGGTGTAACTAACTAGGCCAGTTAAGTAAGTAAGTAAGTAACTAAGCGAGTAGAAATTATTTCTATCTGACAAGCGCACATGCATTAGGTCTACATTATCATGTGATTCATGTCTAATAAATATGTATACGGCCTAGGCTTACATTGCATCTTCTCAATACAGTGCACGCGTCTCTCGTTGCGTCAGGGATTCTTTAACGTGCAGTTGATGGTTGCGGGGGAAGGAAGCCAGTGCTGTGATCTATGCAATAGATCTGTGAAAAAATAGCACTTGAAATCTTATCATTTTGCCCAGACATGAGTCGGAAACGCCTCAGAGCAATTAGCTTATTGGAGGACTACATATGTTTGTATATATTTTTTGTTCAATGAATAAAGCACTGTAAATTGATGCAATGTGATAAAAAAAGTTTTAAAAACCGAAATTCATACGCATACAATCCTATCGTTTGAAACCAAAAGCAGAATACGTTAGGCCTATAATGCGTATACAGTCTGAAAAGCTAACACAATACTACACAAATCAATGCTGCCTGCTTAGTGAACAATTAATTAAGTGCAATAAGAAAGTGAATCAACCACTTAATTAACCAAAGTCATCGGACATAATAAAACATTTTAACCAGCAATTACTTTAAAGTACAACAGTAATCCTTAAACGCACTGCAAAAATAGTGCCCTAAATATATATATATATATATATATATATAATTTAACAATGATCCATCCCATTGCTTCAATTTCAATCAATTGTAATTAATTTAAATTCATTTATGGATCAATGCACTATAGAGTCATTCTGAAAAATCTTCCGAAGCACACAGCGAATGGAATCACTTGTTTGGTCGAATACGATTTCCCAGTTGATTCCATCTGTCGATTGTATTGTAGGGATAGTTGGGAATCGGACCAGCGAATTCGGATACATCATCCAGCTGCTTCATCTGTCAGAAAACACAATGTGTATTATCACGTCAACATACACAACGAAATGCAGGATAATGATCCTGTTAGCAGACACAACCCGAAGAGCTATGCATGTAGCCTAACTATAAGGCATCTTATCTTATCTTATCTTATCTTATCTGACAATTTATAAAGCGCTTCTTGCAGCAAGAGCCTTTCAGAAGCGCTCCCAGTGCGTTCATCTCCGAGAAAAAAGGCAAGTTTTTAGACGAGAGAAAGATGAGGATACACTACCAGAGAGGATGGCAGAGCGAACTGATGGGGGAAGCCCATTCCATAGAGAGGGACCAATGCATGCAAATGATCTGGATTGCGCCATGGCGGTCCTGACTCGAGGGACAAAGAGGTCATCTCTTAAACGGGAGAATTTTGCACCATTCCATAAAGCGAATCAAGGAAAGACCAAAGTAGTTTTGTTCAGTCTATTGCTGTTGTAAATACACTGTGCAGTGTGTACTTACTGGACCGGATGTTGACAAAGGATGGTTACAGAAGACTAAAGATGGAGGCACAGAACAGATATGCGTGGCGTCTTTGGACATATGAACCTGCCTGACGGCAGAGAACTAAAGAAGAGAATGTGTACCGTACTTAATTATCAATACAAGAGTCAAGAAAGGTCAAAACTGTCTCGATTACTCAAATAGGTTTTACCTCTTCATCAGTAAGCTTCCATCCGGCTCCTGCACCCATATTCTCTTCCAGCTGCTTAACTGATTTGGCGCCAATGATGACGGAGGGAATGTAGTCCTTTTGCAGACACCAACGAAGTGACACCTGCCCTTGACTCTTACCTTTACATAAAGAAACAAATAATATCATTGCAAACACACAAAGTTAAGGTGGGGGTATGGTTGGAAACAAAGGCCAAACAACCATCAATGTGTATCGTGTTTTCAAATTTTGTTCATGCATTTGATTAATTAGTAAGCTTAGGCTATTCGCTGTCGAATATAATTTACTGATATATCCACGTCTTGCATCAGTAGGCTATATGTGCAGAAAAGCCTTTAATGTAGTTCCATGATTACTGGAACACGGGTAGGCCTAACTAAAGGAAATCAGAATCTGCACATGAACCGTTCAAGACCAACCACATAGCTGATCAGGATATTCATTCCACTTGTCCGAGTATTTTAAAAGCACTTTTGAGAACGTTGCAATTTTGTACTAGAACATGGCTCCCTAAAACAACTCAGAAGTACACCTGATTGAAATGCTTATACAACTGCCTCGGTAGAAGGGTTTGGATTTGCAAAGGACGATTTCACTGCACAGTGCACATACCATGTTGTTTGCCAATTGCTTCAGCTGTGTCCATCAGTGTCCAAAATCTTTCATCATTTCGCAAAGTTTCAATGTCTGGTGTTGCAAAAACCGCTCTTTCTGCCGGTTTCTCGGCAACCCAGCCAAGACGGGTTCCCGCCAATGTCGCTGTTGCGTTCTGGTCGTCTCTCTTGAATTTTCCCGTCAACAAACCACTACCAATTCAAGGGAAATAAATCAAGGAAGTTAAGACAGATTAAAATGCCACAAACAAATTTTGGAAATGATACAAATTATGGCAACATTAAAGTGCCACAAACAAATTTTGGAAATGATACAAAATCTGGCAGCCTTGTCATAGGGCAATAACTTTTTCACTTGAACACAGTCATGTACCGCTTGCCCTGCTGCTCACATAACTCCCCATGTTGGTCCTGCACGAGAGTCTAAGACTACTCCATGCAATGCGATCAAAATTGTAAACCGCTTTCAAAACGGAGAGTTTGCTTATAGGCTAAATTTGAATGATGATGCCTACCCACAGAGCGGACTGTATGGAATTAGACTGATGCCTTCCCTGCGACATGTCGGAACCACTTCAATGTCAGAAGTACGAGCCATCAGACTGTATCGTTGCTAGAAATTCAAGATTGTTTAAAGATGTTTAAATGTTTTGTCACATAAGCAGCATTGATAATCCTAAGTGCTACTTCCATCCAGCCCAAATCAAGGAAAGTTGTCTAATCATACCTCCTAGAATCTCAAACTAAGATTGTCGATGTGGGATGCGGGGTTTAGTGATGGCGTCATTGAATCCGGGTGGTTGCAGGTTCGAATCAACCTCGAGACGACACGTACATAATTTTATAGGGACCTTAAACAAGTCCTCCACTCGCAATAATTGCTTGGGTACTTCGGGGTGAAACTCCGATGCAGCGTTCGCGCTGAAGTCGAAAACGCCTCTGAGTGGTGAGCTAGAAGTGGCGCTATGGAAATGGAGAAATAAATTATTCGTTTAATTGAAAGTAAGGCAATTCCAGGTGACATACCGCACCAGGTTACAGGTCAGAGATGTAAAATAATACACAGAAGTAATAATAAAGTTTAGTAATAATAACGTAATAAAGTTGCTCCAGGCCCAGACTCAGCTAGGAAGGAAAAGAATTTCGGAAACCATTAATTAGATGTCAATGAATCCTTAGAGTCTCAGTACTGAACTGACCTGCAAAGTAGCACATGCATCAAATCCCAAGAATTTGTTGTAGTCTGTGACTTTCTGCAAGAGACTTCCAGTGAAGTTGCTCAATCCGACATAACGCACCTTCCCAGATCTCACCAGATCGTTAAAAGCTCTCAAAGTCTCCTCCAGCTTCGTTCCTTTGTCATAACAGTGCATCTGAAATATAATTATTAACAGTTGAATGGTATAGCTAGCATGGGCAAAGTTTATCAGGAGCTAGGAAGAAGCTATAGGCCCCAAGAAGGCGGCAAAAAATTCCACGTGTTTTTCAACAACTGAAAGAAAATGGTAAGCTATTATTTTCATGACTAAAAAGATCATCAACTAAAAAAGGTCATCAACGATTTTGACCGAAAAAGTCGTCAGAAATTTGGACGATGAAAATATTTTCGGCGCCACTTGTGAGTCGAAGTTATTTTAGCCCCCACCGGAAAGAACTGAAACCAAACTCCGCCAATGGTAACAAGGCAATTGACTAACCTAGCGTAATTAGCGTGATTGCCCTATAATTATTATCATCGGGGCACGCGCCACACCGCAGCCTGGCGTTTCCACCATGCCTTGAAACGTGCCATGGAGGCGTGGACGCTTATCTATCCCAGATTCCCAATGTTACAATAATTGACCTATTGTCTCATTGTATTACAGTATTTGTAACTAATAATTAATTAACTCACATAGTAAAGGTCGATATAGTCTGTCTGTAGTCTACGAAGACTTTGTTCAACGTTGTGCATGATTGAACCACGACTCAATCCTCTGACATTCGGCAGCGAGTCATCAGCTCCATCACCGCCAACAAACACCTTTGTTGCCAAAACAATCGACCCTCGATCACGGCTGAATACACACCATTATTCTTGATAAAACTGTCATTAAACCAACAATTTAACATTATGTCATTTGGATGATCGAAAGAGAAAGCGCAAAATCGAGAAAATTAAGTCCAAAACCATCGGACGACTAAAACAAGTAGGCCTAATAAGATATTTTAAAGGGAAAAGTGACGGAAAATTTCAGGACAAACTTCAGCCCCATCCCAAAACTGAAATCCTGGCGCCGCCACTGCTGCTGCTGCTGCTGCTACTGCTGCTGCTGCTGCTACTACTACTACTACTACTACTACTACTACTACTACTACTACTACTACTACTACTACTACTACTACTACTACTACTACTACTACTACTACTACTACTACTACTACTACTACTACTACTACTACTACTACTACTACTACTACTACTACTACTACTACTACTACTACTACTACTACTACTACTACTACAACAACAATTACTACTGCTACTGCTGCTGCTGCTACTACTACTACTGCTACTACTTCTACTACTACTGCTACTACTACTACTATTACTACTACTACTACTACTATTGCTATTGCTACTACACTGCTACTACCAGCCGACTATCACAGCTAGGCCTGCTTCTACCACTACCACTCTATGAACTTTATCTCAAGAATGTTGTATAAAACATGTAGACACTCAACCATAAGTAGGCTACTATAGGCAGTCATAGGCCTACTTTCAATTTTGCTAATGCAATTCACAGTTTTTGCTTCTTATTTTTATGTGGAAAACTTACGAAATATCCTGATAATTTTATAAGCCTAGCCTACATTCGTACAACTAAAATCGGGAGATGTTGAGACAGACAATAAATTCCTGTTGCTAATTCTAGATTACAATCCAGATCGCGATGATACATTGATAGTAAGCTTATACCTGCTCAGCCAAGAGCCAATGATTTCCTCTGACTGTCCATTGCAATAAATGTTGGCTGTGTCCAGAAAGTTTCCTCCGAGCTCGACATAGCGATCGAGAATGGCAACGGAACCGGCCTCATCGGTATTGCCTGGCAATGTCCTACTTCGCTAAAAATCCGACCATTAAGGTCCTAAGTCTTAGCACATAGTTATTCTAGTATAATTATAAAAGTATTCAAAGTAAAATCCACATAGGTTAATAAGATATAGCACCACTGAATGTACAGGTCTAGTCCGTCCGTGTATTAGCCTAAGCTAAACGAACTCAAAATAGCATCTGACATTTAAGCCTATACCAAGCAATTTCAGCTGGGAAAGGAAGTGTTAACTGCCATAATTATCGCATAATTATAGGTGACCAGGCTAGTGAATTTTTGCTATGAGGCATACTACTATATTATAGCAACTGTTGCGTCTACCACTACTTACATTTCCAGTAATACAACTACCTACTACGCTTCCTACTACTGCAACCGTTACAATTACGAGCAGCAGTAGTAGTAGTAGTAGTAGTAGTAGTAGTAGTAGTAGTAGTAGTAGTAGTAGTAGTAGTAGCAGCAGCAGCAGCAGCAGCAGTAGCAGTAGCAGTAGCAGTAGCAGTAGCAGTAGCAGTAGCAGTAGCAGTAGCAGTAGCAGTAGTAGTAGTAGTAGTAGTAGTAGTAGTAGTAGTAGTAGTAGTAGTAGTAGTAGTAGTAGTAGTAGTAGTAGTAGTAGTAGTAGTAGTAGTAGTAGTAGTAGTAGTAGTAGTAGTAGTAGTAGTAGTAGTAGTAGTAGTAGTCTATGCTGCTGCGATACCGATAGCCGTTTTTATCGATTCCCCCCATATCTCTGCATTCAGGAGTGAATAAATTCACTGGCTCCCTCTCACTGTCCGTATGCAATAATATTTGCATTACAGCGGTACTTGTTTTTGGTTTTTGAGTCTCGCGTTTTGCCCCCACTCCGAGGTAGCTTTTGTGTTCTAGTACTTCGTCATCTCTCTGCCACTTAGCTGCGTCTGTACTCTGCAGTCTAGATCCTCTGAGCGGCTCGACCTCCTTGTTCTTCGCTTCAGGACTGTCATGGCCAGGGCCGGATTAAGCATGTGGGGGCCCTGTTCGGGAAATTTGTGGGGGCCCTGTTCGGGAAATTTTTGCGGATATTCTTCTTTTTTTAGTCATCTGGCGAAATTTTTCGGAAAAATCATACCATTTCATCCGCCAAAAAAGTTGATTTTTTTAGTCATCTGGCGAAATTTTTAGGAAAAAAGTCGTTTGGTCGAATTTGCTCCTAAAAATTTTTTCTCCCGCATTTGTGGGGCCCCCTAAAGTGTGGGGGCCCCTGTTCGGCCGAACATGTTGAACATGCCTTAATCCGGCCCTGGTCATGGCTCAATTGACGTTTTGTCCCTCGCAATGGAATGGGCTTCCACCATAAGTTCGCTCCGCCTTTCTCTCTGGGAGCACAGTCATGGAGCGCTTTTGAACTGCCTTTCAATTCTTTCATCGCGTGTTTTGTGACGTGACTAACAAAACCATTAAACTGCTCTGATTCCTGCGCCAATAATGTTTTCATGCTTCAGCTCAATTTTAAGTGTTAAAACACTGACATAATTTGTCTATTTCAAAACTTCCCATTATGATATAGGCGAAGGCGTTATCGAGGACGAGAAGGACAATAAAGTCTAGGGTTGCCGCTGTAGAAATTGCAGGCCTAGCGGTACGGTAGGCTAACGGTACCCATAGAGCCAATAGGCCTACTGGTTATAAATAATGCATACCTTGGGCGCTGTACCCATAGTCATTGTGCCAAGACAAATATTGGACACTTTCAGTCCACAATTGTCGCTCAGCCAGTTGTACTCAACGGAAGGCGCATTCTTTTCTGCGACAGCCATCTTTTACGTTTAACACCAGACTTGGACAAAATACAGACAACAAATTTCTCGTTTGACAATCATACGACGAGTGCCCTAGGCCTGCGTCTGGTTGCGCTTTTCAATTGAGTTCAAGGCAGGTAGGCGTCTTCTGTGGTCACGTTGAATGGTCATGGGTCAAGATCCATCAGCAAAACACAATCTGAGTCAAGTCGGAGCCAAATCTGAGCCAATCTGAACAAGACCAAGATTAGATTGATAAACTGAGAGGCTCTATATAAATGTCTATATATATGCCTATAGCCTACAATACATTCATTAGACTGGTCCAACTTACCATGTAAAAAAAATTCAAATATCAAATTGGGTCACAGTTGTCCTTGTTCCTGTGCACCAGGGTAGCCTACATGCCAAAAATTAAAAGGATTCAATGATATTTAGAGATGGCTCAAACTTGAACATTTTTCTGTCATTAGAACTGCCACACGCATGCTAATACTATGGCTGCAGCTGAGCAGGAATATTTGTATTCAAGCCGAGGTGTCTCTCCTTCTGCACTGCGATGGCAAATGTTATCTGGAATTTATCCAGACCATTCTGAAAGTGTTTCTGGAGCTTGAGAGAACAGTTTCTTGTAGTTTCCAAGTTTATTAGAGAATTTAAAACATCAAGTTAATGCTGGTCTTCGTATGTTGAATGATCGGAGGTGGAAGCAGAGGATATAATATATAGCCTATGGCCTTGCATTTGATACTGCAGCCTCACACACGGGCTTAAAGACTTGCACATGTACAGTTGTAGGCTACTCTTATCTAACAGGCACTCAATGAGGAACCACCGCCGTATGCTCGCATCTGTGAAATCCAGTGGGGTTTTTTAACTTCCACAACTCTCGGAATTACGAATGGACCAAAACGATTTCCATAAAAACCAACACCAACGTGAAGATAACGGCGAGCTTCTGCAATTATCGCGTGTCATCCTTCTTGATAGGAGTTTGAGAGAAGAAGCGCATTTTCGTTCCCAGCTTCTGGGGCAGTAAGCTTACACTATGCAAGGTGGCTCATCAACTTCTAGCAAAATCCTCAAAAATCAAATGACTCTCACTCTCCGCATTTGGGATGAAAAAGTTTTAACAGATCTAATGTCGGCTTTTTTCTCTCTTGTCTATGGAGTAGGCTATTATGGTCATGAAGCTTGCTTAAAAAAGAGAAAGCTCCAAACTATTACTCAACACTGTTGAACTAGTCAGAACTTAATATCTGCAACGTTATTGTGCAGAAAGCTGCCACAACAGCTGCTTTCAAGATACACCCCTGGTGTTTTACAAGCATTTGATTAGCCTGGTCTCTTTGACCCCGCATTGATGTGAATTAATGCAAATACCACTTTGTGTAAGAATCTCAAAAGTTCTGAAAAGAATAGAACATCAAACAGGATTGAATGCAAAATGCTGAACTTTGAAATCCACTGGAATCATAATTTATGTGACAAGTCGAAGATCATGACTCATCGACCTATGATCCTTGCCAAGCATGTGGCTGGCAGAGATGGCTTAGGCTTTCTTCTCGACGACACCAGACTTATGCAGTTGCATTCAACTCATCTCATATTGAGAGACAAAGCCAGGCAGATTAAAGTAATAAATTAGGCCTACTGCGCATAAAAAGATACCCATACAGATATTCAACCCCTCTGTAGCAAGAGTCGAGAATCAAGACAATACCTTTTGTCAAGCCATTACAGAGCCATAAAAGTCTCTGTAGATGAACACATGCAATTTTTCAATGGGGGCCCAATATGACATGACACCTCTATTCACATTACTAATTTCAAACCGAATGGGGGTCCACGTCCTATGGAAGTTTTAAATGGGGGGGGGGTCATGGCCGGATTGCCCTCCCCCCCCCGGATCCGCCCCTGGCCAACGTCGATGCAAACCAATGATCTTTTTCAGCAAAATTCTATATTCCCATAGAACTTTTTTCGTAGTGGAGGCAAAGTTCACTCAGATAAGATAGTGCACCATCTGATACGCCCCTCCACACCAAGGATGCAGCAATGAGTGATATGCGTTGCGGGAAAGGAAGCCAGTGCAGTGATCTATGCAATAGATCTGTGAAAAAATAGCACTTGAAAACTTATCATTTTGCCCAGACAGGAGTCGGAAACGCCTCAGAGCAATTAGTTCATTAATGGAGGACTACAAAATATTGATATAGGCCTATATATAATATCATATACACAAAATCATATAATGATATATATTATGTTCAATTAATAAAACTCTGTAAAATTGATGCAATGCAATAAACAGTTTTAAAAACCGAAAGTCATACGCATACGATTCTATCGTTTGAGGCTAACAGCATGCAGAATACTTAATGTGCATAAGGCTTGAAAAGTTAACAGCCTTGATATTATACAAAATCAATGCTGCCTGCTTAGTGAACAATTAAATAAGTGCAGTTAGAAAGTGAATGAACCACTTAATTAACCAAAGTCATCAGATATAATAAACACATTTTAGTCAGCAATTACTTTAAAGTACAACAGTAGGCTATTCATTAAACACAGTCCAAAAATAATGCCCTATATATATAAATCTAAGGTTCTAAGCCAAATAATTTAACAATCACCCATCCTATTGTTTCCATTATGACCAACTATGATTTAAATTCATTTATGGATTAATGCACACAGAGTCATAATTGAAAATCTTCCGAAGCACATCGCGAATGGAATTATTTGTTTGGTCGAACGCGATTTCCCATTAGATTCCATCTGTCGATTGTATTGTAGGGATAATTGGGAATCGGACCAGCGAATTCGGATACATCATCCAGCTGCTTCATCTGTCAGAAAACACAATGTATATTATCCCGTCAACGGTCAATAAACCGGGTGGCCCAAAAAAAGTGATACCATCTCGTATAATGTAAAATAATTAGTTCAAATTTGTTTGTAATATTTCCATAATAGCTTAAAAAGTTCACTCATTTACTTACTTACCTGTTGAGTCATATGAAGTCATTATTAAGACAATTTCCGGTCGCCATTTTAAATTGTTCATTGGCCAATCGTCAGCTTCTGCGTGTTTTGAAGAATGACAAAAATCACAACAGAAGACCGTAATTTGATTTAAAATTTGCGAATTGAGAAACATTGAGGTGCATAACGAATGAAAACTGAGTTTCTAAACAAAGCTTGGATGATAGTTAGTGTCAGTCGGGTTATTTTTAAAAAAAATGACAACGTTGGTACAACAGAACGTAAACGCGGAAGTGGTCGGCCAAAGTCTGCTAGAACACGACAGAACGTTGAGCGAGTGAGTGAACTGATCTGCAGTCAAGAAGATGATCCTCACAGTCACAAAAGTCCGCGTGAAATTCAAAGAGAAACGGCTATAATTATCACGGTCGTCGATGTAACGTATTGTAAAACAAGATTTACAACTGAAAACGTATGAGTGTGTTATCAGGCAGACGCTCAACGAAAATTGCAAATTGAAACGTTTGCAACACAGTCAGCAGCCACTTGAACGGTTTCCTAATGACAGAAGTGTACGAACCATCTGGTTTACAGACGAAAAGATATTCACCTTTGCCACGCCAGTTAATTCTCAACATGATCGTATTTATTCAGTTGAATCAAAGAAAAGGCAAATAAGTTCCATAAAGGAGACATACGAGAACGTGAACATTCCAGCCGCGTTAACATGGTATCAGTAGGTGTTTCTCGCTTACAAAAAGCTGTTGAGAAGCAAGGGCGACACATTGAACATGTTTTATGATTAGCATAATTACTAATTGGCCTACGACAGTAAATTACAAAACGTTATATTGATTCAATTGTATTAAATGACCCCTTGCTACGCGATGTTATCACTTTTATTGGGCCACCCTGTACACAGCGAAATGCAGGATATATAGGATAATGATTGATCCTGTTAGCAGACACATGCAACTCGGAGAGCTATGCAAGTATGCATGTAGCCTAACTATAGGGCATCTCTTAAACGGGAGACCTTTGCACGATAATGGGTCTAAAGCGAATCAAGGAAAGACCAAAGTATTTTGTTGAGTCTGTCGCCGTTGTAAATACACTGTACAGTGTACATACCGTATTATCAACGCAAGAACGATCAAAACTGTCTCGATTACTCAAATAAGTTTTACCTCTTCATCAGTGAGCTTCCATCCTGCTCCAGCGCCCATATTCTCTTCCAGCTGCTTAACCGACTTGGCGCCAATGATGACGGATGGAATGTAGTCCTTCTGCAGACACCAACGAAGTGACACCTGCCCTTGACTCTTACCTTCACACAAAAACCAACACTGCAAACTCACAAAGCTATCAGATAAAAATGTAAGGTGAGAAACATGGTCAAGCAACCATCAAAGCGCATCATGTATCCAAATTTATTGTGCCATTTACATGTAGCCTACATTTAGTATGTGCTTTCAACCTACTATCTGTACGACAGTGTACGTATTCCATGTGTAGAAGTCCCTTTAGAGGAGCTCCCGAATACTAGCACATAGTCAACTCCGGATGTGCAGTTAGACCGTTCAAGATAAGCCACATTCAACGTATCTTAAATTCTTAAAGCACTTTTTAGATCGTCATAGTTGAACTTTATAAGTGGCGCTATAGTAACGACTATGTTGACTCTACTGTTGTATAGTCGGATGTTCTTGTTCCTTAGTTCTTGACTAAGCTTCCGTGCAAGGAGGTCTAATGGCGTTTGAGTTCTGAGACATTTCTGTTATTAATCCTATTAAATCTCTTATCTATAAAGATCATCAGCTTCGTTTCTTAACAGGTTATGGGCCCAGTGCACAAGATGATCTCGAAAAGTATAAGAGTTTAGGATGCGATACTTTAATAAGGAAAATCCGGTCAACTACGCGGTAAAGCGTGACATGTGACTGTTCTCTTCGTCGTGACAGAAATGCAAGAGTCAGTTGTTTATTTCTTTTCTCCGAAAGAATAAAGATGACGGATAAAGGTAAAATCGCAAAGTTGAATAATCAGAACTATCAAACGTGGAAGTTTAAAGTTGAACTCTTGTTAATTAAAGAGGATTTGTGGGACACTGTCATTAAAGAAACTCCTAATCCTATTACGGAAGCGTGGCAAAGTAAAGATGGAAAAGCACGAGCCACGATAGGCTTGTTAGTTGAAGATAATCAACTTCATCTAATAAGAAAGCAAACTACGGCAAAGGGTTCATGGGAAGAACTGAAAAAGTATCACCAAAAGGCAACACTGTCCAGTAAAGTAAATTTATTAAGGAAACTGTGTGCATTAAAGTTAACAGCGCATGGCGATATGCAAAACCATCTTGCAGAAATGGAGAATTTAATCGACCAGCTAACTTCGTTGGGTGAAACGTTGGCAGAGCATTTAACAGTCGCTTTCTTCCTCAGTAGTCTTCCAGAAAGTTATGGGACACTGATTACAGCATTAGAAAGCAGACCTGAAGATGATTTGACTGTGGAATTAGTCAAAGGAAAATTGCTTGAAGAGTCTACAAGAAGGACAAGTAATTTCGCAACACATAAAGGACAAGAATTAAAGGCTTTAAAAGCAACAAAACCAGAAACACACTCTAAAGAATCTCGCACATGTTTTTTCTGTAAAAAGCCTAACCATATAAAAAGATATTGCAGGAAGTACATCCAGTGGAAAGAAAGAAACACAGACCATGTGGCAAAAACATTGAGAGAAAATTTCATTGAAGAAAAACCTCCAGAAAAAGTAGCACATGCATGTCTTATAGCATACGAAAAAGACATCAGTTGTATTTGGCATGTTGACTCGGGTGCAACAACACACATGTGTAGTAACAGAAATTTCTTCTTGAACATTAACAGACAGTATAAAAGTGAAGTTTTTCTCGCTGATGGTCGGAAGATTCAAACTGCAGGAAGTGGTGAGGTAATGATTAATTTCATAAAGGAAAATGGAGAGATACATGTTGCAAAATTGTGTGAAGTCTTGTACGTTCCACAATTGAAAGGAAATTTACTATCAGTAAAGAAACTTGTCAATAAAGGTTGTGAAGTGGTTTTCAAAGAAAACAGATGCATCATAATAAAGGATGGAGAAACAATAGCAATTGCAGATGACAAAAATGATTTGTTTGAAGTGAGAATCTCTGAACAAACAAATAAAGTAAAACAAACCCATATTGCACAGGTTGCACAAAGTTGCACAGGTTGCATACACGTTTGGCACAACAGAATGGGACACAGAGATTCAAAAGCTATACAGAACATGGTGAATCAGAATAAAGTATCAGGGATCGTCATCAAGCCGTGTAAATTCTCAGGTGTATGTGAATGTTGTATTGAAACAAAGATGACAAGAAAGTCTATCCCAAAGAAGTCAGATTCCAAGTCAGATGAAATTCTAGACTTAATACATACAGATGTCTGTGGACCAATGCAGACAACAACACCAGGTGGGAAAAGATATTTCATGACGATGATTGATGATCACAGTAAATATACAGAAGTGTATTTATTGGCAAATAAATCTGAAGTACCTGACAAATTCAAGAGTATGTCAAGCATGTACAGACAAAATTCGGTAAAACGCCGAAAAGAATTCGTTCAGATAGAGGAGGGGAATATACAGCCGAAAGGTTACAGAAATTCATGAAGAGTGAAGGAATTCAAACAGAATTCAAAAACCCCTATACACCTCAACAGAATGGCTGTGCTGAAAAAAAACAGATATCTCACTGAGATGACAAGATGTATGTTAAAGGATGCAGATCTACCGCTAAAATATTGGGGCGAAACCATTATGACAGCGAATCATTTACAGAACAGATTACCAGTTGAAGGTATTGAAGGCACTCCTTTTGAAAGATGGAACAAAAGGAAACCAAATCTAAGCTACATAAAGAAATTCGGATCAAAAGCTTACGTAGCAATTCCAGCAGAAAAAAGACAGAAATTGGATGACAAAGCCAAGAAATTAACTTTTGTAGGTTATGAAAAAGGTACAAAAGGTTACAGACTACTGGATGTGAACACGGACAAAGTGTACATTAGTAGAGATGTGATATTTCTTGAGACTGATCCACATTTATCGGAAGTGAGTGATTTAGACATTGATGTTGAAGAGAAGTCATCAAATTCAGACTTTGATGATGAAATTGTTCAATTTCCAACACACAAATTACCAGAGAAGGTAATAATTCAACAGGATACAGAAACTACAGACTCACAGATAAACTTAAGGAGATCAGAAAGAGTTAACAAAGGTAAACCAGCTGAAAGGTTAATTGAAACAATCAATAAAGTAACAACGGCTGAGTCAGAACCAAGAAATTATAAGGAAGCAATATCTTGTAAACAGCAACAATCCTGGCGGAAAGCAATGGATGAAGAAATGAAATCCCTAAATGAAAATGGAACATGGATCTTAACAGAACTACCTGAAAACAAAACAGCAATTGGTAGTAAATGGGTTTACAAAATCAAAAGGGATGAAAAAGGAAATATAACAAGATATAAAGCACGTTTAGTGGCACAAGGATATTCTCAGAAATTTGGAGAAGATTATGATGAAGTTTTTGCTCCTGTGGCAAAACCATCAACATTGAGAACTATCTTGACTATAGCAGGACTTAAAGGCATGACGGTAAAACACTATGATGTGGAAACAGCTTATCTGAATGGTGATTTATCTCATGAAGTCTACATGAAACAACCTGATGGATATCAGAAAGGCGCTGCAGAAGTTGTCTGTAAACTGGAAAAGAATTTATATGGACTCAAGCAAGGAGCGAATGAATGGAACAAAAACCTCAATGAAGTACTTATCACTAACGGATTCAAGAGAAGTGATAATGATCTATGTCTATATTCAAAACAGTACGATGATGGATGGATTTATATTTCAATTCATGTGGATGACTTAATTGTGGCAGCAACAAAAGTTTCAATGATCAAGGACTTTGAAGATCTTATGAATGAAACTCTGGTTATGAAAGATCTGGATGATTTATCGGAACTAAATATCATTTTGTTCGATAAATGTACAGAAATAAGGAACTAGACATTAAGTATTGTCCTAGTGAACATATGATAGCTGATCTCTTAACTAAACCTCTAGAAGCAGTTAAAACTAGGAAGTTTACTTGTGAAATTGGGTTAAATTGAGAGAACAGTATATTTTGTTATTAGGATAAATTAGTCATTAAGGAGGGGTGTTGAACTTTATAAGTGGCGCTATAGTAACGACTATGTTGACTCTACTGTTGTATAGTCGGATGTTCTTGTTCCTTAGTTCTTGACTAAGCTTCCGTGCAAGGAGGTCTAATGGCGTTTGAGTTCTGAGACATTTCTGTTATTAATCCTATTAAATCTCTTATCTATAAAGATCATCAGCTTCGTTTCTTAACATATATGTCAAGGAACATGGTTCCAAAAAGAACTCAAACGTTGCACCTGGACAGTTGATTGAAATCTTTATGCAACTGCATCAGTTGAAGGTCTTGGATTTGAGAGTTGTAGAGCTGTCGAACGGTTTGGATGACAGCACCGTGTTGATGGACACAGTCACAGTGTCTAAAAGGAAGCTGGGAAACTGGACTATTAAATGTTCCAGGTTTATTTGCAATAGTTCTAACACAGACCCAGCGTCTTCTTAACCACTTAAAACCCATGTTATGTTATGTTATTTGCAGTTGAAGGGTTTGGATTTGCAGTGGACGTTTTTACTGCACATGCATACCATGTTCTTTGCCAATTGCTTCAGCTGTGTCCATCAGTTTCCAAAATCTTTCATCATTTCGCAAAGTTTCAATGTCTGGTGTTGCGGTAACGGCTCTTTCTGCCGGTTTCTCCGCAACCCAGCCAAGACGGGTTCCGGCCAAGGTCGCTGTTGCGTTCTTGTCGTCGCGTTTGAATTTTCCCGTCAGTAAACCTCTAGCGATTAAAGGAAAATAAGGCAAGAAAGTTAAGACAGATTAAAGTGCCCCAAACAAAATTTAGAAATGATACAAATTCTGGCAGCCTTGTGATAGGGCAAAAACGTTTTCACTTGAACACATATGCTGCTTGCACTGCTGCTCACAAAACTCACCACGTTGGTCCTGCATCGAAAGTCTTATGCCTACTCGATGCAATGCGATCGAACTGCAAACCGCTTTCAAAACGGAAAGCTTGCTTAATGCTTATTTGAATGATGATACCTACCCACTGAGCGGACTGTATGGAATGAGACTGATGCCTTCTCTGCGACATGTCGGAACCACTTCGATGTCAGAAGTACGAGCCATCAGACTGTATCGTTGCTAGAAATTCAAGATTGTTTAAAGATGTTTAAATGCTTTGTCACACAAGCAGCATTGATAGACCTACGTGCTACTTCCATCTGGCCCAAATCAATGGAAAATTGTATAATCTTACCTCCTATGATCTCAAACTAAGACTGTCAATGTGGGACGCGGTGGTGTAGTGGTGGCGCCATTGAATCTGGATGGCTGCAGGTTAGAATCCACCCCAAAGACGCCGCGTACATATAGGGACCTTGAACAAGTCCTTCACTCGCAATTTCTCGGGCACTTCGGCGTAAAACTCAGATGCAGTGACCCCGCTGTGCGGCTGTAGTCGGGAGCGCCTCTGAGTGGTGAGCTTGAAGTGGCGCTATGGAAATGGAGAAAAAAATAAAAATAAATACAAATCCCACAAAATGCCCATGAATTTTAAGAAAAGGGCACGGTAGTCACGAGTCACCTGTCAACACTCATTCAATGTGTCACTCCGTCAAAGAAATGTTCCTTCATTCAATCAGTCCAGAAGTAAGCTTATATAATTAGATTAGTCGCTCATAATTTGCATTAATTCAATAGCCATTCATTCACTAAACTTATAAAAATGTGATTATGATAGGCCTATTCGTTTAATTCAAAGTAAGACAATTCCAGGAATCCAGGTGACATACCGCACCAGGTTACAGGTCAGAGATGCACAAAAATACACAGAAGTAATAATAAAGTTTAGTAATAGCCTAATAATGCAATAAAGTTGCTCCTGGCGCAGGCTCAGCTATGATGGAAAAGAATTTCGGAAACCCTTAGATGTCAATGAACCTTAGAAACTCAGTACTGAACTCACTTGCAAAGTAGCACATGCGTCAAATCCCAAGAATTTGTTGTAGTCTGTGACTTTCTGCAAGAGACCGCCAGTGAAGTTGCTCAATCCGACATAGCGCACCTTCCCAGATCTCACCAGATCGTTAAATGCTCTCAAAGTCTCCTCCAGCTTCGTTCCTTTGTCATAGCAGTGCATCTGAAATACGGTATATTATAAGTTGAATGGTAGCTAGCATAGGCGGAGTTTATCAGTGGCTATAGGGGGGAGCTAGGCCCCCAAGAAGGCCGCAAAAAATTTCCACGTGCTTTTCAACAACTGAAAGAAAATGGTATTATTTTCATAAGATTTCAACCGAATGACTAAAAGTTCATCAACTAAAAAAGGTCATCAACGTTTTTTGCCGAAAAAGTCGTCCAAAATTTGGTCGATGGAAATATTTTCGGCGCCACTCGTGAGCCGAAGTTATTTTAACCTCCCCACTGCAAAAAACTGAAACCAAACTCCGCCAATGGTAACTAGGCAATTAACCTGGCGTAATTAGTGTAATTAGCCTATAATTATCATCATCATCATCATCATCGGGGCACGTGCCACACCACAGCCTGGCGTTTCCACCATGCCTTGAAACATGCCATGGAGGCATGGACGCTTATCTATCCATATGTTACAATATTGTCTCATCGTATTACAGTATTTCTAACGAGTAATAAACTCACATAGTAAAGGTCAATGTAGTCTGTCTGCAGTCTACGAAGACTTTGTTCAACGTTGTGCATGATTGAACCACGACTTAGTCCTCTGACATTCGGCAGCGAGTCATGAGCTCCATCACCGCCAACAAACACCTTGGTTGCCAAAACAATCGACCCTCTGTCACGACTGAAATACACACCGTTATTTTTGATAAGACTTATATCATTAAACCAACAATGTAACATTTAAATTTAGGCTACGTATACGTCATTTGGATTATCGAAACTGGCCCTAATGATTGTTTAAATAATCGACTGTTCTTGATCACGGCTAAAAACTTTACAGCTGCTGTTTTTGTGTGTGAAAAATGTACGAACTAAACTGATTTAGCCTATAGCCTACATGCCTACAACTAAAATTAGTAGCTGTTAAGACAGAAGATAAATTCCTGTTGCTAATTCTAGATTACAATCCAGATCGCGATGATAGTATATACCTGCTCAGCCAACGGCCAATGATTTCCTCTGACTGTCCATTGCAGTAGACGTTGGCTGTGTCCAGAAAGTTTCCTCCGAGCTCAACATAGCGATCGAGAATGGCAACTGAACCGGCCTCATCGGTATTGCCTGGCAATGTAATTCGCTAAAAAATCCGACCATTAGTTAGAGGTTCGATTGCTAGAGAAACCAAAGAGAGGAGGCAGAGAAGTATATTATGTCTATTTCAAAACTTCCCATTATGATATAGACTAAGGCATTATCGAGAAGCACCTAATTCGAACACAGGACAATCAAGTCTAGGTTCGCCGCTGTAGAAATTTCATGCCTAGGTAGACCTACCTGTAGAGCCGAAACTGGTAATAATTTATGCATACCTTGGACGCTGTACCCATAGTCATTGTGCCCAGACAAATATTGGACACTTTCAGTCCACAATTGTCACTCAGCCAGTTGTATTCAACCGAAGGCGTCTTCTTTTCTGCCACAGCCATCTTTAAGTTTTACACAAAACCTGAATAATATGACTAAAATACAGAACAACTTTCTCGTTTGACAATCGCACGACGACTGTCCTAGGCCTGCGTCTGGTTGCGCTTTTCAATTGAGTTCAAGGCAGGTAGGCGTCTTCTGTGGTCACGTTGAATGGTCATGGGTCAAGAACCACTAGCAAAACGCAATCTGAGCTAAGTCGAACTTTGCACACCTATTATAGGCCTAATATATGATGCAATGACTGTCTTCGTAACTGGGACATGAATGCATTATATGAATATTGCCCAAAAATCATAATAGGCCTACTCACCGGAAGGCCTAACTTTAGGCTAGATGAAACTTAAGCACATGCAAAGTATAAATGGGCATGTTAGTAGTTTAGGCTTACGTGCTTTTAATGTTTGCAACGGTCCGAAAAGTTTCAATTACCGTATTTAGTCAAGCAGTATTTTAAAATTGATTGACGGTAATTAAGAAAATTGCGTAACTGTAGGCCTAAGCTTACAATGTTACGGTCTGTCATCCTGATTGTTGAATAGGCCTAAGCGAATTATGTAACTTATAGGGTACGGTACGGTGGGGGTTAGATGGACAGCAGAGCAAGATGGAAACTCGATGCATAAACCAAGGTCGGATACCAATCTACTGAAAGGGGTGTGGCCTATCGGTGATTGACAGGTGCAGCAGGTATGGTGTGTTTTGGCACTTGTATGGACGCCAAAGTAATAAACAGTTTTAAAAGCCAAATTCATGCGCACACAGTTCTATCGTTTGCCCCCCCCCCCCCCCCACTGCTGAAATCTCCCGTACGCCTATGGATCGTACCCCTGTCCTCCTTAGGTCTCCGCCCATGCATGAACGACTATATGTGCAGCGGCCATCCCACATAGGCCTATAGGCTGTTGGGAATATGAAGGAAAAAATGCTGGAAACTGTCGCAATTCCCAGTTCGTCGTCTGGTGCTTTGATCGTCATGTGTTGATGGCTTTTCCGAAACATTCATCCCCACGCAGAATTCTTTATCGTCATCGTCAGAAATCTTTTGTTTTTACATTTACTAGTATATTGATACGATTGTCATGATTAACTTTGTAATTATATTGATATGATTGTCACGATTAACTTTGTAATTCATTCCGCATGACGAATCGTCCGTGGACGAAACGTCCTCTGACGAATCGTCCGCTTGACGAACAGGCTAAGACGAACAGTCCGTGACGAATCGTCCTTGGACGAAAGGTCCGCATACCTTTTGTTCATGCATTTTTTATTAGTAAGCTTAGGCTATTCGCTGTCGAATATAATTTACTGATATATCCACGTCTTGCATCAGTATATGTGCAGAAGTGCCTTTAATATCGTAGTTCCATGATTACTGGAACACGGGTAACTAAAGGAACTCAGAATTTGCACTTAACCGTTCTAGACCAACCACTTGGCTGACCACGCATATTCATTCCACTTGTCCGAGTATTTTAAAAGCACTCGCGAGAACGTCACAATTTTGTACTGGAACATGGCTACAGCAAAACAACTCAGATGTTGCACCTGATTGAAATCTTTATACAACTACATCAGTTTAAGGGTATAGATTTGCAAAGGACGATTCCACTGCACATACCATGTCCTTTGCCAATTGCTTCAGCTGTGTCCATCAGTTTCCAAAATCTTTCATCATTGCGTAAAGTTTCGATGTCTGGTGTTGTAATGCTGGGTCTTTCTGCCGGTTTCTCCGCAACCCAGCCAAGACGGGTTCCAGCCAATGTCGCTGTTGCGTTCTGGTCGTCGCGTTTGAACTTTCCAGTCAGTAGACCTCTAACAAATTAAAAGAAAATAAGGCAAGGAAGTTAAGACAGATTAAAGTGCCCCAAACAAATTTTTGAAATGATACAAATTCTGGCAGCCTTGGCAATAACCTTTTCACTTGAACACATGTGCCGCTTGCACTGCTGCTCACAAAATTCTGGCAGACTTGTGATAGGGCAATAACCTTTTCACTTGAACACATGTGCCGCTTGCACTGTTGCTCACAAAATTCTGGCAGACTTGTGATAGGGAAATAACTTTTTCACTTGAACACATGTGCCGCTTGCACTGCTGCTCACAAAATTCTGGCAGACTTGTGATAGGGCAATAACCTTTTCACTTGAACACATGTGCCGCTTGCACTGCTGCTCTCAAAACTCCCCACGTTGGTCCTGCATCGAAAGTCTTACTCGTTGCAATGCGATCGAACTGCAAACGGTCTTCAAAACGGAGAGCTTACTTATAAATTTGAATGAAAATGATGCCTACCCACTGAGTGGACTGTAAGGAATGAGACTGATGCCTTCTCTGCGACATGTCGGAACCACTTCGATGTCAGGAGTACGACCCATCAGACTGTATCGTTGCTAGAAAGTCAATATTGTTTAAAGATGTTTAAATGCTTTGTAACACAAGCAGCATTGATAATCCTACGTGCTACTTTCATCCAACCAAAGTCAAGGAAAGTTGTCTAATCTTACCTCCTAAAATCTCAAACTAAGATTGTCAACGGGACGCGGTGGTTTAGTGGTGGCGTCATTGAATCATCATGGTGGTTACAGGCTCGAATCCACCCCAAGACGCCGCGTACATACCTTGAACAAGTCCTTCATTCGCAATAATTGCTCGGGCACTTCGGCGTGAAACTCCGATGCAGTGACCCCGCTGTAGTCGGGAGCGCCTCTGAGTGGTGAGCTTGAAGTGGCGCTATGGAAATGGAGAAATAAAAAAATTAAAAATTCACACAAATCCGATGAATTTTAAAGAAAGGACACAGAAGTCACCTGTCAACATTCATTCAATGAGTCACTCGATCAAAGAAATGTTCCTTGATTAAATCAGTCCAGAAGTAGGCCCATATAATTAAATTAGTCACTCATAATTTGTATTCATTCAATAGCCCAGTGGGTTTAAAGAAAAGAAATTTGTAGAACTGAAGTTATAAAACATGATGTGACCTTAGATGTCAATGAACCTTAGAACCTAAGTACTGAACTCACCTGCAAAGTAGCACATGAGTCAAATCCCAAGAATTTGTTATAGTCTGTGACTTTCTGCAGGAGGCTTCCAGTGAAGTTGCTCAATCCGACATAGCGCACCTTCCCAGATCTCACCAGATCGTTAAATGCTCTCAAAGTCTCCTCCAGCTTCGTTCCTTTGTCATAACAGTGCATCTGAAAATATCATAGGTTGAATGGTAGCTAGCACGGGCGGATTTTATCAGGGACTAAGAGGGAGCTAGGCCTCCAAGAAGGCCGCAAACACATTGCCATGTGTTTTTCAACAACTGAAAGAAAATGGTATTATTTTCATGAGATTTCAACCGAATGACTAAAAAGGCCATCAGCTAAAAAGGTCATCAACGTTTTTGACCGAACTAGTCATCAGAAATTTGGTCGATGAAAATTTCTTCGGCGCCACTTAATTGTGAGTCGAAGTTATTTTAGCCCCGGCCACCGCAAAGAACTGAAACCAAACTCCGCCAATGGTACAAATGTAACTAGACAAGTAACCTAGCGTAATTATTTAGCGTAATTAGCCTATTACTGTCATCATCGGGGGCACGTGCCACACCACAGCCTGGCGTTTCCACCATGCCTTGAAACATGCCATGAAGGCATGGACGCTTATCAATCCCAATGTTACAACAGTGTCTAATTGTATTACAGTATTTCTAACTAATAACTCACATAGTAGAGGTCAATGTAGTCTGTCTGCAGTCTACGAAGACTCTGTTCAACATTGTGCATGATTGAACCACGACTCAATCCTCTGACATTCGGCTTAGAGTCATCAGCTCCATCAACGCCATTAAACACCTTTGTTGCCAAAACAATCGACCCTCGGTCACGGCTGAAACACAAACCGTTATTCTTGATTATTATCATTAAACCAACAATAATTTAACATTATGTTATTTGGATGATCGAAAGAGAAAGCGCAGAACCATCGCACTACCCAAAAAAGTCATCAGATTTTTTGGCGGGAAATTGACGAAAAACTTCAGGACCAACTTCAGCCCCCCCAACTGAAATCC
>OX243818.1:18261627-18389124 GCA_945859605.1 Lumbricus rubellus
TGATGGTAATTAAGAAAATTGCGTAACTGTAAGCTTACAATGTTACGGTCTGTCATCCTGATTGTTGAATAGGCCGAAGCGAATTATGTAACTTATAGGGTACGTTACGGTGGGGTTAGATGGACAGCAGGGCAAGATGGAAACTCGATGCATTGACCAAAGTCGGATACCAATCTACTGAAAGGGGTGTGGCCTATCGGTGATTGACAGGTGTAGCAGGTATGGTGTGTTTTGGCACCTGTATGGAGCCAAAGTAATAAACAGTTTTAAAAGCCAAATTCATGCGCACACAGTTCTATCGTTTGAAACCAAAAGCAGAATACTTTATTATGCATAGGCCTACCATGGTAAGCTTACAGTTTGAAAAGCTAACAGATCTGATATTATAAAAATCACTGCTGCCCGCTTAGTGAACAATTAAATAAGTGCAGTAAGAAAGTGAATCGACCACTTAATAAACCAAAGTCATCAGACATAATACAATAAACCATTTTGGTCAGCAATTACTTTAAAGTACACAACAGTAGTCATTAAACACAGTGCAAAACTAATTCCCTGTATATAATCTAAGCCAAATAATTTAGCAATCACCCATTCTATTGTTTCCACAAAAATCAATTATGATTTAAATTCATTTCTGGATTAATGCGCACAGAGTCATAATGGAAAAATCTTTCGAAGCACACAGCGAATGGAATCACTAAGTCTTGTTTGGTCGAACGCGATTTCCCAGTTGATTCCATCTGTCGATTGTATTGTAGGGACAATTGGGAATCGGACCAGCGAATTCGGATACCTCATCCAGCTGCTTCATCTGTCAGAAAACACAATGTGCAATATCACGTCAACATACACATGCATCGAAATGCAGGATAATGATCCAGTTAGCAGACACAACCCGGAGAGCTATGCATGTAGCATAACTATAGGGCATCTCTTAAACTGGTGAACTTTGCACGATAATGAGCCTAAAGCGAATCAAGGAAAAACCAAAGTATTTTGTTGAGTCTATCGCTGTTGTAAATACAATGCACAGTGCACAGTGTACATACCGTATTTAATTATCAATGCAAGAAAGGTCAAAACTGTCTCGATTACTCATATAAGTTTTACCTCTTCGTCAGTAAGCCTCCATCCGGCTCCAGCGCCCATATTCTCTTCCAGCTGCTTAACTGATTTGGCGCCAATGATGACGGATGGAATGTAGTCCTTCTGCAGACACCAACGAAGTGACACCTGCCCTTGACTCTTACCTTCACATAAAGAAACAAGCATCACTGCAAAAACACAAAGCTAAGGTGGGGTATGTTTGGAAACAAGGTCAAACAACCATCAATGTGTATCACGTATTCAAATTTTGTTCATACATTTTTATTAGTAAGCTTAGGCTATTCGCTGTCGAATATAATTTACTGATATATCCACGTCTTGCATCAGTATATGTGCAGAAGTGCCTTTAATATCGTAGTTCCATGATTACTGGAAGATGGGTAACTAAAGGAACTCAGAATTTGCACTTAAACCGTTCTAGACCAACCACATGGCTGACCACGCATATTCATTCCACTTGTCCGAGTATTTTAAAAGCACTTGCGAGAACGTCACAATTTTGTACTGGAACATGGCTACAGCAAAACAACTCAGATGTTGCACCTGATTGAAATCTGTATACAACTAGGCTACATCAGTTTAAGGGTATGGATTTGCAAAGGACGATTCCACTGCACATACCATGCCCTTTGCCAATTGCTTCAGTTGTGTCCATAAGTGTCCAAAATCTTTCATCATTGCGTAAAGTTTCGATGTCTGGTGTTGTAAGGTGTGCACTTTCTGCCGGTTTCTCTGCAGTCCAGCCAACACGGGTTCCGGCCAGGGTCGCTGTAGCGTTCTTGTCGTCGCGCTTGAATTTTCCTGTCAGTAGACCTCTAACAAATTAAAAGAAAATAAGGCAAGGAAGTTAGGACAGATTAAAGTGCCCCAGACAAGTTTTAGAAATGATACAAATTCTGGCAGCCTTGTGATAGGGCAATAACCTTTTCACTTGAACACATGTGCCGCTTGCACTGCTGCTCACAAAACTCTCCACGTTGTTCCTGCATCGAAAGTCTTGGGCCTACGCGATGCAATGCGATAGAACTGCAAACGGTCTTCAAAACGGAGAGCTTACTTATAAATTTGAATGATGATGCCTACCCACTGAGCGGACTGTATGGAATGAGGCTGATGCCTTCTCTGCGACATACAGGAACCACTTCTATGTCAGGAGTACGACCCATCAGACTGTATCGTTGCTAGAAAGTCAAGATTGTTTAAAGGTTTTTAAATGCTTTGCCACACAAGCAGCATTGATAATCCTATGTGCTACTTCCATCCAGCCAAAGTCAAGGACAGTTGTAAAATCATGCCTCCTAGAATCTCAAACTAAGATTGTCAATGGGACGCGGTGGTTTAGTGGTGGCGTCATTGAATCATGGTGGTTACAGGCTCGAATCCACCCCAAGACGCCGCGTAGCCTACATACCTTGCAATAATTGCTCGGGCACGTCGGCGTGAAACTCCGATGCAGTGACCCCGCTGTAGTCGGGAGCGCATCTGAGTGGTGAGCTTGAAGTGGCGCTATGGAAAAGGAGAAATAAAAAAATTAAAAATTCACAAAAATCCGATGAATTTTAAACAAAGGACACAGAAGTCACCTGTCAACACTCATTCAATGAGTCACTCGATCAAAGAAATGTTCCTTGATTAAATCAGTCCAGAAGTATATAATTAAATTAGTCACTCATAATATGTATTCATTCAATAGCCCAGTGAATTTAAAGAAAAGAAATTTGTAGAACTGAAGCTTTAAAACATGATGTGACCTAAGAATGATGTCAATGAACCTTAGAACCTCAGTACTGAACTCACCTGCAAAGTAGCACATGCGTCAAATCCCAAGAATTTGTTGTAGTCTGTGACTTTCTGCAGGAGACTCCCTGTGAAGTTGCTCAATCCAACATAACGCACCTTCCCAGATCTCACCAGATCGTTAAATGCTCTCAAAGTCTCCTCCAGCTTCGTTCCTTTGTCATAGCAGTGCATCTGAAATATATTATAAGTTGAATGGTAGCTAGCAAAGGCGGAGTTGTTCAGGGGCAAAGAGGGAGCTAGGCCCCCCCAAAGACCGCAAAAAATTCACGTAGCCTATTCACGTGTTTTTCAACAACTGAAAGAATATGGTATCATTTTCATGCGATTTCAACCGAATGACTAAAAAGGCCATCAACTAATGTTTGATATGAGATATGAGAGAAAATTGTTGTGACAGAATTTGAAAAATAACCAGAAATTTTGGTAGCAGAGGTCGAATGGGCAATCAAACAACTGAAGGACAACAAAGCACCGGGCCAGGATGGGATTCCTATAGAAATGATAAAAGCGGGAGACGAGATGATGATAAAGACAATAACAAGATTATGTAATAATATATGGACAACCGGAAAATTGCCAGATGACTGGAAAAGTTTAACCTTTATTCCAATTTTTAAAAAAGGAGATGCGAGGGAGTGTGAAAACTATAGGGCAGTAGCACTGATTTCTCACACGAGTAAAATACTACTTAAAATAATTCATAAATGAATGGAGAGCATTATCGAAAGAGAACTTCCAGACAATCAAGCAGGATTTAGGAAATCACGGGGAACTCGGGATCACATTGCCAACATGAGATGGATATTGGAAAGACAACGAGAGTACGGCCAAAAAGTATACATTTGTTTCATCGATTATAGTAAGGCCTTTGACTGCATTAATCATGAATTGATGTGGAAAACTTTGATTGAGATGGGAATACCGAAACATTTGATATCACTACTTAAAGGATTGTACGAAGACCAGATAGCGGTGATAAGAACAGAATTAGGAGATACAGACAGATTTAAAATAAGGAAAGGAGTGAGACAGAGTTGCATCTTGTCTCCGGTCTTATTTAACCTGTATGCAGAAAGGATAATGAGGCTGGAAGAAATCGAAGAGGGAAAAGGGGGAATAAGGTTAGCAGGAAGAGTACTGAATATTCCATTTTCTATTCTATTTTTGGATTTATAAAGCGCCTCTCACCTAATCAGAGGCGAGTAGGCCTACAACCTAATCAGAGGAGATACGCAGACGATACTTCATTATTGGCAGGGAAAAACAGATTTGTTACAACTGATAAAAAGGTTAAAGAGAGAAAGCGAAAAAGGCCATCAACTAAAAAAGGTCATCAACGTTTTTGACCGAACTAGTCATCAGAAATTTGGTCGATGAAAATATCTTCGGCGCCACTTATTTGTGAGTCGAAGTTATTTTAGCCCCGGCCACCGCAAAGAACTGAAACCAAACTCCGCCAATGGTACAAATATTACTAGACATGTAACCTAGCGTAATTATTTAGCGTAATTAGCCTATTACTGTCATCATCGGGGGCACGTGCCACACCACAGCCTGGCGTTTCCACCATGCCTTGAAACATGCCATGGAGGCATGGACGCTTATCTATCCCAATTTTACAATATTGTCTCATTGTATTACAGTATTTCTAATTAATAACTCACATAGTAGAGGTCAATGTAGTCCGTCTTGAGTCTACGAAGACTTTGTTCAACGTTGTGCATGATTGAGCCTCGACTGAGTCCTCTGGCATTCGGCATTGAGTCATCAGCTCCATCAACGCCATTAAACACCTTTGTTGCCAAAACAATCGACCCTCGGTCACGGCTGAAACACAAACCGTTATTCTTGATTATTATCATTAAACCAACAATAATTTAACATTAAGTTATTTGGATGATCGAAAGAGAAAGCGCAGAACCATCGCACTACCCAAAAAAGTCATCAGATTTTTTTGCGGGAAATTGACGGAAAACTTCAGGACCAACTTCAGCCCCCCCAACTGAAATCCTGGCCCCGCCACTGCTGCTGCTGCTGCTACTGCTGCTACTGCTGCTACTGCTGCTACTACTGCTACTACTGCTACTACTACTACTACTACTACTACTACTACTACTACTACCACTACCACTCGATGAACTTTATCCCAAGAGTGTTGTATAAAACACGTAGGCCTACTAGTACTACACTCAACCATAAGTACTATAGGCAGTCATAAGCCTACTTTCAATTTTGCTAATGCAATTCATAACTTTGCTCCCTGTTTTTAGGCCTACATGTATGTGGAAAATTTACGAAATATCCTGATATAAGCTTAGCCTACTAGACAAGGCTTGGAATTCTAAAAGAGCTCTAGAAATCACTATTAATTGTCAATTGGCAGCCATTTTGTCCGCCATCTTGTTTTCCTATGGAACCGCTAAAAATCCAGATTGCTAACAGCGATTTTCGTTTTCAGGAGGGTCAAATTAGTCTAGAAAATTGTTAGCAAATTGTTACATGATTTACTTCTAACAGTGTAATTTTCAGATTCCAAGCCTGGTCTATATGTTACAGGCAATGTGTAAAATCAGGGATTTTGTAAAATGCCTGAAATTTTTAGGCAATTTGTAAAATCCCCAATTCACTCGGGCACTTTACACAATCCCTGAAAAAAACAGGGATTTTGTAAAATCCCTGAAATCTGAAGCTGAATATTTGACAGATTGCCTGAAACCCAAATGAACATAATCGTTGTTTATTATGGAAACAAGCCACTTAAGTTTACTTAAATTTAATTTTTCGAATTTTAGTTTTTAATTTTCAAAGTTAATTAGTTAAAGTCATCTATAATACATTAAAAAAAATTCAAATTTGTAAACTGCTATGAACAAATCGAATACTAACAGCACTACCACTTACATTTTAAAAAGTTTAATACTACATAAAATTACTTGTCAAGACCCCTCCTGAATGTTTCTTCTAAGTTCAGTTCCAAATTCATTTTTAGTTCAGTTTTTAAACGGCTACATCAGTTTTTGTTTACACATGACGTACTCGAATGACATCGACTGTTACATTTGACCTTTGCTTTGAAACATTTGCACCTATTTGTCCTGCAGCGTCCAGTCCCTGAACAGTTGCATTTAAAAAAACCTTGCCCACCACATTTGGATTCAAATTGAACAGCACTTCGAAGTCCTACTTTCTGTTCTGTTGAAATGTCATTGTTAGTTAGTAGCTTGTGGGCACACAAATCAAATTGATTACGGGAGTATTTCCCGGACAACATTCCAGCCCTTACAGCGATTCTGTAGAGGTCGTTGTTGTCACGCTCACAAACAACACCGATTATATTTCGAGGATCTCCCCGGCCTCTGTCAACGAGGGGAATATATATGGTGACATTGTCTCCTGTGTTTGCAGCAACGTTTGTCACTCGGCTACGCTTTACCATACGCTCTGCCTGATCAACCATTGCATCCCGAGCTCGCTTACGTTGTGTTTTAATTGTAACACGATTCTGTTCCAGAGCTGAACTATTTTTGTCCATGACATCTTCCAGCAAAACAGGCTGGTTGTCGAGATTGTGCTGTTCCGATGTACCCAGACCTGATCCATTGATGACTGCTACCTCTGTTGATGTGGAAAGACCTGTTCAGTAACCATGCGCTGTAAAATCTCAGTCGGTAAGGTCGTTGAACAAAGACCAATTCGTTTCAGGCAATCTGTCAAATATTCAGCTTCAGATTTCAGGGATTTTACAAAATCCCTGTTTTTTTCAGGGATTGTGTAAAGTGCCCGAGTGAATTGGGGATTTTACAAATTGCCTAAAAATTTCAGGCATTTTACAAAATCCCTGATTTTACACATTGCCTGTAACATATACATTCATACAACTAAAATTAGGAGCAGCTGTTGAGACAGACAATAAATTCCTTTTGCTAATTCTAGATTACAATCCAGATCGCGATTACACATTGATAGTATGTACCTGCTCAGCCAACGACCAATGATTTCCTCTGACTGTCCATTGCAATAATTGTTGGCTGTGTCCACAAAGTTTCCTCCGAGCTCAACATATCGATCGAGAATGGCAACTGAACCGGCCTCATCGGTATTGCCTGGCAATGTAATTCTCTAAAAAAATCCGACCAGTATGTCCCTATAATTGTCAGCATGCACATAATTATTCAATTACTAGCTGAACCCGGCCACGCGTTGCTGTGGCTGAAAAGAGGCTCCCCTCCCCATCCCCCTTCCCCTCCCCTCCTCTCCCCCTCCCCCTCTCCTTCCTCTCCCCTCCCCTCCCTCTCCCCTCAACCTCCACTCTCCCTCCCCACCGTCTTCGTCCCGCTCCCTCCGCTCCTTTCCTCCGTCACGCCGTGAAGGCCGCTTTGGGGGAAAGGCCTCCCTCCCCCGCCCCTCCACTCCCCTTCCCCCTCCCCTCCCCCTCCGCTCCCTCCCCACCGTCTTCGTCCCGCTCCCTCCGCTCCTTTCCTCCGTCACGCCGTCAAGGCCGCTTTGTGAAATTTTGAATCGCTTATGACGTCACAGGACGCGACATCATTCATGTTTAGTCTGCTGTGTTTGGAGACATCGTTTGTGAAATGTGGCAGCCGTGTGGGACGTGTTGAATTTGTAAATGGCGGACGAACGGATTGCAAAGTTCACTTTTTGTGGAAAAGATTGGGTTTTTTCGTGGAAAAGAAATCTTAAGACACGGTGCTATTGGAATGGAAGGTTTTGGTAAATTTTCACAACAATCGCTGCGTAAGTTTCGGCGTGATTGTAACATTAACTATTGGAAAGTTTCATTTTTATTTATATAGATGATAAAAGCATTAAAAGTAAAATCCACAAACTAGGCTATAGCACCACTGAATAGGCCTAGGTCTAGTCCGTCCGCGTATTAAGCTAGACGAACTCAAAATAACATCTGACATTTAGTCTAAGGCTCTACGCTTATACATGTAAGCTTACCAAACAATTTCAGCTGGGGAAATGAAGTGCTAACTGCCATAATTACCACATAATTAGGCCTAGCCTATTGGTGACCAGAAGGCTAGTAAATTTTTCCTATTAGGCATACTACCAGTAAGTGCTGCGTCTACCACTACATATATTTCCAGTAATACAACTACCTACGACGCCTCCTACTACTGCAACGTTACAATTACTAGCAGTATTAGCAGTAGTAGTAGCAGCAGTAGTAGTAGCAGCAGCAGCAGTAGTAGTAGTAGTAGCAGTAGTAGCAGCAATAGTAGTAGCAGTAGTAGCAGCAGTAGCAGTAGTAGTAGTAAAAGTAGTAGTAGTAGTAGTAGTAGTAGTAGTAAAAGTAGTAGTAGTAGTAGTAGTAGTAGTAGTAGTAGTAGTAGTAGTAGTAGTAGTAGTAGTAGTAGTAGTAGTAGTAGTGGTGGTGGTGGTAGTAGTAGTAGTAGTAGTAGTAGTAGTAGTAGTAGTAATAGTAGTAGTAGTGGTAGCAGTGGTAGTAGCAGTGGTAGTAGCCTAGTAGTGGCAGTAGTAGTAGTATTAGCGATCTGTGCTCTATGCTGCTGCGATACTGATAGCCGATTCATCGATTCGCCCATATATTATCTGCATTCAGGACTGAATAAAATTCTCTTGTTCCTTTTCGCTGTTCGTATACAATTCATATATTGCCACGGTACTTGTGTTTGGCTCTTGAGTCTCAATTGCGTTATGCTCTCACTACGAGGTAGCTTTGTGATCTCGTACTTCATCATCTCTCTGCCACTTCGCTGCGTCCGCTTAGCCTTAGAGCCTTACATGTAGATCCTCTGTGCGGCTCGACCTCTTTGCATCTCGTTTCAGGAGTTAGGACTGTCATGCCTTAATTCAGAGGCTGTGTCTCTCGCAATGGAATGGGCTTACACCATAAGTTCGCTCCGCCTCTCTCGATCTCTGGGAGCTCAGTCATGGAGCGCTTTTGAATGGCCTTTCAATTCTTTCATCTCGTGTTTTGTTACGTGACTAACGAAACCAACAATATAGTATTTTCAGGCTTCAGCTCAATTTTAAGTGTTTAAACACTGACATAATAATTATGTCTATTTCCAAACTTCCCATTATGATAATTTATAGGCTAAGCTAAGCATAGGCGCAATCACGTCCTAAAAGTTGGAGGGGACCATAAATTTAATCACGTTCTAAAAGTTGGGGGACCATAATAATAAAGTTAGGGGACCGCTCAAAAGTTTGAAGGGACGCGTCCCGTGGGTCCCATAGGGTGGTTGCGCCTATGAAGCTAAGGCATTATCGAGAAGCACCTAATTCGAACACAGGACAATCAAGTCTAGGTTCGCCGCTGTAGAAATTTCATGCCTAGCGCTACGGTAGACCTACCTATAGAGCCAAAACTGGTAATAATTTATGCATACCTTGGACGCTGTACCCATAGTCATCGTGCCAAGACAAATATTGGACACTTTCAGTCCACAGTTCTCGCTCAGCCAGTTGTACTCAACCGAAGGCGTCTTCTTTTCTGCCACAGCCATCTTTTACGTTTAACACAAAACCTGGATAAAAATAGACAACAACTTTCTCGTTTGACAGTCACCTTGCGTTTGGATACGTGTCAATGCGCTTTTCAATTGAGTTTAGGTCTTTAGGACAGCCTGGACAGGTATAGGCGTGTTCTGTGGTCACGTTGAATGGTCATATGGGTCAAGAACCATCAGCAAAACACAATCTGAGCCAAGTCGAACTTTGCACACATAATAATTTTATATGATGCATTGATTGTCTTCGTAACTGGGACATGAATGCATAAAATGAATATTGACCAAGGATCATAATAGGCCTACTCACCGGAAGGCCTAACTTTAGGCTAGATGACAAAGATAGGGGAAGCACATGCGGTGCGCTGTGTAGACTAAGTGGTGGCGTAGTTGCCTTGGAGCCGGAAGGTTCGATCGAGGTTCGAATCCACCTCGCCGCGTAAGGACCCTGGGCAAGTCCTTCACTCACAATTGCTCAGCGCTTCGGCGTGAAACGCCGATGCAGTGTGCGCTCTGCATTCGGGAGCGCCTCTGAGTAGTGAGAGCTTGAAGGGCCGCTATAGCAAGTGCACATACAAACAGTTTCAATATTTGTGGTCAATCACAGATCTAGTGGTCCATCTTAGGTGCTGGTCCATCTTTGGCCATCTTCCCCTGCGTGTTCCTTTAGGCTACGGTACATTTAATTATGCTACAATGCGATGCGCTGTAGGTCCATGTCTTAGACAGCCATGTTCTGTGCGTTTGCAAGGGCAGTAATAAAGACATGTTGAAGACTACTTGCTCATTATTTTGTCAACAACTGAGTGAGAGCCATCATCATGCACCACCTTTGTTATAATTATCGTGTTATTCCCAATCTAAACCTGCGTCTTACTGTGGATCACATGTGTGCAGGGTGAGAATTGCCGGGGGGTTGGGGGTTTCAACCCCAGTCTTTCTTAGAGCCCCATGTTAAAGTCTGTTTTTCACACCCCGATTCCAAGTGGATAATGGTCCAACCCCCCCCCCCCAGTTATTTTTCCACAATTTTTACACTGCATGTGTGTAGGCCTAGGCCTACGTGCTTTTATTTAAGCTAATCCTGTAATGTAATTGTAATATTCAAAATGTAAAATACCTAAGCCTATAGGCCTAACGCATTCAGCTGAAATAACCCCTAGAAAATACTTATCTGCCTCCTCTCTTTGGTTTCTCTAGCAATCGGGCCTCTAACTTCCTTTCAGTGGCGTAGCTACCATCCCAGATAACACGCCCATTCGGGAACCTCACGGGTCCCATACGGGCTGACTCACGGGACCCGTACGGGCAACCCGGCGGGATCCCGGCGGGTTTTGTCCCCGGTTTCCGGACGGGAACCATACGGGCTAGCCCGCCAGTCTACGCAGATCATTCCCATGACTGAAAAACGATGCCCAGAGTATGCCAAATGTACTGTGAACTGTGCTATATGTGCTCCACACACCAGAACCACCCATTAACGTCATATTTACAGTATGTATTGAGTTTCATTCATCATTTCAAAAGTTTTGCATCAAACTCAAAAATGAGAAAAAATAATTTATCCAGCTTTATTCAAACTCAAGCAAAAAGCAACAGATATTGAATTATTACCTTTTATCCTGAGTTTGAATAAAGCTGGAGCAATTATTTTTTTGGTCATTTTGAAGTTTGATGCAAAACTTTTTAAAACAAATATAAAACTCAATATGTTGCAAACACCAAGTTAGAATCATGCATTGCACATTTTAAGTAAACGAACCTAATTAAAATGAAATAGGTGCATCAAAAATGAGTTAAAAATTGCAAGCTAACAAAATGAAACAAGGAGTATTTTAAACACACGAAATTCCTGGAAAAAATTTGAAACACGAACATAATGTTTTCATAAGTTACTCTGAGTGGTTTCCAACATAATATTGATTTCTGTCTTGTCTACCAAACATAGGTAAAGGAATAAATAATCAACAATAGCTTTGAATGACACCTCAGTTTATTCAACAGAATTTATAGAAGTTCTTTATTTAATCAAAATTATTGTTAATGTTAAATGATGTTCAGTCTTTCTGAAAGGCGCAGATTTCAACGGCCGACGTCGTCCAGTGCCAAGATCCATAAAATTCTCAAACCAAACAGCCAACTCGTCCTCGACCATTTCCTCGTGCTGTTTTTTTAAGGAATATTTTGCTTCACCACACCTGAATTTTAAAACAAGCATATCAGATAAGTTTTATCTAACAAGAGACAGTAAAATTCAGACATTGCAATTTGAAATTAGTTTTAAAAACATGCTGCACTTTAAGTTAAGCCTTGAAAACCAATTTATATAGCAAATGACTCACATACTATTTTAGCTAAGCAAATGACTCACATACTATTTCAGCTAAGTCATTAAAAAATTACTTTAAAATTTATAAGTCACGACTTTTATACAATGCCTGTCTAGTCTAAAATTTACTTTCAACTGGCAGTAAATCAAAGCATTCAGTAGGTGGAAATTACTCGCATAAACCGCAAATACAGCAACACACGAGCAAAATTTAACGATGATAGACATTGTGTAAACAAGACAAATAAAGACAACTATAAAGGCAAATAAAGACTAATAATGTGGTAATCCCGAAGACTGCATGCCTGTTTATGTAAACAGTATCGCCGCCCAAGAAATTGCTAAAATAGAGCGCTTCAGCTTTAGTTTCGAATTTTACATTTGCTTGTATTTACTGAATATTTCCCTCATTTATAATTTTATTAACCTGGCCATTTTACATAGATTTCGCGTTGACTTACTTAATGAGTGAATTTCATCAGGGATGCGACTGATAGGTCACAGCGCTCTAATTTAGCTAAGTCGTTGGCAACCATACTGTTTCGTATACAGGCACGCAGTCTTCGGGATTACCAATAGGGCATAAAATCAGAAGTTTCAAACGAATTTGGTAATCATGCATTTTAGTGTCGTAAATTTTTTGTTTATTGCAGCAATCTAACTTCTAGTGTGGCAAGAATCCTACTCATCAATCCAGCTTCTGCTTAGGGAAGAATTTGTTTTTAATCAATTGCGCTTCCATTTAGGCAGAAATTATTTTTATTGGCAAAATCACTTCTGTTGAATCAAAAATTACTGTTCACCAATCCAGTTTCGATTTCAGCGAGATTATTGTCATAAAGTCCGCCTCAATTTCAGTTTCAAAAAATCATTTTAATTAATCCCACCATACCTCTATTTAGCAAGAATTCTTTTCGTCAATACGACTTGTATTCGAGCAACGCTGAAACCCACGCAATGGTTAATGATTTACGACGCTAAAATACACGATTACCACGAATTTTATAGGGGTTAGTATTGTAGATAAAAAAGGAATTCAGTGCACACGAGGCATAAGGCCGATATGATTAACATAATAAGCAATTCCCCTATCAAAGATCAACTTAAACACTCACGGACACGCAAACAATGCATAAATCAATCGAAGCAGAACATGTTTTAGGCTAACCCCCGGCACGTGTTGTCCATAATGTCCATAATCTTAACCCAATCTGCGTCGCGCCTATTAAGTATTCCGACCAAAATTAGACGCAGCATTTACCTAAAATGTTGATATAGATAGGTGCATGTTCTTTGGCATAATAAATAAAACGTAAACTTACCTTCAAGAGAAACAAATCTCGATCTCAGAATACTCGTGCATTCGAAACGGCATGCAAAATGGCGTCGGAATAAAAGCAAATACCGGTAGAGTCGGTAGATGGCGACAAGCTCGCGGGGTGCACCTGACGGGACCCGCGAGTTAACCGCGACCAAAACCCGTCAGAAAACCGCACCGGCACCCCGGGAGAAAACCGCACGGGTCCCCTGAGTCGGTGTTATCTGGGATGTGTGCAATGTGTGCAAAGCACACGGGCCCACGACCTCCAGGGGCCCACAGAGATTGCTAAAAAAATTTTAAAATTATTAATCGAACCTAATTAGTAATTCGCATTATTTTATTTTTGTGACAAATGTAGTTTTTGTGAACACGCTTGCATTAGGCTATTTCTTTACTTTGCCGATGCAGGGACGCCTGTCAACAGCCATGCTGTTGACAGGAAAAATAGGCCCTACTGAATTACATTTAACTTGTTCTTTTGTCTCGAGTAAGGAAAAAATATCTAACATAGTTTTCAGTTGAGAACAAGAAACAAATCATATCAAGCAGCATAAGACTCTTATTTCGCTGATTCGCTTTCCTGTGCAAGTGGCATGGGTGTGCCTAATGCCTATGCTAAGTTAAGTCTTCTTGTAACTTTTTCACAACTAAACTCCAATCCTCATACTGCTCTCAACTTCTCTCAGATCTCACCCCGCAATCAGGGAGACGCAAAATTTAGCACGTGTAGATCAGGGTTGTAGGGAATCACGCATATTTACCCCATTTTTGCACTTGCATGGAATATTGTTAAACTTCTTTTTAGATGGGCCTACGATAAAAATATTGATGATCTGGGGTTTTTTGGTGTGCACATTGCAAATCATGGACGGTTGACCTGAATTGATACTGATAGATGCTTGACAATTTCTGCTGAACAAAAGAAAGAAACACTATGATGTCATGACATTGTAGGCCTACTAGAAGGCCTACTAATAATAAGTGGATAAGTATAATAATTATACTAAGTGATAGATTTCAAATTCGACTAAGAAATTACCGAAGCTATGGCACTTTAGTTTATCTGTCTCATTCTGTCATTCGTGCTGCATTCATGTTTATTCTGTGAGTTGTATTGCATGTGTTAGGTCTAGGTCTAATAGCAAAATATCATTGATTAGTTTTAGCGATCTTGATTGCAGGCAGAGCAAAAATTGCGGAGGGTTGTGGGTTTAACCCCAGTCTTTCTTTGGACGCCATAGTGAAGTCTTTATCGTACGCCCAACTCCACATAAGTCATCGTCTGACCCCCGTGTTATTGTTCTACAATTCTCATGCTGATTGCATGAACGCAAAATACCGGCCTAACAAGGTCAATCAGGGGCCCATGAGGAATGTCTGCACACGGGCCCATGAAAAGCTAGCTACGCCACTGCTTCCTTTGTTCACTTTCCGTGTCGGCAAACCCTTTGACTTGACACAATGCACATAAGACGGGTGCTCTGCGCTCAGCTTCAGTTGGAGCTGTGCCTTAAAAATGTAGAGTTTACGATTGCGATTGGAATTTATTGTTTGATGATGGTTTCGAGATACGCATGGTTTCCAATAATTGCGCTATAGCAAAGGACCGTGGCGCATGCCTTGGAAATTGATGAGCGGCCATGTTGCATAGTTAGCGTCATGGTGTCGTGGAAACTGACAACTTGCCGTCGGATGCATTGGAAGAAACTGAATTTATAAAAATGAACAGAGGTTCACATGATTTTCTCTTGAACTGCAGGATTTAAAGTTTAAATTGTGCTAAGAACTGGGGAGTCTTTTTAATTTTGCGTAAAAGGAACCGCAACTGTCCACTGTTTGTATTTTGTATAATGTTATGCGGTGTTGTGTGATGTTGTTGTTGTTAGTTATGTGAAGTTGTCAACTTTCCAACACCAAAACCACTGGTTTCAGGACTGATGCCTCAAGACTAAACCGAGTGGCGAAAACATTGACAATGCTACAAACGTTGCAGATTTCACGAAGTTCCCAGACAAATTGTATGAAGTGGAATTGAATTGCAAAAAGCAATTAATCACACAATTCAGTGGCATCATTATGTCGATGTTCTCTTTCTTTCTCTCTCACAATGCATCTCTGTCTCTGTGCTTATCTATTTATTCTATGTCAAGAATAAACACTTTGCAAATGTAATTTTTTTTCTAGAAATTTATATATGTACCTAGATGTATGACTTTTGTTTAATATCTAACTGTAAAACTTGTAAGAAGTATTAAAGTGTAATGTGATTATGTTGTTTTCTAAAGACTCTTATAACAATTGCTTCTGTCTAAGTATCATAATTATATTATATTATACTGTCCTAGGAAGCCGAACAAGAAGAATTGAGATGATTCCAGACGCAACGAATTGGGGCAATGAGGAAGTAAGTGACAAGATTTGTCTCTAGAGAGAGTCGACTGCTTTTCTGAAATTAAATTTGTCTGTCTTGTGAAATTAAAGGATCCTAGTCAGCTGAACCTGCTGAAGTTGTTTGCATGTATCTATTTTGTAAATTTAATTTTCATTTTTATGTAGAGGCTTTATCAGAAGTACTTCTGATCTAACAATCTCTGGACTTCATTCCCAGATTTCATTAAAGATGATTTGTATCTGAAGGCTGTATTAATCGTTGTTTTAACAGTTGGTTTAACAGGGAGTTTTTCTTTTGTTACAGCTTCGGACTGATGCGCTTGCAAACTGTCAGGAATACTTGGCCATGGTGCAGGAGAGAAATAGGTAAGAATAACAATGACAACTACGACAAGAACAACAGCCTTGTTGCCTTAACTTGCCGTGTCCTCCATCTTAAGGGGGCTTTACTGTAACTTCTTTTATCCAAATTTCCCGTTACTTACCTCGTCTTACGGTACGTTCTGTTACCTTACCTTATGTTGCTTTACCTTTTTTTATCATGAGCTTGTCATAACCACACCTCAGTGTTTATTTCATTATGCTAGCTTACCTTAGATTATTTTAAAATGCATGCCGTTACTGTTAGTTTACTACGCCATATGTACTGTATCTTATGTTACCATACATAAACTTACTTTGCCTTATGTTACCATGCCTCAGTTTACTGTACTGTTATTTACTTTTTGCCTCATGTCATAGTATCTTACCTTACCTCGCTATTTAAGTAGATTGAGAGTGTTATTGAAGTAGATTAGACCAAGGGGAGCGCCTCTGATTAGTGTACACTGTGAGAGGAGCTATATAAATTTATTGATACAATGCAATACAATAATATTGTTTGTTTGTATGTACACTTGTTATAGCGCCCCTTCAAGCTCTGTCTACTCAGAGGCGCTCCCGAATGCAGAGCGGACACTGAGTTTCACGCCGAAGCGCTGAGCAATTGTGAGGGAAGGACTTGCCCAAGGTCCTTACGCGGCGAGGTGGATTCGAACCTCGTACCATCCGGCTCCAACTCAACAACGCCACCACTACACCACCACGCCTCACAAAGATGATACAGAGTGACCGATGATGATGTCATTTCAGACGCTTGAAGCAGCTACAGACAAAAGATCCGAAGCAGATCGAAATGGAGCGAAGGGAACAGGGATTTACGATCTACGTCAATGGTGCTAACTCCAATTTGCCGACTGTGCCGGACTTCGTTGCTCGAAAAGTCCCGACGACGACTCGACGCTCGGACAGGAAACGAGCGAAGACGGCTGGCAGTGAGTAGCTGTAATAAGTTAATTTTGCACCTGTACAGCGAGGGCGCCACCATAGGTTGCATGGGTCATATGACATACGGCCTGTCTTACTCTTGACCAGCCTAGAATTCTTTGGAATTTAATATCTTCGTTACATTTTATTTTTCTGCTGGATAACTCGCATGACCCTGATGCTGAAATTGTTTAGCTGGCGCTGCCAAATCATTTATACTGTTCGTATAATGACTACTAGAAAAAAAAGATCGCGGAGTGTTCATGACACTGTAGTATGAACAACTTGAAGGTTTTTTTAATTCCTTACAATTCCTTACAGGCCACAAGGAAATGTAAGAAATTGCTTGGTATTCCAAAGAGCTGGACCAACCACAGGATAGTTACTACACTATACTATGGAGTCTTTGTGGACGTTTTTGGCAAGTGAAAGATCTAGGTTGCCTCATGCAGAGGATTGAAGTGATTTGCAATCAGATTTGGACAAGACCAAGATTAGATTTATATATAATCGTATTCAGTCTGATGTAGTTATTTTTCTAAATGCTCCTTTTAACATTGCACTAGGTGTTAGTTGAAGGATGCTGCTAAATGAAACTGAGAGGCTCTATATAAATGTCTATATACATGCCTATGCAACACATTCATGTATACTTACTTATAATAATACAGACATCTCACCATGGCATCCATGGAAAAATAGATAGCACAGCAGTCTCACGATTTTATGGCTTTGCTCTAATTTTCTTGTACTGTGACATAAAAGTAATGAAGCTTTTAATTACCATCACCTTTAAATATTCTTTGCTCTTTCTTATTCTCCTCAGAGAACCGGGAGTTGGGGATCGATTTTCTTTCCGACGATTATTTCTACAACAGTCCAGGCCGTGATGTGAAGACCGCTCCAGAAAAGCAGCAGCGGAAAAAGTGGAACATTCGATCGGTCGAAATCAAGACGGAGTCCGGTGAACGTGTGCGAGTTAAACCACCTGGTTCGTCGTTTGATTTCATTTATTTTGTTTGTGTTGTTTGTTAGCCTCGTTTTGCAACTGCTTTCAAGTGCTGTTTTGTTTTATTCCAGTGCCTCTGATTTCTCAGTGATTCAAAAGTTAAATTTTTTCACATTTCGGCAGCCTGATGTTTCATATTTTAGTGCCTACAGCAGATTGCATGGAATTATGTTAGGTTTTTACAGTAGTTGAAATATTCGTTCGTTCATTATGAAGATTTATTATAGCGTGCCTTCGAGGCAACTACTTAGAAGTGCTCCCAATTCCAGTACGGCTGAAAATCACAGTTTTGAGATACGCAGAGAAAGAGTCAGAATGGACCATGGAGAACAAACACAAAGTGAAATATACTGGCTATCAACATAAATAATGAATAAACTTTAAATGTCTGCAATGTTTTTTAGTCATTCTTACTGGTAAATACTCTGACGATTTTGATGATGAAGTTTTGAGTGACACCAACGACGACGATGATGATGATGATGACGAAACGGATGATGATGCGGATGATGACGGACATCGTTCGGAGAGTTTGTCACTCAACGTCAAATCCGTTAAGGTAATGTAGAATTCAGTTGTGTTCTTTTCGTGTTGAGTCGTTTAAACATTTGACGGATAAAATTGAAAGTTTGTTGACAAGTTCTTACCTGGTTATCTATTAGACTCAAACCTCCACAGTGCGGCACGGGAGCTTTCTTGTAGTTGGTCCATCTTTCTAGAATGGGTTGCTTATCAACACACGACAAGCTTATTTGTCTTTCCTTGGATTTATTCAATGTGCATAATCACATGTCTTTGATGCCTTATTCATTCTTTCATTCGTTCATTCATTCATTACAGATATTTGTATAGGTGGTGTAGTGGTGGCGTCATTGCCTTGGAGCCGGAAGGTTTGAGGTTCGAATCCACCTTGCCGCGTAAGGACCTTGGGCAAGTCCTTTACTCACAATTGCTCAGCGCTTCGGTGTGAAACTCTGATGCAGTGTCCGCTCTGCATTCGGGAGCGCCTCTGAGTAGAGAGCTTGAAGGGGCACTATAACAAGTGCACATACAAACAAACAAACTTCAAGGCTGCTAGTTTACTCACGTGTTAAGACATGGGCTCAACCTCAGAACAACTATAATCCGAATACAGACTTGCTAAATCGAAATTTTTGACACAGCATAGGAAGAACACGAGCCTGTCCTTAGACTCCCGTGTTTAAATGCAGGAATGTTTAAGGTCTAGCAATTATTCATTCACTGCATTTTAGTCTACTTGGTTTTGACCTTTGGATGGTGAATCTTTCAACTGAAGGGTAAACAAGACAAGTTGTGAGTTTTGCAGAGTTGTTGAAAGGAGTCTGCTGAAAAGCAGCTCAAAACTCACTATTTCTCTTTGGTTTTTGAGGACATGGATCTCTTACTGCATCTTCCTCTGTCGTCTGACTATCTACACCTCAGATTTCACCTGACACCACACTTCCGTACCACACTCTTCCAGCTTACTGTACAATTGCTTTTGCTTTTTGTTGAGACAGTGTCGTAAGGATTATTCACCATCAATGGAGAGGGTTTCACTTACAATAAGAGACGTCAAGGTAATTAAATTTTAATTTGTATTGCTTGTGTTTGGGTACCAACAAGTGAAGACTTTTCTAGCTGTCAGTTTTTTGCTTAGTTACCCTGATGTAGATTAGAGCTAGAGCAGACTTAGGCCGTACTTCAGTGAAGTTCTTATAATGTACCAAGCTGATTGCATCTAATGTGTCAAATTAAAGTAATTATTTATGCCCAAGCCTCATTTGGTAGTTTGTGAATAAGCTGGTGCCCTGTGCTTGGCTTTCGAGTGGCGCTTTAGAAATTTATAATGTGTTTAGAATCGATGATTAGCATTATTTTGTACTAGTGCTTCATATAACTTTGGCTATAAAAGCAAGTAAATAAATAAGTATTATTTTTACTATCAAATTTATGCCACGAAGAGCTCTTGAAATAAATTAATTGAGTCTTGTTACCTGTTTTGCAGAAACTGTGCAGGAGTTTAGCACTGAGTTCAAGCATTCGTGAAAGTATCGATGATGTGAGTGACTTACTTAGTTGTCATCGTGGCTAATAAGCTGTTTTTGCTACTCAGTGTTAACCCTTTACCTGTTTGCCCTGAGAAAATCCGCTGAAAACACGGATTTAACGGGAAAATGAAAGGATAAAGGGTTAATGATCGATCTGAGGCATAAGAAAGGTGGTCCAGTTGTAAGTCTGTGGTCGTGCTTAAACTTCAACTAAAAAATACACTTTAATGTCCAGCCTGTGTGCTGAGCTGTAATGAACTCCTTGTATTCTTTCGAGGTGTTTCAATAATTCGCGTTAAAAAGTGCTTAGTCTTTACTCTGTACCTTTATGCTAGCTTCAGAGGTCTGTGAGCAGGAGTATTTCTTATGGTTTCCTAACTTTGTGCTTTGAGGAGTTTCTTTTGTGTTATCTATATTAAGGCTTTTCTCTTTACCTTTTATCTGTCTGAGGAATTGTTTTAGAAGCATTTGCATAAACATGTTACCTTCGTTGTTAACATTTAAGTTTCTACTTGGCCTCTTAACATTTACCTTTATGGATATAGACTGTGCATTTACCACAAACCTATTGTGTGACATTGCATTTGTTTGCATCAACTTTTATGTAATTTTGTTGTATTTGGATTTATAGGGTGGTCTGTCGGGTAGTCGAAGTTTCTTGATGGACGAGAGCATAGAGGAAGATCTGGGCGAGGACTCAGATATGCGACGTAGCGTCAGTGATTCACATTTGGTCAATGCAAAGAATAAACATTCATCATGCGAACAAGTTCTCAAATCGACTGACATAATTGTGCTGGAGCTTGCATCTGCTGGCAATCCAGGTTGTTATTATTGTTATATAAATATTTTTCACCTGAGAATTTTAAAAAATTGGGGATTGTTCTGGGATGGCTAGTTGTTATTTTGTTATTATTATTATTATTATTATTATAATCATTTATTATTATTATTATTATTATATTATATTATTATTATTATTATTACTACTACTACTATTACCGTCATCTGCAGTTACTCCACTCCACTGTTTACAATGCTGTATTAGTTGCTAACCACAGAACATTACATTACATTACGTTACTTAACAGTTAATTCAAAGAGGCAGCTGACTGCTGCCAAACACAAGAACTCCGATTCCACCGATCTGGCATTGCCAGCAGAGCCAACGACTCCGAGGTCTGGAGGAACTCCGAGGTCTGGGGGAGCGCGGACGCCCCGTGATGAACGAGCAAAGAACCGCTCTAATCAACAGAGCACAGAAGACTTGCGAGTTCAAAAGTCCAGGGAAATACTTCTACGACCAGGTATGTATGTATGTACATATGTACGTATGTATATATGTACGTACGTATATATGTATGTATGTATGTATGTATGTGTATACGTAATGTATGATCATTGTATCTCCATGTGCACATGTGGATATATATATATATTATATAATTTATATAATATATATACATTATATATACACATACAACCTGGTATGTGTTTTGATGTGTGAATGTGTGCTGCATTGTAATTACCCCTTAAATTAGAATCAGGTTGTATCAGAATTGGTGAATAGGGTTGTACAACGTGCTCAAATTAATCAGTTAGGCTCATGAGATCATGTGTGATCAAATTAAATTATAAATTCAGATCAATCAGCACGGTGTCATCAGGACAGAGATATCAGTTTATATTAGTTTAAATCAGATTAATCAGAAGATTAGTTCCCTACCCCAAATTGAGATGCTGGCAGGTCTTCTTTGTGGCTTCTGGTGCTGCAAGAATTAATTTTTGGTTGTGCTTCATGGTAATGGTGATGGTGATAATAATGGTGATGGTAATGGTGATTGCAAATTTATATAGCATCACTTCAATAGAGACTCATCACTTTGACGCAATAAAAGCGTGATCATACAAAATGGTCTTCACACGTTGTTTCAGTTGGTGACCTGAAGCCGAAAGTTTCGTCTGGCGCTGTTCAGAAGAGCAACCACGAGAGGTTGGATTCATCAGAGGATGTTCGCGCTGCAATGGATGCTCTGGCTGCTGAGAACAGATCACTGCAGCATCAGGAGGAGAAGCTCAAGTCATCGAAGAATCCTAAACAGGAACACGAAGCCACAGTCAGTTCTGTGATACATTCAGAGAAATGTCTGGTAACAGCAGGCACTGCAGGAATTGCTTCTATAGTGACATATTTTTGTAAGGCATTAATGTTGCCGCCATATTCCAGTCAGTGACCTTTGAGGTAATCGCAGACACACTATGGCTGATATATGCGTCTGGTTATCGTGGAAAGTTAATGTGCCCAAAATGCATTCAAAGCATTGCCTAAGTCTCCATTGTAGCTATACAATGTACATCTGCAGAGAAAACAGGCGAATGGCTGTTTGGTCATCCTGTTGCCCATGTAAAGCTTCTTTTTGGAGATTCTTATATTATTATTATTATTATTAGTAACAATCAAATCAACCCTCCTTGCATTTTTTTTTCAGCAAGAAAACTTTTGTTACTAGTTTTTGTAACTTACATACTACTATTAGCTATAGTTGGAATTGTCTGGTTTATTTATAGATTAGTTTTCTTAAGTCTGCATGGCAGTACCCATATTTTATGAATAGCTCTGGTTTATGGCATCTGGTATCGATAGAGCAGTCCACGAATGTTTTATAATTACGACAAAAAGCAATTTATTCATCTCTATAACATGTTACGCTGTACTACGCAGTGATGCACACTATATCTAGTTAACCCTTTGTGGTTATTCAGACTGAGGTGAATGGTCACATGATGAAATCCATATCTGCATCTTCCATTGATACATCTTCAAGGTCGTCTCCACCTTCGACCGTTCTTTCGCCAGAGCAGCAGCTGGAACTGGGTGGGGGAAGCATCAACGACATCGTCGAAAAGGTCCTTCATCTCGATCCAAAGTCAGTTCACAGAATTTAGTCTATTGATACTTGACCATTGGATAAGTGTTTAATTAATGCATAATAATGATGATGATAATAATACGGTAATAATGATTATAATAATAATAATGATAATAGTATTGATAAAAATAGTCTTTCCCTTTCAACGTCTGTCCATTGTATTAAACGGAACAACCTGGTCACTTTCAAGGGACTCTTGCCTCACATCCTGAAGACGAGACCTGACTCACAAAACGTTTATTCCAGAAATAATAATAATTTCCAAGTCCCTGTTTTGAAATTAATTACATGAGGGCCAAACAAAAATAGCAATAATTATAATGAAATATAAATTAACAGTATTAATAATAATAATACATATAATAATAATTGATGCGATGGAAAAGTTGTCTGGTTAATTTCTGCTTGTTTGTTCGTGGGTCAATCTTCGTTGTGTAGTCTGATAATGTCACGCTTGTCACCACAGATTATTTGATTCGAGCAGGTTTTATGAAGATTATTATAGAGGAGGTTGTGGTGTAAATATGTTACAATACATATAAAGTGACAGCATTAATTTAATTACATTTTTTATCGACAGAGGGCAGCAGCGACTACTGAAAGCCTTGCAAGACATTGAGCAGGGAGTCAGTATGTCTCTGAAGACCGCATGGCACCAGTCCAAAACGAACAATGGAACTTTGTTGTTGCCTGCGGCGGAAAAGAACGACACTGAAGCGCGCATGAACACAGCGCAGAATACGAAGATCTGCCTTTGCATCTTCTCCAATTGGGGTCACCCGGCTCGAGTGGGACTGACGGAGATCCAACTTTTCGATCTCGATCAGCGGAAGATCGAGGTGCAACGCGAAGATGTTCAGATACAGGGCGCTCATAACATCACTGGTGATATGGAATCGCTCTTCAACGGAAAATACAAGGTAGTGCTATTATAGGAATACACCATGCTAAAAGTGTAAAAAAAGAAGTGCCTGGATGCCCCTTACCTTTCCAGAAGAAGTGCCAGGACGCCCCTTACATTTTCAGGTGTGCTGGCCAAATAAGTGGCAAGACGGCATAGAGATTTGGAAATAAGTGCCAGGACGCCGTCCATGACCGTCCTGCCACACTTTAAGCCCTGGGAATACAAGAGTTTCTGTGGGTTTTTTAATTGGAGAATTATCGTGTGCTCTCTTCTGCTCCTCTGTATCCACCATTGATACAACTTTGCTAATTTTACTGTTTTTGTGTGCTGTGGTATTTTCGGCTTGATGCGCTTTCTTGTGCTCTGTGCTAATCACTGTTCTCATTTTTCTGTCTTCTACTCAGTGTGCTTTCGTTGAAACTGAAAGCTCCTGGAAAAGGATTTTATATATCAGGTACTGAGGAAGAAAAGAAATCTTGTTAACTCTAGTGATGACTACTCCCTGACTGCATCAGTCTCATGGAACTCCTAGCAATGTTGTTCTCAATCTAGCGACCTCTAGTGATGACTACTTGAAGGCTGCACCAGTCTCAAATGACGTTCCTAATAGCTAACCACTCTGTGGTGTCCAGTGACCAATGTGTATGGGTCTTGGGTAGCTTCAGCAAAAACAGTGTAGCACTGCAATACGCATTTCTGTTTCTGTATGTTATTGATATCTTGTTTGAAATTTCTATTTGTTGTGCAGACGGTGAAGGAGAATGACATGTGGAGCTGCGATCTACAGTCACTCAATCCGATTCGAATTTCCATTTCGATTAGAAAGCCCCAGACAGACAGCAGCTCAACCTTTGGAATTTCAAAGCTCAAGATTTGGAACTTTAACAAGGATACAGGCGTGAGTAAAGATTGTTTTTTGCCAGATTTTTCTTTCGTATTTCGTATAAGTTTGTCTTTATGTATTTTTATCACTTAAAATAAAAATGTTATATGTTTATTTGTTTGTATGCTTGTTTGTATGCGCACTTGTTATAGCCCCTCTTCAAGCTCTCTATCTACTCAGAGGCGCTCCCGAATGCAGAGCGGACACTGCATCGGAGTTTCACACCGAAGCGCCGAGCAATTGTGAGTGAAGGACTTGCCCAAGGTCCTTACGCGGCGAGGTGGATTCGAACCTTCCGGCTTCAAGACGACGACGCCACCACTACACCACTGCGCCCCACAATTATGATGTTTATGTTGTTATGTCGATTATGTTTGTTGCGTAGGAACTTAACAAAGGCGTGAAGCACATGAAGATTCTTAAAGACGGTGATGTAGTTTTCGACGGTAGCCTTGACAAGGGTTGCGGAAACTACAACTCGGACTACGGAAAAACGATCCATTTCCTCAGGTCCACGGAAACGTCGCCAGGGACGGAGATTTCAAAATCTGATTGGCTGTGCCTGCAGGAGTCGAGGCAGAGCGTTGATGCGAAGCAAAAGATGTCGATGCCGAGAGTTGCAGAGGAAGAAAAACTTGAGAAGACCTCACGAAATACCTCCTCAGGTATCTCTCTCTGTCTAACGTGATATATAGTAACTCTTAATTTAGTTTATATTTATTAGTTATTATTAATACTTAGGTAATTAATTGTGGGGGGCCTTTCTGGCATGTTATATTGTAATCTCTATTTAGCTGACTGAATTTCCGCTTTTCCTTTTAGAATTGGAAATTAAGACGGTCAAAAGCAGCAGCGACAGCAGCTTGAAGAAGACAAAAGTAAACACGAGTATAAATAAGGATAGACCAGCGCTGCCGGTTGATAAGCCTTCTTGTGGCGATTTGAACAACATCGTCTCCGCTTATGCAGAATCTCGCCCTGTCTCTTCTCATGAACAGCAGTAAGTTTGGTCATTACGCTTTGTTTTTAATGCATTAGCCGTTCTCTTGAATCAGTTTGTCTTGTGTTGTGTATTGCTTCCAGTATTTTTCCAGGATTTATTTACTTCGTAGACCAGTGAGCATAAATAGAACTTATAAATAGTTATAAATAGCATTTTGGTTTGTGTTTTGCTTGTATTATTGTTTTTTGCGTTCAACCATTGTTTGTTGTAGTTTTTCTTTGTTTTCGTTTGTTTATTTGGCTTAATTTTTTGTGTGTGTGTTTGACCAATGTTGTGTTTTTGGTTTGATATGGGTTTTGGTTGGTTTAGTAATTTAATCTTGGTCTATCTGTTTTTGATAAACCATTATTTTTTTTCTTTGCTTATGTGCACTTTTTACTTCTGCAAACCATTGTCTCTTTTGCTGTTTATTACTTCTTCCTACTCTAAAACTTATTGATTTTTCCTATTATTTATTCTATTTGAGTTCTTGTTAACGAATACATTTTGTTTGTTGCCCATTTCAGTTTTAGTTCTTCTTTATCCTAGGTTCATTTTGTTTATATATCTGCTTGTTTTTTGTTTATTTCTGTTCAACTAGTTCATCTTTCAACCATTCAGTTGACCAACAAGTCAGAGGAGTAGATAATATAACTAGGAGTAATATGGCTGCTGATAAGAGAAGAGACACAAGTCCTCCTCCGCCTCCTTCGCGTCCACTGTGGCCAGGGTCAGAGTTGACTTCAACGCTGGGCAGCCAGTCAGATGACGATAGCATCGTCCCAATGTTTGAGCGTATTCAGAAGATAACCAGGTGTGTTCTGATACTGCTTTCAGAATCTCACTCCGCCTTGGTTTTTTGCGTGAGGAATTTAGATTTAGGAAAGTCTTGGTCTATCTAATCAATGCGATGGAATCTAGTACGTAGATCTGTAACTGTTTACTTATAATATAATCTCTTTGATCTAGCAGAATCTACCAATCTTAACTAATTTACTGGTCTTATCTGATCTTTAATGATAAATCTGATCTAATTCTAATAAGATATCTGATTGATTTAAAATAATTTTAACAAGTAATTGATCTAATGGCAAAGTATTATTTTTTTGTCTTAGGAGTCAGAAGGCAAAGGAACTTCCACCGTGGTTGAATGATGATGAGACAGGTACATATGATGTTGAGAGAACTTCTTATTGGTTCTTATGAAAGTAGTACCGGTACTATATAAATTTCTAATTACTGTTACAGTTACAATGTTTATCATGCCTTTATATACTGCATTGGTGAGACTTTTTAAACAGCATTGTTCAATTGTTCACATGCATACATACCTATATGTATGTATGTATGTATGTACTGTTTTTACATACTTACATTTGCTTACTTATATACTTTACCATGTCAGCTCCTTCACCAAACACATGTAGAATTTTGTAGATGTTGTGTATGCATCTGTGTATACATATAATGAGTGTCTAGTACTATGTATGTGTTGAAGTTATACATTTGTTATGCATTTTTGAATGATCAAAGCAATATCTTAAAAAGAAAATATCCATCTGAGCACCATTGAACTTGTCCAAGTGTTTGGGTGTGGACTGAACTTGAATCGTGAATTCAAAAACTCAGGTTTTCTCAGTTTTTAAGCTTTAAAACTAAGAGACTTAATTGTTGAGTTGAATGGTGCTTCTCATCGCTCGCGTGTTGTCTTTTGAAGTTCCTTTTGTATCTGTATGCTTGTTCGTCATGTCCGCTCTGTGGTATCTCTATCTCAGCAGGCTGATTTTTTTATGCTGACTTGATTATGGCTTGGGTCGGGTACTTGATACCTTGTGCAGTAGACACCAGGGGCTATATTCATGACGTAATGGTTGTATTCAGTACGTAAGCTAAGATATCGTCATGAATAGGGTACCTGTGCTGTAGAGTTTACTAAGTAATAATAACAATTTATGTTCAGTCATTATTGTTTTTTCTTCATTTTTTTCAGATGATCATCCGGTCAGTTCTGTTGGAAGTCGAACATCTTCCAGACAGGAAAGTCTGCTTGCAAACCTTGAGTAAGTCAGAGTTTTCTTTTTCGTTAGCTTTCTTAAAACGTTTGGACACTTTCAGTTCTACTTTTTATTTCCAGTGCACTGTACAAATATTTTTGTGCTCTGAGGATTTGAATTCCGGTAGATGACATAAAATAAGCATTTGTATTCCTGCCTTATTAACATAGCTACAGCTGAAGTGAATTAAGTGCATTAAAAAAATTTGTTGTAGACTTGAAGACATTCTTGAGTTGAATGATGGGCCGTCAAAGAACTGGAACAAAGGACGAAACTTAAGTAAGTCTCAACTCTCAGTTTACACAATTTCAACTGTGGAAGTAATGTAAGGTAAATTGCTCATTTATTACTTGCATTTATTCAGTCTACATGTACATTGTTTGGCATGACATCATACAAGCTTAAATGCCACACAGCTTTTTAAATGGTACCATGTCATGTCATGTCATTCCGCCATCGTCGCTCTGCGACGGTTGGCTGCACGAATGGATGAGCATCCTCCACAGTTGTCTATCTCCTGCCATGTTCATTAGTCTCCTTCCCGAAAGTCCTGTCCATTTCATGATGTTGTCTATCCATGCCGTTCTAGGTCTTCCTCTACTTCTTTTCCCCTCCATCACTCCCGTCATCACGCTGTTTTCTATGCTGTCCTTTTGTTGTCTCATGACGTGTCCAAAGTATCGCAACTTTCTTGTTTTTACGTGGGTCAACAGTTCTTGCTTTGTTCCTGCTATGGTGTACACCTGTTCGTTGGTCAACTTTTTTGTCCATGGGATTCTTAGTGTCTTTCTAAGACATTTGTTCTCGAATGCTTGTATACGATTTTCCTCTTCTTTTTTTAATGTCCATGCCTCACATCCGTACCACATATTCCAAATTGTAATAAATTTAATAAGTTTCCTGAGTTAAAGAATCTTATTAGGATGAAGGATCTTTGTGACTGAAGGAAAAATATTTAACCCTTTCGTTACGGGAACAGACCCGCATACTGGCTTAATAACCCGTCGCCAAAGTGAAAGGGTTAAACCCTGACGAAATAAATAGCTGAAAGTTTTATGTGACAGGGTTGAACGCGGACGACAAGGACGACCAAAGACGAAGAGAATTGTCGACTTCTCCGATTCCTGCCAAGGCGACGATGACACGAGCGAAGTGGAACCTAAAGCCGGAAAAGAGTCTTGAGGAGTCGTGGCTTTCTCTCAGTCTCTTCAACCGATTCCAAAAGGGTCGACTATCAGTTGACTTAGAAGGTAATTTAGCATTATATATGTAACCGCCTGGTTTATATGGGGCACTGTTGATATTTTGAGATTCCCTGGTACGATTTGCATGGTCTATAATTATGGTAGCATCCAACAGCTGTGTAAAAAGACCCTGTTGTGCAAGTTCTTTGTATTGACTCTGGATTTGTTTTTCACACACATCTTATGCCTTAGATTCTGGTTGACTGAAATTGCACATGTGCATTTGTGTTTCCAAAAAAGTAACAGTGCATTTAAATCAAAGCTTTGGCATAAGCAAGTACACATTACAGGAACATGAGATGTGCGATGTATGTATATGTATTTGTGTCTGACCATTTACAGGGCACATTTTAAAACTTGTAAACGTCGTGAATTGCGTTAAAATCATCTTCTGATTTTCCCCTATAATCTGATGATCTCACCTAAAGTTGGGGTGCTGTAGAAATCTCAAGATTAAGAATATGATGTAATGATATTATCTACCCATAATCTACACTATCCTTATCTGATCCAATCATTCTGCTGCACGTTTAAATCTTTGTTCTTAGGCGATGCAATGGACGAATATTTGCTGCCAGTGAAGACGAAACCACAGGAACCAGTCATAGTTGAAGAAGAATCGATCGACTGTTCTAGGTCTGAGTTTCTGCTAATAGAAGTTTATCTTTGCCGTCATCATCATCGTCATCATCATCATCATCATCATCATCATCATCATCATCATCATCATCATCATCATCATCATCATCATCATCATCATCAAGATGAGTAGTATTGAGTGTGTACTGGACAGTCATATCTAAATACAGTACCAGGTATATGTGAATTTGTGGAATAGAAGTGTGTTCTGGCAGTAAGGTACAATGCAGGAAAAGGCATGATGCATTTGTGCAATAACACTAGCAGCTGTTGAAAAATGCTTCAATGTTATGTTAATTGTTATTGACCGCTGTTTTTGTCTTAAGTTACTATAAATTATGTAAAGCTATTGTTAAAGATTGCATTGCATTGAAACTGTTTTTCTGCAAACAACTTTAAATAGTGATGGCTTCGTGATTCCGGAGTTGCCATGCGGACAGGAGCTTGTGATTAACATCCTGTCGACGTGGGGTGACAAACACTACGTCGGACTAAATGGAATCGAGGTTTTTACGAGCACTGGTGAACCTGCGCCAGTCGCAAAGGTTGGTCATCAGTGTTTAATCATTTTATTAAGTCACATCTTTTTGGATCAATTTAGTTGGCCATTTTTCAGTGCCTTTGAGATAATATGCAAACTTAAATTATTCAAATGGTCATAATCTGAAGATTTCTACAGCACCGAAACAGAGCTGAAACATGGGAGCCAGTGTATTCAAAATATGTTCAGTCATTACAAAACCAGTAGACAAATGAGACTAGTTCAGTTCAACGTGTAAATCCGAAGGTTAAACGGATAGAAAAGGATTGTGTTTAGAATTATTGCTGAGATGTGGTGAAAGGAATTGGAATTATAAGTTTGTGGGAGAGGAGTATTCAGTTTTGAATGGAAGACGCGGTGGTGTAGTGGTGGCGTCGTTGCCCTGGAGCCGGAAGTTTCGAATCCACCTCGCCGCGTAAGGACTTTGGGCAAGTCCTTCACTCACAATTGCTCAGCGCTTCGGCGTGAAACTCCGATGCAGTGTCCGCTCTGCATTCGGGAGCGCCTCTGAGTAGGGAGAGCTTGAAGGGGCGCTATAACAAGTGCACATACAAACAAATTAGATTATGATTAGGGATGCGTTGACTGTGACGTTGTCATTTAGGTTACAGCCGATCCTGCCGACATAAACATCCTTCCGGAGTATTCTGGCGATCCACGCGTTGTCGCTAATCTCGTCGACGGCATGAACCGAACGCGTGACGACACGCACATGTGGCTCGCTCCGTTTACGCTCGGCCAGAATAATCTCGTCAAGATCCGATTTCAGAAGCCAGTTCAGATCTCACTTCTCAGAATTTGGGTGAATTCAGAATTTTACTCTTGCTCTTTGCTATGTTAGTTATATATGATGTTAGTTATATATGATGGAAAGACGGTATCATCTGCATGTCATCTGGTAGAGTTATCTGCTTGTCATCTGGTAGGATCATCTGAATGTTATCTGGTAGGATCTTAAATGTTATCTGGTAGGATCATCTGCTTTTTATCTGGTAGGATCATCTGCATGTCATCTGGTAGGATCATATGCTTTTTATCTGGTAGGATCATCTGCTCGTTACCTGGTCTGCCACTTGCTGGAAAATATTGCCACTGACCCCAGAGTGTTTGGCACTTTTGGCTCAGAGTATGTATGGTTGCATATCGTTTGTGATCTTCACTCTGGGTTTGACTCAAGTTGGTTCGACGATTTTACAGAATTACAACAAGTCGCGCATTCATTCATCTCGTGGGGCGAGAGACATCGAAGTGACGCTAGATGACAGACTCATCTTTGTCGGCGAGATTGCTCGATCGTCTGGCGGTCTCGTTGGAAGCTCCGAAGCATTTGGTGATGTCAGTAGCTCCGTGCTTTCTCTGTTCTGTTCCAATCTGTAGATTACCATAGCCCTGTTTCATGTGATGCCGGGCATCAAGCAATGATCTCTTCTAAGTAAACCACATTGCACAATTCATTAGATATAACTTATACATGTAGAGATCCATAGGCAGGACCACTTCTAGGTGGATGCTGAGGGTGCTGTAACATCCGTGTCCACAGTTTTTGAGGGGCCTGCAATTATAAATATGAGTGTGGTGGACCGGAGGGTTGTGAGAGGGGCAATTGTAGGTTGATCACAGCACCTAGGCCGGGTAGGCCCTCACTAACCCTAATGCAGCCCTGTGCATACTGCATAGGTCCTCTGGAAACCAGAATACAGGAGGATTCTGAGGACCAACATGTCCAAACACATCTGACTTTAGTCCTCTGATCTAGACTGTCTGACTGAATTTACAGAACTGACTGAAAAAAACATTGAATTTCAGAATTTTTGGGAAAGCGATCGAGAAAAATTGCTGGAACCCAATACATGAGGCAGCAAAGGTTATGGTTTGTGAATATGAAGTGTTAGAGGTGCCAGTAGAAGGGGAATGTAGAGTCTTGTAGACGCATCTTTCTCTACTGAATCACAGCCTTTAGCACTCTCTTATGCTAGCCAAAAGATAATCACACATCAGGCGTCATGGCATTATACAAAGAAAGGTAAATGCAATAAATAAAACTGAGCAGATAAACTAAATAAATATAACTTGACATAATGTATAACTGAACAGTTGATTGATAATGAAAATATAAGACATTAAAAATTAAATGTTGACAGACGATTTTGTTTTCGACGGATGAAGAAGTGCTCGAATTGGTGTCTCGTTATGATCAGACATTTGAGGTGGACTTTGAAGACGAAGACTTTGGCCGCGAAATGACTGAACGACCAAGGACAGCCGACAAAGGAGATGAGGTGCTTCACTATTCTTTACTCTACACCAGGGTTAAGGTAAAGGTAATTAGAGTCAAGGTAGGGTAAGGTATGCATTAATTTAGGGTTAGGTTAATAATGTACAGAAGAAAATTGAGGAAGTGCAGTTGCATGTAACCCTTCCTTCCCGGCATCAATAGAGAGCGCAAGGCATGAAGCACCTCTGATTAGGTTGTGCTGTGAAAGGAGCTTTATAAGTCTCTAGATAAAATAGAATAGAATAGTGTATGAGAGAACAACCGCCTTCTGGTCGACACATGAGAGAGTTGCATATCAGAATTAACCCCCCACCCACTTCTTGCAACCGTGGGGGATTATTCTTCCTACCCACCATTGGTAGATGCCGCTATGTGCACTGAGTTATTGTTTTTACTAAAAATCATACAAGTGTAATATATGGTAATTGATTCACAGTTCTTCACAGTGATGCAGGTAATGGCATTTGCATGTATCTATCTAGACATCAAACTCAGCTCCTTTAAAATCTCGAGTGTTATGATGAACGATAACAACAAGACTGATGATGACGTTGATGATGACGTTGATGATGATGGTGATGATGAAGCAAGTAATTATAAGTTTTGTAATTTCTTATAATTTTTTTTAGAAGTCGAGACCTTTTACGTCTGCATCACATCTGAGGAAGCGACCAGATGGAACAGGAACCGTTCCGCATGAGGGATCAGGACCAGCAACCAGTTCCGGAACTGATCAGCTGCCAAAGGGAAGATGTCAGTTCAACGACCACTTGTTTAGTTATTTTTTATTCATCATAAACGATGAAACACCTTCGCTACATAAATGTCCATATACATGCAATTATGCATACATACTTTTTCTATATGAATATTCTTAAAGATTATTATTTAATTCAGATTCGTGTTTTTTTAATTAAAAATTAGGTATATTGTTGTGTTTTCACAACTTTCAAACTTAAAAATCATTTTTAGAAGAGAATTATGTGTTTTGCAGATTCCCATATCTTCCTAATGTTTTTGTGTATGTATAATTAAAACAACATTGAATCAAATTGTGTTTAGGTAAATCACAAAATTAAAATGAAGTGAAATTGAATTAAATTGTTCTGAATTAAATTTCATTGGATTAAGCTACTCTGAATGAAATTTAAATGAAAATTGATTGACTGCATGAATTCTCAATAAATTAACATCAATTAATATTTTAAGATTGTTTTATTGTCATAAATGTATTTAAATTTGATTTAATTAAGGTCTGCGGTTGAACTTCACGGCAACCTGGGGTGATGTCCACTACCTTGGCCTGACAGGAATTGAGGTTTTGGACAGGAGTGGCGAATCAATTCCAATCATGATTGACATGATCGATGCGAATCCACGAGATCTGCAAGTCCTGCCTGGATACGAAACAGACGACCGAACTCTTGACAAGTCAGTGCGCTAAGTAGAATTACGTTACCTATGTTACATTCCCTATTGTTAGGCTTACCATATATTAACATAGTTACTTTAGCTACCTTGACTTATGTTATGATACCCATTACCCTGTGCTACTATTTTTATTGCATGTTACCTTTACCGATATAACCTATTGGAATGAATTCTTGGTGCTTCCTATTTAGGCTGTTGAGTGGTTGGTTACTTTACCTTGATACCTTTATGATGTTAATCTAATGATTGGTTAGTTTACCTTATGTTATCTCATGGTACCATGCTGTATGTTACCTTGCCTTATTCAAGCATACCTTGATGCGCAAGCCACTCTCTGCATGATCTTCGCACCCTCTTCGTTCTGCTGACTGCCTTGCTATTTTTGTACCTTGATCACGAATTTCTTTAACCCAGCAGGCTTTCAGTATTGTGGGTCCCTCAATGTGGAATGACCTTCCCCTGCAATTCGTGGCAGGATTCTGGTGGGGAATTCACCTGTATCTCATAGATGCTTGATGGTCTTTCGCTTTCGTGTCACACTGAGAGCGCTTCTGAATCGCTTGAAGTGACAAACACTTTCAAAATGTTTATATTAGATAAGACCGTGGGGTGCGGTGGTGTAGTGGTGGCGTCGTTGCCTTGGAGCCAGAAGGTTCGAATCCACCTCGCCGCGTAAGGACCATGGGCAAGTCCTTCACTCACAATTGCTCAGCGCTTCGGCGTGAAACTCCGATGCAGTGTTCGCTCTGCATTCGGGAGCGCCTCTGAGTAGAGAGAGCTTGAAGGGGCGCTATAACAAGTGCACATACAAACAAGATCAGATTAGATTAGATCACCACATTGCCTTGTGTTACCGTGCATCATGCTTCGTTGTTGCTTTCGTTGTTGTAGGTTGATCGACGGGATGAACGTGACGTCGATCGACGAACACATGTGGCTGATTCCATTCACAGAATCGGAGAATCACTTTGTCCAGATCAACTTTGGTCAGCTCACCGAACTGACCGGCATTCGCGTTTGGAACTACAACAAAAGCCCCGAAGACACTTACCGAGGGGTCAGTCGAACGGACAGACTCATTAGAGGCGCTACATAATTACAGCTTCATTGGGCAGTTCACTTTGAATTTGTAATTGTAATCGTACATTTATATAGCACCCCTTCAAGAGAACTCCTCAGAGGCGTTCCTGAATATGTAGACTCCGTCCATAGCCAGTTGATTGATGTTGGGGAGCATGGGAAAGCCAAATTGGTTGGTTAGCAGCAGGAACGCCGAAGAAGAGTTTTATTGGAACGCATGTTTCCAGGGTTCCATGCATGGTGAGCAGTGGGAAGAGCAATGCTGAGCTTTTTCAATCGTTGGTCGTGCCACCTGGAACGGGCTTCCAGTGGCACTTCACCTAGTGCACAGAGGTCACTCCAGCATGTTCTATTCTAGTTAAGACTTGCTTATTTAGCTGAGGTTGGGTCGGGAGTGCTTCTGAATAGAAGGTCTTGAAGGAGCACTATGTAACTGCTGCTGCTAATAAATGAATTGGGTAGATTTATTTAGGTGAGGTAATATATGGTTAGGTAAGGTAGGGTAAAGTATCATGAAGTATACTGAAGGTTAGGAGAGCTAATCTGAGATAATGACTCATTTGGGCATGTCTTTTTCAGGTAATAGTCCTCGGACACTTGATCTAAAAGTTCAGTGATATTATTATCTTCTATCTTTTAGCTTCTTCCTATAAAACTGAATGTTGTTTTCACTCTAGGCACGTATCATGCACGTCAGTCTGGATGGCTGTTCTGTTTCGCCGTCAGAGGGCTACTTGATTCGCAAGGGTCCTGGAAACTGCTTCTTTGACTTTGCACAGGATATCAGTTTTGTTAACACTCCGAAATCCATTACTAGAGATTCACAGAAAACCAGGTAAATTGGGTTTCTTATCCCATTACATGTAGCGGCAATGTTCTTTGGCTTTGTGTGTAATCTGAATGAATCATATTTAATGAATTCATGCACTTCTAATGGGCCATTGCTATGATAATGTTCACGACATCAATGAATCGATTATTGGCTCAGTTCTGTATATTTGTTTGAGTCGAAATCTAATAGACGAGAATCTTATCTAAGTGTGGTTTGTATAGAGCAGTGCTGTCAGAATGCACTAGACATCAATGTTGCTTATTACTGTTATTATTTATTAGTTGTAGTAGTATTTTTTGTAAGATCACACAGATATGTGAATCAGAGGCACATAATTGAAACCATTTTTAAAAAGTGCAGTTAAAATTTAATAGGTCAGAGATATCTGAAACAAATTTATGATCGTGGGTTTGCAAGTTGCGAGAGATGACTCTTGAATTTGAACATCATCGTCAGTGTCTACATCTAACCATTTCACATGATGGGTGTGCTTGTGTTTTAGCATGACAATGCCTACATCCGAAGACTCGAATGAAGAGTACGAAGTTATCCAGAAACCCTGTGGATGTATCCTCTTGCATGTTCTAAATATCATTTATTTATTTATTGCATTTCTTGTTAAAGGTTGGTAAGTTGAATCTGAGGTGTTAGACAAGTGTGTGCATGCAAACAACTTGTTCTTGGTTGTAGGTTTAAGTGTGGTTAAGAACTGGGCTGAAAGTGGGTTGGAAAAGTTGCCAGGTCTGCATTTGAGCCGAAAATATTTCAGACAACCTTTTTTAGTCATTTGCCAAAAATTTCCCAAAATTATACCATTTTTATCTATTTTTGGTAAATTGTTGAAAACGCGACCCGGCTGAGACCCGGCAACAGCAGGTCACGAAAACCAATGCCGCAGACCCTGACAGACACGGCTCACTTTCAGCCCTGGTTAAGAGGTTATACAGCACCCAGGCACTGGAAATACGGAATGCACCATTGTGTGACGAAATATAATGTGAGGGAATGATTCGTGTGGATAACCTATTATTATTAAATAAATTTGTAATGCGCGCAAGGTGACACCGAAGTGTGAATCTGAGGAGCGGATTGTCAGCTGCCAGAAGAAGATGCAGTTAAAGATCTATATTCTTGAAAGCGAAGGAGAAGTAGTGAGTTTTGAACCGCTTTTTTAAAGAAGGAATGAAAGGTGTAAAGTTTTTTTGGTATATGGTGAAATTAAAATAATTTAGCACTATCCTATTCAACAATATAGTCGCTTAATTAGTGGGTTCACAATTTCACATATTTTAAAGTAAAAATAAGTAGTTGAAGTATAATTGCAATTTTATGGAACCGTGACATAGAGTATCAGTCATCTACCAGTTACAACTGTTGTCTTCGTGGGGTGACCCATACTACCTCGGTCTAAATGGACTGGAATTCTACAATGCTGATGGAATGAAAATAAATCTCACAGAAAATAGTAAGTACTTCTTTGCATTGAGCTACTGGTCGACTGCTTGTTGTGTATAAAAATCAGCAAGTTATTTTTATGAGAACTAGACAAATTCGTACAATTTGCAGACAGCTATACCTTTAAAAAGGGAATCACAATGATGGTTAAGAAACCATCAAAGATACAATATAACATAACGGTTTCAAACTCAAGCTGTACTATAAAGTAAAATTAAAAGTTCTACCATACCTGACTGCCAGTGTTTGTTAAGAAATTTGGCATGTCATTACACAGGTCATAAGTGAAATAGGCACGTCGCAACCTATTACGGCAGCACCACCACTACCACTGGCTGGCTCTCACATCCATGTAGAGCAAAAAACAATGGAGTTACAAGGCCGATAGATCATAGATCATTAGCCCTGTTATCTAACCTCACCTCACGTAGCTGTACCTGATGTTTACGTTACCTTTATAAACTTAGAGTACAACAAAATACCTAATACTATCTTCTGATAATATACGCAAACTTATCACCATGTGTTTGTGTATCTTACCTTACGTTATACTCTGATAGTGTACTTTATTGTAGTTTATTGTTGTTTTCCTGTAGACATCTCTGCTTATCCGGACAGCGTTAATGTACTTGAGGGAATTGAAAACGACGTTCGAACTCCAGACAAACTGATCGATGGAATGAATGACACTCAAGACGGACGACACATGTGGCTCGCTCCCATTCTACCCAGCATTGTACGTGCTTAACCAGTGGTTTTACACAGATAAAAACCATGAAAATGGAAAAAAACGGGAAAAACGTCATTTCATTCGAACAAAATAAAAAATTACAAAAAATGACCAGGTTAAACAATTTAACAGACAGTAAATAAATAAATAAAGCTGCATAAAAATTTTTAAAAAAGGAATAAAACGATAAGGAAAAAACCGACGTTTTTTGGACAAGAATAAAAAAACAATTTTTTTTCAACTATGGTTTTACACACTCATACCTATGTATTGTATATATTTTGATGGGATGATGATGGTCTAATTTATATTTAACTATAATGATAAAAAATATAATATTCATGACGATTTGTATAGCGCAGGGGTGTCAAAGAGCTGGCCCGCGGGCCATTTCTGGCCCGCCGACGAATTTTTTCTGGCCCGCGGAGCCTTCCCTAAAGATTAAAAAATAGTAAAAATGTTGTCAAAATTTAATTTAATAAGAAGCGAAAAATGGACATTGAATCAAGATCTTTTCGCGATATTTGGACTATTCTGGGAATTGGCTGACCAAGCCCCGAGCTCCCTCTCAGATCACTACCCAATTTTGCTCATGAGCTTCGACACCCTGGCCTGCCACTTGCTAGGAAATGTTCACACTGGCCCGCCAATTGTTAGAAGATGTTCAAACTGGCCCGCCACTAAAAAAGGTTTGACACCCCTGGTATAGCGCCATAGCTGAAGAAAAGGGGCTGTGCACAAATTTTGAAAGTGAATGACAGCCATCTGTAATTTGACATTTGCAGTTTTGATTTGACTTTTTGTCGCAATATTTGATAATTTGTCACTCTTTCTTGTCTTGCAACTTGGAGTCTGAGACTTCAGAGAGACAGAGAGGGAGAGGAAGAATAATTGAAGGAAACCACAGAAGATTTTTCCTAGAAGAGACATTTTTCTGAATATAGTATGGTGTAAGGGTAGTGTAATTATCATAAAGTTTGCTGTTACGTTTTAATTTCTCTTTTTCACTTTCAGCTCAACCGTATCTACGTGATATTCGATGTTCCGGTTGAGCTGTCGATGATCAAAGTCTGGAATTACAGCAAAATGCCAAACCGTGGCGTGAAAGACATCGCAGTGAGTGGAACAGATCAGAATTAATTATTGTTAGTCGTAACTTACTTAAAATTAAGGTAAACTAAATGCAATACCAACTGAAGATGATGCAAATGGTACATTAAGATATAGTACTATGAGTTTTGAGTAGAGGTGGAGCCTGTATGAGAACTGTATAAAAATGACGGTGTGCAGTGAAGACTTTACAATGAGTCCAAATACCCATTGTGGGGCGCGGTGGTGTAGTGGTGGCGTCGTTGCCATTGAGCCGGAAGGTTCGAGGTTCGAATCCACCTGGCCGCGTAAGGACCTTGGGCAAGTCCTTCACTCACAATTGCTCAGCGCTTCGGCGTGAAACTCCGATGCAGTGTCCGCTCTGCATCGGGAGCGCCTCTGAGTATAGAGCTTGAAGGGGCGCTATAACAAGTGCACATACATACATACAAAGAAAGACTCAATTTCCATTCTGACCCTGGGTCAGACATGATGAGGTGTGAATTAAGTTGAAGCATTGTCGGAGTCACCATTAAATTAGAGTTTGAGTCAAGGTAAATTATAAGGTATGCTAGTGTATTAAATCTTGCAACATGCGTATTAAATTAAGGTTTGGTAGAAATTAAGATGCAGCACGAGATAGGATAAGGTAAGACTTCAGGAAAGATGCGGTAGAATTTATCTTATTGTAGGATATGAGTTATGGTAACTCAGTGATGTTGAGCCATGAGATGTGGTATGGTATGATATATGGTAAGGTAGGAGATTAGATGAGTTAAGGTGAGTTAACTGTCCACTTGAGTAAAGTTTGGCTTAACATTTCGGTTTGCAGTTGCTGGTTGATGATCTGCTCGTCTATAACGGAACCGTAGACATGGTTCCAGTCTATGCCACTGGTATCCTGCCAAACGTCTCTGTACCTCAGAAGTACCATACCATACTCTTCACCAACGACAAGGCCATCATGCAGGATGTCAGGCACACAGTCATGAGGTGAGCCAAGGATGCTCAGATTATACTTACTCATTTCATCAACAACATCATCAACATCTTATCCGTCTCGTACAGTAATTGTAGCCACTTATAGTTCTCTTCACACTCACATCGACATGCCTTACAGAAAATTGGGTCATCTAGCTGGAGTGATGTCCACCTCTCAGTTGCGCATGGAAACTGTTTTATTTTGTGGATGCTAGGCTGGGAGTGCCCCTGAGCTTATATCTTCTGGGTTGGCTATGTGAATTCTTTGAATTAATGAGTAATTGAATGAATGAATGAATGAATGAATGAATGAATGAATGAATGAACGAACGATTAAGTATCTAGTGAATCAGATCAAATCACATGACTTCCATCAGAGTCCCTCTGATTAAGCATGCTTTAGAAATTTACTGAAGGAATAATTTCTTGAAAATATAAAGGCAATTTATAAATGTAAGGAAAATTACGGTAAGGTAAGGTAAATTGAGGTAGGGTAATCGACGATCAATTCTCATATGCACCTTTCAACTTTAGTTTGAAACTAGATGTGTAAATTGGAGGATTTTTTTAATTGAGAGCTAAACCACTACAGCGGACAATGTTGTTTTCTTCTGCAGCAATTTTCTTTTGTTTTAGAAACGAGGCAACTGAGCAGGAAGTTCAGCTGACGAATGACCATCAGATTGTAGCAGTAAATCACAAGCGGCCAGCAAAACCCGTCGACCAAGGTAATTTCAGACAAGCATTAAAGTGGAACACACACACGCACACATACACACATAAATATAAATTTTAAAAACTTGTCAATATTCATTGTTTCAATTAGAGGTTATATACATATAAATCAATAAAGAGGTGATTACATAATACATATCACCTCTTTACGAAACAATGAATTTTAACGATATATACTGCAAGATCAAACGATATATACCGCAAGATCGTACAACATGTGACAAAATTGTGACATCCAATCTAATCTGTTAACTTGTTCAGCATTTTTTCTTTACAAGGTATCGACTGATAGTCACTTCTAAGGATACCTGCATTCCACAAACATCGCTCATTAGTCTGATTGACCTTTGAGACAAAAAAATGAAAAAAGTAATTTGTACAGTGCTGGTCCAGTAACTGAGAAAGAACTGGGAACATTATTATGTTCTGGCTGAGGATGTGTAATCAGAGGAGTGAAAGCATCCTTTCCTGTAATTAAGTTAGTGCAATATTTGTGCATCAGCATGTAAACGAAATTGAAAACAGATGTCTACTCTCTGCGCGCATGTCACCAGAAATTGAAGTCTATTAATATGGTGCAACAAAGTAAATGTAAAATTATTTTTTTAAATAGAGACATGTTGTGTTTTGTTGTGCACAGCTTTGCGACCAACGACCAGCGTCCCAGCTCATATGAAAAGGTCGAATCGACACAGATGAAAAAGCGTGCATCATCTTCGTTGTCATCATCATCATCGTCATCATTTTCACTGTCGTATCCCGTGTAAAAGGGCACTTTATTATCCTAGTGGTTAATCGGTTGGGTTTAACTTACTCAAGAAATTCTTCCAAATTCAACAAACTCCCAGTTCTTATGAAATATATATAATATAAAGTTATTCAATATCATTCATATGCACAAACAAATAACAATCCTATTTACCTAGTGTGGCGAGTTACTTAGGAAATATTATATTTGCGCTTATCTGTCGAGTTGTTTGAACTCGAATGTCTTCGGCTCTCTCCGTCGTCCGATTCCTTCGCAGTCAAGAATGTTGATCAGACGGTTGAATATGCAGTCATGGAAGTGACCACACCAAACGTCTTACTCGTATCTTGCCGTGAATCAGTTGCACACGAGATGAATCATCGCATTCACCTCACAGCTCTTCTCCAGTTGACCAAACGTCCCTCGTACTTCACACGCCGAATCAGCTGTTCGCTAGCCGATTCAAATTACACGACTCTTCAGACTGTTGCCTAAGAGTTCGTCTTCTTCGCAAGTGTCTCACACTTCACACGATGATTATTATGCACTAACGCAAATTTCTCATTTAAATTGCGTTGCACTTAATGCACAATACTTTGAACTATCGGTTGATCGTCCGAACAGTTCAATTACCTTCGTCTCTACTCTGAAAATCACACTTTGGATTGATCACCGCAGCGAAACAACCACCATTTCCAGATATACCTGTAGAGAGTCAAAAACTTAACGTCCACTTCGCTGACGTCATTTTTAACTCGTCACGTCATTCGCTTCCAGTTTGCACCAATCACGAATAGGATTAGCGTCCTTTGTTGTCATGGTAATCTTGACCACTCGTTATTACGCTTAGCTGCAGTCATTGGTTTTATGTATTAATATTTTATATGTTGCCACACATATTACCTAAACTCGCCAATTAAATTGCCTAGCTTAACTTCTACCTATAATTAATAATTATACATGCATAGCAAGTGTTTAATTTGATAATCATTTAATATAACCACGACAAATACCCTTTCTTCAAAAGTCTGTACACAGGCTTTATCAACTTATCTAATTATCAAATTACAATAACTGCTTATGCCTATGCTTATACTACTTTACACAACATCACAACCTAACACAACTACTTCTTATCTACCTATAGTATCACCATTGATTTACTTAAATCTTAGGTCAATCCTCTACTTAAATAATCGGACATTACATTATTACATCCCTTAATGTAACGTATTGTAAAACAATAATTTTGAAGGGCGAGGCTCCACCTCATGACTCTTGCATTCTTCATCCTCCCTTCTTTCATATACTGTAGTCCACAATGGTCAGTCTCGATCACAAACTCTCTTCCACACAAATATCGATCAAATCTACTGATTCCCCACATTATGGCTAAACATTCTCTTTCCTCAACTGAATATCGCATCTCTCTTTCCAACAATTTTCTACTCGCATATGCAATCGGGTGGTTTATTCCTTCATACTGCTGAATAAGAACACAACCTATCCCTTTTCCTGATGCATCTGTCTGTATTATAAATTCTTTCTCCAAGTCTGGTAACCTAAGGATTGGTGTCTTAGCTAGTGCTTCTTTCAACTGCTTAAAACTTTCACCTAACTCTTGGTTCCATTCAATATTGTTAGGAGCTAACTTTTTAGTCAAGTCACTCAACGGTGCCATCAATTCTGCACAATGTGGAATAAACTTTCGATAGTAATTTATCGCTCCTAAAAAGCTTCTCACTTGCTTCTTCGTCTTAGGCTGTGGCATTTCCACAATCTTGTCAATAGATTCTCCCTTAGGGCTTATATCGTCGTTGTTCAATGTATGGCCTAGGAAATCTATCTTGCCATATCCTAGTGAACATTTCTTCGGTTTCAATGTCAAATGAGCTTTTCTCACTCTTGTGAAAAACTCTCTTAACGTCTTCATGTGTTCGTTCCATCCTTTCGTATGAGCAAGAATATCGTCGACATAACTTTCTAGATTTTCAGTTCCATGTAATATTTTCCATATCAAGCGATTATAACTGGACGCGCTATTGACTAGTCCAAATGGTAACACATTGAACTTATATAATCCGCTTGCACAGATGAATGTGGTTAAGTCTTTTGATTCTTCGCTCATTGGTATCTGCCAATACCCTTTACAGAAATCGAACTTGCTATAGATTTTACTTCCACTGAGTTTATTGAAAATATCCTCATTCGACATCATCGGTTCTGGATCGAATACTGTCACTTTGTTGAGTTGTTTATAATTACAGCAAAGTCTGTTACTTCCATCTGACTTCTTAACAACTACAAGCGGCGCTGCATACGCTGCTTCCGATCTTTCTATAATTCCATTATCTAGCATCGTCTCTAATTCTTTGTTTATCTCCGCTTGGAGATGATATGGCGTTGGATAAGCTCGTAACCGAATTGGCTCATCACTCGTCAGATGAATCTCATGCTTTACCATATCTGTCCTTCCTGGCTTATCACTGAATATGTCTTCATGTTCTCTCAGTAGTTCCCTTAATTCTCTTTTCTGTTTTTCCGTCAATTTAGGATTGATATCCACATCTTTGTAAGTCTCCGTTTGTTTACTTACATATAAGCTCAATATCTCTTCTTCTTCATCTTCACCATCTTTACCATCATGTACTATCGCCGATATGTATGCTGACGTTTCTACATCATTACCTTCTCCATTTCTCTCGTAGTACTTCTTTAGTATATTGATGTGATATGTTTTGAGTTTTCCACCATCAATTTCCACCTTGTAATCATAATCTCCTATTTTGCCTCTGACCACAAATGGTCCTTGCCATTTTACAAGCATCTTATTGTTACAACTGGGTAACAGTAATAAAACTTTATCTCCTATCTTCAACTCTCTGTAACGTGCTTTCTTATCATAATACTTCTTGTTCTTTTCATTTGCTTTATGTATGGCCTTCTGTGCCATATCACATGTTTCTTCTATTCTTTCTCTCAAATCGGTCATGTATGTGTAAACATCTTTTACCTCATCTTCCACTTTCTCATTTGTCCAGAGTTCCTTTAATATCTGTATTGGTCCTCTGCATGACCTTCCAAAAATTAATTCAAAGGGTGTGAACCCATGACTTTCGTGTACAGTGTCTCGTAACGCGAATAATAGTGGTGCCAAGAACCTGTCCCATTCCTTGACCTGTTCTCCTATTAGCTTCCTCAATGTTGCTTTTATTGTTCCGTTAAGTCTCTCCACACATCCATTTCCCATAGCATGGTAAGGGCTAGTGAAAGTGTGCTTGATTAACAACATCTTGTTAACTTCAGCCATCAATTCTGAAGTGAATTGGCTCCCTCTGTCAGTATGGATTTTCTGAGGAACACCCATGCGACAATAAAAATTGAACAAGGCTTCCGCCACCTCCTCTGTAGTTATTCCTTTCAGTGGAATCGCTTCTGGGTATCTGGTACTCAAATCCACTATCGTTAATATATAACGATAACCTCTTGATGACATAGGTTCTATCACTCCGATAATGTCTACACAGACATGTTTGAATGGTACATCCAGTACCGGAAGATGTCCCATCGGTGCTTTGTGGCTCACCTTTTTGTCTACTGACTTTTGGCATACATCACAACTCAGGACATACCTTTTAATTTCTTGTCCTATCGATGGCCAATAAAATTCATTCACAATTTTATCATGGGTTTTCTTCATACCCAAATGTGCTGACAATAGCGAGTTATGGGCCACGGCTAATACTTTACCTCTAAGTTCCTTCGGGACCATTAACTGCCACTTCGCATCATCTTCCGTTGTCTCCATGAATCTCCTATACAAAAATCCGTTCTTCTTCACATAAAGAACTTTCTCTGTTACACTGTCATCACCACTCCAATCAATTGCTTTATCCCAAAACTTCTTCAAAGTCTCATCTTTGCTTTGTAACTCTTTAATTTCTTTTGTTGATACATTTAAATCCGGCATCTCAGTAACTTTCAACTGTTTGTATTTTGTTACTTTCTTTGATTCCGCTCTGGTTTCAACTGCTGCTGTCGTTTGGCACACATCATTCTCGATGACGTCATCCGTTACATCATCATTTAATTCACTTGTGATTTCACTCGCAAAATGAACTTTCTTTTTGTCACTTTGTCCTTGTGACTCAACACTTAAAGATTTCTGAATCTTTTTCAATCTATCCTCTCTATTCTCGTTATCATCTGTATCACTCCGATCACAGTTTATCATGTTATCTGTAGTTTCTTTCACTACCAGATATTTTAGTCCCTTCAACCTACCGATAATTACTGGTTTCACCGGTTCTTCCATCACCATTGCTTCAACGTTTCCTGTAAAATACTCACTTTCAATATTAACCTTTGCTGTCGGAAAATTTCTCAATGTCCCATCGATTAATATGCATTGGGCTTCTCTTCCTGTGAAATCAACATCATTTACCAGTGATCTCTTGACAATACATGTGCTTGACCCAGAGTCATATAGACAACTGGCATTCACACCGTTCACCTTTAGCTGACCTTCATTTTTATTCTCAAGGTCATCGCCATCATCTCTCCGATCAGTAACCATTGTACTTGCTGCCAACTGTATCGGTAATTCCTTCTTACGTTCTTCCTCTTTTTCAACTTCATTTAGTTTCAACTCTTCATTTGCTTGCGCTATCTTGTACGCCCTATTCTCATATACTTGTATAGCCGCCGCAGTATGTTTAACAACTCCTTTTTGTTTGTGTGAACAATCATATGACTTGTGTCCGGTTCGGCCACATGAGAAACAAGTTATCTTATGTTCAGCCGCCTGTTCTCTTTCTCTACTAAATCCTCTATTCATACTTCCATTATGATTCGTCTCCCTGTTCTGTTTCATGTCTCCTCGTCCTCTATTTATGTTTCCATTAAACCTCTCTCTTGATTTATCGTCGAACGGTTTCACATTCGGCCTTTCGTTACTGAATTTCACTGGAGGCCTTAGATTACTTTCTGTGTATTTATATCCGTGCGCCTCGATATAAGACTCGGCACAGTTTAATGTGTCCTCTAGACTCATCTTGCCTCTTTCTTTGAGGAACATCTTAAGTTCATTGCTACACGTAAGGTAGAACTGATCTCTTAATAATAAGTTCTCCATTCCTTCGTAGGTTTTCTCGAATCCAGCTTGAAGTAGCCACTGCTGCATATATCTCCTCAATCTATGCACAAAATCTGTAGGTGTTTCACCTGACTCCATTTTACTCATCTTGAATTTGTTACGATATCCACCCTCTGTTAATTGAAACCTTTTTAACAGATGTCTTTTCAAACACTCGTAATCTTGTGTCTCCTCAGATGACATTCTTTGATATACCTCTAAGGCTTTTCCTTCGAGATGCTTGGCTAGCATCAGAGACCAATTCTCTGTTGCTATCTCGTATGCCGTGCATGTCCTTTCAAATCTTAATAAATATGCATCCAAGCAATCTTTATTCTCATTGAATACAGGGAATTTTATATCTTTCATTCCTCTGTTATGGTTACTGTTTCCTTGATATGAACCATCACCAACCATTGTGAATGTGGCCTCACCACGATTCTGATTATTCCGAGAATCAATTTCTCTCATCCTCAATTCACACTCAAGCTTCTTGACCTCAAGATCCATTTCTCTCCTAGCTTGACATTCGGCCGCTTCACGAACTAATCTCGCATCATTCGATTCTCGTTCCAGTCTGGCGTCATTCGCCTCTCTTTCAAGCCTTGCATTATTCGCTTGACTTTCTCGTTCCAGTCTGGCGTCATTCGCCTCTCTTTCAAGCCTTGCATTATTCGCCTCTCTTTCCCGTTCAAGCCTAGCATCCGCTATTTTTGCTAACTCTAATTCTTGTACCCTGGCTGCTTGTGCCTCTTCTCGTGCTCTGGCTGCTTTAACTTCTGCAGCCGCGGCCTCATCTTTAAGCTTTCGATCTTCTCGTTCACGCAGTCTGTCGTCTCTTGCTTCCTGCTGTCTATCACGCACATACGTCTTCAACTCATCACCTTCCATTCCCATCTCTTTAGCGAGTTTAACCCACTGTTCATGTTCTCCAAATGACGACATGGTCTACTTACTTGTTTACTCAGTTAACAAGTATTTCCCAATAGCTTTCGCTATACAAGAATTAAATTCTTCAAAAGATAATCTTAAACAAGATTAATAAAATGTTCCCTCTTGAAATGCGTACTCTATGGTTACGCGAGGTTAAACAAATCGCATCGAGTAAACGCTTATCAATAAAGTCGTTCTTTCGCAATCGCAAAAGCGATAACTTTAAAACTATACATTTTCAATACTTGAGATTATTGTTCGTTGATATTTCGAGTGTTAGTTAAAAATCCAGTTTTAATATTCCGGAACGTAGGACCCCATAGTTGTCGTATCCCGTGTAAAAGGGCACTTTATTATCCTAGTGGTTAATCGGTTGGGTTTAACTTACTCAAGAAATTCTTCCAAATTCAACAAACTCCCAGTTCTTATGAAATATATATAATATAAAGTTATTCAATATCATTCATATGCACAAACAAATAACAATCCTATTTACCTAGTGTGGCGAGTTACTTAGGAAATATTATATTTGCGCTTATCTGTCGAGTTGTTTGAACTCGAATGTCTTCGGCTCTCTCCGTCGTCCGATTCCTTCGCAGTCAAGAATGTTGATCAGACGGTTGAATATGCAGTCATGGAAGTGACCACACCAAACGTCTTACTCGTATCTTGCCGTGAATCAGTTGCACACGAGATGAATCATCGCATTCACCTCACAGCTCTTCTCCAGTTGACCAAACGTCCCTCGTACTTCACACGCCGAATCAGCTGTTCGCTAGCCGATTCAAATTACACGACTCTTCAGACTGTTGCCTAAGAGTTCGTCTTCTTCGCAAGTGTCTCACACTTCACACGATGATTATTATGCACTAACGCAAATTTCTCATTTAAATTGCGTTGCACTTAATGCACAATACTTTGAACTATCGGTTGATCGTCCGAACAGTTCAATTACCTTCGTCTCTACTCTGAAAATCACACTTTGGATTGATCACCGCAGCGAAACAACCACCATTTCCAGATATACCTGTAGAGAGTCAAAAACTTAACGTCCACTTCGCTGACGTCATTTTTAACTCGTCACGTCATTCGCTTCCAGTTTGCACCAATCACGAATAGGATTAGCGTCCTTTGTTGTCATGGTAATCTTGACCACTCGTTATTACGCTTAGCTGCAGTCATTGGTTTTATGTATTAATATTTTATATGTTGCCACACATATTACCTAAACTCGCCAATTAAATTGCCTAGCTTAACTTCTACCTATAATTAATAATTATACATGCATAGCAAGTGTTTAATTTGATAATCATTTAATATAACCACGACATTCACCATACTGTCACCAATCATCATCATCTTTGTGATCATTATTAAATTGTCATCATCATCATCATTGTTGTTGTTGTCATCATCATTGTGGTCAACTTCATTGTTAAGCTAACTAACTGTTGAAGCCATCCATAGACTCAGATTGAAACATTGTGACTGTTCAGTGAATCATTTATGTAGCACATGCACTGTTATTTCAACTGAAAATTTCCACACGGATTCTTTATTATGTTGGAGCATTTGCACAGATAATTTTCTTAACCTCTTGCAGCCCATGTTTTTTCTTTGCAGACTGGACCTCCTGCAGACTGTTTCCATGCACAGTATTGGCACCCTAGTTAATGTTCTATTTATTTATAATAACTTGAGCTTCATAACTCGTCTTGCCAGAATAACAATAAAAAAGACAATAAGAATAAAGGATGGTATGGCATAGTTGCCAGCCATAAGCAAACTGTTGCTTTGAACTTTAATAGCACATTTAACATGATTACAGTTGCATTTATTTGCAGTAACTTGTGATTTACATGTTTTCTTGTAATTAATAATAATAATGTTGATAACAATAAAAAAGCGCCACTCTCAGTTGGTAAAACCTGCAAGTCATTTTTTCAGTGCAGTTGCCATTCAATGCGATTATCCCAAGAAAAGACATATGCTGTGAGGAGAGAAATTTAGGGACGTATCCAGAATAAATGGAAAAATGGAAGGGCCGGGAAGGTATATAAATAAATAAAATATTATATGCATATATTTAGTTATATATATTCATCCATGGTTGGGTTGGGAGTGCTCCTTAGTAGTAACCTTGAAGGGACGCTATAGATATTTCTCTAATGAATTAATATATATATATATATATTTGTTATGTAGGGGGTGAATTCCACCTTATTTATACACACAGGCATTAGCAGTCTTTGTTAAATGATTCAGCTGATCATATCCAACCGACAAATAACAAGAATTACATGACATTGTATATATGTAGCACTCAACAACTCAAATTACAAATTGATGACTTGAAATAGACACATGTGGCGCACAACTCCAGAAGAAACTAAAGTTAGCGTGATGATTGTTTTTAGTTTTTTTTATTATTGTTTTGCTGCTGTTAAACTGGCATTATAATGCGCCTCAACAAAAAAATCTTGCATGAAAGGGCGTAGGCTAACAGGAAAGTCTAGGCCTAGCCTACTCATAATATATCTTAAACAAATAAGTCTTCAGGTTTTTTTTTACATGTGACAGTATTTTTGCCAGAATTACTTTTTAAAAGAAGCGCTGAATGAAAAAACTAGCTTTAGCACATATGCAAAAAATAGGGCCTACTCATTTACGTCCATCTCAACATTTAAGACGGAAGTTGTACGGCCATGCTAGCGTAAAAACGTATCCTCAGTTTAGGATGTTTGAAAGAAAACGCACCGTAATCACTAACAAATTTTTGTCACGTGATATGTGTCGCTGAGCAAGGAAACATGGCGTCTGCATCGACTGATGATAGTTTGGAGACATGGCTTAGTAAGTGTCTTTATTCCACATTCTGCTTAGATGGTTTTGCTATTACGTTGTTTTGGAAGTCGCTTACAACTGATCGCGTTGCTGATTTCGTGATTTGAGACATGCTGTGTTCGCTTTTGACGCCGTACATGTTAAAATTTATATAGCGCTATAATTAGCGACCACTATCGGGTCAAAAACGGGACAGAGCAAGTCAATAATTGGGATTTAATGCAGGATTTGTTGTGTGTGTATGGCATGAAAAGCCTGGGGTTATATTTTGGAGATTAAGTGCAGGGTAGCCTTGATAAGTTTCAGATGAAGATGGTGTTCCGCATTGGGCGTAGTTGTGGGCGTGGAATAAATGGTATCGATCTGGGATGGTTACGATATTTGGTTTGGACAGTGTTAAGTGAAATTAGGTTGGGCATCCTTAATTATTACTGAATAAAGGTGATGGTGTAAAATGCATTCAGTTTGCAAAAGATTTTTGTCATTGCATCAAGTCATATCCATGGTTGACAAGTCAGTTGCTCTTTACAAGCAATGTCTTACAAGTGGTCTAGTTGATGTTACTTACTGATTGTAAGCGACTCATTAATTGTAGAGTAAGTGAAGATGTATTGTGGTTATAATATATTAACATGAAACTTATATTGGCTGTAATTTTGCCGGAACTCATTTCTCTATGGTGCATGCCTCAGGCTTGAATGATGAATAATTGTCATGTGACTTGTTCAATTAATTAATTGAATGAGTGATTATTATCAGTGAAGGAATAATTGATTGGTGTGCATGAAATAGTTGGGTTACTTTGGAGTGTGCATAATTGCATTTCGAGTGATTGATTAATGTCAGACATTGACTTTGTCTTAGGCAGTAGTGGAAAATAATTTATCTGTGCAATATGCTGCATTTGTAACATAACATTTTGTGTATGTTTAATACCTGTTGGAAATCTTTAGAAAAGTTTAAAGTATAGGTGCATGTTTACATGTCTTGAGAATGTGCTTGTACAATCATGTGACTTGGGCGCAAGCATGCCTCAACAAATCCAAATGCAGGACATCTCTTTTCACTTTTTGTAGTGGTTGATCTTTTCCCCTTGAGTAGCATTACTTATCCTGTTTAACCTGAAACTCCTATAGCACTGCTGTATTAACAATGGCCAAGATCTTAATCAATGGTTGGTTCCAAGGGATAAAAATTAGTGAAACTTTCTTCTGATCAATACTATTGATTTGATTCATGTCTTACTCTGGACTTTTACATACATTTTAAGATACATTTAAAAGTTTTATTGTGCATTTTAAGTACAGAAATACTTCACTTATGAATTTTCGTTTGCTGAACAAGTGCATGTGAGGACAGTTTGCATATGTAAAATCAGAGGTAACAGTAATTAAATGCAATGCGAGACTGTTCCAAGAAGTCGTTTAGAACAAGTGGAAAATTGCGGATGCACTAAATGGGCTTAGGTTGATGTTTATCAAGTGCAGCATGAGCCAATGAGCACAATAAATAAGGCCCCAACGGATTCAAGACTGTAATGTAGAGCCTCCTGATGTATGCCATGGCAGTGTTTGCAATTGAGGCGCGTGTGGTCTTCATACATTATGTATTCGATCTTCCTTGGTTATCTTCAGTGCAGTGCAGTAAATTCACAGTGTGAGCAAGTGATATATTTCTTCCATAATTGCCATTACATTCGAATATTTTGGTGCATTGACTATAAATAGTTCATCAACCTTTCGTTTGCACTAAGAATATAACAACTATTCTAGAATTAATTATTTAAGGTAAGACAAAATGTGTGCTGTGTTCTGCTGCAGACAAGGCGGCCAATCCTCTGATGAAAGAAGAGGATTGGGAAGCAATCGTTGGATTCTGCGACCAGGTGAACAAGGAATTGGAGGGACCTCAGACGGCCGTCCGTCTCCTCATACACAAGATCCAGTCTCCTCAGGAGAAGGAGTCAATCCTTGCTCTCACGGTAAGAGATCCATCCTTAGTCTTCCTCCCGCCCTGCGAACGGCTGGCTCAGTTGACTCCTTCAAATCTGGACTCAAGACTCATTTATTCCTTAAGACCTATCCTGCTGTGTAGTTTAGTATGTGAGGCGCCCTTGTGACGGCATGGCTGTGTTACGGCACCATAGAAATCGTCATTGTTATTATTATTATTATTATTATTATTATTATTATCCTCTCAGAGACATTAGATATTGATTCTCGTGGTTTGGGAGTCACTCCTCTGCCCTCGTTGTAAGAGATACCTCTTTGATAAATTGCTTTGTGTTATTTGAGACAGGGTTTAAATTTAAAGGGAGTTTTTAGAACTGCACAACCAGGAATTTGTGATCTAGTGTGTCCTTTGGCCCGAAAATTTCTGACAATCTTTTTTTAGCTTACCCCTCCTCCCCCCAAATGTAGCCTGTTTTTTCGCTGCACAACCCCTTCGTTTCATTCTGGTCCTCTGTGGTAAATTAGCCCATATCTGCTGACAGTGGCGTTTTTTCATGATTTTCACTGCACAAGTTTGCTTTTACAACTGCAAAAATTCATTTACAACTGCACATTTTGTACAACTGCACGTAAAAAGCCATGGTTTTGGAGTCACTCCTCTGCCCTCATGGTGATAAAATTGCCTTGCAGTGAACCGTGATTCCTTTTGGTAATGTCGAAGTTTCCATTTGCTCGCATGACAGGAAGCCATCTTAGGGCAGGAAGCAGGCACTTCCTTCTATTATTGTAGACATTGTTCTCAACAATGCCTACATTATTAGAGGACTGCCTTGTGTTGCCTACAGTGGAATTCTGCCCTAAGATGGTTTAGGATATGGATCAAAATGTATTGACAGTGTTGGAACCATATGTGTAATATTATCTTCAAGTGCCATGCAAGTCTCTATGGTAAAACAAAAATAGCATTGTCAATAGATTTTCTATCTGTGCATAAGAATTTCATATAAATGTGTGACAGTATGGCCCAACTATTGGTTTGGTGTCACATGAACAGGTTTGAACCAGGAACTGCTCTGCAGGAAGACACTCGGCCTTAATCTGCTGCTTATAGTCATGTGTTAAAATGCCCTGTTTGTGTGGCTGTCAATCATGCTGAATATTATATGCAGATGGAGACTGAATGGACTATGAACTCTTGAAAATTCACAGAGGGGCAAAGTCTCGCATATATTGAGACTCAAGTTTCAACTAATATTTGAGCGGTTTTGATAGCGCATTTGGCATATCAGTCTGTTGATATCAGTTGGAGTGATGGTATTATGAGAAGTAATGTGATAATGTGATTATAAAGTTGACCTACTTAGTACTTACATGTATGTATTGTATGTGTGCAATGTACATGCAAATAGAAACATGACCTACTTGTATTGTGAAAATGACCTGCTTGCATATAGTGTGTACAGCGAAAAGATGAGTTCTGACACCAATTACATTGATGTTCCATAGGTCGTTAAAAAAGGCAGGCAGGTCTCATGACTTGAATGTAAACTTAGTAAACCCCAGGGGAGTTCAGTGGATCATGTCCTATTTTTCTTAGTTATTCCTTTAGCCAGAAGTAGATGTTCTAAGCCAAGGATCTTCCACAAGAGGACTTGCTCTGTACTTCATGCTTTATAATGTTGTCTGAAGTTCTACTGCTTAGTGACACAAAGGTTTTCATGAATAGACAGCTTTGCCAGGGTAGTCACAAAGAGTCCGCTGCTGTCATTGATTATAGCCAAAGCTGCTACCAAATAGGCAGTCATGCCACACACAATCATTTTGCAATAAAATAAATGGGGTCAGACTATGATAATCCATGTGGAGTTGGAGTGTGATAAAAGACTTTACTCCGAAACACTAAGAAAAACTATGCGGTTGAAGCCCCTCAACCCCTGACAATTCGCACCCTGCCATTCTATGTAAACAGTCAAGGGCTGTCATTTTTCCTAAGGCTTGCGTAAAATACATGAAGTGATGCTAGTGACCAATGATCGAAACCACTTATTTCAGATGCACTGAAAAATCTCTTTAGCATGATGCATCCTTGTTTTAGACATAAAAAATTTACAATGATATAACATACAAATGAAGTTGTAGGACATTATCCCCTGGAGATTGTTTCCCCCAGGGGACGATATCCATTTGCAGCAAATAAATAGTCAATACTGTTTGTAGTAAAATGAGCTCAGTATGCGGGTGTACTTTTTGTATTCAAAATCTTTGTGAAAATGACACATGTATTCGAGTTGTTTTAGAAAGTTGTCCTAAGATCCTTACTCATCACTTTACTCACTCCCTGCTTGTAGTGATTTTTCAGCAGTTGAATTGTATAAATTGTCAACCATGTTTTTGGTTCTGCTAGAACTTTAGAAGAATTAATTTAAGTCAGAACTTCTTTTGTATTGTTTTTGAAGACATTGGAGGCATGTGTAAAGAACTGTGGCAGACGGTTCCAACAGGAAATTGGAAAATTCCGATTCATCAACGAAATCATAAAAGTCGTTTCCCCAAAGGTATTGTCTAGATACATTCAGGTAATTTAGTGATGCCACTAACCACAGCTTCCCAAATTCTAATCTCAGTGTTTATTTTGAAAATGAAGTTGATGTGGAGCGTGGTGGACACTGGTGGTGTAGTGGTGGGTTCGTTGCCACGGTGGCTTATGGCTGGAAGGTTCCAGATTCGAATCCACCTCAATCCTTAGGCAAGTACTTCACTTGCAATTGCTCACGCACGTTGGTGTTAAACTCTGTGCAGTGTTAGTGCTGTAGTGGGGAGCACTTCTGAGTAGTGGTTTTTCTGAGCAGTCACATCCCATTATGCATGTGTACCTGAAAGGTGTTGAATGCAATTTCTGACAACAGGGGTAGAAACCTATAGACGTCTTTTGTTGGAAGCTGCGTTCATTGTGTGTTGTCCAGGTAGCTGAACCTCTGGGTGGCTACTGTTGAATCGTGACCATGCTTCATATGAATACAGCTGAGATGGGATTGTTTCAATGATTGCCTAATGCCTATAATTGTGTTTCCACGCCTTACCGTGCTTTGTAATTGTTTCATAGTTAGAGCTACATATGGCAACTGTTGTGTCTTTGAGAATCCTTAGATCTGCATGCCCATTGTATCTAGTCAGTCAATGATTTTCGATAGTATCTGTGGCATCTGTAGTGTTTCTGTGAATGTTAGTGTACATAGGAAAATGTGTTGTTGATTACTTGTAGTATCTTGGTAATCACATGTCGGAGAAAGTGAAGCAGAAATGCATCGAGCTGTTGTACAGTTGGAGCCAAGTATTAACACATGAGCCGAAGATCAAAGAAGCTTACCAGATGCTACGGAGGCAGGGAATCGTCAAGCAGGATCCGGTGTTTGTTGATCAGGTGAGATGCTACACAGGCATACTATCCTCAAACCGTATGACCTACATATTTTTTTTGTTTTTATAGCCGAATTTTGATATGAGTCATTTCTCTTGTTTTTATGCAAAAGTCAAGGTCTGGTTTTTATTATTTGATGAAGTACTGACATATTTTATGGCCACACTGTGCAAATCGTGTTTTATTTCATACTAGATTTTGGAACCCGGCTTCGCACGGGGAGTTTAGGGGTTTCGCTGCCCCCCCCCCCCCCCCCCAGTCCGAAGGTGGCCATTTCATAGTTTAAAAATATCGGGCTAGCACGGTCCGTCCACGGGGACCATTCAAACGGGAGAGCGGTGGAGAATCTCACCCGATCAAATTCATTGAAAAATGAACGAGAAAGGCCGCTATATAAAACCGATTTACATTAGCATTTCTTACCTTCCGATATTCAGCTCACATTGGACATCGTTATTTAATAAATATAATTGCAAATCAGTTTACTACATTATGTTATTATCGCCATAGACCACGTGACGTCTCTACGGTTAGAGATGACGTAAGCATTACGTACGTCGTCAAAAGAAATTAAATTCAGCCTACGGCAGACCTGACGTTTCAGAAATAAACCCAGGCTTCCTTTTAAAAAAAATCCAGAAAACCCATACTATTTGTGTAAGCGATTCTAAAATAAACCCAGATTTTGCTTTTAAAAACCTGAAACCCAGACGAAGGTCTAAAACCAGATCTAGTTTAAAAATCCCAACTGTGGCATCACTGCTGCTCACAAATAAATTTCAAATTTAAAATATTTCCCCATATCGCTTTTTCTTTAGATTTCTATCACATATTCTTTAGTCTATTTCAAAACTTTTCGTGCAAAAATTTGCTTGCTATAGTAAATGAGCGGGTTTAAGACTTAATTATCGTTGCAGCGTGGCCTAGGACTGTTAATGACTGGTTAATTGCGTATGAATTGCGTGTAAGTTTCCATATCGAAACTTAAAATGTCGATAACTCTGGTTTTAAAGTGAATTGAGAGCTGACAATAGTCACGATGACTTCCAGATTCGCATAAGAAGAATAAAAATATTATTTCGTCATTGACATCGGTTTGGCTTAAAAGTCTTTGACCGGGGGAACTTTGCGCACAACGGGAGATCACCACAGAATGAACTTTGCCTTATGGTTTACGATAATCAATGTTGCACTTTCAAGTGCTGTACATTATTGACAGAGTACTTTGTGGACTTGACATTTGGAGTTGTTTTCTGTTTTGTGGCTGCAGACGTTAGAAGCGCCCCCTCCACCACCAGAAAGAAATTCCATCTTTGATGACGATGAAAAATCTAAAGTGAGGGAATGTTTTATCTCTGCTTGTCAGAAATTTAACATGTAATCCAGTCAACATATAAGTGACTATCCATCCATCCTTCTTCTGAATTGGTTATGCATATAGATTGAGTTACATGTTGCTGTTGAAATAGCAGGCAGTGTTTTGAAAATTGTTACATATTATAATTGCGATAAACTATTTTAGAGTACATGGTGATTTATTCATGTTATTTTTTAATATGTTTGACATAGCAATTGATTTCTTAATGTTGATAAATAGAATAAGTTATTGGAAGTTGAGTTGTATGGTAATGAAAGATTGTTTATGTGTTTGCTTCCAGTTGTTGTCACGTTTGTTGCGAAGTAAAAATCCCGAAGATCTCCAGGCTGCCAACAGGCTGATAAAGAATATGGTCAAACAGGTTGGTAGGACAGTTCATTTACTTGTTTGTCGATGATCTTGCATAGGACAGTTTACAGTTGGTGTACTCATTTAAAAAAAAAGACTGGTGAAGGCTTTGATAATACTGACAGTATTATATGGTTGTGAGACATGGACAATGACCAAGAAAATGAAAAAAAGATTAACGCATGTGAGATGTGGATTTGGAGGAAGATGCAGAGAATATCTTGGAAAGAAAAAAGGACAAATGAGTGGGTGTGCACAGAAATTGGTATCGATATGGATGAGTCGTTACAACAAACAGTGCTAAGAAGAAAGTTGGTTTTCTTTGGTCATGTTATGCGTTCAAATGGTTTGGAGAAAGATATGATGTTGGCATGCGGAGAGGGAAGGAGAAAACAAGGGCGACCAAGGAAAAGGTGGTTGGACGAGGTTCAAGAAACAACAGGAATGAATCTGGAACAACTAAGAGAAGCGACATCAGAAAGAAAACAATGGAGAAGGCTGGCCTTGACGATCGCTAGAGTTCAACGAACTGACAGCACAAGGTGACTCATTTTCTTGCCTAGTGCAGGAAGAACATATCCCAGACTTACCTCTGCACTCCTGGCTGTTGATGTTTGTCAGTGAATGACATTGTTCTGTTCAACTTCTATGGCATTGTTCTGTTTAATTTCTATGACATTGTTCTGTTCAATTTCTATGGTATTGTTCTCTTCAATTTCTATGGTATTGTTCTGTTCAATTTCTATGGCATTGTTCTCTTCAATTTCTGTTGCATTGTTCTCTTCAATTTCTATGGCATTGTTCTCTTCAATTTCTATGGCATTGTTCTGTTTAATTTCTATGGCATTGTTCTCTTCAATTTTTCTGGCATTGTTCTGTTCAATTTCTATGGCATTGTTCTCTTCAATTTCTATTGTGCAGTAATCAACTGTCGATTGTTTGTAGGATGCCGAAAGAACGGAGAAAGTGTCGAGGCGAGTGCATCAGTTGGAGACGGTTTCAAACAACGTTAAGCTGCTGTCCGAAATGCTGAACAACCACCAGCCAGACAGCTCAACAGAATCAGACAGAGAAATCATGAAGGCAAGGAGTCATGCGGCTTCACTGCTAGTCGTCCTGTCCCTGTTCATGACCATTATTTATTTTTCTTTATCGATTTTCTGGCAAATGGCAGAAAGAGTCGTCTCTAGCGGTTTGACTCCGGCCATTGAGCCAAAATAAATTTACGTGATCTTGTGCTTTTTTTTATCGGGATGGATCGATGCTTGCCTGAATGCATGTGTAGATTCCTTGACATTTCGTATAGAGCTATTTAACTCTTTAATGCCGAGATGGTAGTAAATGGTATGGGAAATCTTATACCCTCCGGCATTAAAGGGGTAAGGACCTATCAATAACATTTCTAAATTCTAATGCTGAAGTGCCACTATGTATGGTTGCAAAAGTAGCATTGTGTATGCGTGAACTCCGCCACTGGTTTGTTCTCTGTCAGTGCCACACCCAAGCCTTGATAAAGGAGGAGGGCGACACTAATCATCTTTGATATGGCAGTGTCGTTAAACTCGTAACAAGCAGTGTGGGTGCCGATATATTTCAGGACTTTGTCATTCATCTTGTGACCGCCTTCTGTCTTTAATCTTAGGAGTTGTACGACAATTTGGAGAAGCAGCGTCCGAATCTTTTCCGTCTGGCAAGTGACACGGATGAAAACGATCCAACTGGAATTAGTAAGTTCATGTTGCTTGCCTCGGTTAACCCTTTAGTGCCGGAGGGTATAGGATTTCCCATGCCATTTACTACCATCACGGCATTAAATGGTTAAGAGACTGTGGTTATGCTGTAGTTTACTTCACATTTCTGGCCTCATATAAGTGAGTAATTTCTACAAAGACTGGACGCATAAAAAACCTGAAACGTTCAATAGAGTGGAAATGGTGCTTCACGTGGAAGTCCAAAGATGGACATTCAAGAGGAAGGAGCGCCGCTTGTGGCTGCTTAGCGGATTGGCGCCCTTGTAACGGCATGGCTGTGTTACGGTGCCATAGAAATTGTCATTGTTATTATTATTATTATTATTATTAGAGATACATCTTTGCTGATCACATGAATTTGCCGAGGAGAGAGAGACAGAGGTACGGAAAGACATAAACACAGTTAGGGAGACCGACAATTAATTATTGGTGGAGCATTAGTTCTGTCTTTATTTATTTATTTTTTATTAGCGAAAGGTTAGTTGTGACATCAATAGTTTACTGTGTGATAAAATACAACGTTGGCAATCAAATCAAAATCAACGTTGGCTTTATAGAGGTTTTGTCAAGGATGGTTGTTGTTTTTAAAGCGGACATTTTGAAAGCTAACGATGAAGTTGCGACAGTGATGGCGCTCTACAACCAGGTCATCAACAACGCAACTGTGGCCAACCTTCTGGAGCCAGGACCAAAAACAGGTTTGGTTGAGTGTTTTTAACGCAATTGTAGTTTTGGTCAGTGTAAACTTGAAGTTTGTTGTATATAGAAGAACAGACTGCAGTTTCCTTCAGTTTTGTCCCACAGCTGGAAAGTAATGTGTAAATCTGTGACTTATTCTAATCCAATCAGTCTCATGTGATCTGATCTCATTGAATCTAATCAATCATCAATCAATCAAAATTTATATAGCACCCTTCAAGGTACCTACTCAGAGGCGCTCCCGGCCAAGATCAAGCGAAAAAATCAGTCTGACCTTATCATTTACTCAGTAATCAATCAAATCTAATCATCTGCTCAGAGTGTATGTAATTTAATTTATGTATCTAATCAGAGCCGATCAGATTGAACATATATAAATTTACGTCTCCTCTGTTTCAGCTTGCTTAGGCTGATGTGGCATAACTTTTCGTTTCTATATAAGTGAAAATCTAATTTAAATGCTACCATATCGATGGAAATGAGGACTTCACTAGATGATTCTAGCGCTCATTCACATTCAAGTAGATTTGTACTGATTGACATAAATTTGTTTTTTGCAACATGTGCACTGGTAAAAAAATAGCTCTGGGTGTTGTTTTTACTCGATAGAAAAGCCGTCGTTTCTAACAGATCTGGAATCGCTGTCGAATTCTGCCTCCGCATCTTCATCGTCTCACTTCAAGCTCAACACACAGAGCTCGCTGCTCGATGAGCAACTTCTCTCACTTGGTCAGTCAATATGCAATGTATGCATGCATCAGAAAACTTGCATTGTGACTTTTAAGTTGCTCACATAGAATTGTGAATATGTTAGAATTTGCTGGATGCTAGATCTTGTGCCTGAAATGTTATTTAGAACTCTTGTTTTACATGAGAAGCTAGTAATAATTATATAATTAATTATTATCGTATTATTATTTTATGTGACGCGTGCATTGCTGTGCAAGGTTGCACTCGAATGGGACTCTCAGGCGCGGATAGTCAGCCACCAGAGGAAGATGCAGTTAGATGATTTTCTCTGTGCTGCTATTTCAGCAGCAGCAGCCCTGTGGTCATGGCAGCTCTGACTCTGCCAAGGTGTCAATGACAGTAGCATTCCAGGCCAGACATTCCTCCCTCCCCCCCATGAGAAATGCCTTATTATTGTTATTGAGTGATGTGTATGTCGTGGCTAGGGCTGGAGAGCAGTGGAACAACGAACGGCCTTGGTTCAGCATCTTCTGAGGCATATGGCAACCACTCAGATGAACTGGATGACATCTTTGGACCAGTTAAATCAGCTGATGCCGTATCCACAGCCTCATCATCCTTCTCATCTTCCTTGTCATCAGTAAGTTAAATCTTGCAGCGCGTCTGACAGTGTCTTAGAAGGTTGTATGTTTAACACAATTGTACATCAGATATGTGTTCCAGTACTGTACCTAGATTATTATAGGTGCATACATTACATATATCTTTGTTTTGAGTAAGTTTGTATACATTTTGCCTGATTACAATGATATACTGAGTGAATGTGCTCTGATCAATTTCATTTTAGTGTGCAGCTGTGTAAATGTGTTCTAATTTCTTCACTTCTCCATGAATGCGTTCTTTGACCACGCCACCACTGCTGATGTTGATTCTTCATCTTTTCTCTGTGTGTTTTTGGTGGTCACCATTTGCATGAATTGCTTCTCTTGCTTATCAGCAAGTCTAATGTCATCTGCAGATCTCAGGTTCTTGATCTTGTTTTGGTAAACTGAGATTCTTACATGCATACAAATATTCGTTGATATATGTACTGTGCATACAAATTTGCACAAGTGTGACCGTCTGCTGAAATGATATATTTTATAGGACCTTCTTGGCGTGTCTCGTGGAGCACAGACGTCGTCTGGTTTTGGCGCTGCCCCTGCGTATAGTATGCCGCCATCCATGTCTTCGTCATCATCCGCTCCTCACGGAACGCTTAAGACTTCGTTTCCAGCTCCTGCGTACACCGGCAGTGCCGGTATATTCATGGCACCGATGTCCACAACTGCTGGAAGAGTGGATCTGATTCCGACTGGTCCTGGCGTGAAGACCACGTTCGCTGCAGCGCCTCCTCTCATGTCGACGTTACCTCAGTCGACGACGGGTGGGGGTGGTGGGGCGGGGCATCTCTCAAAGGATTTCTCGGATCTATTCAGGCCAGCGAGTACAACATCGGATGCCAGCATCCTGCTCGGAGGTACGCAGTCTCTGTTTATTCGTTTCCAGTTCTAAGTGGAACGATGCTGTGAGACTTGAAAAATCTGCGGAGAATAAAGATCTTTATTGATTGTGAGCAATTGTAATTGGCGACCAGCATTTATGTTGGAGGATCGATGTTTTAAATTATTTACTTGTGTGTTATTTCATTCATTCATTGGAGAATTTGTGTAGCACTTCTTCAAGGAAACTACTCAGAGGTGCACCTGAGTCCTTACTACAGCTTGGCCAAATAGAACGGTTTTCAAGTACTTATGGAATGTAATGTATCAGAGTGTGATCTAGCGCACAGCTGCAGCTCATGAAGGAGGCCATTTCATGTCGTCGGGCCATTCACAGAGAAAGTTTTGCATGATGGAGGTACGAGAAAATGGGACTGAGAAGTGAGAGCGCTCCCCTTCCAGCTGAGCATATCCATTTTTTTATTGCGAACATTTAGTAGAGGTCAACATTTTATTCAGAGATAAGAAGTCTAGGTTCTTGTATTTGTTTAATTATTATTGCTTTATTTTCTTGTTCTTATGTACATATTTATTGCGAATAGTTGCATTGTCCCATGCAATATCCTGTCAGTTTTAATGATGATCATGTTTCTTGTTTGTAGGAGCGGAAATTGGTCTTCAGTCGACTACGACAGCTAACACGAAAACATCTTCTGCCGGATTTGACTACCTAAACGAATTGAGTCGATCTCTACTCGAACAGAGTCTCACAAACAGTGGACTCAAACCGTACCAACCAGCACCGTCAGTTCTCTTGTCTGTTTTCTATGAAATGTGATTTTTAATTCAGTTTCATATTGAGTCACAACCAGCTTGTCAAGATATTTACTTTAATCGTGTGGTCATACGTAACCTGTAAAATTCGTATGTGCGAAGGTTGTACATTTAGCTGTATGTAATGTTTTCGTATGTTTAATTTTCTTAGATCAGTAATAAATTGATTGTAATTGGTTAACAAACTTTTGGTGACACTTGAGATGCTTTGTGTAATTTTTTTCCTGACTTGGTGTGCTTGTTGCTATTAGAAACGGACCAATAAAATTGATTGAATTGAATTTAGAAAAAAACATGTTTTTACATTTGCCGTAACTAGATTTTGGGATTCCATTTCTACATCTTCTCCTTCTGCTAGACTTGTTCTGTCTGTCATTGACATATACAGATCTTCTGTATGTTCATACATGATTATGGGTTGGTTTTCGTGTTCCATCAATAACATCCTTTTTTGCATACCCCGCAGAATAACTTGTCCGTGTTTTTGCTGTACAGCCCTGTACCTAAGATCCCATTGAACCAGTTGACGAAGGCTGCAACCATAGCAACGGCAACTTCGTCAACCTCTGCAGCCTCCTCCTCCAGTCTGTTGTCATCTTCTGTACAACCTTCTCAGTCGCCAATTGCGACGCCTCCCCTCTCGACGTCCGGCACTCCATACAAACAGACGGACGCAACTGGATCAGCAGCGATGGATGGAAAGGATGGTCCAACGACGGAAGCAAAGTCTTTGGCGGACATCTTTGTTCCTTTGGAGACTATTCAACCTGGTAAATGTTAATTTTACGTTAATTAATATTTAATTCATTGTCTGTTTTGTTTATCCTATGTAAATGGTATCTGTTTGGAGGGCAAAGAAAAAAATTGTTTTTATTGTATGTCTACTAAAAGTCATAATTATATAGTTTCTTTTTGGTCAAACCAGTATTGGTTTATAAATGTTATCTGTAACAAGCTGATTTTTTAGTTTATCTAACCCAAATTTGAGTTAATTTATTTAGTTAAAGCTTATTTAGTTTAGGATTTTAGTTTAGAGTATTACAAGCCCATTTGGTTTTGGTAAGAATTCATTGTTTTTGTAGTTCAACCTGAAATGGCATTTCCAAGGGAAATCCAGTGTGGGTTTCATGTTCGCAAACCACTGTGGCCTGCTGATAATATTTAACGTGACGAATACAATGTATGGTTGTCACAATGTTGTGATGGTGTTGTCGTGTTGTTTAGGATCACAGGCGCCACTCGTTGCCTACGAGAAGAACAACGTGAAGATCGTTTTCCACTTCGGTAAAGATCGGCCGCGACCTGACGTCCAGGTCGTCGCCATAACGACGATGAGCACTTTTACAAGTGCCATTAAAAATTTCAACTTCCAGGCTGCTGTTCCTAAGGTTGGCTTGCGTCTATACTTGCCTGCTTCGGAAAATAATTTGGCATTTATGCTAGCTGTACTTGATTCTATCAAACCACACTATTGTGCTGTGTTATTATGTCAGTGTTGGCTATTTGCGTAGCTTTTGGTTGTTATTAAGGCTGTATAATTTTTTTTGGGATTAATTAGTTAATTGATTGCTTAAATTAATTTTTAGTGATTTATCAGAGATTGCTTTGATGGGTGATCATGTGTTTGGAATTCTATTAAGCCTTCATGTTGTCAATGAAATCTTATTAAAAAGTCATATAGGGTATGATGTTTCAAAAGTTATCTTGTGGTTGAATCTGCACCTCGGCTGAATTATGCATTGACGTGAGGATAGTTCTGTAGAGGAGTGTTAGCAAATGTGTTACCTATGCTATTGCTAATTTCTGTGCTGTAGGTGATGAAGATTCAGCTGCAGCCGGCTTCGGCAACTGATCTGCCTGTGTACAACCCGATCCTTCCTCCATCAGCCATCACTCAAGTGATGCTCATCTCTCACCCGCCTCACGTAAGTCAGTCAGCCGCCTATCTACCTGGAACCCCCATTTAATTACCTGTCCTGGTTGTCTTCTTCAAGCATTATCTGCTTTTATGCTTGCTTGTTGTTGTGATATGTTGTTGGTTTCCTTCCTAAAATGCTGTTTCCATGTTTGGACCATAGACAAGAAGGCTTTAATGGCAGGACTGCATCTTGGGGGCTTTTGTTGGTAGACACGGTTCATTACTTAGCAAAATTTTATTACTGTGCGTTTTTGACTCTCCATGTCTTACCTCAACTCATGTCATAGTTTAGCTTGACTTTTTTTTAACATTTCCTTGTCTGACATTGCTTTAAAGCTTATGTTGTCTTGCTCTATCTTACTTGATGTTGTTTTAACTGGGCTAACATCGATTGCAATTTTTAAGCTACTTTAAAGGAACTATATGAAATATTTGGATTTTACATAGCCTAGGCTTACTTAGCTACCGCTGCTACCCTTACTTTTTTTTTCTTACCTCTCACCTTGCATATAGGGTTATCGAATACTGCAGTAAATGACCTTTCATTAACTGGCATAATTTTAGCTGGACTAGCATTAATTAGCTCTGTCTAGACCTACTTACTCACTTGGCCTTATCCTGCTCACCTAACCTGAACTTACTTTAAATTGATATTGCTTGTGCAAAACATTGTGGTAGCCGTGATGAGACACTGTTTCGGTTTCACGTTGCAGGAGAAAATTCGCCTAAAATTCAAGCTAACGTATTCGATCAACGACGCAATCACGACGGACGTCGGTGAAGTGGAAGACATTCCGATCGAATGATTGCGGCGATGACGATTCTATTATGTTAATTGAATGAAGGGACGATTGTCATTATCATCATCATCATCTTTTTCATCATCATCATCATCTTTTTCATCATCATCATCATCTTTTTCATCATCATCATCAACATCTTTCTCATCATCATCGTTGCATCATTCTGATCTGTGGCTGTAGAGACATTATGCTTGAGGATTCACGCATTGCAGGGCAACTGGCGCATTTAGGTTGAACGACAATGATATGTGCAAGATGCGTTGCGTTGGCATAGGGAACGTTCAGCTACAGGAGGTTTGTCTGTAAGAGGTGGTTTAACCCTTTACCCGTTTGCCCCGAGAATATCTGCTGAAAACACAGGCTTAACGGGAAAATGAACGGGTAAAGGGTTAATCTGCAGCAAGTTTGCATGCTAGGGATTAAAATGCAGCAGCGGTTCAAGTTGAACGTATAAATGATTAAATTACGGTAATTGCTCTCTCTGTCCATGTCTGCTTACTTTTGCATTCTTCAGTGATGTGTTGTTAACCCTTTAATGCCGAGATGTGGTATGGGATCCTATACCCTCCGGCATTAAAGGGTTGATGCGTAATTTCCAGGCGTATGCTTCCAAATGGCAAAGTTGCTCCTTGCTTTGCTGGTTGAATAAAATGATGGAAATTCTTATGCAGCAGTGATCAGAATTTTTTCTTGTCGGACGTTGACACCTATGGTCGACCATTTACATACTTACTGCATGCACACGTCTGTAGGTTTATACGCAACCTTTTAGGTACTCTCATTTATAAGGACATGAAAGTGCGCCTCTGAATTTTGGTAAATTCCAGTTGTATGTGTGTATATATCATTTAATAGAGCACTTTCTAGGTGCCACTTGAAAACGCAGTGCTTAATAGGTAACGAACATATGATGATATGATTGGACCAACTGTCGCATGTGCGTTTTGCTTGAGGTGTGTAGTAAACGATTACGTTGTATCATGTGACGTTGGTGTAACTACAGTGATGTTGATGCAGTACTGAAAGTTTATAACATGTCTACCCAAGTATCAAGATTTATTTCTCTTATTTATTTGACTGCACTTCCTTTATGGTATCAAAACAATATGTTCTTTTGATGCGTATTAGAAGCAGATGTAGTGTTTTGGTTAAGAATTTAGGTAACTCTTGGATCGATGGAGGGGAGAGAGGGGTGATAAGTACGTCCAGCTGAACAGCGAATAGTCGCTTTATTTGGAAGTATGAACCCTCTCAAATACACGGCGCCGTAAGGAGGATATCAGAGCTCTGTTGCTTCTGCTGGATATTGAATGCTAATGTGTCTTGTGAGATTGACAGTTTATAATAATGATAGTAATAATGACAATAACATTATGATGACGATGGTGCAGTTGTTGCGTGGTCGTCATGGTGACAGGTTGCTTAAGCGTTTTCTCTCTCTCTCATCACTAATCGAGTAATAGGGACGGTCTGTTGTTTGTGCGTGCATATGTACCTTGTCATATGTAGTTCCTTTAAGCATTATGAAAGTGCTGTATATATATATGGTCTTGGTGCTGAAGTGGCCATTTTGCTTCTGGACTTCAAGTCCAAGTCGTCTTATAAGAACGACAGTTTCTTGGTTGTGTGTGTCGTGTGTCTGGTTATTTTTTTACGAGTTTTGCAAATTCATCGTAAAACTTGTAGAGCAGTGTGTTCATTATTCTCTGGAAGAGTTTGGAAATGTTATGAATTGTCTTGAGATGAACTGTGCTTCGTAAAGTCTGGTCTTGTTGTTTGAGATTTATGGTGGTTTATTCAGACTGAGTGCAACGACGGTCCTTTAAACTCTGTGCCTGAGGTTCTGTTCCTGGTGCGACTATTGAACCTGGCAAATGTTATTATACCCCAGTGACTAATGATATCTGAGGTTAGTGATGTGAGCGTGAAATATTTCATTTGAAATATTTCATTTCTGACAGTTTTTTTTGAAATATTTCAACGCCAAAAAAACCGTTTTTTTTACATGTATGTTTTTTTTACATCTCTAGTTGACGATGACAACAAAGATGATGACATGGACGATGATGAATAACAATGAGGAAATCTTGTAACTGACAGATTTTAGCAGTATAATTACTATTAATGATGGTTTACTCTGTCTGACTGATAGTACTATAATACTATTTATGTTTGTGTTCTAAGTTCTATTCTTAGAACTTTTTGTAAAAACATTTTTGCCGGATTATTATTGAGTCTAGTTGACATAGTATTTGTGATTTATAATTTGTCTTGTAAAGTCACTAAAGTGTTTCGAATTCTATACGATTGACTGTGTCCTAGGCTAGCAGAATTTAGCTAAAATCACATTTACTTCATTTATGACAAAACAAGTGATTAATAATAAATGTTAAGCATAACAATGAACAATAACATCTACTTTATTAGATCAAACTGTAATTTGTGACATTTGGTGAATAAAACATGTTTTTCAACATAAATTATAATGTAACTCTCATAAAAGTCATTCTTAAAAACAGGTAATTAGAAATAAATTGAGTATCTCGAGGATGGTCAGGCCAAAAAAAATAAATGTTGTGTTTCCCGCAACAGAGCTAAAAAAAATTGGGTAGGTAGGTCGGAAAATTTTTGGGGGGGGTAAAATATTTTTATGCAGTGACTATCCGAAAAAGTATACCCACTAGTCTTTTTTGCACAATGGTACACACTGCAACAAAGTACGTGTTCTAAGCAAGTATAAACTGCCTTTTTCCTGACTGTCTGCACCTAAAACTGCTCTAGAAAACAGTCCTGTTAATTTCATTTTGTTGACGTCTTTTATGTTATGTCAATACAAATGTTAAAAAAATTTGTAAAAAAATTCTTAAAAATATTTTTTTTATTAACATTTTTTCTAAAATAAAATTATTTTACAAAATTATTTGAGTCGCGGCTATAAAAGAGGGTCGGTCGGGTTACCGGAAACACAACATTTTTTTCTTTAGGCCTCATCACTAACACAATAATGCATATAATATGTAATATGAGAAATAAATAAACTGTTATTATGGTTGTAATTAGTTGTAAAATGTAAAGAAAAAAATAATTTCAAATGTTTCAAAGAAAACTGAAATATTTCAAATAAAACTGAAATATTTCATTGAAATATTTCAACGCCAAAAAAAACATGTTTTTTTACATCTCTATCTGAGGTTATTAATTTCCAGTTGTAGAAAATCATTATATTTGTTGGGTCTAGGGCTCTATGTCCTGCCTGTCTGCATGCCTTGGAAATGGAACAACACCTGACTTACATCCAGTAAGAAGATGGTGTTAGCTGTAGGTGATGAAGGATCCGGGCATTTCTGAGAGGTGCTGTACTTTAATTATGCATATATACATTCATGCTGGGTACATGCAATACGTGTATTGCAGCAGATTTAAAAAATACATGACTTGAAAGTCAACAAGGATAGGCTCTGTTTTGATAGTGACACATTCACTTATGCTTGCATATAATTATCTGATCATTGATGTGGTGCTTTAAGAGTCTGTAGAGGCGCTGTGTAGTCGGTGCGAGCAGTGGACCATATACGACCGCTTATCTGCCACCTTCTGGACCATTTCTGTTGCCTTTCTGTTGAGTCGTTTTGCTTTTGGTGTTGCGTAGGCCGTCGTGACCTTGAAAGGTCATTGCCTGCATGATCGGTGTGATATGTTTTTGCGTTTCTCGTGTTTAGACTGCATCAATGTCTGTAAAAAATAGGTTCATGGGAAGAAGCAACGTTCAGGTACTGTGCGTTGTATGCGATGTTCAGGTACTGTGCGTTGTATGCAATGTTCAGGTACTGTGCGTTGTTTGCAATGTTCAGGTACTGTGCGTTGTATGCAATGTTCAGGTACTGTGCGTTGTATGCAATGTTCAGGTACTGTGCGTTGTATGCAATGTTCAGGTACTGTGCGTTGTATACAATGTTGACGTACTGTGCGTTGTATGCAATGTTCAGGTACTGTGCGTTGTAATGGTTTTCGATGTTTCTGCTGTGAACATGATTTGAGAGGAGCTGTCTAGTGTTCTATTCGAACTCGGTCTGTACAACTTTGGCTTCAAGCTGCAAAGGTTGATCAGATTTTGTTTTAATTGTGTTTCTCGTAAATGAAATTTAAATTTGTCAAAAATAATGTTTTGGCAGGTTTCGTTTGAGTTGTGACTAGGATTTTGTTGGAAGTTTAACACGTTGACCACCTACTATGAGTTAACTCGTAGTACTGCCAGTCATTTAACATGGCGTGTAGGCGGTCAATGTGTTAACTGCCCAGCAAAAAGCTTATGAATTAATTTTTGCAACAGATGACTTTTAATATAAGCTGTAAAACTAATGAGTGTTTTTTTATAATGAGCAAAGACTTGGAGGACATTGGTTTTTGATTGCACTTGTTGTATAATTAAGGCCATACTGTTGTCCAAAAAAGGAATTTGTGTTGTCTTTAACCAATGCAGCAGGGTTTCACTCGCTAGTACTTTGGTCTTCGGAACCATTTCGGATGGTAAGTCTGAGTGTATTTATGTTTTTGTATCTGATCATTTATATAGTGCATTTTTCATGACCTCTGCCTGCACGGCCAAATGCATGCATTGCAGTTATGGTGTGTGGCACTGGTCCTGCCTTGCTTTGTTGTGGATATTGTTTTGCAAAGGGGGATGAGTTTTTGAAATATGTTTGAGTAAGAAAAAGGCAGTCAGATAGATGATGGACTGACATTTTCCGAGAGAGAGAGACAGAGAGAGAGAGAGAGGAAGAGGGAGTGAAAGAGACAGACAGACAGACAGACAGATTGTGAGTGAGAGAGTGAAAAAGAGAGAGACAGAGATTGTGAGTGAGAGAGAGAGAGTGTGTGAGTGAGTGAGTGAGTGAGTGAGTGAGTGAGTGAGTGAGTGAGTGAGTGAGTGAGACAGAGAGAGAAAGAGAGTATTTTTTGTGATTTTTCTGAGAGCGTTGTTTCGGTTGAGTTGTTGAAATTCGATATCATTCGCTGTGTTTTTACATTAATTTTGTAAATATTGCTAACATCAATTGTAAACTATTGAAGTTCTCGAAAACCAGTCTAGCAACAACAACAGCAGAGTGTAGCAGAATGGCTTGGCTGCTTTTCAGTAAAGTGACATCAAGATTAACAATAAAAATAATTAACTCGTTTCATTGTCATCGTTATCGTTCACTAATTTATCCTGTGACAAAAGCTAGAAGTGCAATCATTATCCATAAAGATTTTTGGCCCTCTGTGACTCAGTAAAGTTTGTAGTCATTGACATAGTTATCCATTACACAAGTGTATTGGTTTAGGGTGGGTTGCAAGCCCACTGCGGAACCCTCCTTTTTCTTGTTGGCTTGGGACATGCACAGTTTTCCTCGAAAGGCAACGTATGGCAGAGTTTAAAAAAGGGTAGTACGTGATAATAATTATTGTTAATAATGTTCATAAATGTAAATCTCCCTAATAATAATAATAGGGAGTTTGTTATCCTCGAAATCTGACGACCCTAAAATTGGCTTAATGTTCCGCTGCTTGAGTTTTCAACAGTTCATTCATCAGTTGTATGCTGCGCATGACGACAATATACGGTACCGCACGCTCTTAATCGTTCTTTGTTGAGACCTGCAAAACTGATCAAATAAAGACATTTCAATTGTTTTACTTTGCCGATCTTTATTAAATTTCTCACAGTTGACATGGCCACACTGATGACCATCATCTTCTTTGATCAACAAAGTATTGTTTAAACTCATAGTTGCTAAGCAAGTTTTGCCTGAGCCTGTTGCACATTTGACTATTATTTTGAGAGAAAGCTTGAACTGTGATCCTTGCATCAGAAGGCAAGCCCTCAACCAATTGGGACTAGGTATCTATGAGATGGAGTGAAAGAGAAATATACAGCAAAACAGCTGAAGATAGTTAGAGACAGAACAGAGAGAGAGAGACAGAGAGAGAGAGAGAGAGAGAGAGAGAGAGAGAGAGAGAGAGAGAGAGAGAGAGAGAGAGAGAGGACTAAGTCACTAAGAGATAAATAGATAGACAGCAAATTAAGATGGACAGATCATGAGAGCAGTGGCGTAGCAATAGGGCGTGCAACCTGTGCAGTGCTGTCAGGGGCCCCCCCGGGGTCAGAGTCAATTTTTTACTTTAAGGATATTCGGAATGCATTCAAACCTACATCTACAGCGGACACAGTTGGAGTGTCCATGATAATGATTAGGGCCATTATTACAAATATCTTTAGGCCTTCTTGGAAATTGTATAGGCCTATTTTTCAACTTTCGTATGGCACTCTTTCTGTCCCCCAAGTTATGCCTAAGTCTTATTTAAGTGGCGCTGCTAAGCGACAAGCATTTATGATGCCTGCGGAGAGCGAGCTTGCACCGATGTGACTACATCAGACAGGAGGGCAGAATCGAAATCCGGTGTGATCAGTGCAGAGGTGGTGGTTGACATGGATATTGACACTGAACCGAGTATAGGTCTCAAACTTCAGAGGATACGGTAACAGTTAAAACACCAATGGATTCAGGCTTGACACCTCAAAAGTGGTGGATATTTTAGCACAAGAGAAAGCACTCAAACGAGCATTTTAGCATTTCGGATTTAGACCCCCGTATAATAGGTTAGCAGTGCTTAGCACTTAGCCGTAGACTTGATTGAGTCATTTCACACTTACTCGTTACATGTTTCCCCTCTTTTAGCCAACAAACCCAACAGCTTGGAGAATTTAAGTAGGGCCCTATGGGTGATTGATGATTAATACTTCAGGAGATGAAGCAATTTTTGTGATTACTTTTGTATGGTATTCTAGTTCAATTGTTCTCTGCTGATATGGAGAAGAATATGTTTCATTAGATAAATTTGTTAAAATAATAATAATGTGGCTAGTTTATTTTCATTTAAATTTGGTGTGAAATATGCAAATTTTGTAAAGGAAACAGGCGTTTTGCACAGCTTTGTTGTTTGAAATCGAATGGGGGCTTCAAGTATTTAAGGGGCCCACCAACTAAGCTCTGCACAGGGGCCCTCCAAGACCTTGCTACGCCACTGCATGAGAGAAACATTGAAATGCGATTAGGGTGAGAAAGCTAGATAGAATAGAAATGATCCCACCAAGGAGCAGGCAGACAGGGCAGAAGAGATTATAATAGGCCTACTGGTTAACATATGCAAAAGTTGACATATGCAAAAGATAGGCTACAGAAAACGTAAGAGATATAGGGCCTAAAACTGAAAATATGGACATAATTATACGCAAAATGATTGCCTTGAAAGAATTGCACAAGCAGCGAATGAAAGGAAAAGGAACGTATTATACACGGCAGATAGAGAGATGGGCGTACGAACAGACAAAGGGCGACACAGATTGCGAGTCGTTGAGTCCTCAACCTAGAACACCTACAGTCAACTTAGCGCGTTGTTGGTTCTGGCTATGGCAACGCGTGAACCCGTTTGCTTGACAACGAGTAACACCGAGTCATGAGGTCAGCGAGATATGGAAAGACGCGACATGACACAAGCGGTCAAAGAGAGGGACACTTAGACTGTATAGGAGAAATCTGTGGCAGTAGGTAGAGTAAGAGAGCGCACCCCTTGCGCAACCAGAACTGTTAGCCTAATAGCTTTGCTGGTCTAGCCCTATATCAGTTTGTTTGTGTGACTTGCGTCAGTATTTGGAACAATGTGAAAAATGTCAACACAATATTCTGATGAATTAATGTCCTAATGTATAAATTATAGTGTATAATTATTAACCGGTAGACGTGGACCTACACTGCCAGTGATTTTTGAGGAGGGAAAGATGTATAGAAAAAAGAGATAGAAGAATGAAAGATGATGGATGGATTAATGGATAAATGGATGGATGGATAAATGAATGGATGTATAGTGGATGGATGAATAAATGGATGGATGGGTGGTTGAATGGATTTAGGTACGTGGGTAATTTGTATTGTATTGTAATGTATCTGACAACTTATAGGCCTAAAGCGCTTCTCGCAGGTAGGCCTACATGAAGCTATAAGGCAGGCTAATGCAGCCAGCCTAAGGTATGCAGCCTATACGTAGATAAATAAATGCCCCAAATACAAACAAACCTAATATGTGACCAGAGATTGCGCGCAATAGAGACTTGTTCAATGATGTGAGACGACTGAAGACCAGTCACCCGTGACGACAGTTCACTCGTGCAGAAGCTTTCTAGACGCAGATCAATTCGTCCTATTTTCGTGTGAACACTTTTCAGCGTCGCCAAAACAATTCGAAGACGAACATTGACGCCAAGGAATAACTGCACTGCGAACTGGATCTCGTGTAACTTTCTTCTGGATTTAGGCTACTTTACGATCTTCTGGTAAAGTGATACATATCAGTGAATCATGAATGACTGAATGAGTGAGCGAGAAGTCAGTGAATGAGGGGGGCCTAATTAATAGCATGGATCAAAATATTTTGATGAAATCTGACCATCATGTACAGACATGAATTGTCTTTAAACCTGTAAAATTTCATTACGATATTCATACTTTTGGCCAAGATATTGGCCAGAATAATTAGATTGGTTTTTGTTACTTTTTTGTTGCATCGCGTTTTTGAATCGTCAAAAAACGGTGGGTGACCTCACTAAAAGTGGTGTAACTTTTGTTGTGTTTGAAATATTTGGATGAAATCTGGCCATCGAGTGTAAATATGAAATGTCTTTAAGGCTGTAAAATTTCCTTTCGAAATTCTTACTTCTGGCTAAGATATTGGCCAAAACGCTAGGGGGGGATTTTTGGCGCACCCTGTAGAAATAATTGTTGTGGTCCATAGGCCATAGTCCCGGGTGAGAATTACCGGGGGTTTCAGGGCTTCAAACCCGCCAGTCTTTCTTTAGAGCCCCGTAGTAAAGTCTGTTTTCACAGACCAATTCCAAGTGAATCATAGTCCAATCCCAGTTATTTTCCCACAATTTTCATATTGCCATTATGATAGTCCATAATATACAGGATGGGCCAAAAAAGACCCGCTAAGATTTGAATCGATAAAAAACGGTGGGTGCACTCACTAAAAGTGATATAACTTTTGTTCTGTTTGAGATATTCTGATAAAATCTGGCCGTCATATGTAAATATGAATTGTCTTTAAGACTGCCAAATTTTGGATTCGAAATTCTTAGTTTTGGCCAAGCTATGGGCAAAAAACCTAAGGCTTTTTCACCACCCTGTATAAGTCGGCTTAAAATGCAGTGTTCTTGTTTGTTGCAGACGTTATCTTCTTTGCATCGTCGTCTTCAATATCTTCGATCTTCGTTGTCAGTTCATAATCTTCGTTGCGATGTGCTGCTGCAACATGTGCGCCCGGATTGGGCTCGACTGCGGCTGCTGTTGGATGATCATCTGGGTCCTTGTGCTCGTCCTCTTCGCCTGGCCGATCGCTCTCCTCCTCTGCCCGATCTACGTCATCCTCCTGCCGTTCAAGGCTTGCTGCGCTGGATGTGTTCCAGTCATCGACATCGTCTACGAAGGGATCCTTCTACCACTCGTCTGCGCCGAGAACGCCGTCGCAGGGACCCCCATGTGCTAGTCAGCTGCTTCTGCTGCTGCCTTGCCAACCCATCTTCAACCCTTTTACCCTCCTCGGACAATCATTGATGCGCTCATAACTTCGTTACTTCCGGTGTGCTATGTAAATTATACGTCACAGTTTCAGCAACTGGATAATTCGCCCATAATTATATGCAAGACAATCAGGGCGAGAATATTATTGCCGGGGAGGGGATTCGACCCAACAATCTTTCTCTTTGGACCCTATACTGTAAACGTCTCAGTGCACACCCCAACTCCACACAAATGAACCAATGACCATACAAAACAGTTATTTTTTCTACAATAAGCTTACTCATGCTGAAGGTAATAGGGGCATATACATGTACGTCAAGGTGCCCTCTGCCACGGACTGGGATTGGAGGGGGTACTTCATCGAATCCCAGATCCTCGGTCTCCTTCCAATTATCCCTGCGCTGCCTTCAATATGTGTTTAAGCCCCTTCAGAATCTCACCAAAACTCTTAGCTGTTTACATTTAATTATTACTCAAACGTATCAATGCTACGGGTTTAACTTTTGATAGGTTTTACACAGTTGTATTTTAGACCTAACCGATCAAACGATTTCTTCTAAAATGCAAATTCTTGCGGATTATTAAAGTGAACTTTGTGTAGGCTATACATACTAATTAGTGGGCCTACCAGATTATGCTTAGTACTTTCTCCCTTTGAATGTTAACCCGGTTAGCATGAGTAGCACACTCAATTAGTTTGGGAAGAGTATGGCAGTATACCATAAGGCCTTTGTAATGAGGTCTAGCCTACTATACTTCCAACTTATTTTCGAATTGTTGTGGCCATGTTTACGTTTTAAGAGTTTCTAGACCTATAGAAGCATAATTATGTTAGTGAAGTGTGCTTTTCATTATCTTCTGTAGGCCTACCGGTAGGGCCTGATAGACTTTCTGCAGAAGCATGTAAATACTAAATAAATGTATAACATATTTCCTATTGCAAGGCCCTACCGGGTATTGATTTATAGGCCTAGTTGGAAACTAATTAATACAAACTATCGGGGAAACTCAAAGGCTGGAGTGAAATAAATGGGTGAAATAGTACATGCAGACACCTCATTGGCGGAAATTGATGGAATTTCGATCTGCATGCTCTCCCACAAACTGCATTAATCACCTTTAGGCATACAGTGTATAAGCTTACTATACATGTAAATTTTCGCTGGTGTAACTTCATGTTAAAAAAGCTTGTGAATACTCTGACAAACTATTCGAACAGTCTGTCATTTTTTTTAAAAACTCACATTGTTACTACTATCATAAATTTTGACGGTTGCTTCAGATTCGCTGGAGATATTATTCCTTAAAGTATTCTCGGTGAGCTTTAGATACAATTTCTGAGCATTTATTAATCGCATGGACCTTATCCAACTACAAGAAAAGTTTTCATGAATTACAACTTTACATTCTTTCGTGTCTACATCAGTTTGTTTCACTGCTAAACTGTAAATAGATAGAGGCATGAACAGTTAGACACTATTCAATTTGTTCAGCTAAGATCATATCGTATCAGATCAGAAAACACTACATCACATCAGATCCTGGTAGGTAGGCCTATATAATTATGTCACCTGGTATTCATCTGTTGCTACCTGTTTCTCCCTTTCCCCTTCCTAACTCCTTTCTGTCTTCTCTTAGGTATTTCAGCCGCCAAAGCAATTGCTAAATGTTTCCATGTATATTATTCTGCAGATATCCATGAAAGAAATTTGCCAAAATTATCTTATAATAGCATGACCAGCTACGAGTGCGGCAAGGAGTATCATTTCAAAGATTTATTTCAAGCACTTTTAGCACAGGCAAAGTCAGTAAATGACAAAGTAGGTGACAGCCATATGTCAGTCACTCTCTGTCTGCTCACAAAGTATTTGCAACAAGACACCGCCGCAACTCAGAAAGGCGAATGGCAAAATTCAGGTTGGCAGACAAGAATCTAAGCGAATACAGAATGCAAAAGCAAAGAAATACTGATTCAGCAAAGAAGTAACCCTTTGACAGCAAAGAAGTAACCCTTTGATGGCAAAGAAGTTTCTCTGTGGCACAGACAAATAGCAGTGATGTTAAGTTATGGTAGGCCTAAGCATTGTAATCATAATCACACAAGCCCGCTTCAGCTATAAGCATTATTAACTATTATTTATTCTATTTATTTATTTCTCACATTTACCTCCTTTAGCTCGCTATTCAGAGGCGCTATCGACTACACCGTGAAACTGCATCGGAGTTTCATGTCGAAGCACATGAGCAATTACAAGTGAAGGACTTGCTTAGGGTTCCTACGCGGCGGTTTGAGGTGGATCCAAACCTGGAACCTTCTGGCTCCATGGTACCAAACACACCGCTATACCACGGCATCCCCCAGTTATCATAAATTAGTAACTCATACTGAGCTGTTGTCCAACACACAGCGTATCAACCTATGGCAGGTTGATGTCCAAAAGATCAGAATATCAAATCCATTGCGTAACGAACAAAACAAGTCAACAGTAAAGAGCGTAACTGTACACATCTGTAATAAAGTATTGGCCAGAATTTAATGCCAACTAAACAAAAACTCCGCACTTTCAAAATGGCCGACATTAGAAATTTACAAATAGGTATTCAAGCAAAGAAAAAATCAATTCCATAAACGGAAAAACTGTCCATGATGGGTGGAAGGATCGTTGCAAATAATCCCAATATGGTTGAAGGAAGATAGAGAAAACTGAACTTTTTAGAGGGTTTATAGACACCATGGTGTCTTGATACATATAAACAGTGTCTTTATGCATATAAACATTTATATAATATATATATATAATACAGTATGTACACATATATGTATATATATATGCATAAATATATATATGCATACATTGCATATATACAATTATACAAGAAAGCATAGGTCTATATCACTATAAATTGATTCATACTCATAAACTGTACTTTACAAAGGTCCATAAATAAACACACACACACACACACACACACACACACAAACATTACAAGCTTCAGGGAACCGTGGGAGCGGCCTTCAAAGGCATAGGGGTGAGGGGGGGTTCAAATTTAAGGTTCTAAACTGAAAAACAAGAACAAGACCAGTCATCTAACAGTTTAAAAAATCTTTCCTTAGGACATACTCAGTTTAACAAGGAACTGGCAATAATCTAACTCAACACACCACGAGAGAAATTCTGGGGGTGGTGTAGAAGCAACAGGCAAACTCAACCCACATCAACCACCCTCAAGAAAAGTAGCAAGTACTTTAACTTGGACATCATAACTCCCAAATCCACCACCAGCCAGACAAATCGTGACCATCGTTTACAGCGAAGTCAACAAAACAACTTTCTAATAAATAAAGAAATTGTGGCCCACTGTTTCTTATGACAATGTTTGCCATTGGTCAAGCTAGCATAACGAACCCTTCTGACTACTGGTAGTTCACTTGAATCTACACTATACATAAATTTCCATTCATACCAGAAGCTCACTGAGTCTTATACCAGGAGATCGCATTGTAATGAGGTCACTCTCTATTTTCTTCTTTAGTGTTCTGCCCAACTTAAGGCAGGTCCAAGATCCCAACAACACCATTCTTGTCTACATTCTGTGCTTTTTCCTTGATTTCTATGGCCGAACTAAATTCAAGGTCCACTTTGCAGACCATGTTATTACAGAATACATGCCGTAAAGTTAATAAATCTTTTCATAAAAAGTCTCATAGAGTACAATTACGCTAAGATGTAACTGCAGCAAACGCACATTATTATCAATGTATGGCATGTTATACCAATCAATGTACATGTACATGTAGATGCAATTTGCAACAATCATTTTCGCCAGTCGCTACCAATGGAACCGAGGATGACGACGAATTTATTATTACTTATTATCAATTTTGCATTTATATAGCGCCACAAGACATGATTGATTGCAGATGCATAATCATTAATCAAGCCAAATATGATGAAGTAAACAGCCACAGCTGCCACACAATTGCTTCAGTTATTCAGTTAAACATACATCCATGTATCTGTTTAGTACCTTATGGAGTCCTTACTATGCATTGCACCAGGATCTAGGGGTAAGTATCTAAGATCTTAGGATCTCAGAAACAACCCCTCTTAGACCTTTAGCACGTAAAAGAAAAATAACCGATAACTATTGAGAAATTACTAATTACTTATATACGACTAATTATGCAACGTGCCTTTTCTATGTCAAATGATGCTACGGCATGGCATAAACAGGCCGAGTAAGAACACTATTAAGAAATATTAAATAGTAACTCTGATAGCACATGCCAATCAAAACCACAGCACCACGGGTCCAACCTGATACATACACAATCAGTACATCACAGAACTTGCTGGCCACACCCCGTTTCGGCTAGCATCATGCCATGTGTTTCAACAGTGGATTATGGATACAAGCAGAACATCAACCCTCTAAACTTGAATGGTTGATGTGCAGGTTAACATTCATTCGTTCAGTCTCCAACACCATTTCACCATTCAACATGAAATCCAAATCTGCCCCTCAAATTAATTCACGGCAGAGGTAATTGTGCATGAGCAACTTGCCAAGGTAGTTGCCAACAGAATGGAGTTAAGCGCATAGGCGTAGGAGACGTGGGTCCAGAGTCGGCAAACGCCCTCCAAATTTCGGGCAAGTCTGGTTTTCGGGCAAGCAGACCGGGAAAAATTAAAAAGTATCTAAAATTTTCGGGCAATTTCGACCGAACGACTAAAAAAGAGGTCAGAATTTCCGGGCAAAAGCCCCCACTGCTGAAATGTCCCCTACGCCTATGTTTAAGGGGTTGTGAACCCACGACTGCTGATGTGACTAAACCAACCATACAGCTGAAAATCGAATAGCTAATTACACATAATATACACATAAATTAGCATATATCTGCATCGCCGCATACATATATATAATATTATATACAGTGTGAAATCGTTTAAATTGGAGTCTACTGTACTACGGTTTGCAGATCGACACACGCGCGTCTGCATTTGCAATTTACATTAAACAATGTTTTGTTGAGCATCAACGAATTTATGTACAGTTTATATTACACACGCAAATCCACGAAAAAGGTAATTCGACCACATTCCCCCCCATTTGATTTTGTGTGATCATGTACTGAGTAACACCCACTCCCCATAAAATGAGCACTGCCTGCAAGCATACAAAGGTAGAGCTTTAAAGAAATTAAGACCAGACCAAGTAAGGAAAAGTTCTATAAGACTCTGGGAAAGAAAAAAACTGTGTGGGATCATTGAAAATTTTAATGACGTTTAAACACTAGTCGAAATATCTACCAAAACAGAAAGAGATCAACAATTTTCCTTCAGTGCAACTACCGTCCATATTTGATTGATTTAATTGGCTATGTTGGCTAACTCTCCTTGGGCTTTATTACTTCGGTGACCCTCCCCCCAGTGGGAACTCTCCATCGATTTAGGGGCTTCCTTTGTAGCTAATGCATTCTCATTTTTTACATTTGCTGCCATCTTGTGTACTCAAGTTACAATAAAAAGAATTTAACTGAATCGAATATATATATATATACTATTCAATTATAATATATATATATATATTCCATAGTAACACCATCAACTTCCGGAAAAAGGTCCAAAACATTTTTATGGCAACTTTGCAAACTTCCCGATGACTAGGAAACACTTTTCGATAAAGTCCGCGATAAAGCCGCGCAAACAAACACCTCGGCCTCTATAATAAACTTCAGAATCCGCCAGTCTCAACTTAGCACCACAATGGCAGATGCTAGATCGGTCATTCAGGTGCACAAAATTCTATTAAGTCTACCGTTAAATATACAGAAAAAGCGATGGCCGAGTTGCGCCGGCGTTACCGGGTCGAACGAAATGATTTGCGAACTACCATAAATAAAATATGATTTAATGATGACAAAAGCAGACTAGAGTTGTTCACGTGTCATTCAGACACACGTTAAGATTTCACGTCACATCAGATTTCACGTCACATAGTTGAAATCATTTCAAGAACACACGAGAACGACAAGTATATTCATATATACATAAACACACACCACAAGTGTATATTTACCGATATATATAATATATTTGTTCAGTTGAATAAAATATATATGTAAATATATGTTGTCAGTGTAAGCATATCTTGCAAATATGAATTACATATGCAGCAACTCAAGAAGTTCACATACTCAAGGAGGCATAATTCAAAATAAGAACAGTACCTATAAAGTTATTTTTCAATATAAACAAATGTACACAAATTGGCAAAACATGTGTGCATATGTATATATATTTTTATATACATTTAGTCTCGTTGATCAGTAACATTAGACCTAACGGAAACCTAACAAAGCAGAGCGAAGAAAGCTCAGCAAACTATATGCCAACGCACATACGTAATTACGCATTCATAAAATAAACCATGTAGTAGGCCAGCATACATAACCAGAACCTCATATATGTTAACCCTTTCCAGCCGGAATTGTTTTGATAACTCCTGTTAATCGGGTCACGGGTGACCCGGTCCGGCGGGAAAGGGTTAATAAAAGCAGATTTATGGCTCTCCATAATCAATCTGCTTAACCTATCCTTACGAGAGGACAAGCTCCACGTGAAGCACTCTTTCACAGCAATGTTGCATCATGAGATTCCAATCAAACGCCAAAGAAGATATGGAGTCCATATCGCTGACCACACTATACATGCCAGACTGTAGTCACGCAAAATCAGAATTCACATGTACCGTAATGTAACTAAGAGGGTCTTCACATACCGTAATGTAACTAAGAGGGTCTTCACATACCGTAATGTAACTAAGAGGGTCTTCACATACCATAATGTAACTAAGAGGGTCTAATGGTCCATCCTATGTGCAAGCGACTTGAACCACTTTTAATGCATATTCATCAGCATCACCAGCCTTCAGAGATGCACAGCCACGGGCTGATGCATCTTTCGCCCCATGCACAAGCAGCAACATTATTCTGGAGCGATGCATATCACTCGAACAAATATTGCCTATTTCTCAAGTGCAACCACCTGTTCTTCTCTGACACGTGGCTTAACCCTTTAATGCCAGAGGGTATAGGATTTCCCATACCATTTGCTACCATCTCGACATTAAAGGGTTAAGCATTATATTTACAATTTCTCCAAGCACAACCACCTTGTATTTTCGCATATATGCGGCTCTAACCATTGACTGATCTCACAAGCTCTACACACCATCTCCTTCACGATGCACAGCTCCAGAATACAATTGCTAATTTCACAACGTTTCCTTCAAGCGATTGAAAAGACCCCAAAACTCCACCACTATCTACAACACGTCTTCCAACCCAACAGTCACTCTGACGTACCACGTGAAATCGCTTTACAGCGCTAAAACGATAATAGCGTGGATTCGAACGCAGTCTGTTGCGACCAAGGTACTAAATGCAGGCAAGAAGAAATTCCGCAACAAAACCGAATCCGCACTACAACCAGACTTCACAGTTCGGTTGATCGCACGCTAAGATCTGTGATCATAACCAACGTCACCCGCACAGAAACCAAACGCAAGTTAGACATCAATTCTAGGTGTAAACCGCACCGACGAAAACCAAATCCATACAACAATCAAATCGACGATGGAAAGCACGACGTTCCTAAATACAACGCGACGACGTCGACCCGCAAACGACGTCGACTGAGAACGAGATGTCGCACAAGAACGTCACGTGACACTTGGACGTAGAACGACGACGACATGAGAACGGAATAATACGATGACTTCGACGACGACGACGACGACTCGCAAATGATGTCCTTTGACACTGATGACGACGATGACATGACATCACAGGACGAGTTGTTGGCCGCTCGTCAGTCTACGTGATCCTGGAATATGAGTTTCACCCAACCCGGATCACCGGTTAAAGGAGTGGCACAGAAGGGACAAGCGGCGCGAAATCCAAGGCATCCATGTGGTATCGGTATAGATGACCAATACCTACAATGCAAGAACATCTAATGCTGCACACTTAAAGACTATCCCTCTGGGAACCATCTTATCTCACAATACAAGAGTATGATTGCTCATCCGCAGGCAAAATACAGGAACAAAAAGAATAAGAGGTCCATATCGATAAGTAAGACAGTAAGTACCAGGCGACTAAATTTTATTATCACAAGACCAATGCCCACGAATTAAAATTTTAAAAAACGTAAAACACGTGAAGCAGAAGCACAGTGTTTTCGAATTATGCAATTAGACTGCTTTAAAAAGTCTTTAAGAAACTGAGTTTTGAGCAGTCAATGCCGTAAAGAAAAACACAGATCGAAATGAGCTAGACTGAATTTATTAACAGACTCGCAATCACACTGCTGACAGTACACTACGCTTCTAACATAAAAATATTCTTGGCATAATTCCTTCCATAGTATAATTACATCTTTAAAAAACAGGCAGACAGAAATGAACCAGAGATAAGCAAGCAAACAGACACATACAGGCACTTACAAGTTAGCAGCTAGTGACATACAAGCAGAGACACAGACAGGAGACAGAGGGAAGAAAACATACAGGCAGGACTAAATAGGAAGAGGACAGGTAGAACAAAAACAGACAGAGAGACAGACAGAGACAGAGACAGAGAGCTGGTGAGACTGACTTGATGGTCTTCTCTGAAGCCATGTGACCGCAGGGGCAGAAGCAGTGAGTCGGAATGTCGTTGTCGACGTAGAAACTGGTCTCCTGCCCCAACTGGAGCTTCACAAATGGACCGGTCTGTCAACGACACAGCAAAACAAACAACTGCTAAAACAGATTTAATACAAACTATTACTGTTTGCGGCTATGCAGCCACAGAAAAATAAACAAATACACATGTTTAAATGGTTAACATTAACCCTGTAACGACGAGATGCATTAGTTTCCCAGTACTGAAGTCTTGTCACTAAAGGGTTAAAATTATACTGTGAACTTCACACCTGATTAAAAACAAACAATTTTAATGTCTATGTTACGTTGTTGCCTTAGCATACATGTCATCAGCATACGTGTCATCAATCTGGGGCTATTCTTCTTCTTCTATGTCCACAGTCCCATCTAGTCAAAGATGCAGCGTTAGGAATGGCTATAGAGGTATTTTGGAAACACTTCTAAGCATCGCCATAATCACCCAAAAGAATTCAAACATGCGTAACTGCCCGTGATACACTGAAAGACATTCAAGAACACAAGCAATACTTTAACCCCTTTACCGATATCATGACTCCACTAGTACCTCTTCTGACTTGTATAATAAATAAAAAATAAAAAATATATCAGACTGAATATATGAACTACACAAATCAGATGCACACCCATCTAGTTTCCCATAATTACTGGATAAAGGTAAGAAAGAAAAATGCATAGATAGATACTGAAAGAAAAAGACTGAAAGACAAAGACTGAAAGACAAAGACTGAAAGACAAAGACTGAAAGACAAAGACTGAAAGACAAAGACTGAAAGACAAAGACTGAAAGACAAAGACTGAAAGACAAAGACTGAAAGACAAAGACTGAAAGACAGAGACAGACAGTCAGAAAAGACACACAGACATAATAGGCACGTGGAGCGATGCATACCTTACGACACATGGGGCACGTGCAGGCGTTGGTGTCCTCTCCCTTGCCCCAGCTGTGCTGACCGTGAACGTGGCCGCAGTTGAGATAGACGTACGGCGTCTTCTCCGATTCGGAAATCGTGTTCTTGCTGGGCAGAACGAGCGTGTTCAGACCAACCGGACACTGCGGTCGACCGGCGTTTATCTCCTCGACCTTGTGCTCAAGCTCTCGCTTGCTCTGCAGTGACACGCAAAGTAAACATACAAAAACCCTGACCCATTGTATGTATGTGCACTTGTTATAGCGCCCCTTCAAGCTCTCTCTACTCCGAGGTGCTCCCGAATGCAGAGCGGACACTACATCGAAGTTTCACACCGAAGCGCTGAGCAATTGTGAGTGAAGGACTTGCCAAAGGTCCTTACGCGGCGAGGTGGATTCGAACCTTGAACCTTCCGGCTCCAAGGCAACGATGCCACCACTACACCAACCACCGCCACCACTACACCACCGCGCCCCACATTGTGGAATGTAGGGAGATTCATTCATTATGAGGATTGATATATAGTGCCCCTTCAAGTTATCAGTGAGAAGCAATCCTGACCCAACCTCAACTAAAGAAGACAGTTTAATATTGTGATGGACTGATGGATACTAGTTGCAATAACAGTTTTATAGATTACGACCTTCTCTCACATTTCAGCATGTAACCAATATTTCACTTGTCTAACTGTAGCCATCAGAAATCTGTCTTCTTCTTCCACAAATTCTTTTAATGAGACTTACTGGCGATTTCTTTGGAGACAATAGTAGCCTCTTGTTAGTTAGTTAAATAATTAATGGTAAAGCTCCTGGTCACTATAGTGGACCACAGGTACCGGTACTCATTTGCTTGACCAAAAGTTGAGCCACAAACATGGGGCAATTGCATCACACACTCACACTTTAACCTGGATTCTTGCAGTGCATAGCTAGTGCAACAAACGCAACATAGGTTCGATGTATTGACAGTTGTAAAGTGCATGTGAATATGAATTTCCTTGATTTTCTTATCACATGCCAAACTGCCATATCACTTCAGTCCAGTATCCCATCCGGCCATGGTAACATTCCATTAGAATGGGAAAAACACCAATTTAAGAACATTTAATAAAATCTTACCGGTGCATTGAGAAGCCCGGTGGCTGAACGCCATAGCAATGTGGCCCCACATAAATCGATCAGAGTGCCATCCTGCAGAACGTTGTTCTCCGTTTTGACCTGAAATTACACGCACCAATGTTGGAAATAATTCAGATCTAGTGAGCTTTTTCCAAGTGTAAAATTTGATATATATATGCACAACACCGATAACAACCAAACATACGCAAACAGATTTTTCAAACTTCAGCAAGAAAAATACTCATAAACAAAATGCAAACACTTGAACGACGAGCAAAATTTGGTTTCCCATTCGCATTTAGTACACTCTTGCCATTAAAGGGTTAATACAATGGCTCCATGCAATGGAGGGTTTATGGCAATGGTAACACTCTGACATAAAGAGCAGAAGATCAGACCTGACACTACATCGCTTCCTGCTACCCTCCCACATTCATTCATTCATTCATTCAGAGCATTTATATAGCGCCCCTTCAAGAAACTACTCAGAGGCGCTCGCAGCTCGACTAGGCTTTTCATAGGTGCCTTGCACCTGTCACGTCCTTGTCGTGCATGGCTGCAAAATAGTTTAATTCGAGTCCTGTAATATAACCTGTGATCATCCATTCATACTGTGAATTGCGATCATACAGCATTCATGTCAATTTGCAAAAATAAACTAAAATAATAATTAACCAACACCAACAGATCCCTCCGCATCAACAGAGCTCTATTATCACCAATAACACCACCAACCTCAGTGTTGAAAGATCAGTACAACCGACGAACGTCACCTAACAATGCCAACCAAGGACTTAAAGCTACACCAACCACTGCATAACATCGAACAGCGAACCTAAGCAGGGTTGCAATCCCCCGAAGTAGGACTCACTAGGCTGCTTTTCTGCGGAGTGGACCTCGATTCCCTGAGCGCGTAGATGCCTCCGTCGACGGAAACCTCTCTCCAGAGACTTGGTTTCGAGTCGGACGTAAATCCGCTGACGGGATGCATAATCAGAACGCCGTTGGTGGTGAGGCCGTCGATCTCTCCCTCGCTGTACCACTTGGTCGCCTTCTCCTTCAATCAATAAGACAACAAGTAAATTAGTTAGCTAAGGTATTTCACAACTAGAATAAAACAGTAAATCCCCAAGTTAGCCTGACAAGTTAGTCAGCCAAGGGTCATTCAGTGTACTTACTTAGTACTTAGTCCTTCCCGTGATGTCTGCACATCACGCAACTCATCTCCTCCACCCATTCCTTTTGTGGGGCGCGGTGGTGTAGTGGTGGCGTCGTTGCCTTGAAGCCGGAAGGTTTGAGGTTCGAATCCACCTCGCCGCGTAAGGACCTTGGGCAAGTCCTTCACTCACAATTGCTCAGCGCTTCGGCGTGAAACTCCGATGCAGTGTCCGCTCTGCATTCGAGAGCGTCTCTGAGTAGAGAGAGCTTGAAGGGGCGCTATAACAAGTGCACATACAAACAAACAATTCCTGTCCATCGCCAACTCCCTGGCCTTGTCCCAAGATATCTACAAGCACACTCCATCCCAGCAACTAATTAACGCAATCGATTAACATATAAAACAACTGTGCAATCACGCAGCATGGTCACTCCCAAATCAGCTGCTTCCAAAAGGTTCTTCAACGACACTATCATTCACTCAAGAATTTATATAGTGCCTCTTCAAAGAGACAACTCTGACGCACTCTTGAGCCCAATTCAGCCCTCTGGGACACCATAGAAAAGCTTGATTCCGTCATGACATGAACATAACTGCATTCCAAACGCACCTTCTCAATAATTCACACAGTTTTATATATTCAAACAAATCCTACCCCAAGAAATATATTTTTCGCAACGTCAAAGCCGGCTGCGTATATTTTCGCCGTATGCGGATGATTTCGGTCGACGATAATACGACACGCGAATCGTGAAATTGTGCTTTGCTGAGCAACAGACGAGTCGCCACGCTGGTCGCCAGGCACGGTATCCATGACAACGAAATCAATCGGATCCTCCGAAGATCGACCGATCTGGAACATGTCTGTATCGGGATCGGGATCGTATTGGACAATGACGGCTTGACTGCGACTCAGCGTGTACGACACCGAGTGCTGATGACTGTTTTGAATTAACTGCGGCCAGAAAGACAACAATTTCGTAATTAATATTGTGTTTTTGAATAAAGAACAATAACATTGATTGGCAGGTGATAAAAATTCGTGTGGCAATTGAATTCCGAGAGTAACTACACTAGAGTTTTAAATCTTACAAACTAGTTATAAGGCAGTTATCAGCAAAATGTCGTTAAACGTGTATGACACCGAGTGCTGATGACTGTTTTGAATTAACTGCGGCCAGAAAAAAAAACAATTTCGTAATTAATATTGTGGTTTTTAAAAATAATAATATCATTTGGCAGATGGTAATATTTAGTCATGCAGCACTTGAATTCTTAATGTAACTGAACTAGAATATCGCATCCTAAAATAGTTACATCAGTGAAGCATCATTAAACCGAGTAGTAATAATTTTTAAAATTGCAATTATTCATTCGTTATCGTTTTTAAAGCCTGAGGGATCATAATTTAAAAAAATAAAAAAAATTATTCATATATAATTACAAGGAAATTATTTTATAAAAAATAATACTATTACTGTTAAACCAATAATCAATAAAAAAATCATTTTCTTTTGACATTTACAAAAACAACAATAAATAAGAATAGCTTTATGAGCAATACTATTATCACGACTGCCAGTGTTTATCAGATATTTATATGGTACCAGTAGACACTGTACAGCAAATAATAACAAAACCAATAACGAACAAAGCATCAAATAAAAATCAAGAAATTATGTAACATAATTGCTCACTTCTGACTGTTGTGGATTTTTAACGATGTGATGCTTAACGGGTTTGACTCCGTTTGGCGTGACTTTCTTGAACAATGTGAATTTGCTTCTTCTGCGACCCTTGTCACCATTTGGCAAAGAACCGTTGTAACTGTGTAATACAACAATCATCTGGTAACACTTGCTGACGTGCTCACAGCAACATGCACACAAAGGAAATCAGGGAGAATGACAGCTTCATAAAATGTCCACTTACTGAAAGATGACATCCGCATTTTTTATACACAACCATATGTAATATGTATATATAATGTATTTATAAATCATATATATAATATATACATATATACAGTTATACACACACAAACCATGCACAACATGCATCTTCAAACTGTCTCAAAATACACTTCCATCTATCCGCTAGATATGCATGGATGCAGAGTAGAGATCTTAAAGAGGTGCTATATAAATTTATGCGATTGATTGATTGATTTTGTGACACACAGGTCTGAAAGGCATCATATCAAGTATCTAGTGTATGATAGTGTATAAGAAAGTCTGCACAAACATATGTGCCCACATACATACATACATACACATAAGTTCATATAAACGCATCTAATGTCCCAATTAAGGCAAAGCTGCAAGCGTGCTGCAAGGCTTGTCGCCTGCTGAGCGGTGATTGCAAGAGACATGGGCAACAATTTCCCAGTTTATGATGACTGCATGATACAAATAAACATACTTTACTTGCATTCTTTTAAAGCACTATGTAAAGTATGTATTGTTCTGTGCCATGTGCCTATACCACCAAACGCTTAATTTGCATTTAAATTTAAACTGTGAACAAATTTTAAACAACTATGCGTGATTCCAAGCATTACAAATTTTTAACACATTGACCGCCTGCACGCCATGTTAAATGACTGGCTGTACTACGAGTTAACTCGTAGTAGGCGGGCAACGTGTTAATCTGTGACATCCATCGTCCGGACGTCAGATGGGCTTGTGTGAACAACGTGTGTGTTGAAATCACCATCAAATGACTGGCATAAGGAAAGGATGATGATGCTGATGATGATAATGATGATGATGATGACCTGGGCAACTAACCCTAGGATAACGAGCTCGCCATAGCGAACGGTCGTCGTCTTCTGTGAATTTTCTTGGCCGAGTTTGCTGTTTCTTTGATTGTGATGCGAATTTCGAGGTGATTTCTCGCCCTTCACTCTCTTCATGTCGTCCTTGCTGTCAGCTTCACTATGACAAAATAACAACCAAAACACGATAGAATAAAATAGGAATGTCAAACAAAACCGATTCTCAGTTCTCAAAACGAAAATCGGTTTTTATTGCTTAAAAAATCGATAATTGATTAAAAAATCATTTTGAAAATTATACACGATGATTTGTCCATTTGTACTGACTATATTATGCTTAAAGATCGTTGTGGGAAAAACCAATGGCAAGTAATATATGGTATCTGCGATGTTACGTTACCGAAGCCCATAATAATATAAGAAGTGGTTGAATCATGAAATGATAAATATCAATATTCGACACTCTGAGAGCAATATCTTCGGACCGGATTCTTCACACATTTCATCAGATTTTAATATTTTGCTGTGGCGAAAATGAAAACCAGAGAATGAAACGAGTGAATTGTGAAACCTTAAGACACGTTTTACAATGAAAAAGTCAACGAATCTGAGCAGTTGCCAACTCTGTTTGCACACTGCCACACGAAAATTTGCGGGATTTCTACGGGGCCAATTCAGAAAAACGAAAACCGATTTCAATCAAATTTCTACAACCGAAACCACTTGGCAAATAAATCTTATATTAACACCCTTTTAACACCCTATAGTATACAATCAGTAACACAAAATAGGCCACAATTAAATCATAGTACAATGCGATGAACTTGTTCATCTGTTTCAGTTTGCTTATCAACTCTTCTTTCATTGGTTTCTCTAATTGGATTTTTACATGACTCTCCAGTGAACTATGACAATGATTGCAGGTTTTCAAGCAACCACAGATTCATGCCTCGTCCATTATTATATTAGATTTTTTTAAACATTCAAGTCTCCAATCGAAAGCTATGTAAGCCATACATTCGTTCCTTCACAAATCATCTGCAAATAATTACTTACATCCTCCGCCCTAATGGCCACAGTAAATGATCAATTACAATCAATTTGGCATCATACAACAAAGCAACATCTCACTCATTTATCGCCATGACGCACATTGATGCACTCCATTGTACACTCATGTTCTACAACAGATTAATCCCATCTCTAGCCAACATAGACATACAACGACAGCTTAAGTAATTTGAAAAAGTATTTAAAGCGGCGTTATACTTGAAATTGTCGTCTTTACGGATGAAACAACGCGCTATGTTGCAGAATGCCATTACAAGTCCAGTATGACCGCCTCGCACGCAGAACAAAGCAGTAACGTCTGTTTAAAGCAACTGGCATATAAATCATTCTTATCGCCCACTTCAACAGGTAAGACAATATCTGCCTCTGCTTGTACACTTTAATCATAATTTACATGCTAATTAAGATGACTTACGGATTGTCAGAATTCGGTAAAGGCATTTTGTTTACAATTCTTTCTTTGACGTCTGTCTTTGGCTGTCACAGCGACAACATATTACATGCAGATTGAGCACTTCACCTGATGACGTAATTTACAGATGCGCGTTGAATAGCTGCCGATGCCCCACAAATTTATTCGTTAACTTTTATTCAATAAATACTTCCTTAATATACTTCATATATGTTATAATCAGATTACAAAGAGGAAATTTGATTTTGATAAGCCAGTTCCGCTTTAATTGAAGACACTATTTGAGAATGCAATCACTCGCGTACTAACGCGCCACTGCTCGTTTTCTTGACGTCATGAAATGTGAACTCGTAGGAATATAAAGTCGGAATAATAGCCGCCATTACTGTCAGATTACTGATGCGGAGCTAGATCTGCGACCTGCGCGTGAAAAAGCAAATTCCTTCGTCATAGTAAACATTGTAAAATACTGTTATTGAATAAACGTATTTTTGTATAAGACGTGTTAAAAACTATAGTTGCTATTGCATCCATAGATATTAAAAACCTAGATACAGCCCGTAGCAAAAGTTTTGATGCCATCTAAGTAAGTAAGTACGGTAAGTAAAAAAAGAATACAAACAATAGAACCCCAAATAGGCCTAATAAACTTAAATTCAAAATCTATAAAACGCGCTGGATACCAGTTTACGCGTTTCATTGAGGACGAGAGAGCTTGGAAGACGAAGAATTGGATGCCTTTTATTTGACATGGGCATGCAGGCAGATCGAGACACAGACATACATAGACAGACATGCATGGACAGACAAATATATAGCCTATTATAGGCGCCGTGTTGAGCTGAAAAGTGTGAGTGCCCTAAGCAATGTGAAAAATCAGCGCGGATAAATGTTTTGACCCTTTTTTGATAGATAGAAGAGTTATTGAAATCACCTCTGTTCAAAGGCGGTGACAGCGGCCGGCGTAGCAATAGGTCGTGCAGTCCGTCTGTCAGCTAGTAGGCTAGAGTAAAGTAATATTATTTTCAATGTTATCTAGACTGAAGCTAGGCCTAATTATGGTAGGCCTAAGCAAACTACAGGTAGGCCTAGGCGACACTATAGCCTAACTGGTTGCGATCCGTCAACCGGATTGTTGAATAAACAAAAAAAATTATTATTATCATTATATTAACAACAACAGACCCTGAGGTTACGGTACTGGTTAGGTACCTCGATCGGGTTTAAAAATAATTATAACAGAGGCAAACTAATTAAGCACAGTTGCAATTTCGTCTATAATTTCATTGCGACGTATACACAAATTAGGTTTCAGATTACGTCATACAGCTACATCGGGGTACGTACTGATGACGTCATCCATTATCTGCCAATCGCTGAACCGCTGTTGCCTCGATATGCATAAAAGCGAACGAACTGCGGTCATACGGCGTTCTGTGGCCATGGCAACAGGATTCTCTTACATACAATTCTTTTGTCTTTCATGATGGAATCTAAACTTCATAATAATTATTGCATAAACTCAAAAGTTCAAACGATCTGGTACGAGTACTCTGAGTAGAAACTTGAGAGGCGAATACCCAACTGGCGTACCCGGTACCGGTACTGCCAGAAATTTTACTAGTGATGGTGCCATTTGGTCAAGGGAGGATAACATGTATAAGCTTACATATACATTATATGTTTATAATATATATTTATACATCTACCTTAGTGATTACGATAATCGTCAGGTTGTCACGCGTATTGTACATTATACCGTGTGTATTTTTTACATTATGCATGATAATCACACGGGGGCTTTTGTTTCTGCAAATAAGCTACGATGTTTTGTGTCGACGACTGATCTATAGCATTTCTTAGAAAAGCTCTTAGAAAAGCTAGCCTATATAGATCTTTGTTCCGAGATACAAATGCGTAGGCCAGATACAAGTATGCGGTACGCTAGAACTTAACCTCGGCGACCCCTCCACACGAGCGTGTTTTTTATGTAACACCCTACCTCTGCATGGTTCTCTGCCTTTCACTCAACGTCATTGCTTCAAATTCTATCACTCTGTCTTAAAAATTTCAATAGTTGGGGCATAGGCTATATATATATATATAATACTAGCTGTACCCGGCAACGCGTTGCTGTGGCAGAAAAGACCATCCTCCAACACTCCCCCTGTCATTTATTTAGCTCCTGCTTTGTCGAATGCATTAATTTAATCGCTCTGCAATTATACAAAGAGTCGAATTTGTTTAGCCGTAAGCAACATAGCAAAAAGATCTAGACAGACTATACTAAGGCGTTATTAGAAACAGCTGCCCGTCGTATAATGCCGCCCCCGCTGCTTGACAGCCACAGACGCGCGATGATTGAGAATGCACTGCTCGTGAGCGCCGCCACTACCGAGTCAAAATTGATGCGAGTCAATCTTGCAGGTCGGAATATTGCGAATCTGACAAGTTTATGACGTCAACGCAACGCATGATCGTGGACCGCACGGTGTGGCGGTCAAAAGGCGTCCGACTATAGACGATGAAATTTGTATTCAGTCGACATGGTTCGCGTGGTAAGACACCGACAGACAGACAGAGGCAGGCAGGCAGGCAGGCAGGCAGGCAGGCAGGCAGGCAGGCAGGCAGGCAGGCAGGCAGGCAGGCAGGCAGGCAGGCAGGCAGGCAGGCAGGCAGGCAGGCAGGCAGGCAGGCAGGCAGGCAGGCAGGCAGGCAGGCAGGCAGGCAGAGAGAGCAGTAAGATTGGTTCTCGTGAACCAGTGGGACTGAACATATACCCATTATAGCCTACTTAACGCTACTTTGGCTTCGCGGACTGCTCCGGTATAAAGTCCGAGTGAGTCTTACTGACAACGATGTTTCTGCAGTTAACGCGGACAATCCACGTCGAGACTTTTCTTGGCTTCGCAGTCTATAGATAGCCTATAACTGGTCTAAAGGATAGAGAGTTGAATAAGAAGCCTAGACATCTGAATTAGAAGGAAATAACAGCAAAAACAGATTGAAAGAAAAGCTATTAATCAACAGAAGTGAAAAACAGGGAATGGTTTTAGGCCTGTAATCATCAATTCAAAATTCAGGTTTTAGGCCTGTTTAGCCTACAGTTGAAAGCAAGAATTAAGCGTTTGAAATATATAAGAAATACGGAGAATCGAGAAATAACTGAAGAAGGAGGTAATACAAAATCAGGCAATTAATTTTATAGAAGCATAAAAACGGGTTGGTAAAGGAAAGTAAACAAAATAACAGGAGAAATCGCGGCTCTCTTTGTGGATTCCACTCCCAAATCAGGCAGGAAAATCATTCTTATAAAGAGAGAAACTTTTAATCTTTTGACGAGATGAGTTGCCGGGTGCGTTCTTCTACTAAATTGCTGGTGGCACTCGTGTTGCTTGTGGAGACCCTCCTTGGCCACACCACCGTAAACGGGAAGCAGCACTTCGCAGAGGAGGATACCGTCCTGGACGACGAAGATGTCGGTGATGCGGCAGCTGCTGCTGCAGTGGCAGAACCGTCGTCGTCATGGCAACCAGGTAGCATGCGGAGATTGCTGCTGTCACGGCTGCTGATGCCGCAAGGTCTTCATCACCATGGTGACGGACATCGGGAGATGGGAGTGGCGGAAGGGGGATGGGAGAGACACAGATTGTCACCGGTCATCTTTAGAGGAGCAAAGATGGAATCAGACGGTGAATCTATCAGTCGACTACGGATTCTTCCTTCCGGTCAGTCACAGGTGGGTGCATCTTAATCGTTCCATGGTCATGCTGATTACAGGTAGGCATACACATGCATGCGTGTATTCACTCATTCATTCATTCATTCGTTTGTTCGTTCGTTCAATCATTTATTCATTCATTCGTTCGTTCATTCATTCATTCGTTCGTTCGTTCATTCATTCGTTTGTTCGTTCGTTCGTTCGTTCATTCATTCATTCATTCGTTTGTTCGTTCGTTCAATCATTTATTCATTCATTCGTTCGTTCGTTCATTCATTCATTCGTTCGTTCATTCATTCATTCATTCGTTTGTTCGTTCGTTCGTTCATTCATTCATTCATTCATCCATTCATTTGTTCATTCATTCATTCATTCATTCATTCATTCATTTGTTCATTCATTCATTCATTCATTCATTCATTCATTCGTTTGTTTGTTCGTTCGTTCATTCATTCATTCTATGTGTGTGTATATATATATATACACCCCTTCAAGAAACCCACTCAGGAGCGCTCCCAGCTCGACCACAATGTAGTTTTAAACTTATAAATAGGGCCTATAGTATAATTTTATTTTCAGCTTTAGTCGTGCCAGTTAGCGAAACAGTGTCTGTCTGTCTATCTGTCTGTCTGTGTTTCGGTGCATAATATAATTATGGGGCCCAAGACCTAAATAATATTGACCATTGTATCCGACGTTAATACTATTAACTGTGGTTATGGCTAATTAAATCTGGCGTTTATATAATAGGCCTACATATATAATCCTATATATAATATATTATATTATATTATATTATACATAGCAAAAATAGACTTAATCACCTCCAAGAACCGTCTTTAATGGAAGCGTGGGCGGCACTGGGCATATATAGGCCGCAATAAAGCCATTTGTTTGGTTTTATGACGGCGAAGCTTATTAGGCCTAATGCGTATTTCTAGGACAGACGAGAAATGAATTTGCGCGCTGTCCATTATATGCACGTACACGCTTACAGTAGCTATGGCTTATATAATGGCTAACATAATAGATGTAGACCTACCGTGTACACATCTACTCAAACCCTGAAACCCGCTTCAGCACTGAAGAGGATGGGTAAAAGTTGAAAGGTTCTTTGGGTGACAGCCTTCACTGCCCTTCAGCACTGATCGTTGACCGTTTGAATGCGTGTAGCGTCATTCAAGACGTACCTTCCATGTTTTTGTTTGTTTGCATGTGCACTTGTTATAGCGCCCCTTAAAGCTCCCCCTACTCAGAGGCGCTCCCGAATGCAGAGCGGACACTGCATCGAAGTTTCACGCCGAAGCGCTGAGCAATTGTGAGCGAAGGATTTGCCCAAGGTCCTTACGCGGCGAGGTGGATTCGAACCTCGAACCTTCCGGCTCCAAGGCAACGACGCCACCACTACACCACCACGCCCGACAACAGGTATACATGTATACATAGGGACCGTGTCACCATTCTCCAATTATTTTTCAGAGTTTGCGGTTGTCGTGTAGAGGCGAGGCACGGGGTGAGAATTGACGGGGTGGTCAGAGGTATCAACTCTCCAGTCTTTCTTAGGACACCCACAGTAAAGTAATTATTGCACAAGCCAACTTCGCATCAATCAACCTTTTACTCCCACCCACCCAGTTAGTTTTCTACAATAATTATTATTGTTCATAGACATCTAGATAATATTATATTGCGCTAAATATATAGGAGCCCTTGAATTATCATACTGCCATGGCAGTAAAGCCTATAGGGATGAATGAATGAATGATGCTTAACTTTTATGGTTTTGTTGGTTGTTGTGTTGTCGACAGGTTATGGCCGACCACCGTATTGTGGTGGGAAAACGAGATCTGTGCTGTTCTCTGGACATGTACTGCGTTGAATGCTCGAGGAAACGAAAGAGATGGGTGGCTGGCGGCTGAAGAGAGAGATATGCCATGGAAACAGAATTATTTAATTTATTTAATGTACATGTAGTAATGATTATGTGATTCATTGTGATAATTACGGAATTAATTAATATAGGCCTACATATTCGGTTGTCTTTCCACACCAGTTCTGTCTTCAGTAGTTTTACTGGCATATGCCTATTAATTAAGTTACAAAACATTGCAATACCCGGTACTGCTGAAGTTTGACACATTGATCTCATCACATAATCATCACATAATCATAATCATCATAGGCTAATTATCATAATTAGGACCTACTATAATCATACTCATCATAATCATCAACAACATGTCTTAGGCCTACAGCCCTACACCTCAAGCGTACACCCTGATGTCGGCGCTTGAAACTAAGCTCTGAACAAAGACAGGCGACATTTTCCTGGCGCCCTCTTGCGAATTCACTTATTCCATGCGTACACCCGAACGCCTATAAATAACTTATTGTGTTCTATCGTTTTAACGGCTTTTTTCTAGCTTCAGGCCGTTTGCGTCTACCTCACACATCACACAGTAAGTTACAAACACTTAGTTTAAGACACAATTTTTCTAACTGAGCTTACCGAACCAATTATATATAATACTAGCTGAACCCGGCCACGCGTTGCTGTGGCAGAAAAGACCGTCCTCTGCCTCCAATCCTCCCCCTCTCTCCCCCTCCTCCTCTCTCCCCCTCGCCCCTCCCCCTCTCTCCTCCGCCCTCTCCCCGCCCCCTCCCCCTCCCCTCCCCTCCCCCTCTTCCCCCTCCCCTCTATTCCCCCGCCCCCTCTCCCCTCCCCTTCCCCTCCCACCCCTCCCCTCCTCCCCTCCACTCCCCTTACATCCTCCATCTCTCCTCTCCCTCTTCGTCCCGCTCCTTCCCTTCCTTTCCTCCTTCGCACCGTCCCTTTCCGACACGGGGCGACAGCGACGCGGAACAGAGCGACGCGGAACATCAAAAAGGCCGGAATCGAATGTGTTGAAATGCGCTACATAAACGGAACACGCGCCCGAGCAAAGCCTATCGGCGGGCGTAAAACGGTCGAATTTGCAGATCTTTTACAAAAGAAATAACTTTCACTTCGATTCGACCGATTGAGAGTTAAAATTCAAACCGTCCATAACAAAAAGAAATAACTTTCACTTCGATTCGACCGATTGTGAGTTCAAATTGAAACCGTCCAAATGCATTGGGCAAAAATAGCTCGCGTTTAAAAATGGCGGTTGCGGCAAGGTTCATATAGCGCATATTCAACTCGGAATCGGTCGAATGGAAGTGAAAGTTGTTTTTTTGTTGTAGAAGATTTTGGGGAAAAAAGCATTAGGGGAAGACGGGGTAATACCGGCCACGGGGTAAATTCGGCCAGGGTGATTTCAAGAGAACCAGAGGGCAAGGGAAGATTTCAATGCTACCATCTAGTTCACAATATCATATTACGTATGTTTACCGAGATAGTTTTGTTTTTATGTGAGTATAATTCGCTAAAAGCGAAAAAAACGAGTTCGAGCCAAATCGACTTCTCTATGCTGTCTCCAATAACAGCTGAGAAATGAAGGTATTCTGGTTCAAATGTCGGTTATTTGCTTTTTATTCTGCAAACCACAATATTTTTTGTCAATTTGGTTATCCAAATCGATTGTCCAAAATAGCGGCCCTTCTCGTTAGGCTATTATGGAGGGTGGATGGGTCGGAGGTAAATTCGGCCATGTGGACGGATTTACCTCGAGATGTTAGAAATGGTGCATAGTGCCAATGTTAATATAGTGACTTTATATCTTTCACCAATATACTCAGTTTTAATTTAAAATATGATTATATTGCGTCATTTGGTGCCCTAAATTATATGCCAAGAAATTCCCAGAAGAAAGGCAAGCATGCAACTGGACGAAAGAAGTCCAGGAAAGGCCAATCGTTATAAAAAATAATATTTTAAAGATATTAATAAAAACTTTTGTGTTACTTCATATTAGCGCTTTAGTGATATCGCCTAATACATTTGTGCATTATTATCTCGTCCGGTTGGTTGTGAAAATCAATTTAGCTGTGCTGGCCGAATTTACCCGCATGCCGGGGTAAATCCGGCCAAAAATTCACTTTAGAAATAATTTTTTTCTCAGCAAATATTTTTCTCAATCCCAAAAAGTAACCTTGCAGTATATTGTCCCTATATTACTTTATTTAGTTGTAATTTTGTTTAATTTTAGCAGTCAACCATTTGCAATTTATTAAAAAAAAGTATAAAAATGGCCGAAATTACCCCGTCTTCCCCTATACAAACCTGCGCCTATATTAACGGAACGTTTTGCTGCAATTTTGAAAAGAATCGGTCCAGTACTTACCAAGATCCTATAAATGGAAGATTCGTGCGAACGCCGTTACATTTTTATATATATAGATATTTTTAACACATGGTTGCCCACTCCTAGTCTCCTACTACATGAAAGGTCATCTTACATAGGCCTACGTACAATTAACACCATCATAGAAACTCTTTGAAGGTTCAGGCACACCGTTGACCAGTTCGAAAACACAATTACATAAATCCAATGACTGTTACACCTTTGTATATTATATAAATTATACACTACAACACAATAATGTATATATAAATATTATATACACACACACACACACATTATTATGTGTAGGCCTATATAATAATATATAAATCAATTGTTACAGATAGTTGATGGCAATTAATTGAAAACGGAACTTTTCCTCTCTCAACATGAACATGCCCTTCGTCAAACTCATGCATTGTGGAAAGCACCTCATAATAATTATCAGACTAGCTTCACTGAAGAGACTCAATCATTCCTTCTGCAACCATAATATATTCAATTATTCATTCATATCAAGAATTTATATAGCGTCACTTCAAGAAGAACACTCAGAGACGCTTCCAGTCCAACCAAGCACGGTGATACAAAAAAGGTTTTAAGAAGCCTGTAAAACACTGACGAGTCAACCCTAGAGTAACAGGCGCATCTCCAACGGGAAACTATTCCAGACAGACTGACATACAACTGAGAAAGCACTTACGCTGACAGGTTGAGGTTGGTCGAGGGACCAAATGCTCCCTGCTAGTGGCAGAGCGAAGGGCTCTGCGAGCTAGGACAACAGATACTGGACAGAACTAAAATCCAAACTGGAATTAATTAATTAATTAATTAATTACAGATGCATTGTCTAAATCGCATAGCAACAAAAGAATTTAAGACCTTGGACACCACTAAGATTTCGGGAATGACAATTAGACTATTTTCTATAGTTTAAATATTTTCGTTATGCAGAGGACGCCACTGTGCGATCGCTCTCCTGTTTCGAAATCCCGGATGCACCTTGTAAGGCGTTTCTTGCTGCTATTTTCTTGCTGCTATTTTTACACTATTTTGTCAATGCTATCTATAAATCAATGGAGATCACAACACATAAATAAAATTATAGGTTTTCCATCTAACACAACATTGCATTCAAGGTATTCTTATTGGAACGATTTACAGATCACATTGGTAGTTGTTGTTGTTTGACTGTAAATTATTCAGAACTCTCAACTATGTGTTCATCATTTTTGATATAACCGCAAATATGAAAGTCAAATCTTTAATATTCATCTATAGGTCTTTGTTCTAATGCTTCTTTAGTTTGACCAGTCATCCATTTCCAGAAGTATTTAAATAAGTGACAAAAGAACTGAGGCGAGCACATTCGCGCACACACACATAAACAAACACACACACACATAAACACACACACACACACACACACACACACACATAAACACACACCCAATTCCGTTAAATTGCACCAGATGAGCAGCAACGCTGTGAAGAGAGACATACAGGTCTCAACTTAAACAAACAGAGGGAGGAGGTTTTGCATAGTCATGTGCCAATTGCTGCAGTTCGGCATCAGAAAACAAACAACTAAATGCCATGAAAATTACATTAATACCAACCCAAACAATACGCAAAGGTTCGTCTATAGGACAGCGAGGGTTTTAATGTGAGCATCTTTCACCGTCTTCTTTCGGAGGTGCTGCCCCATCTGCTTAAGGCTCTTCATGAGAATATGGCGCCGCCTGGTGGTCGCCGGAGACTGCGTGGCGGCACCCAGACTGGGAATGACGTCATCGGATGATGATGACTCCTCTTCATAAATGATCTGTGGATTATTCGAGTCTTCCTTGGAGGAACTTTCGTTGACGACATAATCGGAGATGGTGTACGTCGTGTTAGTTGGACAAGCAGCGCCACCTGGTGGTTGACTGCTTTGCCCTTCGTTCGCTGGAGATTCATCCGGATGATCAGAAGGTTCTGGAGTCACGGCTTGAATTAACGTGTCACCAGGTTCATCGTTCCAGCTTGACCTCTGCGGTCGATCCGGTGGAGTGTGGTGATCCGCGGCGGTGCTCGACGTTCGGAGTGAACTCCACGTGGTGCTGGAGCGGTCCGCAAGGAATCCGCTGCTGCGTGACGAGTGGAGGTTCTCATCGGTCTGGAGACTGCTTCCGTCATCCACCTCCTCCTCTGGAGTGCGTTTCTCGCACGTTTTGGAAGAGTTCTCCATTGGTTGATGATTTCCATAAAACTGGGATGGACGTTTGTACTTTTCGTCGGGAAACAGGTGAAGTGTTGGCGCCTTGCGTTTGCGATACCTCAGACTCTGCCTCGACGATAGAGGAGACTGGTCTGCGACTGGAGAGCAGGGTAAGGACATGGTGGCCGAGTCTACAGAGGAGGAATCCCGCATTCGCTGCAGCCACGATCGAACTTTCTCCGCAGAGTTCTTGACGCCCGGAACAGCAGGACTGGAAGAAGGTGGATTGAAGCAGCGGTTTGCGTCCGACTCCCTCGGTCGTTTCGGAGTCATCCAGTGAAACATTTCGCTCTCCGAAGACCCTTGTTTGGATGCACTGGAATAATTCAGACCTCGCTTCACTGTTGGTAGCGTAACAGTGGCGGGGCTCATGTTAATCTGTGGCGGTGTATCCACTAGAGTCTGATCCGCATCATCCGGTGTGAGAGCGGTGACTCGCAACGCAGGCACAACCACAGGAGTGGTCCCACTCTCCTGACCAGTGCACGCAAATCCTCGAATCGGTGACTGTTCCTGACCAAGGCACGGAGGTCGACTGCCAAGACACTGCCTTCGACGAATCCTCCTCATCGAGTACGGACACGTACGGCGACGAAAATGTCTGCCACCACCAGACAATGGATTTCCGACGGAAGCACTTCCAATGAAACAATCCGCTTCCGTCCGCACACGATCGAACATGACCGCGAACTGTTTCTGCAAATGGACCGGGACTCCGCTGCGATACGAGCGCTCGCTGTCCGTGGTCGTGCGGAGCGATCGCTCGACGTTACTCGCCGGAGAGTTCGCCGGAGCAAACAGTCGTTTCTGAATCCCGTCGAACTGGAAGCTGGATGGAAGACTGCTGGAGGCGTCCGACGACGACTGGCTGTGGAGAAGCGGAGAGGAATTATTCTCGACGTCTGGATGGTAGAGAGGATCCGCAGCAACCGGAGAAGGATGATGCCTGATGAGAAGCGGGGAATCCAGCACATCCTCCTCCTCGGGGATCACCTCTTCCTTCGCGGTGGTCCGCTGGTAGTTTCGGAAGAACATCGAGATGAAATCAACATCCTTGAGTCTCTCGTTGACGTCGGTTGATGTCGAGATTCCTGGAGCGACTGGATTCATGCGACTGCCACGATTGATGCATTCGTCCAACGCCTGGAGCAGCACCGGATCGTTGAGGTCAATGTCAAGGCTGGATTCTTCCTTGTCCGTTGAGGACCTGTTCGAAGAAACCTGTACGCCACTCCGGCAACCACAGAGTCTGTACAGACATGCCTCGCATCTGCTGGAAACGGGAGGAGCTTCGGATCTGGGTGGAAGTTGAGGTGACGGAGGAGGAGATGTGGCAGGAGCTCCTCCTCCACTGGAGGATGCAGCGGGAGATGACACTCGTGGAAGGAGTTTGTTGGGAGCAGGGCTGCTGTCCAGCTGGTGACGACTCGTACAACACTGCGGACTTACACAACAGACCTCCATCATTCTCCTACAAGAAACGTAAACACACATGCGATATTATATGCAATGTGTGGCAGAGGAGTGCAGTCTATTCAAATAATAATAATAATAATAAAAATGACAATTTATATGGCGCCATAACAGTTTTAAGGACGCCGAACATACTATACTCTATAACGCACTGGATACGCTATCCAACGATTGTGAGTTCGAGCATAGGCGTACGGGAGTTTTCAGCAGTGGGGGGGGGGGGGGGGCAAAGATTGAACTTCTGCCCGAAAAATATATCCGGCAAAATAGTTGACGACCTTTTTTAGTCGTTGGGTCTGTGTTTGCCCGAAAAACCAGACTTGCCCGAAAGTTGGGGGGCATTTGCCCCCTCTTGACCCCCGCCTCGTACGCCTATGAGTTCGAGCCTGCACAGCCATTTGTACCACGATAATACTGAACAAGTGATTAGAGTACAAGTTGAGTCAAAACCATTTCTACCACACAAAAACTAGCTAAAGATGCGTTGTAACTCAATTTGAATTATAGAAATGTTGAGTGCATTTACTGGAGTAGCAATGGCAATAAGAAGAAGTTACTTTACTTATCTTACAAGATAGTTCCAGTCTAGACTCAGGTCTGCTTGGTGGAAAGGCTAATGACATTCCAGACGGATAGCAGTGCTCCTCCACCCCCAACCTCACCCCCTGCGGGTAACTTGAAAGAAGATAAAAGGGAAGGGGACTAATGGACCAAACAGACGACCCTATACAAGGAGGTATCTGAGTCCCCACCCTATATTAGGCTGTAAGCCCACCCCCCCCCCATGCACTGAGGGGGCTGACCATCTGAGGGGTAATGACCCCACTGGCGGTTGCTGGATAAGATAACATCCCTGGCATCTTCATAGAGAAGGTAAATGACATCCCCCTACCTCCCAAACCACCACCCCACCCACCCCACCCCCTGCAGAATGAGAGCCTTAAGGCTTTTTAGAAATAAGTGCACACTCTTTGTACAGGCAAAATAACACCTCAATAAACTATTATCATTATTATTATGATCATTATTATTGGTATTGAAATTCCTTCATATATTTCCTCTAAATACAACATTACTACCATCATTACTGCCATTACTACCATCATCACAGGCGATATACCAATTTTTGTAGGAGACAAAAACGTGAAATTGAATTGAAAAAAGCACAGTAGCCTACAGAACGCTTAAAAATCTCATGCCACCATCACAGATACAATGTAAAATGAAGATGGCTGACTAAAAATGATTAGATTGTACTCGATTAATCATTCAGCTAATCAATCGGCTAATCAATTTGCATATTGTCTAACTCTGATTTCAATTGATTAGCAGATAATATCAGATTTTTCAGTAGCCAATTCCAATCGATTATTAATAGAATCAATCATAACCCATCTCTGATACAGAAAATGAAGAGGTGCTATATAAATTGTCGTAATGAATGAAACAATTAATTAAATTAACAAACACAATACAACACTTTCAACTCTCGTCACAGCACATCACGATCAAAGTACATAATTAATTTATATTAAAAAATTAATTATATTGATTAATTATATTAAATAAATAGATATCGAAGAGTGCATTACGAGGCTTTGAAATCATCATCCTATTCACCTCATCCCATCATCAACATCATTACAGGTAATTTCCTGTACCCAAATTTCCAGGGCACCCCAAAGAATCTTCAAATAAAACCCTCTGGTTGTACTCTTTCCCACTCAGTGGAACCCTATGACCCCACGGTGAATTTCCATCTAACCAACTACAGAGGGAGTCTTCCGAAGAAAGGATCAACTTAGAAGCCGCCCTGGGTGGGTTTGTCATTGAGTGATGAGGTCCATCTGGTCTTTGATCTCCTCCTCTCTGCCCTTATCTCTACTAGTGCAAGGACTGCATGGATCAGTAATTAAGAAGAAGGCATGGATACGATTTCACCCACGAAATGGAAACCTGTGAAAGACGTTTTTCATTTTGTGGAATTTCATGTGAAATTACAAGATTTCATGATTTTATGATTTTTATGGTGCAGGGCTTTTTTAACATGCAGTTGTACACAAAACGTGCAGTTCTAAATGGATTTGAGCAGTTGTAAAAGCACTTATGTACAGTTAAAACTAGCAATAAATGGTCATTGTCCTCCGATTGGAAGCAATTTACCATAGACGATTGGAAGGAAAAGAAGGGGTCGTGCAGTTCTAATAATTCCTTTAAAACAGCCCTGGTATGGTGCTACACAACGGGTCTTTGAATTCTTTTTACTGCAGTCTCACTCAAATGAAGAACAGCAACAGTACTGACAGAGGATGACATTTGTTGTGCAGTACGATAAAGCTAGTTTAGAAGTTACAAAATTACATTAAATTGGATTTAGACAGTTAGACACGGGTTACGTTTTATTACTGGTGATGATAGCAATGTTGCTGTTGGTGTTAATCATTATTATTGATGATCATGAACAATGAATGATGATGAACATGATGAATATGAATATGACATTGAATAGAATAATGAATGTATTAGGCCTAATAACACAATAATGGTGTTGGTGGTGTTGGTGGCATTGGCATTGATGATGATGATGAAGATGATGAACATGATGATGATGATTCATGATGATGATGATGACAACAACGAAAATGTCTTATAAAGATGTAGTGGCGACGATAGGGGATCTAGCATTGATTGCCATGACAGTTGCTGCAGTGATAATAAGAATCGAATGGTTGAACAATGTCATCATTCTATCCATCTAATTCAGGGCAGTTGTGGAGCCTCACCACCATGTTGAAGGGAGAGGTCAAAGTTCGATGCATCAACAAACCCAACAACAGACACATCAAGACAAAGTCTCAGTCAGGACCCTATAGAACTGAGAAGACACATATCTTGCTCCATGTTCTGGGCAACTGTCCAATATCGCCATAGGTTCTTCCATGTTGTGACAGATTTAGGGCCAGATCAGGGTGACCCTCCTGGGTTACAGAGGAAACTTGTATCACCCCATTTATCAGCAGACATGTCCCTTCCAGCCGCCGTGGGGCGCCCCCATCAATATAGGAGCCGCTGCCCCATCTAACTGGCCAGGCCCATAAATTTTCGTAAACATCCTTATTGGAGACAGCTGAATCCAGTTCCCTTTGGGGAAGACGGTTTCAGACAGAGACGCCTTATCCACCAACCCAGACCAAAGATCAGGAAAGGTCAGAGGTCGTGCCCCAAAGGTTGCAACACACACAGCGAGTTGATAGGCGAACGTCAGCTGCTACAAGTGGCGGCTAGATGAAAAGAAATTGGATATGCCGAAAGTCTTTTATTTAATCCGATCATACTTTAGGGGCCATCCTCCAAATCTTCCTACTCGAAAGCTCTAAATTCCCCACTGGAAATAAGAGACACTTAGCTACCCGGATCTGGTGAACCCTTCTCAGATGTAAGAAGGATCTTAGATCTATATTTATTTACAAGCAGGTCTATAGCTTATAGGGTATAGACCTACAATCCCTACATGCTAATTATCTCTAAACAGGACAAAAGTAAGACTGGAGAAAAGCAGATTGTATTGTCAGCAATTGCTTAAATTAAATTCTATTAACAAAAGTCTTAATATCCTTGCCAGTCAGTGTATTGAAGAAGGTGTTCCACCTACAAGCAAGACAAACGTCTCGAAATTTCAGCTTGTGGCTTGTTGTAGGTAATATAAACTACTTGGCTTTAACTAACACATTTTAAAATACATGGTGTTGCTATGGAAAAGTTTTGTGAAATGCAGGAGCTCGTTCTGTATTGCATAGACTATGAAGTAGTCTTCAAATGCTTGTTCTGTATTGCATAGACTATGAAGTAGTCTTCAAATGCTTGCAGCTACTTTTCCATAAAACTAAACTGCTGTGACAGATTTAGGCCTAAGTAGCCTTTGAACCTCAAGAACTGCTATGAATTGTTTTCTGAGCATTTACAGACCTCCACATAATTTAGACATGTATCTAGATGCTGGTCAAAAAATTATCCAATTATGAAATTTTGAGATGGGGACGTCTTCTCAAAACAGATTTATGCTCACACAGAATGGCTCTATTGCAAGAATATCTTAGTTTGTAAAAATTTCAAAAAGTTATGTGATATCATAAATTTTCAAGGGAAAGCTTCAGAAAATGATTAAACTTGTCAATAAAGGCATTTTTATAACTTTAAGTATTTCATGGAACTGTGTGCCGTTTCTGTACAAGTGATGAATACCGGAAACAGAATAAAACTATAGTGTGACAGAAATGCTTTTGAAATAGGACCTTGGGTCATTAGATGCAAAGACCCGGAGAAACTACTGGAACCCAATCCCATGGAAAATTAATACCATAGACGCTATTAATCATTTCCTTAAGGTCTGCTAAAGACATGTCCATCATCAAAGGCTGGTCTAATGGGGTAAGGAGCTCTAAAATGAAAAATGACCCTTGGAGAATCATAGGAAATGTCAGAAGAAAGTGAAAAGGGTTAAGGACTCCATGAAATAGTCTGCTAGATTCATAGGCAGCTGAAGTGACACGAGCTCATGAGGTAGAGAGAGAGAAGTCCTGGACCAAACATAGAACTGGACACTAAGGAAAAGGAATTCATTTGCACCAACTGCCAAGCGGACCACTCTTGATGACCCAGATGAACTATCCCTGAAATTCCCAATGCATTCAAGTGTTCCTTGACCAGGTTCTTCTGAGGAAAGCTGTGTAAATATATGTCAGATACATGCACACATGCATACACAATTACACATACATCCAAACACACTATACGGTAATTATATAATACTATGGAGTCCTGATGTCACATGATTTAATTTTCTTTGGTATTATACTCTATGCTGACAAGTTGACAAGTGACAACAGCTAATCATTCTTGTCAAGTGGCTGAAGTGACTTTGACCATTAACTATAAAGTAAGTATAAACAAGCTGTAAGTGTTTTCTTATACAACAGATTAATCAAATGTGCTTCAAATCAACTTCACTCTATAAATGATAAATCTAATCACTTCAATAGTATATAGTTATTTTCACTTTTTTTAAAACTGCTGAGCACTGTCACCTGTTCAAGAAGTCCAGTCAATTGAAGCAAGGCCAGATCAGGCTTTACATACAGTTCACATTATATTTTTAGGCAACTGATTCAGATTTAAATGTAGAAGATAAATAGGAGTTCCAATTTACAGTGTGACATAAATATTTGTTTGGCATAAGGTATAGTTAGAGACGGACGAGTACAGTCATAGTATGCAGGGCTTTATTTTAACGTGCAGTTGTACACAAGATGTGCAGTTCTAAATGGATTTGTGCAGTTGTTTATAAGCACTTCTGTACAGTTAAAACTAGCAAAAAAGGTCATTGTCCTCCGATTGGAAGTAATTTACCATAGAGGATGGGAAGGAAGAGAAGGAGTTGTGCAGTTCTAAAAATTCCTTATAAACAGCCCTGATAGTATGTGTGAGAAAAGATTGATCGATGGCTAAGTTTAGGTTTAGGAAGCAACGGATTTGGCTAAGGACATAACATAATATTATTAGGCAGACTAAGATGCTGAAGTAAGACTAAAGGATAGACAGAAAGGAGCCGACATTAGAATGGTTTGCTACATTAAGCTCGAACAAAAGATGACTGCTCCGCCATTTGCATTTCACGTACAAAGGCCAATTGCATGTAAATGTGCATCTGACGCAAACACACGTTTGGGGCTATTTCTGGAGTGAAGGAACAAAGAAGGTGGCTGCAAGGGGTAGCAGTGCCCCACCCCCGGTCACCCGCATGGATGCCCTAAAATACCCCAAGGCTATTCCGGTAAATGCCATAGACGAAGACCAGCAAAAGTGTTCTCACTTTGGGGTCTCTAGTTCAGAATTAGAACGCTAGACGTCACCAGACACCACAGTCATGACATTAATTTATGTAGCTCTACTCTCAGATATCCACTCAGTAGCATAACACCAGCATCAGTGAAAACAACCAGTTGCAGTTGCACACTGCAACCCATGTATGATATGGTCAAGGTAAGCAATGAATTGTGATCTGGACAATGCACTATATATATATATATATATATATATATATATATATATAAATTATATATATATATATATATATATATATTGCAAAGTAATATTATAGTAAAAGGGTAATCTTGTTCTGAACATGGAACCAGCGTAGCATCTATCATCTCTCTCATACACCTCAACATAATATGCAACAATTCTATTGTATTTGGAATTTCATTGTGTATACATACATGTACGTATGAATATCAAGAGACTCTTAGGAGTACCACATAGAAACGGGAGCTCCCCCACTGGTTGAACGCTGCCAATGCCTGGATAAAGAAGGAAGGTGATACTAATCATAATTGAAGAATAATCATAAATAATCATGGTTGGGCTGTGAGCGCTTCTGAGTAGCCTACCTTGAAAAATGAAGAGGTGCTATATAAATTTCCTAAATAAATAAATCATCTTTGATATGGCAGTGTCGTTAAACAGCATGTTCACGTAGTCCCACACAAACCTATATAAAAACTCATTACTCCTCAAGTAGTCAACACTCTATTCTCTATCGGTCTGTGGTAGCCATGTTCAAGCACAGATGACCTAAAGTCAGATTTCAAAACGTATACAGAACGGAATCAAATGAAAGAGTATTATGTTTACAGATCAGTTGACAAAGCATGTCAAAGGAGAAAGAAAGGCAGGGTCATGACTCTCCCTAAAACAAATTGCTATTGTCCTACTTGCAGAGCGCACACACACACGCACGCACGCACAAACAAACACACACACACACACACTGGAAAACATGACACATATAATAGACAACTTGATACTTTCAAAGTCACATAATTCATATGTCAACTGCTTTGTGTATCTGCGTACATATTATGCTGGATGAAACTATGGTTTGCATGCAAAGCTTTTTTCTAGGATTCTGAACAGCCAAATCTCAATTCTACCTGCCTCTGTGTGTGCTCAATGGAAGAGGTGTACTACAATAGGTCTTTGTTCAGGCAGCACAATGAGGAAGCACAATGAGAAAATATATCATGCCATGCTATGACAATAAGCCAAGTACAATGTTTATGTTTATATATGTACTGTATAATGTGTGTTCATACGCATGAATTTATGTATTCATATATATATATATATATATATATATATATATGTACCTATACATGTAGGCCCTATGTGTCTATGTATTTATGTATGTATGTATGTATGTATGTGTATATGTACATATGTGTCTTTGTGTGTGTATATATATATATATATATGTGTGTGTGTATGTGTGTGTGTGTGTGTGTGTGTGTGTGTGTGTGTGTGTGTGTCTATGCATGTAAGTAAGTGTCCTTGTTCACATGTAGTCTACTCATGAAAGTTGCATGCATTTATGCTTATAATTTTTGTTTTGTTTTATTCAATAGTTGTGATTTGATATTTCGTAGAAAATATGGCAACAAACCATATTGTATTATACATGAATAGCCTACATGACATGGCATGGTGTGCAATGACATAGCATAATACAGCTCCAATTTAGTAAACCATGGAAATAACATGGTATGGCATATCATGGTATGGAGACATATGTTACCATGATATGGTTATGATTGTAGGTCAAAGTAAAATCTGAAAATATTTCCAAGGACCTCCTGTGGTTGATGTTTGATCACTATTTACCCGACTGAATGATTTTATGGAGAATATTTCCCAAAATTTTTTGACATGCGATTTCCATTACTTAATGATTATTTACTCATTTATTGCATCACTCTAATCTCTCAGTTGTGTTTTTAGGCATAATCAGCACACAGTCGAATTGTATGCCTACCCCATTATGTTAGGGATACATTGTATTTAAATGGCAATGTTGCAACAACTAAGCAGCAGAATCAGTCAGGCTAGTTGTTACTAGTTTACAAACTGCTTTAAAACGACATGCGGGTAAAATAAGGTGGGTCAGAGTGAGCAAATGTAGAAGAGGCTAATCAAGGGACAAGTGTAGTAATGCAATAAAATAAATGTAGATTCACACGTCTTTCTACAAAGCTGCAGCTGAATGGCTTCTATCCAACAGATAGATGGTCGTGGTTGGGCTGGGAGCGCCTCTGATTAGTTTCTTGAAAGGGCGCTATATAAATGCTCCGAATGAATGAATGAACAATAATTTTCCTGTGAATTGATCAGGGGAGATCATTCACAACTCTTGCCATATCAAAGCCCACATACAAAATGCAACGCGTAAAGTAAGTTCAATACATTTAAATATTGTATAAAATAATGTGTTTCATAATTTTTTAAATAAATTTAAACGTAAACAGTACTTACCGATGCATGACATTGGCGACGTTAACAAGCACAACAGTCCTCCGGCGGAATTCTATCCACAGCCTGAATAAATAACTATTTTTCGTCCCATAAACTGTTCCGTTGTATGTATGTATAGGCTACTACGAAGTGCCAGTCTACTACGTTAGAACGTGCAACACGAGGGGGAGCCGTGAGTATCTTTCCATGTGCTTGTATGCTACTATGCTACTCAGAGACCAACTGATGGAAGTTAGACGTCGGGTCGGCAGGAAACGAAATTGCTAGCAACGGTGTCAAATGACTCAGGTGAAAGCCCAGGATTCGGTTGAATAGGCAGTTGAATAGACAGTTGAATAGACAGTTGAATAGGAGGCTGATTGGCCGATTTATGGCTCGTAGCGACGAATTACGAATACATTCGTATTCTGTGATAAACAACGATCAATCATTGTGAAACTTTGGCGCATAATAGTTTAGTCCGAGTTTCCAAATTTATCAGAGGTGTTGATCTGCGTTACGTAATTATAGGTCGAAAGTCGTGTTCTCACCATCTGGAATTGGCGTGACGATCGACGCATACATCTACACGCATACACACTGTCTGTCTGTCCGTACGTCTGTCCGTCTGTCTCTGTCTGTCTGTCTCTCTATCTCGCTCAGTTGCTTATTGATATCTTACTCTGTTACAGTAGTATGCCACCCTACCTCCTTCTGTCTATCTCTCTCTCATTTTCTCTGCATGTTTAATAAGTCTTTAGATCACTATCTCTGTCTATCTGTTGGTCTATCTATGTTTGTGTATCGACTTTATTCTATTTCGTGCGCACAACAGAAAAGTGTACGCCCAATAAGAATAATAATAATAATACGAGCATCCGAGATGAAGACATAGAACAACGTGAGCGCGTACGTAGCAGCAGCAGCTTTAGATGGGACAGTCACAGTCACTAAGCGCTCCTCCTCCTCTTCTCTCACCTCCTCCCCTTTTCCAGTGTTACCCAGTTTCCTTCAGCCGTGGACCTATATATATCAGCAAATGCACGGGAAGCTTCGTGTCAACATGCGTACCGTAGCCTAGCTATTAAACCAGGTCTCACAATGGTACGATTGCAATCGTAATCGTAATCTCGAGACTTCTACAGCGCCCACAAAAGCGACATATAATATTATAACATCGAGATTCTGTGTCGTGTGATTGAGTATTGTCTTCTGAATTTTTGAGGAGAACTTTCTCGAATACAGTACTACTGGTTGTATTGCAATGCATTGCATTGCATTGTATTGTATTGCATTGCATTGAGTGAAGAACCAATGGGACATGATGCCAACGTTACAACGTAAAACTTGTGCCCTGCATAAGCTCCATCCATCTTTCTGTCGATATGCTATTGAAAAGGAGTCCACGATGTGGTCCCGCTTCCTGTTCTCTTACATAATTAGAACTGCGTCTAATAATTATACAGCTGCGGCGATCGGTTGGTCGGTCGATCGGCCCAGGCCCGAGATGGGGCTCGGAGACATCACCCATTCCCCCCCCCCATCCCCTACCCCACCACCATCCCACATTGGCCTGCCTGCCCTTCGGCTGGGCTGCCTGCCTCCCGGTCCAGCAGGCAGGAGACAGGGCGGAGGAAAGGGGACGCTTTGTCGACCCGTCTTCCCCGCCCAGACAGGGAGGCATCGGGAAATGGGGGAAAACAAGGCTCTGCCAGGCTCCCTTTATCGATGTCGCCCCCAGCTGTGATGCGTGAGTGAACGTCGCGGTGGATGGAGCGAGGAAGGAAGGGAGAGAGAGGTAGGGAGAGGGAGGGAGCATGGGTGATAGAAGAAGGAGGAAGAGAAGGAGGAGGAGGAGGAGGAGAAGGAGGAGGAGGAGGAGGAGGAGGAGGGGAGGGACACTTGCAGCGATGCGTGACGAAGGCGGGAACTGCTTTATACGAAGCCGGTGCGAACGCGAAGGGGACACCGTCTCTCGCAGTAATAATAATAATAATAATAATAATAATGGCTTGTCTTTGTACAGCCGCCACCTCTGCGTTGGGCAGTTGAACGAGCGTACAAGGCGGTGGGCGTGGTTGGAATGGATGGGGGTGATGGGGGAGGGGAATGGAAAATGCGGGGTCGTTAAAATGACAGAGGTGGATAGAGAGGGAGAAAGAAGGGTATCGTGGAACGCGATAGAAGACTGAAAAAATAAGCAACGACGAAGTAGGGTAGGGTGGGAGAAGGTAGACCATAGACGGTAAGGCAATATGAGATCATAACCTTCTCTTGCCTTCTATTAATATAGATGATTTGTGATATCCGAGACTTTGTGGTCGTCATCGGGTGAGAAATCCAGTCTACGTGTGACGTTGTGACAGCTGCTCCGCGAAATAATAATTGTGAATACGATCGTTGGCAGTTAAAGTCTGTGAGGGAATGGAGCCTCCCCTGATGGGGACACCGACTTTTCAATGTTTGCGAATGAGATTAGTTCGATTTTGAATTAAATCGCTTCGGTGGTCTAATGGAAAACTGAATTTAAGTCCATTCCTCCCGTTCGTATGTTGAAAATATGCAAATGTAAACAAATGTGCATTATCTATGGCGGACTAATCGGGTTAGATACTTCAAATCAAATATGACCTCCCATGCATTGGCATTGGCCCACTGTTGGGGAGGTTTTCGTACAGCGATCAGTCTGTGGCATATACAATACATGTATATAGAGTCTAATTCCAAATGTCAATAAGAAATAATTATAAGACTAATCGAACGTTCGTTCTCCGTCACTCTTCGCACTCTGCCAGTGCCAGCTCCAAGCCTTGATAGAAGAGGAGGGCGACACTGATAATCATTGTTATTACACGGTGTTGTTAAACAGCAACTCAAGATAGGATTTTCATTAATTTTATGCTGCCGTAGTTAATGCCACTGTTTGTAAGGCCACCCACCTTTAATGTGAATTTGAAGATTCGAACGTGTAAGCCGGTGTCACGAAGAAAAGTCTAAACCCCTCTTCCCGATATAAAGTCTTCCTCTGGCTAAAAATTGGTATTGGAAGACATGTTTCTTATGTAAAAGCGTGCATATGTTCGTATTAATACGAGCGCAAACTCTTCTTCAATTGTATTGAAGCACAACAAATACGTGCGTGAACAACGCAGCCTATCCATGGTTCTCACAGAAATCTCGGAGCAATTTCAATTTTTGCAAGTGCCGAAAAGAGGAGGGCGACACTAATCCTCTTTGATAGGCCTATGATACTTGAATGAATGAATGAACGAATGAATGAATAAATAAATGAGTGAACGAATGAATGAATAAATAAATGAGTGAATGAATGGATGGATGAATGAATGAATGAGTGGATGAATGAATGAATGAATTAATGAATGAATGAATGAATAGTGTCGTTAGGAAAATGTGTTCCAGTACCGTAAGATCTGTATCTGGCTACGAGTTTCATCCGCCATTTTAACGCAATCATGTCGCTCTGATTTGATTGTCCGCTTGTTGTTGTTTACCAACTAGGCCTATGTCATTTCAAAGATGATTAGCGTCGCCCTCCTCCTTTATCCAGGCTTGGGACTGGCACTGCCAGAGTGTAGCCAGTGGCGCAGTCCTTCTGATTGCCCCGGTACGTGCATGCTCAAACAGCTCTTCTTCTTCTGTCCATTCTCTAACTCCATTTCTCCACCGACTGAAGACCGTGTCCTGTTTGATCCTCATCTGTTGCTATAATGAAGTTTACAACTGCAGGTGCTATATAAATGATGACACTGATAATGCAAGGACTTGCCAAGGAGGAATAAGACGAGTCAATAGTAAAGGTACTACTTTTTTTATTTTGATTACATTAAACAGCAAGTTTTGATCGAAGACGCGAAGCATTGTTTATAATTATTATCGTTGGACAAGACACATTTTAAAATCTATTATATTATGTGAAGCCGAAACCTGACCGCGGAATATAAACAAACTAAGAAGAAAGTTACTGATGTCTTTTTCAACAACAGTTACTAGACTACGACGTTTCCAAGTTGAGACAGAATAATTAGGACAGCAGTTCAGTTGGGGGGGGGGGAGGTGAAGTTCGAAGATGACCAGCGTGATGAAAAGGTCCCTTCGAACAATAATTTGAACCACTCCACCTACAAGCTTATTATGTCTTTAGAATGTATTGCGTTTGGGTGTTCCGTGTTCAGGACCTGATCGAATGACCTCTGAATGTCCTAGGTTTGTCCTCTGTTCGTCCTCTATTTATCGTGACCCATCAGAGCGGAGCAGAAGAGATCGAGCGTACACGTGCCACGTTGACGCTTCTTTAGCTGCTGGTTTGAAGTATCGACGACGTTTCGACCAAATGAGGAATCATCGATTGGCAATATGTCACTGACGATAGCGGATCTCTGAAATCAATCGATCAATCAATCAATCAATCAATCAATCAATCAATCAATCAATCAATCAATCAATCAATCAAACAATCAATCAATCAATCAATCAATCGATCGATCGATCGATCAATCAACCAATCAACCAATCAACCAATCAATCAACCAATCAATCAATCAGTCAGTCAATCAATCAATCAGTCAGTCAATCAATCAATCAATCAATCAATCAATCAGTCAGTCAATCAATCAGTCAGTCAGTCAATCAGTCAATCAACTAACCAATCAACCAACCAATCAACCAATCAACTAATCGATCCATTCAGTCAGTCCATCTTTCTATCGGTCGGTCCATACATCCATCATTTTCTTCATTAAATCAGTCGTTCGTTCGTTCATTCGTTCGTTCATTCATCTCATTTCCGCTATTGTATGTTCTCCGATTTGCTGTCCTTATCTGAACTGTTATCTGCCTTTAAACTGACAGAAACTGACGTAGCCTAACGTAAATGAATTCAAGCTATATGAGCTACTAATAATACCCAAACGAATAGGCCTAAACTTTTCAGAAGTAATGTTTCTGGATTTGATACTCAACATCGTCGTCGTCTTCATCACTATCACCAGTAGTCTACTGTTCTCGAACGTCAGACAATTATCGACGACGGGTACGAATAAATTATCTAAACTCTGTCCTGCTGTTAATTTCAACTTTCGTACCAGGATTCGAACCAAGTCGCAGAGATGAAGCGGAATCAGTTTCTACCAGTGTTATTTAAGTTTCAATTTACTTTTCAGTTTCAGTTTAAGTTTTAGTTTTGTTTTAACTTTTCAGTTTAGTTTTAGTTTAAGTTTCCAAATCTTTTCAGTTTCAGTTTTAGTTTCAGTTTTCAGAACTTTTCAGTTTCAATTAAGTTTTTGTAAACCTTCCAAAGAAGGATTGAATATTTTTTTATTAATGACATTCATTTTTCTAAAGTAACACTAGTCCGATTTAATTTAAGAGCACCGAAACCTCCACAAACTGAAAACTTTTTCAACATTTGACTGCAATGCTGGTGCAGAAACATAAATAAAGCTTACTAATTCTGTCATAATAAATTGCACCTATTCAAGTCCGAGTCACTACTAAGAGGTGGAGTATAAGTCAGTCAGAGTGCAGTAAGATCAAGATAGGCTACACAGAAACAGTCAATTTACAGGCATAAAAAAAATCGGTGGCCTACTGAATTTTATGAAAAAAAATGTCAATGTAATTTAACCAAATATGAAATTTAAAAACACTGAACTAGATAAAGTTTTGTTCAGTAATCCGGGACAAGTGTATGGATAAATTTTTTGCACTTATGAACACAGGTTCAACGTACGTACCTTATAAAATCTGTCATGTTTAGACTTACAGTAGCTGTCACAATTGTCTTCCATCAGCAAACCTCTATACATTAATTAAAATAAGTGCTCGGAGTCTGTGGTAAGGGAATGGCCTATCCCATGTGATAATATTTTCTGCCCTTCCGATTGGCCTGCACCAGCATGGGCCAATTAAATGTCAAACTAGTCTGCCTGCATGCTGTAATCCGACAAGTGTGTGGTGTCGGAGATGACATTGTAATAAAACTCTGCGCCCTGTTCCAAGATCAGTGAAGTTCCAATCTTGCCACCATCAGCAAATAACCAATAAACACGTCTATTTCCATCTTCGTTTGTCCTATCTATAGGCTAAACAATGATATCGATAACATGCTTGATATATCTAGCCTGTGTTCTATAACATGGACATGTCAATCGAGGTGTCAAACATCAAACTGATTCCAAACATAATTATATGCGGGTCGTTGATTCCTCATAGGTATGTAACTATGTATACTTGTATATAGACAGGTACATGTGATCCGTAGGCCTGTGTACGATGTTCTATACAGGCTAAAGTTCAAATATTCATACTCTTCCCCTACTGGGACCATGCTTCAAATACACAGGTCTGTAACTAACTTTGCTGGCCTTTTGATCAGTGCCCAGCCATCGGTAGCAATAACTAATCAGCGTCAGGTTGTTTAACTGACCATTGTAATGGAATTAATTATAGCCTACACATCACTATCTTGTTGCCGGATACAGACAATCTTTATGGTTGACCGCATTTAACAATAGGCTGACCACTAAAGAGAAAGCAGATAGACCGGATGTTTGCTTAGGACATTTTGCTTTCTGACATCTGATTCAGTTCATTTGGTTTGTGTGCCACACAGAAAAATTAATTCAGTTTTCAACTTTCAAGTTTAGTTTTAGTTTAAGTTGTGAACTTTTCAGTTTAGTTTTAGTTTCAGTTTTCAGAACTTTTCAGTTTTAGTTTTAGTTTCAGTCAACTCAAATGGAACTTTTCAGTTAACTCAAATTCAGTTTCAGTTTTAGTTAACTTGAATAACATTGGTTTCTACTACTACTAATACCTATCAATGCAGTCGACAAATAAAGTTCAAGGTTACAAGTAGACATGATAGCCTATCCTTAGGCATACGGGACATTCCAGCAGTGGAGGGGGGGCAAAAATGAGACTTTTGTCCAAATTTTTTTGTCATCCGGCCGAAATCTTAAAAAAGTTCCCGTTACGTTTGCCCGAAAATTCTGACGACCTTTTTACAGTCATCCGGTACTTTTTTAAAAATAAAAAAAATCCGGGTCTGCTTGCTCGAAAAACCAGACTTGCCAGAAATTTGGGGGGCATTTGCCCGTCTCGCCTACTACAATTAGGCCTATCATTATTTTGCCAAAGGGCCTATTAATTATTATTTTTATGGTTATGGTTATGATTATTATTTTAATTATTCTTTTATTATATTCAACAATCAACATCCGTAAAAGAAAGTACGATTAACAAAGGAAGCGGTAGCTATTGTTCTAAATGATGTTAAAAGTGTCAATATCGTTAATTTTTCCCCATGTCTGGCTCAGTTAAAGCACAGCTTTATCTATGCTATGGTTAAAGTGTATTGAAAAGCCACCGAGTTGAACCGCTGAACAGTTAAGCAACAATGTCGCTGCAAAGAAACAGGTCTCTCTCTCAGATCTCCTACAATAAACAGCCTAATAGCCTATAGGCCTAGCTGCCGTATCTGATAAAAAAGTTTCAAGAGCTTATTATTTTATTTATTTATTCATGTATAAATTAATTGTTAAATTCAATATTATTTTCTGTATTATTATATTTGTTGTTATTGCGCTTCTTACGTCAATGTCGACTGGTCTCTGATGACTTTTCTCCAAGTAGGAAAGAGAAGAAGAAGCGGCAGCGTGTGTTCGTTTTCCCAGCAGCGTCGAACACAGCGGTACGTTGAGTAGTACTTCAGCCGAGTACGGAGGTGGTACGGGACGCATCATCGTATTGTCTTCCAAGGTCTTCATCACACCTCTGTCGCTCAGGCAGACGATCTTTCCGTCCATCGCCATCAGTCGAAGACTTCCTTCGAAGGCGGCCAGACAGAGTTGACCGGCGAAGACCAGGCCAAGGACGGTCAACAGAGCAACGGTACACGGAGACATATCTCTCTCTTTTACACTCTCTCTTTCAGTCTTCCTTTCACTCTTTCTTCCTCTCTCTCTTTCTCACTTTCTCTGCAAACGTTCACGATTGGTGTCAAGCTGTTGCAGGGCACTCTCACTGTCTCTACCCGAGTCTTTGAGATTCTGACCGACTGAGTGGTCATCCCGATCTTATATAGGATTCAGCGAATTCCAACTTCTTACTTCCCTCTGTGCGTCATGTCTGTGTAATCTATCGGTCAGTATACGTGTAAGTATGTGCGTATGTGTGTCCGTCTGTCTGTCTGCGTCACGTCTGTCGTCATGACACCGGCCCGACGATATAGGCAAATTTGAGTCGATTTTTCTGCAGACCTGTAACCAGAGTAACTAACGCACAACGAGAGATGCATGGCTGCAGACAACGAAAGAAGAAGCTCCGTGACAAACATCTCCCCCTCTCCCTCGTCACGAGTCAAAAATTACGACACTGAAGTCCGCCCCCGATGAAAAGTCTGGAAACGAAGGTTTTCTTACTGAAATAAATGATTATTATTTTCTGTTTCTAATTCTCCTCTTCCTCTATGCCTAGTTTTTTGCCTACAGACGGTATGCACAAAAGAACAACATTCAGGGGCTTCGATCCCTATATACAGACTTAAGACCACTCGTATCAGCAGTTAAATAGTAGAGCAATTTAGCTAAATGACAGCTTTAAAAAGTTTAAATGCTTCCATTGCTATGTGGAAAGAACAAATTCTTATGTTGGAGGGGATGTGCCCCTTCCGAAATTCCTTTCGGGTATCTCCTTGTCGGCGCTACGCTCCTCTACAATTATAGTCTGCCGGACGCTCGTTTTCCCCCATCCTGAAACCTTTATTTCCCCCAGTGGACGTGACTAGGCTAGATTACATGTTCCTTGGAGGCGAAGGCCGGTGTCCCTCTAATAATTATAATCGTACCCCCTCCAGATGAAGAGAAGTTAATTGAAAATATCACTTCCGCGTGTGTTATTTTTTGCAAATTAACTTCCATTTTCTTTGTTTATAGAACATTACACTAACAGGTATGTTTATTCCTACCAACTAACTTTATTTGCTTTTCTTGTAGAACACTTATAACACTTGGAACATTTATAAGAACATCTAGAATCACTAAGTAAGTCCGAGTTGCAAAACGGTCGTTTACCCGCTCCCCAAATCTGAATTCCCCACCAAAGCAGATGGACTGAACATTCGGCGTGAAACTCCGATGCAGTGTCGGCGCTGTAGTCGGGAGCGCCTCCGAGTAGAGAGCTTGAAGGGCGCTATAGAAACGGAAAAATAATATAAAAATAAATAGATAAAATAAATAAAATAATAAATATTAAACACTGGCTGTCGCTCTGCTCCATCCGAGTCTGGGAGGTCGTATCGTTGACGCACTCAATCGAAAATTGATCGTTAACAAAAGATCTGTTTTCAGTGGCAGACGATCTTTTTCCCGCAATAGAAAACTAATAAATTTTCTGCAGTTTGACGAAGCAGCAGATGAACTGTTATTGTCATTGAATCCGAACGACTGAGGTTTCAGACTTCTGCAGAAGTTTATTTGCCACGACACAGCAAGAAATAGCCAATAGCCTAAACTAGTAACTTATAGGCTTATCCTAGGCCTATCCGCAGAATCTGACAAAGAATTGAGTAACTTTATTTGCAGCTGGAAAAACGCACGTGCATTATATTGTGGGCCCTGTAGGCCTATATGTCGGCACATAGGCCTATCTGAAGTAGATTACAGCAGGAGCAGATATTAGAAACGTAAATGGATAACTATCTATAGCAGGTGAACTGAAAGTGTCTACCTCTAAACCGGGGAGAGGGGTGCCAAGTAGACATTTCGTGGGACTTTTCATTTTCAGGGTTTTTCCATTAGATATAGCCGCATTGCTTTAAATTTTTTGCGCTTGATAAGAGTAGGCTACTGCGCTAGATTCACTCGCTCGGAACGGTGATCGTGCTGGTCTGACCGCTTTACTGACAGCCCCTTATTTTGGATGTGGCGAAGAGATCTGCATCAGTTTTTCTTTAGACTTGCAAGTAGCCTACAGTAACTGTTGTTTATATAAATTAATATAACCGATTCACGTCGCACTTTGGATTTTTCTATACTTAATTAAATGTGATCTTGGATTCTTGGGTAAAGTACTTTATAGGCCTACTTAGAAAAGTATTTGAAGCTCTTATAATAAGAACGTTGTAATCACTAATTTGCGACTGCAGTGTCCTCTTCTAAATAGATCGATTATCGAGGCCTATAAGGTAAATGTAAATCTTCGAGAATTTCTCAGCGCACAGAAAAGTCATCGTCAGAGAAACCAGCAGTTCGCAACAGCCAAAGCTGCCCTGTTCGCTTCGATGCCAGGACTGTGGTCAAGATCTGGGTAGGTCAAGCCGATTAGACAGCGTTGGTGCTACGGTGGTAATTGGTGTCATTTGGTGATCGTGAGGTGGAACCTGATTATAATCGGGATATTATAGGATAGCCTGAGAAGCTCGGTTTTCAGTTGTTAAATGGAAAGTAGCAGAGGAGAGTGCAAGCGGAGGAGAGGTTGAATTAGGAGGATGAGATCGACGATGAGCAAATGGGCGAATATCTTTTTGGGAGTAGCCTGCTTTCCAATGAGCTACCACAGAAATAACTGCAGCTTAATATACAAATGAGCGATTACAGAATTTCAGAGAGATGAGGGTCCGAAAGAGGGGAGAGAGAAAGAGAGAGACAGAGACAGAGACAGACAGAGAGAGAGAGACAGAGACAGACAGAGAGAGACAGAGATAGACAGAGAGACAGAGACAGATACAGAGAGACAGAGAGAAGAGATAGAGTGAGTGAGTGAGTGAGTGAGTGAGTAAGTGAGTGAGTGGATGAGTGAGTGAGTGAGTGAGTGGATGAGTGAGTGAGAGAAAGAGAAGGATAGGGAGGGGAAGAGAGATATATGATGGTAAGTGAGTAGACTTTGGTGGTTTAATTATGACTAGCTCATGAATGTAAGAGGGTTGAGAGGTTGGAAGGCATTGTCTGATTTAGGAAGAGTCCAAGATTGACTTTACCTTGTAGGTCTGAAGATTCTGTGTCTGTCAATCGTTTTTGATTGGAACAATTTTTAAAGACTGCTGAGGAGCTGATCTGCTGGTGTGGATGACAGCCTCATCAATATACAGGATATCTATCACGACGAAGGTATCCCTGACGTGTTGCTAGTAACATGACGCCAACTTGGAAGACATGACAATGTCTAATGATGAATACACGATGAGGCGAAAAAATCTCCTTATGAAATCTCACAATAACTTATATCTTCTATTGAACAATGAATTTTTGCTCACATTATAGGAAAACAACCAAATTTAAACTATTAACCAATATGCTAGACTACTTATGGTTGTTGCTAGTATAGGGGCCTAAGTCTACATGTGCTAAATTATATTATTTCATAATTATTGATTTATTCGTCAATATTATTTCCCTCCTCTTCTTCTTGTTCTTCTTGCTGGTCTTCTTCTGTTCTTGCTTTTCTTCTTGTTTGTTTTCTTGTATGATTATGGTCTTGTTCTTCTTGTTCTTCTTGTTCTTCTTGTTCTTCTTCTTCTTGTCCTTGTTCATATTCTTGTCCTTGTTTTTGTTCTTCTTCTTCTTGTCTTCTTCTTGTTCTTCTTGTACTCCTAGTTCTTCTTGCTCTTGTTCCTGCTCTTGTTCTTCTTCTGGTTCTTTTTCTCGTTCTTCTTCTTCTACTTCTTTCTCCTCCTCCTCGTCCCCCTCTTTCTTCTTCTTTTTCCTCCTCCTGTTCCTGTTCTTCCTGTTCCTGTTCCTCGTACTGTTCCTCGTACTGTTCCTGTTTCTGTTCTTTTACTTGTTCCTGTTCCAGTTCCTGTTCCAGTTCATTTTCTCCTTCTCCTTCTCCTTCCCGCTTCCCTTCCCGCTTCCCTTCCTCTTCCTCTTCCTCTTCTTCTTCTTCTTCTTCTTCTTCTTCTTCTTCTTCCTCTTCCTTCTTCTTTCTCTTCCTCTTCGTCTTCCTCATCCTCTTCCTATTCTTTTTTCTCTTCCTCTTCCTTCTTCTTCCTCTTCCTCTTCCTCATTCTCTTTCTCTTCCTCTTCCTCATTCTCTTCCACTTCTTCTTTTTCACAAGATGGAGGATATCTGACAGTCGGTATGCAATGTGCAATAATTGTGCATGTAGACTTTTCTTTCTGTCTCTGTGACACACACACTTCAAGCGAAATTCTCATGTTCAAGCATTTTCTGCAAGATCGTGTTCAACGTTTTCTTTTCATGTCTTTCATTGTCTTCCTCGACTTCGTGTTCCCTCCACAGTACACATGGCAGTGCAATGCCCTTGCAGGTTAAGCTATCTTTTTCGCCTATTCTTACCACATGGCCAAGCAAGCCAAGTTAATATTATTTTAATAATTATTATGCATGGACCTAAGTCATATCACGACTGTCTGATACATTGACGCATCTCATCGACATGATGGATTTTTTCTATGTAGACATTTTTAGTTTGGTCTATTTGCAGGCATAGGCGTACGGGAGGTTTCAGAAGTGGGGGGGGGGGCAAGTTAGAACTTCTGCCCGAAAAATTTATCCGGCCAAAAAAGTTGACGACCTTTTTTTTTTTAGTCGTCCGGGACTATTTTTGCCCGAAAAACCAAACTTGCCCGAAAGGTCTTGACCTTTTTTTTAGTCGTCCGGGACTATTTTTGCCCGAAAACCCAAACTTGCCCGAAAGTTGACGAACTTTTTTTTAGTTGTCCAGGACTGTTTTTGCCCGAAAATCAGACTTTCCCGAAAGTTGGGGGGCATTTGCCCCCCCCCCCTTTGGACCCCGGCCTCGTACGCCTATGCTTGCTGGACATAGGCTACTGCAGGAGTTTTGCTCGTCTGTAGTTGGACAGTTTTTATTAGATTACGTCACAATGACGTCATATTTTGGCAGAAGAGTGAATTCCTAGATTTAAAACATTGACCCTTTCTCGGTTGTATATAGGGCCGTCCATCTGGAATGACCTTCCTTCAAAACTGCATTTATTACATCTGACCATGGTCAAACTTTGTGTAATAAATCTCTCAAGTTTTTTCTTCTTTCGCCGTGGCTGGATTGGGAGCGCCTCTGAGTGGATCTCTTCAAGGGTTGCTATATAAATCCATAGAAAGAATGAATGAATGAACGAACGAATGAATGAATGAATGAATGAATGAATGAAGTCAAGTTAAAAATCCCTTTGAATTTTCTTATAAGACTTGTGAATGTTTTGCAGTACATTATATGCATGTATAACTGTTTTTTTGGATCTTGTGGGGCGCAGTGGTGTAGGGGTAGTCCATAATGTTTGGTGCCTTGGAGCCGAGAGGTTGCGGGTTCGAATCCACCCCGAGGTACCACGCAGGGACCCTGAGCAAATCCCTCACTTGCAATTGCTCATGCGTTTCAGTGTCCGCGCTGTAGTTGGGAGCGCCGCTGAGTAGGATGCTGAAGGGCCGCTATAGGCCTACATAGATAACAATTTTGGCGTTTTTTTTCACCTCTCGCTGTATGTCCATAGGTCTCCTGTAGCCGCCTACTCGTCTGCTTTGCTCCCATACTGGCCATCAGTATATATATAGCCTGTACTTCTCATTTTACAGTATTCCTCCACCCTTAAGGATTATAACTTTTTTTTATAAGCATTGCATATTGTGTGTGAGAAAAGTGAGAGGAGGAGGAGAAGGAGGAGGAGGAGGAGGAGGAGGAGGAGGAGGAGGAGGAGGAGGAGGAGGAGGAGGAGGAGGAGGAGGAGGAGGAGGAGGAGGAGGAGGAGGAGGAGGAGGAGGAGGAGGAGGAGAGGAGGAGGAGGAGGAGGAGACAGAGAAACAGGAGATGATAGAAAAATAAGATGAAGAAATATATTATGAAGAAATAATATATTATGAAGAAATAATATGTGATGAAGTAATATAAGTAGACCAACTTTCAGAATATAACCTAGTGATGACGACAGTAATAATTGTTATCTTTTATAATATACATGTAAGTAAGAAAGTTTGTCATTCTGTATGTCTGTCTCGAGAAAGGATATATGAAATGGTACGCTTTGGCGTATTGAAACATTTTGCAAGATCTTCTCATGCAAATTTTTAAGGCAGCGCGACTATCTTCATATCTCAATTCTCTTTGAAACCCGAGTTATGAACATTTTGAATTTCGATGCGGTAGCTAACGCTGCAATAAAGACGAGATTAATTTTCATTGTTTGCTTGTGTACTTGTTATAGCGCCCCTTCACGCTCACTACTCAGAGGCGCTCCCGACTGCAGCGCCGACACTGCATAGGAGTCTCACACCGAAGCGCTGAGCAACTACAGGTGAAGGACTTGCCCAAGGTCTGTATACGCTTCGACTTAAGGTGGATTCGAACCTGCACCCTCCGGCTGCAAGGCGACGAACATGCCCACTATATCACCGCACCCCATTCATGGTTGCATAATAGCGAACCTATGGCTCTTGACGTCATTTTGACGTCATTTCATAACGCCATTTTTCACCGATGGATTATGGCTGAGCTCAGCACTCAAATCAAGCGTATCAGCAATTCACAATTAGCCTAACCGTTTTCAGTTCAGCGCAGAAGCCATAGGAAAAGGTAAATGCCTTCGACCAAAGAGTAGACGAAGAGGAGCCCCATGCAGACAGGAGCTTAACCCGCAGAGGAGGGGAAGGTAGTTTAAAGCATGCAGAGGGGCCAGGAGCGGATCCAGAGAGGCCAATCCGGCCATGTGCCCCCATTTAAAAATGCCATGGGACGTGCCCCCCATTCGGTTTGAAATTAGCAATATGAGTGTCATGGCATATTGCCCCCCCCCATTAAAAAAATCAGCATGGAACGTGGCCCCCCATTCGGCGTTCGGCCGGAGGACTAAAAAAAGGTCATAAACTTTTTGGCGGATGAAAAGGTACTTTTTCCCTTAGCCAAAGACCAATGACTAAAAAAGGTCATCATTTACTTTTTTGGCGGATGAAAAGATAGGCTACTTTTTCCTCAGCCAAAGACCAATGACTAAAAAAGGTCATCAACATTTTTGGCGGATGAAAAGGTAGGCCTATAGTTTCCCTCAGCCAAAGACCAACGACTAAAAAAAGATTTTGCCCCACGGCCCTCACCCCCTTGAACAGTTCTGGATCCGCCACTGATAGGAGCATATTATTATTATTATTTCTATTATCGTAAAAAAGTTGTTTGAAATCAAACGACGAGTAGAAAACAGCAGATTTTAGATGGAAAAATCACGAAATTAGACCGTTCAACGCCATGGTGAACGTTTTCCGGGCGAAAAAACGTCAGAAAAGGTCGTAGTAAATTTAGATGACTATTAATTTTTCTGAAAAAGTCGATTTCTTCGAACGCAGCGTGTTTTCACTCAACTCTAACTTTAGGCAGTAAACCCTGGGCCGACCTTATAGAGCTGCATCCCAAAAAGAAGTGCTACAATTAAAGTCTGTAAATCAACACACAGATAGGCCTATGACTGTTAGTATAGTAGGCCTATACGGCGTCAACGACCATACGACCAGCCAGAGGTGAAATAATTGTGGAAGAGAACTGCTGGCTTTATCGCACAATAAAATGATGCTGTGCGATACTGTGTCGTACATATAGCCTATATAAGGGTTTAACGAAACATATTAAACGGATTAAACTTATGGTTTGCACTAAAAAAACGCTTTGAATCGATTGGCTGCTCAAGGAATTGCAGAATATGACCATGGATGAACCTGTTGCGCTGAGGATTGGAACAGTGGAACACCAGGTGGAACACCAGGTGGAACGGAGGAACACCAGGTGGAACGGAGTAGCACCAGGTGGAACGGAGGAACACCAGGTGGAACGGATGAACACCAGGTGGAACGGAGGAACACCAGGTGGAACGGAGGAACACCAGGTGGAACGGAGGAACACCAGGTGGAACGGAGTAGCACCAGGTGGAACGGAGGAACACCAGGTGGAACGGAGGAACACCAGGTGGAACGGAGGAACACCAGGTGGAACGGAGGAACACCAGGTGGAACGGAGGAACACCAGGTGGAACACAGGAACACCAGGTGGAACGAAGGAACACCAGGTGGAACAAACCAACGTAACACAAGCGTTACAGAACGTTGCAAATTCAAGCACATCATCGCCACCTAGC
>OX243818.1:18389324-18399324 GCA_945859605.1 Lumbricus rubellus
AGAAGGAAAGAATGAAAGGCAATTGATTGGAAGAAAATAATTGTTTAACAGAATGACTGAAGCAAGAGAAGCATAGTATAGACTATAGAGATGCATGAATTTATACATATAGGAAAAGAGAAGGAAGAGAATAAGGAAGAGAATAAGGAAGAGAAGAATGAAGAGAAGAAGGAAGAGGAGAAGGAATGTGGAGAAGGAAGGTGGAGAAGGAAGATGAGAAGGAAGAGAAAAAATGAAGGGGGAAAGAAGAGAATAAGGAAGGTGGAGAAGGAAGAGGAGAAGGAAGATGAGAAGGAAGAGGAGAAGGAAGATGAGAAGGAAGAGGAGAAGGCAGTGGCGTAACAACCATGTAACGTGGGTGGACAAAATCCACGGGCCCCCAGGTTCAAAGGGCCTCCAAAGGTTTTAACTTTTAACTAAAAAATCTCACGTAGACCTACTTTTCCATACACTGTGTCCCAATAAATCGAGACCCCTTTTATAATGTGAATAAAACAGGCAAATCTTAATCGATTTTCAAAATTTTAAAACTGATTTTGTCCTGAAATAATTATCTTACACTGATTCAAATATGAAGTTTCTGGCATGAATATAAAGTTGTGTTTGGTACTTAACATATGAATTCTCTGATGCAAATGACGTAATTGTGACGTCAATATTTATTAGGACACAGTGTATAATTTCCGATTGCAGTCTGCAGTTTGAAGTTTGAATAGTATAATTATATATACATGTATGACGGATGTTTCATGATAGGCCTATACATAATTTTTATCAGAATGCTAAACAGCGTGAAAACAGGATGAGAGAAGATTTCTTACAGCAGAAATGAGTTGATCGCAGGAATGTCAAGAGCACAGGAAACAGGAAACAATTACATTAGACAGCATTAAGTGTCGAAGCAATTAACTCTGTTATACAAGTCGTTCAACGACTGTTTGAACAAGACTTAGCGAGAATGCCAATTTACCGAATTCCTCTCGATTTCCTCAAGATACGAAGAAAAACAAAGGCATACCAAGCCTACCCTGGATAGAAAATTATGAGCTTATAAATGATTATTTAATACCAATATTATTGACTTGACAAATGAACGAGAGCAATGGATGTCATTAAATTTTATTTATACTCATCACCGTCAACTGGCTGCAGACGTCATGAACCGATGATGATGATGATGATATCCATTCGTTTACTGTTAGGGCCTAATCCTAAACGAAACTTATAATAGCATCATCACCCGTGAAAAAAGATTTAATAGCCTAGGTGAAGACAGTGACATTACGGTGGCCAGTAACAAATATATATTAAACACTAGGCCTACTGCTATATATGCTTCTCAACTGGAAACATGAAAGTTACGAAAGAGTGGCTGTGCTATCATCATATCTAAAGAAACCATGCAGGGCCTTTTGCCACATACAGGCCAAATTGGTAGCCTATAAATGCATCTCAATAGCGTGTTCTTGTTTTCTCTTGAACTATAAATGTGCCTTGAACTACAGATTATTGACCATAGCGTTTTGTATTCTATTTTGATCTAACTGCAGTTTTAATTAGCCATCTCATAATAATATTGTCACTCTTTAGTGTCGTGAATAGATAGGGGCCCCGACCCGTGTTCCATTGTCCACGGGCCTCCGGCTAAGTTGTTACGCCACTGGGAGAAGGAAGAGAAGGAAGAGGAGAAGGAAGATGAGAAGGAAGAGGAGAAGGAGCGTGAGGAGTAATAGCATGGATGGGCGGAATTGAAAAGCATTCTGCGAAACCATTAAGCGAGAATTATGAGAGGATGCGATGTGGAGCAATAATAATATAGATGAAAGGAAGATGGAAGAAGAGAATGGATTGATTTGCAATGACCTTGACCTTCACGATTACGTGCATCTGAATCATGAGAGTAATAATATGGTCAGAGGAAGAGAGGACGGAGAGATGGAGTGAAAGAGGAGGAGAGGATGTAAGTATGTAGACGTCAATGTAAGCTGGCAGAAGAGTTAGCAGACAGAAAGAGACACGGAGACAGGTACTGAGGGGTGGAGACGACAGACAGAGAGACGGAGGAACACACACACACAGACAGGGATAGCACACAAAGGGAAGAGTTGAGGACAGGCAGACAGTGTACGAAATGTTGAGAATGATATAGCCTACAGAGATGTAGTCTGACACAGACACAGACAAACAGACAAACAGACACAGACAGACAAAGACAGACAGGCAGACATACAGACTTACAAGCAAGCACAACGGCAGACAGGAGATTCTTGTTGTCGAAACTGTTAGTACCAAAACGTTCAAGTACTGCAGCTCTATAATAGGCTCACAGGTCGCATCTACCTTGTTGGACGTAGCGAAGTGGTCCTTCATCTACAATTCTACATGTATGGTAGGTGTAGCAACCTTTGAGAGGTGGAAAGTGCGAGGTTGCCTCACCTGCAGCCAGTCCGGGTTAAATAAATAATAATAATAATGATAATGAGAAGGGCCTTTCCAGACTGATTTTATAATTATTAGTCGTTGGTGAAGTCCCTGAGCCTGAGGGATCCTGTATACCTCGGGGCAAAAAAAGATGAAAATAATAATAATGACTACAATCAATATCCTAATGAACGGATGATCACAAGTTATTACAGGAATGGAATTTAATTGTCGGCAGCCATGCAAGGCGTCCATAACATCGTCCAACTACGCAATTTACCAACGCTAGCTGTCTATTGAAAGGTCTAGCGGACCTTTTTAAAGATTTCAACCTTGAACTCCTTCCTCCTAACTTTCTCCCCACTCCAATTCCCAATACCGGCCATCTTGCTGACCATCTTGCCGGTTATCTTGCCGGTCATCTTGCCGGTTATCTTGCCGGTCATCTTGCCGGTCATCTTGCCGGTCATCTTGCCGGTCATCTTGCCGGCCATCTTGCCGGTCATCTTGCCGGTCATCTTGCCGGTAATCTTGTCGGCCATCTTGCCTGTCATCTTGCCGGCCATCTTGCCAGTCATCTTGCCGGTCATCTTACCGGTCATCTTGCCGGTCATCTTGCCGGTCATCTTGCCGGTCATCTTGCCGGTCATCTTGCCGGTCATCTTGCCGGTCATCAATCAATCAATCAATCAATCAATCTTTTATTGAAACCTTTGCCAAAAAAACAACAGGATAGCACAGCAAAAGCATTAACGCAAAAAACAAATTGGCACATAGGAGACAAGGGACCCCAAAAGGGATAATAATCCCGCTAAGGAGGGACCACATTTACCAAGAAGCAAATACGGATAGATCGGCAGTTAAACCAAGTTCATTGACTGTGCAACTCACGTAAATGAATGTAATAAAGGCATGCAGATTGATTTTAAGTCTTAACTAAAACTTAACTAACAGCTAGACAGTCTAGACTTAACTACTGACAATTATTGACCAGCATAAACGTAGGCCTACAAACTTTATTTTTCAACGGCCAAATGTGATCGCAGCAGTTTTTTAAACATTAACAAATTAGGTGCCTCTTTTATGTTTAATGGAAGTGAGTTAAAAATTGGAGGACCCATGAATCTAATGGAAAATCTACGAGAGTTGGAATGGGTCTTTATGCTACGATACAGACTGACGCTTCTAGTGTTATACCGATGCAAGTCATCTTGCCGGTCATCTTGCCGGTCATCCGGATTCGCACTTAGTGTCCAACCTCATCGTCTCTGCTTTTGATTAATAATACTTTGACAGTATTGCTTTTGTTTTTGTTCAATAGTTTGTAGGTAATTTGAGTGACCGGTCACGTGATCCAGGAACTATATACGACCATAGTCATCTGCATGCATATAGCATTTATGGGTCAAGTAATCTGGAAACTAAGGTCATCAATAGTAGGTCTGTTCATATGGGATACTCTTCTGAAGAATCTGAATGACCTCTGTAAGTGAATTTGACATACCCAACCAAACCGTGTCTACTTCATCGGGTGTTGCTTATTGAGCTATAATAGAGCTTGTGCTTGAGCTGACATAACTCTGCTTTCAATAACGTAAAAATTCGGTTATTGCGAATCGACGACCATATAATCTATCATCTTCGTGGGAATATTTTCGTGACTTTTTCATCGATCATGGAGGTCGTTATACTATACTCTTGTTCACCAAAGTTGTTGTTATGAGTTTTCGTAGTCGCCATATATCTTGAAGATTTCTTCTCTCGAGGTCTTTGCAATTTCTTAGATTTTTTATTCATGGCCTACTTTCTCCATTTATCATAATACTTTTTAATGGACGCTTTATGGCGAGTTCAGTTCCACTAATTTTCATAATTTCATATTGATCAAAACGTCTGTATGACCATTTCCAAGATCTCAATCTTGTATAATTTCATTTTTAATTTCTCATGATTATTTGAGATGATTTGCAACCTTTATTACTACAATCAGTTAGTCTAGTTTACCGCTTTGCAATCTTGGGAGTAACCATCGCATTAACCATTTGGGTCGTCAAGGTATGACCGTATGAGTATGGTCAGACCCAGGGATGAGTATATGGTCAAACCCAGGGATGAGTACATGTATGGTCAGACCAGGGATGAGTATGGTCAGACCCAGGAGATGAGTATGGTCAGACCCAGGGATGAGTATGGTCAGACCCAGGGGTGAGTATGCATGGTCAAACCCAGGGATGAGTACATGTAAGGTCAGACCCAGGGATGAGTACATGTATGGTCAGACCCAGGGATGAGTATGGTCAGACCCATAGATGAGTATGGTAAGACCCACTCGGTCCATTTTCGGTTGGTTTTAGACGAGTCCCAAAGTCCCGGCGAAGGACACATCAAACCCCGATGCACGATGCACGATATAATGTGCCACTAGAAACCGCCTGCTTCCTTCCTTCCTTCCTTTCGTCGAAAGTGCCAGAATCAAGCACCGGTCGGTTGCCATAGTGACCACTCGATTCCACATCGAGTACTCCACTCCCATGCATGCACTGCATGAGAGAGAGAGAGAGAGAGAGAGAGAGAGAGAGAGAGAGAGAGAGAGTGAAAGAGAGAGAGAGAGAGAGAGAGAGAGAGAGAGAGAGAGAGAGAGAGAGAGAGAGAGAGAGAGAGAGAGAGAGAGAGAGGAGGAAACCCGATAGTTGCGTAACTGGAATAGAGAGAGAGAGGCGCTATATAAATTATGTATTATACGAAGTTGGCAGCTGTTTGCGTCCCACGGGTCCTGCGTGCTGCTGCTGCTGCTGCTGCTGATGCTGCTGCTGCTGCTGATGCTGATGCTGGAGTCGGATGAGGATGAGGACGACGGCTGAGGAGGAGATGGAAAGATTTCGGTCATAGGGACGGCGTTGCTTCCCACTCCTCCTCCTCCATCTTGGCCACCCCACTCTCCCCCACGGCCGCCCGCCACGGAAGAAGAGGCGAGCAAACACATCGCAATATGGACGACGACGACGACAACGACGACGACGACGACGACAACGACAACGAGAGTGGTGGCCATCAAAAAGCAGACGACGACGACGACGACGAAGCTTGAATCGAAAGAAAAAAAAGCGATGACTAGGATCGGATGTGGGCAGGCGGCGTTACAATCGATTGGCCCCAGCACACACACACACACACACACACACACACACACACTCACACACTCGTAGACCTACAGACCAACAGACAGACCAACAGACCAAGAGACCGAACGACAACTCGGCTTGCAACAGAATGACTGACTGAAGACCGACCGACCGACCAACTCGCCCAACAGACCAACTCGCCCAACAGAATGACTGACTGAAAACCGACTGTCTGACCGATTGACCAACTGATCAACTGACCGACTGACCGACTGGCTGACCGATTCATCGTGGAAGACAGACTTTATAAAGACATTCGACACTAAACACTAAACACTAGACTCTAAACACTAAACGCTAGACTCTAAACACTAAACACTAAACACTAAACGCTAGACTCTAAACACTAAACACTAAACACTAAACACTAGACTCTAAACACTAAACACTAAACACTAGACACTAAACACTAAACAATAAACACAAAACACTAAACACAAAACACTAGACACTAAACACTAAACACTAAACACTAAACACTAGACACTAAACACTAAACACTAAACACTTGACACTAAACACTAAACACTAAACACTAAGCACTAAACACTAAACACTAAACACCAAGCACTAAACACTAGACTCTAAACACCAAACACTAAACACTAAACACTAAGCACTAAGCAATAAACACTAAACACTAAACACTAAACACTACACACTAAACACTAGACACTAAACACTAAACACTAAACACTAGACACTAAACACTAAACACTAAACACTAAGCACTAAACACTAAACACTAAACACCAAGCACTAAACACTAGACTCTAAACACCAAACACTAAACACTAAACACTAAGCACTAAGCACTAAACACTAAACACTAAACACTAAACACTAAACACTAAACACTAAACGCTAGACTCTAAACACTAAACACTAAACGCTAGACTCTAAACACTAAACACTAAACACTAAACTCTAAACACTGAACACTAAACACTAAGCAGTCGATTGATCGTAGGGTCTTTGAATGGCGCATGGACGCCATTATATACTCGAAAGATTAACCGACCTATTTATGTAGCGCCTATAGTGTTGTCGTTTGCGACGCTGGAGCCGAGAAGGCGTCTCTTGCATCGGCAGAATCTGATGCCATTGCAGTGACATAATTGTGAGTCTCGTATAGTTCTCTAAGCTGCCACAGCGAAACGAAAGACGGGAGAAAACATGGAGGCGCCGCTGGGAATCATTCATTGCTCATATGTAACACTTAAGAAGAGCGTATACAGAAAGAAAACAATTTGGGGGATTCCATAAAAGTAAGGAATTCACACACACACACACACACACAAACACAGGCACACACACACACACACACACACACACACAAACACACACATCACACACGAGCACACACACCCGCACGCACGCACGCACACACACAGAGACACAAACACACCCACACACTCACACACTCACGCACACACGCACGCACACACTTCCTAACACACACCCACACACACATGCACACACGCACACACACGCGCACGCACGCACACAGCTACACATATAAAGAAATAATTATATACACATATATTATGTATATTCTATAATTTCTATATAATTTCTATATAGTTCTATAATTATAGACTAGATATTGGGGTTGAATCTGTAAAAAACTCTTTATTCAAGTAAGTATCTAGATCTATTTTTTATGCAGCTGTCTGAATTTTGTCCAAAAGCAACAGCTTAATCGAAAGAATATTTAGAGCTCGGACACAGTAGGCCTATATAATACACATTATTTTGTATTATTTTTTTTTTCTGGTGTCGATGATTTCGCTGCCTTTTTTTCTGATCATCCGACAGTTTGAATGGCAATTTTGTTTGTGCATAATTTATTTTGTTTAATTGCATATAATGTAGGCCTGTATACGCTTCAACAACAAAGGTCACTTAGCAACAAATAACGAGAATCTATTATCAAGTTAGATTGCAATGACAATGAAAATGTCGAGAAGAATAGACGAGTAGGATTGATTGACTGTTGACCTTGTCACGGTTTAGTTGTTGAGCGTCATCGGCCGAAGCCTTGTGCGTTAAACACTGCATGGCGGGCGCAATAGAAGTCATTGTAATGGCAATTACCCGGATGAAACGACCGACTCGTTAACAACAACAGCCAATGTGTAGTATGATCTATGCCTCCTCTATGGCAACAGGTAGCAGTGGCATTTGTCCGTGTGGGTCCGTCTGCTTCTGTGGGTGTGTCTTCCTCTGTATGTGTGTGTGTAGGGGTGGGGGTGCTTCCTCTGTGTGTGTGTGTGCGTGTGCCTGTGAGTGTGCCTATCTGTTTGTGCCTTGGCATCCGTTTTTGCAAATGCTGAAACGCGTATATGATAAATATTGAATTCGCCCGACGTCGACGGTTTTTCTCCGCAATATTGCAAAATGGTTTCATCTAATTACCGCAGAACGGAGACCGCGGGGACCAGTGACCCGCTGAGTGGCTGACTGACTGGCTGAATGACTGATCGATGGCTCACTGAATGGCTGGTTAAAAGACTGACTAGCTGGTTGGTTAAATGGCTGACTGACTGGTTGACTGGTTTGGTGGGTTGGTTGACTGGCAGGCTAAATGTCCAGCTGTTCTGTTGACTGGTTGACTCACTGACTCACTGATTCATGGACTGACTGACTGACTGACTGACTAAATGACTGGCTTACTGACTGACTGATTGACTGACTAAATGGCTGACTGACTGGCTGACTGACTGACTGGCTTACTGACTGGCTTACTGACTGACTGACTGACTGACTGACTGACTGACTGACTGACTGACTGACTGACTGACTGACTTACTTACTTACTTACTGACTGACTTACTGACTGACTGACTGACTGACTCCGCCGTGAATTCGTCGCCTCTGTCTGGCAATAATATAGGAATATTATAAAGGCTCTTTTATGCTTTTGGTGGCTGTTGGTCTATTGTTCATCCATTAAAGTCCTCCATTGCTGTTGCCATTGTTTTCGATAGACACATGATAAGCTTATAATTATATAGACACACGATTGAGCTCTGCCTACATGTATAACAGCGTGGCGCATGAGAGTTCGAGCCTCGCCTTTGTATATAATTATTGTATGTATGTCTTTCCCTGTCTTTGTCTGTCTATCTATCCATATTAATATTAAGAATAATAAAAAATACTACTACTACTAATAATGATGGTGATGGCGATATAATAATAATATTAATACTAATAATGGTGGTGTAACTTTGGTTGTGTTTGAAATATTTTGATGAAATCTGGCCATCTGGTGTAAATATGAATTGTCTTTCAGACTGTAGAATTTCATTTCGAAATTCTTACTTCTGACCAAGATATTGAAAAACCTATGGGGGGGGGGGTCTTTTTGGCGCACCTTGTAATAGTAGTAATAATAAGACCAACACCCGAATTGGATGAGGTGTAGCCAAGGCACAATCATTGCTTTTACATTTTATAAGTCTCTGGGGGAACATCAGGGAAAAATGAAAATAATAATAACGATTACGACAGTTCATACATGCGTGCATGTAAGTGCTAAGTGCACTTCTGCATGGACACTTAATGTCGGGCATTTTAGGTACATCACATCATCATACAACGATCGATCAATTTGCGGATACTCTGAGCAAGTCCTTAACGCAAGAACAGCCGCCAGAGGCGCCACAGTTCGGTGTTTTTCGCCCCTTGCTGCGCATCACAAGAACGAGCTGCGAGCTTTAAAAAAGGTGTGCACTGTAGCTTTAAAAAGGTGTGCACTGTAGCTTAAAAAAGGTGTGCACTGTAGCTTTAAAAAGGTGTGCACTGTAGCTTAAAAAAGGTGTGCACTGTAGCTTAAAAAAGGTGTGCACTGTAGCTTTAAAAAAGGTGTGCACTGTAGCTGAAAAAAAGTGTGCACTTGTCGTGCACTTCTCGCCTCACGCGACTCATAGATGCACCTCAAAACATCCTTCTGGTGGAGTACGTGCCATTAGAAACTGTTCCAACTTTTCGCCGTTTAATACCGTCATTAATCTGACCTTTTCCCCGTCTGATTAGACATGAGTATAGACCCTGTGTACAGCTAATTATGATATTTTTGTAGTAAAGCAGTTGGTGGCTATAGCACGGCAGCTGGAGACGTTGCTGTTGTTGTCGCTATTGTTTCTGCTGCTGCCTTTGCTTGTTGTTGTCAGATATATTGACTGGGCGCCGGAACCAGATGAAGCTGCGTATAATATATAAGCGTCGACTGCGCTATAGTATAGAGCAACATGCGACGCGTGGAACCAGCGTGTGAAGCGTGGAACCAGCGTTGCTGGTCTTCACTCGTTCGTTCATTATTTAGTCTCCAGTGGATTTCTACGAAGCATAAACGACTGAATGTCGTCAATATGACATTGCATCTATGGACG
>OX243818.1:18404324-18416824 GCA_945859605.1 Lumbricus rubellus
TATATATCAATCAAAAAATTTTTTTATTGAGCCAAAAGAGCACACAAGATGTAAATCAACATATCAAAATAAAACGTGAACGCTAATGGTCACAACAGGAAACCCAGAAGGGACTGCATAGTCCCACTGGTTAGGGCCACCTATGCACAGTTTCTGGTTCTGGGCGTTAACAGATTCAGCACAATAAAATTATAATCTATTTTTCATCATACATGTAACAAATCAAAATAAATCAAAACTTAACTAAGAAAACTAAACGTTCCAAATTTTAATGTCACGATGTTACATAATATGCATATTTAAACATGTTGTATGAGTTCTCAACACAAAATCAATACTAGACTGAAAAAAGTAAGAAAACCTTAAGTAAAAAACATAAAACCTTAACTAAGTAGGGAGAGGGAAGTATATATGTATGTATGTATATATATATATATGTATAAATATAGGTGCCGTTCCAGATGTTTCTATTTTATTAATTAGTGCATAAATCTTTGAGGGATCATTATGTACCTCGGGCCAAAAAACTAATAATAATATGAATGATAATAATGATTATATTCTTTGTAATTTTTGTTATAATATGGACGTATCTATTTTGCAATAAAGAAATTTGTTGTAATAATAAGAAGTGGATGCGGTGCAGCTTTTCCAGACACATCGCTTTTATTATTTATAAGTCCCTGGGAGAATGAAGCACCTCAGGACAATAAAATATTAGTAATAATAATAATAATAATAATAATAATAATAATAATAATAATAATAATAGTTAATAATAGTCCATAAGTCCTTGGGGGAATGAAGTATCTCAGGGCAAAAAAAGATTATTAATAATAATAGTAAAAATTATAATAAACGATCTTTTTTACTTGTCTGCTTAATTATGATTTCGTCAGTTTTGAAGAAATAAATGTGTATAATAATATAAAAAAATAATGATGATGATGATGATGATGACGACGACGACGACGTTGACAATGGTGGTGGTGGTGGTGATGATTATGATGATGATGATGATAATAATAATAATAAAAATTCGTTCCAGAACTCAATTTTTTACGTCTCCTGATGCTTTTTAGAAATCCGAGGGATCTGATACACCTCGGGTAAAATAATAATAATAATAATATAGCGATAATATAATTATAGGGCCTAACCACCGCCTTAACACGGTCATGCCGCGTCAATGGCACCTTGCAAAGCAGCTGACAAGCGGGAAATAATTATATTAAATTCGCCTTATTATATAGATTTTAAAGAGTCCACTGAGTCGGTCGATCAAATAGCAGGAGAAAGTCTGTTCCAGCAACGAGGACCATGCAGCCATCCAGTCACCAACAAAGCTCGATCGCAGACCAGACCTCTCAGGCGTTCGGCGCCAAAGCCCGCGGCCGCTCAGGATAGTACGGGAAGGGGCTGTGTTGGTGAATCTCTAAAAGGTTTACAAGTCAATGGAAGGATAAGACTTGTCGATGCATGGATTGGGGTGGACTGGGCTTGAAGCTAACCAGCTTGCACACCAGTCAATCGATCATTATTCAATCGATCGGTCAATCAATGAATGAATAAATGAATCAATCAATGAATCAATCAATCAGCCAATCACTGTGTCAGTTGTCATTCATGTGTTCTGCAGGACACCATTGCATGAAAATCAAAACATTCCGCAGCTTCTTTTGTTGGCACAGTGCATGCCCCCCACACTCCCTGTATCGTGCCTTCCCTTCCCTACCCTTCCCTTCTCTGCCCCTCCCTTCCCTTCCAAGGACACGCCGAGTCTTTCTTCGTCTTCGTTGTCTTTGTCTTCTACGGACGAATAAACAACGCGCGGTCGAGCTGCGTGACAGCCGGGCACCTGCATTGTCTTGCGCTCTCTCTGTCTTCACTAATTCCGACAAGGAATCGACGCAGGTGAACTGACTGCAGCAGCTAATGAGGGAGGAGGGAGGGAGAGAGAGAGAGAGAGAGAGAGAGAGAAAGACAGACAGAGAGAGAGACAGAGAGAGACAGAGAGAGACAGAGAAGCAGAGATAGAGACAGAGACAGATGCAGAGACTGAGTGACAGAAAGATAGAGAGAGAAAGAGAGACAGACAGACAGACAGACAGACAGAAAGGCAGACAGACAGAAACAGAGACAGACAGACAGAGACAGACAAAGACAGCGTCAGAGACAGACTGAGAGAAACAGAGACAGACAAAGACATCGAGAGAGACAGATAAACAGAGAGAGAGAGACAAAGACTGAGTGACAGAAAGACAGAGAGAGAGACAAAGAGAGACAGAGAGAGACAAAGAGAGACAAAGAGAGAAAGAGAGAGAGAGAGAGAGAGAGAGAGAGAGAGAGAGAGAGAGAGAGAGAGAGAGAGAGAGAGAGAGAGAGAGAGAGAGAGAAAGAGAGCGAGCAAACGTTGTAGCCAGGTGCACGCGAGGACCGCGTCAGCATATGCAGGTCATCGGGTACAACAGGTATGCAACGGTCTTTCTTTCTTCTTCTGCATGCACAGACCAAGTGATGGATCGCAACGTAGGCCTATACGATGTTAAAAGGTGGACTGAAGAAAGGGAGAAGAACAATGGGAGAAGAAGGAAAAAAGGCAGGAGGCAGGAAGAAAGAAAAAATTTAAGGAAACAGTGAAAAGCATTGGAGTATATAATTACAGGAGGTAAAGGTAAGAAAAAAGAGGTTGAAAAAGTAAACTATAGAATGGAAGAATGGAAGTCTGCAGATTCAAGAAATCAATAGCGAGATAAATCAATATATATATATATATAATGCAGCCACTACTAACCAGTGTGTATATATATATATATATAAAGAGAGAGAGAAACAGGCAGAGAAAGAGACTTATATATATGCTCACGAATTAGGCGGAAGATGAGTGAAGGAGGTTTAGAAGATAGGAGACAACAGGAATATTGACAACGCAGACAGTAGTAAAGCAGGTACAAAAAAATTAAGCAAAATTGCGAAAGAATGAGACACAATGAAATAAACAAACACAATGAAATAAACAAACACAATGAAATAAACAAACACAATGAAATAAACAAACACAATGAAATAAACAAACACAATGAAATAAACCAACACAATGAAATAAACAAACACAATGAAATAAACAAACAAGATGAAATAAACAAACACAATGAAATAAACAAACACAATGAATTAAACAAACACAATGAAATAAACAAACAAGATGAAATAAACAAACACAATGAAATAAACAAACAATGAAATAAACAAACACAATTAAATAAACAAACACAATGAAATAAACAAACACAATGAAATTTAATAAACAAACATAAAGAGACAAACACAATGAAATAAACAAACACATTAACACAATGAAATAAACAAACACATTAACACAATGAAATAAACAAACACACTAACACAATGAAATAAACAAACAAGATGAAATAAACAAACACAATGAAATAAACAAACACAACGAAATAAACAAACAAAATGAAATAAACAAACCTGGTGGTCACCTGGTGCCGTCAGCTTCTGGAGCTCTGGCGAAAGCCTTGATGTATTCTCTCCAACGTCTCCTCTCTCTAGTCACCTCTCGTAGCTCCTCCAGTCTCATGCCAGACTTTTCCTGTACCTCATCCAACCATTTCTTCCTAGGTCTTCCGCATCTTCTCCTTCCCTCACCGCATGCCGTAAACAAACACAATGAAATAAACAAACACAATGAAATAAACAAACAAAATGAAATAAACAAACATAAAGAGACAAAAGGAATGCGACAGGTATACCAAACAAATGAGTCGGCGAAAGACTGAAGGTAAAAGGGACAAAAAGGACGAGCAGAGACGGACGAAAATTAAGCAGACGAACAAAGACCCGCGTTTATATAAGGCGGGAACATGCAGGTAGCTCACTGTGAGTATATACTATAGGTAGAGGACTGGGGTCGATGACATCATCACAATTTGTTAGGCTCTTCTAGTTTCTTCTGCGCCTGTGGAAAGCTATAATAGTTTCAGGTACAAACTCAGTCTACGTTTGCCAAAATTTATTTCGTTGTTACAGGTGGTCCACTAGCGGAACCTAGGTTCCTTAGGGTCTTGTCCTTTTGGTCCCTTGTAGGTAATTTGCTTTAAACTGTACTTGTGTTTTTTTCGTTATCAATGATGTTACCTGGGCTTCAATAAAATTTATGGTTATGGTTATGGTTATGGTCGTATAATGTAAAACTGAATCTTTGGTCTAAGGTCATGCTTAACATTTAGCTTCTCGTCACATCTGAATGTATGAAAGTCTGCCTGTAGGGCACAATGTACTATACCATAATTACACTGTAAGAAATTAGCACCTCAGCATTATTAGTCGCATGTGTCTGACGCTATTAGACACACACATTGAAGAATTGAGGTTAGAACTCCATCCATGGTGGCAACGCAGCTCGAAGCAGAAGTCGATAGGAATGGCAGCGGACGTTCCTTTATGTAGCTCCACTAACGAGACAAAAGCCGAATTAAAGACAAAAGCCGATTATACATGTATGACACCGCCAAGCAGGATTTTACAACCGAGACGCACCATCTACATGTATATATGCATAGTTCCTTTTATGTACATTTTATATATAGAAGAAACAAATTAATATTAGGCCTATACATGGATATATATTATATGCAACATATGTATATATATATATATATATATACAAATAGACGGCACGGTGGTCTATTCGGTAGAACTCTTGACCTGTTGCCTAACGATTGAAGGTTCGAGTTCGATGAACGAATTTTGGATGAATTGCAATGCATGCGGGTTAGATTAAACTTACTTGCCACTCGCGCGTAATAAAGAGAAGTAATTAATTATAAGTCGAATGCTGTCTGTGAAGTCTTCTTTGATATGTCAACGTTATGACTGTGTGTGTACACTGTATACAGTGTATAGGCCTATAGTTGCAGTTTAACGTCACTGTGTGGTAACAAAGATCATTAGCGACGCCCTCCTACTTTATCCAGGCTTGGGACTGGCACTGGCAGAGTGCAACCAGTGGCGGAGTTAATGTTATGACTATTTACTAAGACACGGTTTATGGATACATGCCCGTAGCCTACATAGTCTACTGATGTTCCGTAATTATTCTCGACATCAATGGAGGACCTAACAAAGGAGTATTTATTCTGAACAGCGGTCTTTGGAGTTATTTTGGGACATACGTGTGTTGCATACTGTGTTGCATAGCGTATAATGTGTCGCATACTGTATTGCATGCTGTGTTGCATGCATGTGTTGCATAGCCTTCTGTGTTGCATGCATGTGTTGCCTGCTGTGTTGCCTACTGTGTTGCATACTGTGTTGCATACTGTGTTGCACAGCCTGCTGTGTTGCATACTGTGTTGCATGCATGTGTTGCATACTGTGTTGCATAGCCTGCAGCTGTGTTGTATGCGTGTGCTGCTGCAAGTCGGAAATACGCAGTAAAGCATTATTTGCCGTGATGACCGTTCCTCTTAGGAATACGGTCGGAAATAGGAACGGAACGGCTTATTTGTTATGACCCACTGCTCTTTCAGATGTAGGTCTAGTCATCGAACGTATGCATGATAATTCTATGGTCTTTATGGTTGATGGCTCCATACATTTACATGCATAAACTTCGGCTGTGGCGCACATACAATCACCACTACCACCACCGCCGCCACCACCGCCACCACCACCACCACCCCCACCACCACCACCACCACCACCACCACCACCATCACTAACACCACCACCATCACTGACACCACCACCACCACCATCACTACCACCACAACCACCACCCCAAACACCACCACCACAACCACCACCACAAACACCACCACAAACACCACCATCACCACTACCATGGCACCACTATCAACACCACCACCGCCGCCGCTGCCACCACCACCGCCGCCACCACCGCCACCACCACCACCACCCCCCCCACCACCACCACCACCACCACCACCACCATCACTAACACCACCACCATCACTGACACCACCACCACCATCAATAACACCACCACCATCACCACCACCACCGCTCCCAACACACCACCACCACCACTACCGCCACCACCACCACCACCACCACTACCACCACCACCACCTCCACCACCACCACCACCACTTTAAGTTACATACGGTTACAGCTATTGGATTGAATTATCGTAGCCGTTGCTACTTTGAATATCGTGTCGTATGGAACACTAGACGTTTAGTTTAAAAAAATAAACAAACATTGCAGAGAAATGTGTTTTTTACTCTTCTGACACCGGCAAAATAAATATCAAACCTGCATAAAAGGGACATGATTGACCGCAAGGTTAACATTCAAAATGGATATAGTTACATATCATACATTGCAGAAATAGTCCGACAGCAATGCTATTGTGTGCCATATTTCAATACAATATTTAGGCCTAAACAAATGCAATCTACAAAGAATATTATAGATACCTCGCAATGCAAAGCATTTTAATGTAGGTCTAAACAATTGGATACAACACATTTAGCTATAGCTGCAATACATGTAAGTTTATGTAATGCTGTGCGAATCGTGCGGTAATGTAATGTAATGCAAATACAAGGGACTTGAACGAGAAGAATTAGACCCCGCTGACGCACAGTTACTCTGCTGGCAAGAATTTAAGAGTCCGTTGCGTGCTGATAGCGTATATATCCTACGTGTAAGGCGTGCGATAACTTATCAGGCTTATCTATAGGCTACTGAAGATTTTTAAAGCATGCAAACACGAAACAAGATCATGGAGATCTACGGATCCTCTGAAGCAAAATGTACAGATAATTGAAGTTTACTTCTGTCTGTATTGCTAGTTATTTTCGTTGTCTGTATATTTCAAATTAAAGCATATATATGCTACAGAAAGTTTATTATAGTCATACAGCGCTATTAATGTCAGCGCCGAATCCACAACAAGTTTACCGGACACGATATAATATTCGTATAATTCGTGTTAGTTTGAAAGAGCAGGCACCGTATCTATAACAGTAAAATGCAAACGTGCATGCAGGTTACTGGTGCAAGAGACTTACGCTCTACCAATGTAGTTATTTAGGTCAGCTTCGTTGTTCGTGTAGGCTACAATATAGGCCTAATTACACACATTTCGAGTCCCATACTGTTTACATCAACAGTAGCCTAACTGTTAACATGTATGATTGCGACAGTATCAATGAACAGAACTTTGACTGATTGCAGTGTTTTCATTCGCCACTGTGTAGGCTATTCAAACAAACAATGGATCTAGACTAATAATTAATTATCGTTATCACAAATTGCATGAAAACCGGAATATCTAAAACGTCAAATGGAATTCTAGCACAGCAGGTCAGGATATCTCTGCCATTATTCTCATCTCTAGCATATCACGTACATACATTTGATGATTTGAAACTTACAAAACTTGCACATAATATCATTAAGCAATATAATATTATTATCAACATCACTATTATCACCGCATACTAAATTTAATTATTTTTAGTTAATAATAGCCGACATTTTATTACATATCTTAATCGAAATTTTGCGACCTTTTGTGTAGTATTCAGTCGTAGAAGATATTAATCTATTTTACTCCTCCCAAATTAAAAAAATGATGCCCCGGATCTGACCTAACTATTTAGGCCAATGGCCATTGTCCCGATCTCCAGCGCTCGTGAATAAGCTGGTGCCCTGCGTTTGACTTTCTATAGTAGCGCTTTAGAAGTTTAGAGGTGACGATTAAGAAATTAAAAATCAAAAATCATTGAAAAGATGATGGCGTGTCAACTGAACTGCCTTGAAGACTAGTGGCGCTTAGAGTGGAGAGAACCACTTGCGATCATGCCATGTCAGTTTGGATCCAGGATATGTTCCATTTTATCCAGACACTTCCACTTAATCTCTTGTCAGCTGACATCTACAAAGTGCAATCGATCGTTCAGAGCTGACGTGTTGCTTGCACGTCTTGATGTCAGTGATGTGGTGCTGTACAGCGTAGACCTTGACGTCCTATACTTGAGCCGTTGCATGCTACGATTGACCTGTGTGAATTTTCCTTGCATGCCTGAGTCCTTCCTTAGTGGTCGTAATGATTCATAGATTTCTCCAAATTTCTAAAGCGCCACTTGAAAGCCAAGCGCACGGCCACAGCTTTTTCACGGCCTTGCGAGGTCTAGTCTACGGGTCTCTGCCTCTCATGGTATCTCCATGCAGGCCTCCGTTCGCGTCTGGTATATCACATCTGTCAAACCTCTTGACTTCTACACTTCTGAGAGACACTGAGACTCAATGGCAGCTTTATGCGAATGATATATACACAAAATATTATATTATATCCACTGCCGCAATTGATTCATGGGCCGTCTAGAAAATGGGTCGTGACCTAGGCCTATACTGCCCTGAAAAGCCAAAACACAGTCACTTTGACTCAATACGAGACTGGAGACGTTGATGCCGTCATCGTATCGCTTGCGTATAAATTCGGAAAAGACGAAAATCATGCGACTATATAATAGGTATACTAGACAGCATCATCGTGCCAAGCTCAACTTGGATGACTTGGCCATTAAATTCAATATCTACAATTTTTCAGCTACACTCCGTAACCCGTGAGGGTATCCTGCTTGGCCTGGAACTTACTTTTACACCACATCGACACAGCATAATTTAGTCGTGATTGTTGTTATAACCAACTGAGTCTGCTCTGTATAGTGTTTCTCACTCGCAAAATAATGGTCAGGGCTGCAACTATTATTTTTCAGGCCTTTATTATGGCATGACTTCATTGCTGTCTAGCACTCTGTTCTGCAGTCTGTCTGTCAGCTGAATTGTCTTGTCTTAATCGCCTTTGCTCAATTAATAATTACCATGTCGCCAGAGCGGCCAGACGTATAGGCCTACGTTGGAATTCAGCGCTGGCTTCCTGTCCGACAGCGCATTGAATTCAGAGTTGTCTCTCTGGTCTGGCAAGGCCAACTTGACTGTGCACCACCCTATACCTAATAGACCACTTTCAGTCGGCATCGGTCCTATTGGGGGATCGGTGTAGTGGCTCCTTTCTCTCTGCTGATAGAGGGTGGTCCCGTTTGCTTGCATATAGCTGCTGTGCAATCTCTATAAATGGCCTTAGAGTTTGTAATGCCCTCCCCCTGGAGCTATGACCGCTCCCTGTATTATTATTGATCATGTGCTGATATGTTTAATGACCATTTTAATACTTATCTTATTGCCATTACTGGACTTGGGAGCGGTTCCGAGTAGTTACCCTTGTGAATGCGCTACACGAAAGTTTTAATGAATGAATGAACGAATGAACGGATGAATGAACGTACATGTACATTGACTTCATACAACAAGGGCAACAAAACGAACATCTTCTGAAATTAAGTATATATAGTTTACCCCAAAATGGGGTTGTAACCCTAAACCGTTTTCAGTCATCGACTCACGACAGATGCGATAGATTCGTTGAATCTGTGGCCATTGTTTACTATAATACGTCATCATTTGACCCTCTGGCAGTTGACATTTTGCCCCTACATGGATACTGATGGGGGAGGGGGTAGGGGATGATTCTTAGACCCAGTGGCTACTGCATGGTCTTGTCATTATTATTTCAACCAATGGCAACTAGAAAAATGTCGAATCGTGGATCTCGCTTAACCAATTGCAACAAGATTGGTAAATCTTACATCAGATGGTTACTGCAGGGGTCCAGTGGGTTTGATTGGGGGGTGGGGGAGGGGAGTATGATTCCATGATCACACGCAATGGTTACTGGGTAATTCTCTGGCATAGTGGCGACTGATGGGTGATCCTATGCCCACCTCCACCTGCAGAGGGCGTTCCGCATCCGGACGACGTTTGGTGGTACAGTGACGAGGAGTGGTTCCGGTAGAAGGGGTCGTCGTTGTCGTCACATCCGGTACCTCCCCCACCCCCACCACCCCCACCCCCATTACCACCTCCACCGTAGGGTGGCTTCGAGATGAGTCCCCGGTGGATGATCGGCTGGTGGTGATGGTAGACGTCGTTCGTTGGAAGCAGTTGCTGCTGCTGAGTCAGCTTGCTGCGGCGTCTGTAGTAAAAGATGCCGATGAAGACGAGGGATGCGATGAGTGTGCAGAGATGCGTGACGACCACAGCGCAGACGAGTTCAGCAACGGAGAACATCCGGTGACCCAGGGCCACCGCGGCAGCCCCTCCTCCTCCTCCTCCAGGGGGTCCCAATCCATGACCTCCTCCCCCTCTTCCTTCTCCCATGTGGGACGTAGGGACGTCGTCGTCGTCGTCTGGGCTGTCCACTGCTGCCCTCCCACCGCTGCCCCCAGAGGGTGGAGGGTTCTCTCCGTTGGGTCCAACCGGATGTAGCATCGCCACTCGTCCCCCGGCGCCGCCATTCCACGATCTATTTCCGCCGGAAACGATGACGTCAGACGGTGGTTGATGTCGATTGTCGTCGACAGATGGCGAGCGGTCGTTGTTTATCGGCTGCGGAGGAGGAGAGAAGAAATCTTCGGATGGGGCTGCGGAAGAGGAGAAGGAGTAGGATGGAGTGAGATGGTGGAGCAGTGGAGCGGAACGACTGGTCGGCCATGACACGTTGACGGCCAGCGTGACGTTGCCTGCTTCGTTGTTGGCGACGCAGATGTACATCCCCGTCATTCCTGTCGCTTCTGGTGAGTGATGATGATGCGGAAGTAGGAGGAGGACGGCCTCGTTGCGGCGACTGGTCGTCGAAGTCGTCGAGGAGGAGGAAGAGGAGTCCTCTGGCGCCGGCGGTGGGTACTTGGTCGTCTTTCCGGTCGGCTGGATCCAGAAGAGCGTCGGGGTTGGGTCGCCCGCGGCCGAGCACTTGAGTCGGCCAAGCGTGTCGTTGAACATGATGTCGATGTTGCTGAAGACGGGCGACTGGCACCGGAAGTCGAAGAGGGACAGTTCGTTGAAGTATTTACCCTTGAGTCTGGCGGGTGCGAAGCAGGACGGCTGGAGGGCGCCCTTGAACACTTCGCCGTTCTTGTCGTAGAACTCCTTCAGCCAGACGGCCTCGCAGCCGCAGTGCAGCGGGTTCGAACCGAGACGGAGGTGGAGGAAGTTGTAGAACATCCCGCTGAACGCCTTCTCCAGTTTCTCCAGCTCGTTCCCGTTCAACCAGAGATTGCGCAGCGTGTCGTTGAGCGACTCGAAGACGTCCGGATTGAGTCCCTTCAGCGAGCAGTCGTGCAGGTAGAGTCCCGTCGAGACGAGTCCGTCGAAGGACCCCGGAAGCAGCTGGATATTGCGGTTCCCGTTAAGGAAGAGATGTTCTAGAGTCAGTCCGCGAAACGTGTATTGCATAAGTAGCCTCAGTCTGTTATTGCTCAGGTCCAACCACTTGAGGTTGGCGAGGTCGACGAACGTGTCCACGTCCAACATCTCGATGCCGCACTCGCTCAGGTAGAGGTGCTCCAGGTAGACGAGCCGCGAGAAGTTGGCTCTGGCGATCGTCGCCGACTGGAATGAGTTTCCGTTTAAGTTCAGCTGAAGGGTCTCGACGCTGATTCCGTCCGGGATGGCGGACATACCCCTTCTCGAGCAGTAGACGATCTTGTTGAGTGCGTTGCAGAAACAGAACTTCGGACAGGAACCCATGGATGCGGCAGCGGCGGAAGAAGATGCTGCGGCTGCTGAAGCAGAGGTTGCCCCAGCATGATGACGTCGACTTGTGATGAAGAAGAGAAGAGGGGAAAGGATGAGGAGGAGTGGCCGAGTGTCTCCGGAAATTGACGAAGTAGGAACCCGAAGTTCCATTGTAGTGTCGCAATTGTCCTCTCAGAAAGAAGCGAGATGTTTATATAGCTCCTCTATGATTATTATCGGCAGATGTTTCATCATCGTCGTCCTACCTGCCGCCGTCACTGCAGCAGCAGTCCTTCAAAGAAAGGGAATTTTTGTAGCGCCAGATTCTGCATCGATCTACAGTAAAAAAATTCATTAATGACGCATTACAGTAAGTCAATTTCACTGGATCAGAAATCGAAATTTCAAACTACGCATCACGATATCACGATTGGAATTCGAATACCATCATCTTCATCGTCATCAACCACCACCGCCACCGCCATCACCATCATCGTCATCATCTTCATCGTTCTTTATATAGAGCCCGTTCATCGCTTTTTACATTAGCGGTCCATGCATGCAGGTACACACATCGTACTTCGATGAAAGACGACAAAACAACGCAGACCGAAGACGAATCGAAATGAACGAATGGAGAAGGAGAGGAGGAGGATGATCTGAAAGCATGCAAGAGATGATGATGATGATGATGACGACGACGACGACGACGATGGCTATGGTGTCTGCGTCGATTGAAGTCCGACCGACGAATGCCACCAGCATGCATGCAGGAGGAAGAGGAGGAGGAGGAAGATGAGGAGGAAGAGGAGGAGGAGGAGGAAGAGGAAGAGGAAGAGGAAGAGGAGGGAGAGGAGAAGGAGGAA
>OX243818.1:18429324-18505242 GCA_945859605.1 Lumbricus rubellus
AAGTTCGTCCTTTTCATTAGCGCAGGAAACACAAGCTTGTAGGATGCTTCCTCCTGTGTTCCTCCTCCTCCTGTTCCTCCTCCTCCTGTTCCTCCTCCTCCTGTTCCTCCTCCCCACTTTCCTCCGCCTCCTCCGTCTTCTCCTCCTCCTGTTCCTCCTGTTCCTCCTCCTCCTGTTCCTCCTCTCCACTTTCCCTCCTCCTCTGTCTCCTCCTCCTCCGTCTCCTCCTCCTCCCCTCATGGTCATCCAGAGACACCCTTCGGCCTCAGAGGACGAGATGGACAACTGGGATGATGTGGACTGCTGTAATACGATATGTGAACGCTAATCCTATAGGCCCCTATAGGCCTATGAATGAATGAATGAATGATTGGATAAATGAATGAATGAATGAATGAATGAATCAATCAATCAATCAATCAATCAATCAATGGACGAATGAATGTATCCCCTCTAGCGAAGTAGTTGACAATGACACTCATGATCACTCATCGCCTGTTTCTATTTTGCTAATTTATTTTTTCTCTCGATAATTTGACGTTTAAACTAATAAGCCCAGTTAGGCCTATTTAAAATAGATTAAAGATGTCTTTTCCCAAGTTATTCTGATACCCGTACATGCCTTTTAAAGAAATATCTATCACAACCGGTGGAAACTTCATTTTAGAAGACTGTATAGATCTGTCCTGCGCGAGACTAACAAACAAACCATGATGGTTTCTGTTGACCAGTTGCCGCTTCCCAGTATTCCACGGCCGCATCCTATATTTGATTTGTACGTAACCGAAGACCTCATTGGCAGCCAAGGCAAACACCATTTCGTCCATTTCAGTGGACGGCTCTTCTCAGTGCAAACACTTCCGTGTCCACTGCTGCTGTCCCTGGTCAGTCTCTGGTCATCAGTCTGGCCAGTGTCCTGCTCTGCCGGACGCCATTACACTCTCCACTTGTTTTCATTACTCGACGGCTCTTAAATCCAACTCCCACTGGGAACTCAGCCTCTCCTAAAGCCACCCCCATAAAATGCAGCGCTATATCAATCAATCACGTAGTACGTCACCACGGTGACGACTCACACGATTCCACTACGGGGTCGCATTACTGCTATTTGACATCATCACTATTACTGCAATCATCACCACAACTGCTATAGTAGCAACAGGATACTATAAGCTGTGGCAGCAGTGCATGCAGATTAGCAGCAGCAGTAGCAGCAGTATTAGCAGCAGTAGTAGTAGTAGCAGCAGCAGCAGTAGCAGCAGTAACAGTAGCAGTAGTAGCAGCAGTAGCAGCAGTTGTAGCAGCAGCAACAGTAGCAACAGTAGCAGCAGCAGCAGTAGCAGTAGCCTAACAGTAGCAGCAGTAGCAGCAGCAATCATGGTAGAACTGTTCCCCTTAATTGTCCACCAATAATTGTCCACCACTTCTGCTTGTCCACCTTCACTTGTCCCATCCCCTTGGCTTGTCCACCTGTGCTTGCCCTTCCCTCCATTGACCAGTAAACCTGTTGCGTCATCAGTCAACAACTCTATATTATAAGAGATAATTAAGGGACACTCAGGGACAGTACTAGGAAATCATCACAGTAGTTGCAGCAGTAATTGTACGAATAGGCCTTTATATAATTACTATTAGGCCTATATATTTTATATAATTGCCTATTTGTATTTGCACTTGTTATAGCACCCCTTCAAGCTCTTACTCTGAGGCGCTCCCCCACTGCAGCGCGGACACTGCATCGGAGTTTCACGCCGAAGCGCTGAGCAATTGCGAGTGAAGGACTTGCCCAAGGTCCTTAATAATTATGCGGCGACTTGAGGTGGATCAAATCAAATCAAATCAAATCATTTTATTTGGCAACCAAATAATCAAGAAAACAAGAACAAATCGAATCAGGCATCAAAGAAAACAGGGTTAACAAATATAAAAAAAGCAATACTTAACTAATGATGCCAAAAGTTAGAATTTGATTGCACAGGAGACCCAAAAGGGTCTTGCAACCCCGCTAAGCGAGTCCCCTGAGCGGTAGCATCAAGATGATGATGGCCATTGAGTTGCCATAGAGTGGTTCAGACATAGATTATGAGTCAAAATAACTATGGAAAAATAAAAAGCAAACACCTTAACTAAAGCAGCACAGTTACACACACAATCGATGATCAAAGAACCTGTTGTATGAGGTTAGGCACGGAGGTCATTGGATGGTCGAGAAAAACACAAGTAGGCCTACACGTAGTAGGGATTTATAATCTAATTTAGGTCGCCACCAAATTAACTTAATGCGGGAGATAGGATAAATTAGTCACAACGTGCCGGGATAGTTCAACAGTTAATGTTGAGTATCAGGGAACGCAAACGTAACTTAAAAAGACAAAGACTATAGGCAGCAGTCTAATGGAAATAGGAATCACATTCCATGATTGAACTCCACTGTAGCCTATTTAACAGAGAAGCGTCGAGTGTTTGTGTGGGCATGGGGCAAATGGTAAGAATCAGCGTGTCTGGTATGGTATGAATGCACCTCAGCAGTATGGATAAAAAAATTCTTAAACACAGGAGGTAATAGGCTATGGAAATATTTAAACATGAATTCACCTATCTGCATCTGTCTAATTTGGTAAACATTGAGAAGGCTGTATTCGTGGAATTTAGATTCAGTCGGAGTTCCATAGGGCAAGTTTGCTATATAGGCCTATCTAATTGCTCGCTTTTGGAGCTTCATTAGATCCAGAAGACTAGATTTATAGGTAGAGGCCCATATTATGTTACAGTATGTGAGGTAAGGGTATATGAGTGAGTAATACAAAGTGAGACGAATTTGAGGAGGCACTAGCTGGGAGGTACGGGATAATATTCCAAGATTTTTAGCGATTTTATTAGATACAGTTTTTATGTGATCTTTCCAGGTTAGGTGTTGATCTACATACACTCCTAAAAATTTGGTTGATATTACCTGGGTGAGTGGGACCCCTTCAATGCACACCCCCAGGTTTCCTGTATGACAACTCTTTCTATGGGATTTAAAAATTATATAATTAGTTTTATCCAGATTTAACGACAGTTTATTAGCATGGAACCATTCGGCTACATTTTTCAATTCAAAGTTGACGTCATTAAATAGAGTTTCAAGAGATGAGCTGGAGTAAAATACATTAGTGTCATCAGCGAAGAGTATAAAGTACAACAGAGAAGATGCATTAGGGAGATCATTGACATAGATCAGGAACAGCAAAGGACCGAGAATTGACCCCTGGGGTACTCCAAAAATTAATTTGCCGAAGGTTAGATAGAGCACCATTGCAGGAAACCAATTGGGATCGATTAGTAAAATAACTTGAGAACCACTTTAATTGGGTGCCCCGGATCCCATAAGTGCTTAGTTTTTTTAGTAAGATATCATGATTAACAGTGTCAAATGCTTTTGCCAGGTCGAAAAAGATTCCTATTGCGTACTGGTTATTTTCAATTGCATTGGAGATTTTGTCTTGCATGCTCATTAGGGGCATGTAGGTAGAGTGCCCGGATTGGAAACCATGTTGAGAAGGGAAGAGAACATTTCCCTTAGAAAAGAAATTATTTAGACGTACATACATAGCTTTTTCAAAATTTTTGAGAAAAATGGTAGTACTGAAATAGGTCTATAGTTTGTTACATCGTCTTTAATCCCTTTTTTAAAAACTGGAACCACTTTGGCAATTTTTAAAGAGTGGGGAACTATCCCAGTGCTAAAAGAACAGTTTATTATACCTGATAAAAGATGGGCAACAGCGGGTAGCGAGTAAAGTGCAATACCAGGATCAATATCATCAACCCCTTTGCCATGTGAACAATTAATGGAGTGCCCAAGTTTGATAATTTCCTCTGGGGAGGTTTCACTGAGTCCAAAAGATTCAATAAGTGATGAAGGCATAAATTTCTCAAAGGAGGTCGTGGCATTGGGGAGTTTGGCTGCAAGTGTCTGGGCTATCTCTGTGAAGTATGAATTAAATTTGTTTGCCATGGACCCAGGGTCAGAAATCTTCACCCCATCGACTGTTAGAGATGAGACATTTTTATCTACGTTATCGTTAGTACCCATAAGAGTTCGCAAGAGGCTCCAGGTTTTCTTCAAATTATTGCTATGCTTACAGAATTCTGAGGCATAATAATTTTTCTCAGCTTGAATTCTCAGTGATTTAAATTTGTTTCTATAAGAAACAAACTTGAGCTTATTACTATCATTTGGGCTTTTTATAAACTTCAGATATAGCACAGATTTTTTCCTACAGGATTTGAGGAGACCCTTTGTCATCCAAGGTTTTTTGGGAGTGGATACGAACCTGCAACCCTCCGGCTGCAAGGCAACGAACATGCACACTACACCTCCGCAGAATAGGCCTATATAAAATTATATATATAGCCTATATATATAATTATATATATATATATATATATATATTCTGCGGTGGTGTAGTGTGCATGTTCGCTATATAGCCTATGCAACCAGTTAATCTAACAACAGGCAGTAGGCCTAGTAGTAATAGGTGGGGTAGTGCTGGTCAAAGTATAGCTGCCTTACCAGTGCAGTGAGCGCACCAGTAAAAACGCCATCTGCCTCTTCTGAGTCTCCGGATATTAGACTATAATTTATATAGCGCCTATATACGTCGTACTTCCAGCCCTCCAGAGACGACATTGCGGGCCAATCCTAACAATAATAACTCAGAATAATGATGAATGATTATGGCAATGTCCCTAATTTTTTCCAGTCCTCTGGCCCTGTGGGATCACTTCAGCCGGAGGCTTAGCAAACACATGTAATAATAACAGCCATGTTGGCTATTACTATCTCAAATATATTTTTCCACCACGCCCTTGGGATGAACAGCTCCCCTCTGGTAGACCGGGCAATGATAGATTACACGCCAGACAAAATAAATAAAAACAGTGACGTTGTTTGCTCTCAGGTGCTATTTAAATATAATAAAACATATGCAGCAACAATACTAAGCAACATTATCAGATTAAATTCTGTGAATTTCCTGATTTTACTGTCCTGAATCCAATTTCATAATTTTCATACATGCAATGTTACTCAAATAACTGACTTCCCTAATTGCTATTCATATAATGCATTTACCTGCAATACTACTACTACTACTACTACTACTACTACTACTACTACTACTACTACTACTACTACTACTACTACTACTACTACTACTACTACTACTACTACTACTACTACTACTACTACTACTACTACTACTACTACTACTACTACTACTACTACTACTACTACTACTACTACTAATAATAATAATAATAATAGGCCTAATAATAATGATGATGATGATGATGATGATGATGATGATGAATTGATGATGATGATGATGATTATGATGATGAAATTGATGATTCATTCATTCTTTTTGAAAATTAATATAGAGGCCCTTCAAGAAATCTGCTTAGAGGCGATGATGATACTTAATAATAATAGGGCCCACTTAGGCCTATTATTGTTATTATTATTAACAACAGTATTGTTATTCAACAATAACACCAAGGTAAAGACACAAAGACATATTAAACACCAATAACAATAATAATAAATATCAATAAATAAAAATAAATAATATAAATAGTAAATAATAAATAAAAAATAATAAAATAAATAAAAATAAAAAAATAAAAAAATAAATAATAATAATGAAATTAATAATAAGCAATATCGTATTAATTCATGGACTTCCCAACGGACTTGACGCTCGAATGAGCGAATGTTTTGATCGTTATTTATTCCACACCTTCAATTTGAATATTTATTATTTTATGCCATGCATCAATCCATCAAAATATCCGGCATAGTTCTTACGCGGATTGTATTACGTTCGTAAGAGAGGAGATGCAGCAGAGTGGGACGCCACGAGTTGATGGATCGCTTCCACGGCGACAGATCGATCAAATCTAGGAATGCCACTGTGGCAGAATGGATCAGCTCTCATTAGTTCTCATCCGTAACCATCTGTGGGTGGTGTGACAGGAGCCGAGGGAGAGAGACGAGAAGAGGAGACAGCAGGACAGATGCGAAGACATATATACATATAGGAGGAGATAAAAAAATCCAGAGAATTCATTTGAAGAGATGTAAAGAGTAAAGACCACAGGGGCTGGGTTAGTCTTTGGGGTTCCATACGTCATGGTTGCATTTTTACTCTTCTGGTAGCTTTTACTAATGGCAACGAATTTATTTTGGAGAGAGAAAGACAGATACAGACAGAAATGCAAACACAAAGACAGAGAGGGAGAGTCAGAGAAATAGAGCAAGGGATGAAGAGGAAAACAGACACAAACGAAGCAAGGAAGGATGGAGGGAGAGACAGAATAAATATAATTGATGGAATTAAATTCTAATTAAAAACTAATGCACAGCAATTGTTCACAAAAGACATAAAAAACACTTAACACAGGGCAAGCAACAACAGAACTGTTTTGGCTTCAATGCACATGGTGATGGTGGTAGTTGCAGTTTAACGTCACTGCGTGGTAACAAAGACCATTAGCGATGCCCTCCTCCTTTATCCAGGCTTGGGACTGGCACTGGCAGAGTGCAACCAGCGGCGGAGTTAAAGGAAATGCTCGCAAACAACCATTTTCTCTGCTTGTCTTGTCTGTTAATATATTAAACACAGGAAACAATGAACGTTTCTATAATTTAATAAATGCACTAAACAATTGCAGCCAGTTTACAATTCCTGACACACGTCGCAAATGAATTCAAATAAAAAAACTGCAAAATGTGATCAACGAACTCGAGAAATAGAAACGACTAAAAATGCAAAATAGTAAAATAAGATACCAGCGTTAAAAATGATTTTTGATCGTACCCGTCTATATTCATTGTTTACCAGGAAGAACGCTATGCCAAAATTCCTCTATTCCCATACCACTTTAGAACAGGTTTTGCCAAAGACTCCACCAATTCGCTCTGCATCAACCATTGTGGAGAAGAAAAAAATCGGAGGGAATAAGAAGCTGCAAATTTTCATTTAATTTTCGTTACTACGTGAACCATTAACATGAACTGCTAACTCAAAAGTCAGACCCTTTCTCATCTACAAGTTACATTCTGCAACTAAACGCTTAAAACCAACCAAGCTAATTAACAACATCTTGGACATGAACAATTCAATTCAACATCACACTTTCCACCAAAATACCTCTCGGCCCAACTCTCCAAAGATACCCGAAAATAGCAACGTCTTTTTGCTTTCACGTCCAATCACAATACCATACAAAGACCAACATCCTCATATCCCTTTTCTTGCAATTCTCCCTACATATTACACACCCAATTCCAGGCTCAAAACCCCACAGATTAAATGCTCATAACCGAAAATTGAATTCTTTCAACAGTTGCTAATGGGGAGATTAAAATCACAAGCGGTCCAACAAAAATGAAGAGTGGAGGACATCAAAACAAACGTGGTAATGCATTTGATCAACTAAAAGAACAAAAACGTGCACACACACTGCAACGAAACGCTACCAATTAAAATCCACCAAACAGCATCAAACCCAATAAAAAAGTAAATCAAATAAAAATGATAATTTTATAATTGCAGAAACATCGGCTTCTTCGTTGCTCTTTAAAAAAAACGAACAAAGGCGTTGCACCAAATAAGAACGAACGCTTTCGCGGCTAAACGTGAAGATTTACAGAATATGATCGCAATAAATTACTGTGTACGAAACAACGCAAATTCGAATTACGGCAAGTTGCAAGACTATGCAAAACCCAAATTTAAGCACTTTCTCTCACATAAATTTACAGATTCAGTTCATCTCTTGGTTCATGTTCATTGGCATGAGTGCAATTCATGTTCATCGGCATGAGCGCAATTTATGTTCATCGGCATGAGTGCAATTCATGTTCATCAGCATGAGCGCAATTCATGTTCATTGGCATGAGTGCAATTCATGTGCATTGGCATGAGTGCAATTCATGTTCATCGGCATGAGTGCAATTCATGTTCATCGGCATGAGTGCAATTCATGTTCACTGGCATGAGTGCAATTCATGTTCATCGGCATGAGTGCAATTCATGTTCATTGGCATGAGCGCAATTCATGTGCATTGGCATGAGTGCAATTCATGTGCATTGGCATGAGTGCAATTCATGTGCATTGGCATGAGTGCAATTCATGTTCATCGGCATGAGTGCAATTCATGTTCATCGGCATGAGTGCAAGTGCAAGCAATTCATTTGGGAATGACGATGATGACGATATACGTGCCTACGAAAACTAGTGTTAGTAAAAACGCAAGAAATAATTTTCCTCGTACAATGCAACAGTTTTTACGTAAATAACTTAAAATAGATCAGTTAATCTACAGCGCCGGGTTTTCTACATTGCTCTTCACAGAGATTGTGTATAGTACAGATGGTGCTACGGAGAGTCGAGGTGGCGCTCAGCAGGTTTGCTCGTGTCGTCATTCGCCAACGAGCGGCGTGCTCGATTCTATGGGAGCAGACGAGTTGTAGACGGTGTCGTTGTCGTGTGAAATGTTGTCGTGTCTCAGTTGGCATGGCGACTCGAGTGTCCCAGCCCCACAGTCGCAAAAGAACCTAACCAACACATTGAACGGCATGTACAGTTCTGCAGCTTTATACGATGATGGTTCTCTGCCCGAAAGCAGGTTCATTGGCATTACGCCTATGGGGATGAGATGAGTGAGGTGGTTTCCCGTTGCCTTCCCCACAGACAATGATGGGTAAGCAACTTGCCCAAGGCCGCTTCGCAGCATCTTGCGCCCCTGCGTCCCACACGTGCTAGCCCGAGATATCTAAATATCTGAATGTCAACTCCCAGCCCGGGGCTTGAACCGCAGTCCAACCAACAGACGTATGCCGCTCTCACTTACCGGTGTAGCTAACTAGGCCTTTATACATAGTGAATGAGAATTTTCTTTGAAACATGCTTTATGATACCAGAGATACCATACTGACTTGTTCGGGTAATTTTTGGTTGAAGGAGGACAATTGAACTGAAGAACGTTAACAATACTACTAATATGAACAAACAACTAACAAGTAACTACTAACAAACAATGAATAATAATAAATATTAATTTACTACGACAAGCAATAAATAATGCTATTTTGCACTTGTCGTTACTCATTGCAGAATATATTTAATCACAATCAACTATTAATTATTCAATTTCTAAATAGTCAATTGCTTAATTTTTCTAAATAGCTAACTATTTAAAAACAAAGATAACCGTCAACTATTGTTACATAAAGTTAAGACGACAATGAGCAACATTTCACACGAATCAGCAATACCATAATAAAGTGGTTGAAATGTGATTGAAAAACAATCACAACAAAAGAGATTGTTCAATTGATTGACTGATTGATTGTTCGATCGATTGATCGATTGTTGGATTGATTGTTTGACTCATTGATTGATTGATTGATTGAATGTTTGATTGATTGTTTGATTGAATGATTGAATACCTGTCATGCCGGATGAACTCGACTCGATGTCCGACGTGACATGTTTTGGCGCAGCTGATGCAGATTGCGTTCGTTTCGGTCGTCTTACACGTGTGACATCTGAAGCAGGTCGTCAAAGGTGGTCAGCATTTAATCAAAACGCAATTAACACTTTAACATTAAAAAGCAAGCATTTTAAGAGACTGCGAACCTCGTCTCTTAAGCTTGAAGTTAAAGGGTTAAAGGCCTTGATTCTGTCTTTAATATGCATTATGCATCATAAAAAATACCTTGCTAGAGTCGGGAGCGCTTCTGAGTAGTCCCCTTAAAGAAGTGCTATATAAATTCTTGAATGAATGAATGAAAAAAGCAGCGTATAAACCAGGGGTCTCAAACACGCGGCCCGCGGGCCGCATGCGGCCCGTGAACCCGGATAATGCGGCCCGCGAGAGCCATCTGGTTTTTTATTTTTATTCTTTATTTAAAGAAAGAAATTGGTTAAAAACAGAATTCTGCTTTTCTTTTGCGATTTGAACCAAGGTTCACACCGTTTTCTTCTAATTTTTGCTCTGGATATTCAATCTGCAACAGCAGATATGCAGATAGAGTTATAGTGGGCCTTCAATGCAATACCATGCTGAAGCAGAAGTAGGCTCTAAGCCTACAATGAGGTTGATATTCCGATATTCTACACTTTTCTACTAAAAAAATTCCAAAATCTGCACCTGCAGAACTGCAACACGCTAATGGCGATATTTGGCATTACCTACATAATAATTATTATGTGAACAGCTTTTTCATTAATTAATGAAGATTAATAAATCTCAAATGACACGTCTGACAGTTACGGGTGAATAGGCCTATGTGGAAGCTGTAGGCCTATTGCTCTGATTCTTCGCATCTCAAAAGATAAAACTAAACAATGATGTCCTCGTATTTGGGAAACATTGTCAGATGATGGGTATCGCTAATCACACCTGATCACCTCTGACACTACTCACTATAATACTTTGACATTTAAAGATGCTACAAGTTTAGTTGTAGGTAGGCCTATTAGGCTTACTAAATGTGTTATTGATGCTCTTCATAGGCCCTATCTTTGTGACTATGAGTTTTCAATTTTGTGCATAGTTCCAGTATGGTTACACTGAAAGACTGTGAAAGTATAATATTAACTTAGGTGATTTTACAGGATTATATCATTATTAGGCCTACAGCATTGTAACCCTCACCCCATTATAAATAGTTTAACTTGCAAGACATAATTTCATGTTGCGGCCCGCGAGACACTGTAAATTTTCAAATTTGGCCCACATGATGACTTGAGTTTGAGACCCCTGGTATAAACAATAAAAAAGATGTGATTTAACTGAATTAAAGGCAGTTGCTGACATTACGGCTCCAAAAGACAGCATTACACAGCAAAGTGCTGGGTATCAAAGACACTTTGGTGAGGCAGCTTCAAGTACATTTGAACATCCTTATGATAACGCCACTAGATCATAAATTAAACATGAGATCCAAATTACTGACCATGTTATGTTAGAATCTATGCTACGATGAGGTATTTCAATAAGGAAATTGCCGCAATTATGCAAAACAAGTACTGCCAGGGCTTAAAGTGTGGCAGGACGGTCATGGACGGCCTCCTGCCACTTATCTTCAAATCTCTATGCCTTCCTGCCACTTATTTGGCCAACACATCTGAAAATGCAAGGGGTGTCCTGGCAATTCATTTGGAAAGGTAAGGGGCGTCCAGGTACTTCTTGTTTTACACTTTTAGCACCAAGTACTGCTGACGCAATTGTTAAAGCTCTTCTAAGATAGATGACTGCATACAACTTGATAGAAGAAACTCACCGGTAGAAATCGCTCATTGGAAAGCTCGTGTAGCTCGACAGTTTGTAGAGACAGTGATTGCCATCAAGCGCTTTCTTCACAAGATTCTGGTTGCCGTAGACCACGTTACCTGCACCCCAAAACAAAAACAACAAAACATGAATAGCAATTTAAGATAAAGAAAGCATCATAGTAGAATCAAAACAATTGGCAGGTTATGAGCAGAGCCCAACAACTTAAGAAGTCTCACAGTAAAAAGATTTTAACCAATCAAATTTTTAACGGTGCCCAACAGTGCAGATAATCACCTTGCCAGAGACCAGGGAGTTAAAAACCTCTCTCGTCAAATGCCATAACATAGGATACAGCATTTTGCTCAAGATGTAGCAAGCAAATTTATCTGTCCCAGGTCTTCGTCAAGGTTAACTAATGGTAAACCAGAGGTATCAGAGATCTTAAGCAAACCTACAAACTTAGCCGATAAATTTACTTGCAAGGTTGCATGGTGCTTCCATGTTAATATTATGGTCTGATGGAAGACGACATTAGAGTCAACTTCTACAGCTCCTACAGGTAACCTTCAGGCAAAGGTCAACAGAAGTTGTGGTGTGAATTCAACCAGACGATTCAACTAATTACAAGTACCTGCAAGTACAGGCGGCTGAAGACCAAATGCCTTGCGTAAGAGCTACCAAGAACATCAAGTACCTTTTGAGTACTGGTTGAACACCAGTTGCTAGGCTGATGAACAAACTACCTTCAAGTACCGGTTGAATGCCAGTTGCTATGCAAATGAACTACACCAAGTACCTTTGAGTACCGGTTGAATGCCAGTTGCCATGCAGATGAACTAACACCAAGTACCTTCAAGTACTGGTTAAAAGCAGCAGCTATGCAAATGATGAACTAACACCAAGTACCTTTGAGTACCGGTTGAATGCCAGTTGCAAGGCAGATGCCGTCGAATCTGTTGTTGAAGATCTTGTTCCACTCGAGAGTGGCCGTTGCACCGTTCGTTATCTCGATTCCAGCCGCCTGTCCGTCGAATATCCGGTTGCTACGGATCGTCGGGTTGCTATGGTTACTGATGAGAATACCAGATTGAGCATTTCGGAAGATGTCGTTGTGTTCCAGAAGACCTGTCAACAGAAAAGAGACAACAATGATGACAATGGCTGTGCTTTGTGCTAGATGCTACATGTCTTTTTTGTCTGTATGTGCACTTGTTACAGCCCCCCCCTTCAAGTTCTCTCTACTCAGAGGCGCTCCCGAATGCAGAGCGGACACTGCATCGGAGTTTCACGCCGAAGCACTGAGCAATTGTGAGTGAAGAACTTGTTCAAGGTCCTTACGCGGCGAGGTGAATTCGAACCTTTCGGTTTCAAGGCAACGATGCCACCACTACACCCCCGCGCCTCACGGTGCATACACACGCAGCCTTACATTCAAATTTAATGTCAGCAATACTTATCCCCATAGAGCATCATGCATTATTACTATAATGCATTTACATAAAGTTAAGACCACTTATTCACCTGTTCTAGACAAGTTTTATAATTTCTTTATGACTTTGATATACATAGAATACAGATAAAGTCTGGTTACAATCGATATGATCAGACACCACTTAATACTCTTTGATCGTCGATCTTGGTTATCCGTCTATGCGAACTGCTATCTGGGTGACCATAACTAAGCGGATCGTACACAAATCAATTCCTATGCTTTGCAGTGCGGCCAAACAAAAGACTGTCGTCAGAAGACAATGGATTACCTTTGCAAAAGACAATGGATTACCTTTGCAAAAGACAATGGATTACCTTTGCAAAAGACAATGGATTACCTTTGCAAAAGACAATGGATTACCTTTGCAAAAGACAATGGATTACCCTTGCAATTTAAGACAATGGATTACCTTTGCAAAAGACAATGGATTACCCTTGCAATTTAAGACAATGGATTACCTTTGCCATTGTTGAAGATGCAGATTCCTCCGTCCCTGCCATCGTGAATTTTGTTGTACCTCAGCTCTGGATTGCCCTCCGTCTTAATCCAGATGCCGGCCATCGCGTTGTCGAAGATCTCGTTGTGTTCGATGAAACCGAGTCCCCCGCTGTACACGAGAATTCCCCCGTTGTGTCCGCCCCAGATCTTGTTGTTCTTTATGATCGGATTGCTTCCCGTTCTAAAACAACAGAACGTTCTATCGTTATGTTCTAAAACAACAGAACTTTCTATCGTTATGTTCTAAAACAACACAACTTTTTATTATTATGTTATCTGGTCTTGTCAGCATATCTGAAGTGTGTTAAGTCAAACAGGAATGTCAACCACCACATCAAGGGTCACATCCCACCAGGATAGAAAGATTTCTTAATATTCTAGCCATACTCTGCAATTTGCTGGTCAATAGAACTGTCTAAAATATCGTCCGTCACAACATCACATGGCTGGTCACCATGCTAACCTTCCTTAAACGACTTGCAAATAAGAATCATCACAGAGCAAAGGTAAAAGTGTCTGGTCATACCGGATCTGAATGCCAGAATACATGTGATTGAAGATGTCGTTGTCCTGCAGTGTGCCATGTCCATTGTCGTAGAAATAGACGCCAACCTAAATCAAAGACAAAAGCCATTTAGAATCCAGCAATTGTTCAGAGGACGATGCTACACAGAGATTTCTATAATGGGACTTCAACTTGGACAAGTAAATCAATTCTCAACACAGAATGAGGCCACTGCAAACCACATCCTTGTATGTAAGAATATATGCATAATTGACCTCTAATAAAAATACACACAATATTTTGCATATATATATACACTATTATGCTTGCATACATGTATAATTGTATATTATGTATTGTGCATATAAAAAAATAGTTCAGAGGTCGACAACTGTTGCATTTCCATGGCCCATTAAAATAGACAAGATTCCATAATTTATACGCAATCAGAGGATAATGGAAAAGCAGCTTAAAAAAGATTTGAAAATATGGGACTGGATTAAGGACAATTAGACTCGATTAAACTCAACTCAGATGAAATTAGGCAAGGCTAGGCAACTTCAGACAAATGCAAGACCAGTTCACTGCTTGCCTGTTTTCCGCTGTGTATTCGATTATGACGTAGGATCGGAGTGCTGCCTGTCGTTACCCAAATGCCGGCCAACGCGTTGCTGAAGATTTCGTTGTCTTCTATCAGACCCTGACCTTTCTCGTGCTACAAACGGAGACAAAAAACCCACTAATACTACCAGCTGATTGTATGGCAATCTGCACACTTGATCAGAAGTATAAAAAAAAACAGTTCATGGGCCCTGCCTGATGACATTGCTGTTTTTGGCCCAGGTACGGCGGGTAGTCTTGTATAAAGTCTACTGTGATGTTCGTGATCGATAATGAAGATATTAGTCTGCATGCTAAAATTGAAGATTTAGTTATAAAAGAATTGCTGGACACTGGCTCACCAAACCTCCTCCCAACCCCTAGCCCCATTTTGCTCAAGCACCTTCAGCACCCTGGTCCACCCCTTACTGGAAAATACTGTAACTGGCCACCCTTCAAACAAGTTCAACAGCCCTGGATTACAAATGTCACAACAGATGACAAGGTCATATACAACAATAACAACGGTGTTTTTTGCACAGACAAACTAAAATGCCTTACGATGTAGATTCCGCCGTGGTTGCCGTGGTGGATTTTATTGCGTCGTATGATCGGATTGCTTCCCGTTCGTATCTGGATGCCAGCGAGAGTATTGCTATGAATGTCATTCTCTTCGATCAGACCCTGTCCGTCGCCAAAGATGTAGACGCCGCCCTGGTGACCGTTGTAGATCTCGTTCTTCCTACACGAACAAATTCAACGCATAATAATAGTAAGAATTTCTATGGTGCCATAATACAGCCATGCCATTTTAAGGACGCCTCACATATAACTAATGTTCAGCAGAATTGACATCATCAGGTGTGGCTGCATAAACTGAATGGTCTTCAGTGCGGCAAAACTTTGGAAACTTGAAGCTCCTCCGACATACCACAAAGTAGGTGTGGTTCATACCCTACACTTTGCTGTCGACGAATTGTATGCATGTATGTATGTATGTATGTATGTATGTATGTAACACAATGTATGTGTGCATGTATGTATGACAATGTATGTATGTACAATAGCACATGTGCATGTGTGTGCATGTGTATTTATTCATTCATTATTCACGACAAGGATTTATATAGCCCCTTCAATGTTACTACTCAGGAGCGCTCCCGACCCAATTTCAGCAAAAGACAAGATTACGATACCACTACCACCACTGCTACTACTATGCATAATACATACGTACCAGATCGTGGGATGGCTGTTTGAGGTGATCCAGACTCCGGCGAAGTTGTTGGAGTGAATTTTGTTTTCCGAGAAATGCCCGCGGCCATTCTCGTGGACATATATGCCACCCGTCTGTCCATTGTGGATCTCACACTTTATCACCGTCGGATTGGCCCCTGCTTTGACTTCAAATCCAGCGATTCGATTGTCATGAATGTTGTTGCCCTCAAAGTAACCCTTTCAAAACATAAACATCAGTTTCCATAAGTCCATAAAGTAGATGGACAGAACAAAAACAAAGGAACAAACATAACAAAGGAAGGGTCTACATAAACAGATGGAGTTTCAAATATGACAGGAGTGCAAGTTTTAAGACAAAGTGCTGCAGTCCAAGATAGAGGAAAATTTTCACAGTCAAGTTAAGTTGACAGACCATAGAATAAAACTGAGAAAAATCATAAAAAATTCAGGACTCCTCCAAAAGTTCTTAAAACAAGCCTGGGCATTTGTCCTCAATTCCGCTGTACTCAACGTTGTTGAATTGGCGATGGACAGAAAGGAATGCAGAAACGGTGTTGCCCAATGTGCAGCTCTGCATGGGAAGGACTAAGGTCTAAGGTGCACACTTCAAAGGCTGATCAGTGAAGTCAGCCAACCACGCATAGAACTAAAAAATGGTTTCTTGCAAAGTTAATTGAACCCAGTGATTATGTCTCTGTGATGATTGCATGACACACCATCGCATGAGGCAAATACTTGGATACCTCTATGCTATATGAAAATGAGATTCTTGCTTTTTCTGTGGTTGGCCCGGTGGTATGGAATGCCCTCCCACTTGAGCAGCGCCTGTTCCCTAGATCACTTTCACTCTCTGACACATTCTATAAGCACTTAAAAACTGTTCTGTTTGGCCGTGCTGGAGTCGGGAGCGCCTCTGAGTAGTTTCCTTAAAGAGGCGCTATATAAATACTTGAATGAATGAATGAATGAGACCAACATTGAGAAGCAACTTTTAAACGTGTGCTACATAAACAGCAAACTACATACCAGACCAAAGTCGAAAGCAAAGATGCCAACATCTCTGCCGTGGTGAATTTCGTTGTTACGTAAGATTGGATTTGCGTGGTTCTTCACCCAAACTCCGGCCAAACCATTGAAACAGATATCATTGTTCTCGTAAAGACCCTTCAAACCAATAACAACAATCAGTCAAACATATTCTAAATTTAGAATTTCTACAGAGCATTGTTACAACAACAGCCATCTATCAATGGGCAACTTGTAAATGGCCATGTGGGGCGCAGTGGTTAGTGGTGGCGTCATTGCCTTGAAGGCGGAAGGTTCGAGGTTCGAATCCACCTCGCCGTGCAAGGACCTTGGGCAAGTCCTTCACTCACAATTGCTCAGCGCTTCGGTGTGAAACTCCGATGAAGTGTCCGCTCTGCATTCGGGAGCACCTCTGAGTAGAGATAGCTTTAAGAGGCGCTATAACAAGTGCACATACAAACAAACAAGAATCTAGAGACCAACACAGCACACATGATAAGTAAGCCTAACTCAAGCAGCACATACGTACATGTATTTCACATGCATGGAGTCTGCAAAATTGCTGTACTTACCAATAATACTTATCAACACAGAGATGGGAAGTTCAAAACATAGTTCATGACTTCTGTAAAACTTGTACACGGACTGTACACAGGCTGCAAAAAGGAACATTAGCCTCCTCCTTCTCCAATAACATTGCAAACTAACAATTAAAAAAATGTTGGTAACATATACTCTCTTACACAACTCTTATGCTCTTCTTCCAAAAGAAAAGGCTGCAAAAGGCACTACTCACCAAAACAAGCACTAACAGATTAACAGATCATCAGTAGCATCTAGTGTCTCTCTACCTCAGCATAATCCGTGATGTAGAGTCCCACGTTTTCACAGTAGCTGATGTCGCAACTTTTTATGTGAGGGTCCGCCCCACAGCCTTCAACACAGACAGCCGCCCCAACTGGAAAAGACAATGTCAGGTAGATCAACTTTTTAAAACAATGCAACACATCTCACTTAACAAACAAAGGTACACAAAACATTGCTGTCGAAATTCTTATAGCAACCACAATCAAACTCTGCTATCAGCCCCTATATAAAACAGTCTACAATTAACCCTAAGCTGGGCAACATGACGCGAGACAGACTCAGACAGAGGTGGCGTAGGACTCCTACGGGCATTGAGCCTAAGGATATTGATGATGATGATGAGACAAGGAAGCACTATAAGCTACTTTAAAGCAATGCCTCCTGTGGCTATAAGCTACTCTGAGACAATGCCTCCTGTTGTAAGGATTAAAAAAAAATTAATTGATACCACCACCGATCCCAAAAAGCTTGACTAAAGGCAGTTCTTACACTTTCTTTGAAATTATACGAACAAATATGCTGCAGTGCCCTGCCATGGAGCTTACCGTTAGACATTTTTCTACATGACCTAACTAACCATTCAACTGCATATTCTAAAACATTAATGTTTGTATGTGCACTTGTTTGTATGTGCACTTGTTATAGCACCCCTTCAAGATCTCTTCTCAGAGGCGCTCCCGAATGCAGAGCGGACACTGCATCGGAGTTTCACGCCGAAGCGCTGAGCAATTGTGAGTGAAGGACTTGCCCAACGAGGTCCTTACGCAGCGAGGTGGATTCGAACCTCGAACCTTCTGGCTCCAAGGCAAGAACGCCACCACTATACCACAGTGCCCCACGAATTAATCATTCAAATACGAATGATTCAGACCAATCGCAATCGAGACGAGGACACTGACCAACGGAAGAACTACGGATGATGCAATGATCGAACGTCGGCGAGCACATCTCCGTTATTTCCAGAGCGTAGTGTTTGTTGAACGGCATCGAACCAGACGGAGGCGAATACTACGAAAAAAGAACAACAAGAATCCGGTAAAAGCTGAATTATGCACAGTTAAATGGTACTAGTACGTTGGACATCATCTTCCCCAGTTACGGTGGTCATACCTGATCCGATTAAATATATTAGACTTCGTTGATCTTCTCTTAGACCAGTGGTTCCCAACCCGTGGCCCGCGGGCCAGGTCTACAAAAGTGGCCCGCGAAGCCTACAAAAATGGCCCTCATCTGTCATAGAATTTTTTTAAGCTATGAAGAATTGACAATTTGGAGAGGACATAACACATAATTATTTTCTATTACAAATTATTTTACTTTTAAGACTATAAATTTGATTCAATTATAAAAAATTTATAGGCTTTTAGTTAATTAAATTTTAGCCTTGTGGTCCTCTTAATTATGTCCTTTAACTAAGAAAAAGTGGCCCTCGTGTTCTTCAACTTAGAACAAGTAGCCCTGAAGTCAAAAAAGGTTGGGAATCACTGTCTTAGTCTCTCTCTTCCATCAGGTCTTATTAGCCTATCAAAACGTTAAAACTAGATTTCGCCATTTTCTTTGGTCTTCGATTGTCAATGGCAGTTCTCGTATTCGTTCCTTGGGGCGCTACCGCAAATGCGACAAATAAAACTTTTACAAATATATTTGATTAATTCAAATATATGCTGCTTACTTTTAGTGTGATGTATCCCACGTACGTCTCCTTGGCTCCTTCGTAGCAGATGCACACGGAATCCGTCTGACGTTCAATAACCACCTGTTCCGCCACATTCAGACCACCAGCTGCAACGTCATCAAAGAAAACCGGTTCAAACATCGCTCACAAACTGGTAAAACTATCCGTGTCCAACTCTGCCTATCTGTACGTGTGTCTGTTACCTTGCCACTATGTGTGTGTGTCTGTCTACCAGTCTCTCCACCTAACTGTCAGGCCAGCGACTGGTTGAGATCTTCCTATCACCTGGTCACCTGGTGCCGTCAGCTCTTGGGAGCTCTGGCGACAGTTCTGATGTATCCTCTCCTATGATCTTCCTCTGCAATATGTGAATTCATGAGATGTGATTTGCTGTGTCGTCTAAAGGGGTACGCTATATAAATATGTTGCACAAGCCTATGTAGATTTTAGATTCTATTTACTCTGAATGAGTGAACGAACGAATGAATATAAAAGGACTTCTGTCGTCATTGTCGTCAAGCCACTGGCTTATCTATAACTAAGATTTTAAAGATAGTCCTTTATTACAGGTGCCTCTGCGATTTAACACAGTGTGGACCTACAGATCATTCACCACAGAGCTTAAATATTGACGTGTTTGTGTTGGACAACGTAGATCTAAAATATATTATTAGTTCGAACTCAACATCGTCATATGACTGAATCCCTTCATCTATACTATGAATGATGCCTCAAGTTCTTAGATCATTTGTTTGTTTGTTTGTATGTGCACTTGTTATAGCGCCCCTTCAAGCTGTCTCCACTCAGAGGCGCTCCCAAATGCAGAGTGGACACTGCATCGGAGTCTCACGCCGAAGCGCTGAGCAATTGTGAGTGAAGGACTTGCCCAAGATCCCTACGCGGCTCTGAGGTGGATTCGAACCTCGAACCTTCCGGCTCCAAGGCAATGACGCCACCACTACACCACCGCGCCCCACAATTTGTTCACGTATAGTCATCAACACATCGCTCTACTTTTTAGTCAACCTCATTCACTTCTTACACATTCACTTTGAGAGTTCATCATAAAAAAACCCACTCACAAAGACGTCTCACAGCTAAAAAGCACCGTTACCATTACAGCTCACCCGCATTGCGTTGATTCACCGTTACTGATGCATGTCAATTAAAAGTACCTGCTCCTAGGATGGTCAGTACTGGTACATGTCAATTAAAAGTACCTGCTCCTAGGATGGTCAGTACTGGTACTGGTGTCAATTAAAAGTACCTGCTCCTAGGATGGTCAGTACTGGTACTGGTGTCAATTAAAAGTACCTGCTCCTAGGATGGTCAGTACTGGTACTGGTGTCAATTAAAAGTACCTGCTCCTAGGATGGTCAGTACTGGTACTGGTGTCAATTAAAAGTACCTGCTCCTAGGATGGTCAGTACTGGTACTGGTGTCAATTAAAAGTACCCGCTCCTAAGATGGTGAGTACTGGTACATGTGTCAATTAAAAGTACCCGCTCCTAGGATGGTGATGTTGTCATCGAGCGAAAGAGATTCGTTGGAGTAGACACCGGCGTGGATGAGGATCAACGGATTCTCGTCGTCCGGATTCTTTGATCCGTTCTCGTCGAGAAAGTTCAACGCAGCAGTTATCGTATCAAAGTACTAACAAACACAGCAGTTATCGTATCAAATTACTAACAAACGCAGCAGTTATCGTATCAAATTACTAACAACGCAAGACAAACATCACATACTCACATGTTGCATAACGTGCTGGAGTCGGGAGCACCTCCGAGTAGTTTCCTAGAATAGGCGCTATATAAATACTTGAGTCGGGAGCACCTCTAAGTAGTTTCTTTGAAGAGGCGCTATATAAATACTTGAATGAATTAAAGAATGAACACACAATATCTGTATCAAATAATGTTAATTGCAATTATAATTACAAATAATAGGCAGCACTCCATTGTTAAGCAGATTGGTCTGCAGCACACCTGGACAGCAAGATTAAATAAAATGATTTTTTAGCTTAGTGTCTGATTTTGATTATCCACATCTGATACACATCGATTAATTATTTTAAATATAAAAAAAATGAAAATTATTTAATTTTGTCTAATTTAGTTTTTTCATAGACATAATAAAAAAGAAGAAAATTCATCTAACTTCCTGTCTTATTTCATTTCCATGATCAACCATAGAATAGAATACAAATGAAAATTGTTGTAATATATCCCAAACACGCAAATATAGAAACACAGGACCTTGCTCGGAAAAGCACCAGAATTTCACGCTGAATTTCAGTTACTTAAATTCTAGACATACAAAAGCAAACTCTGATCTGCCTTACAAGAATGTTTCTTCCTCTCCATCGACTTGGATCAACTGACATATGCGCTGCATAACCCGGTCGAATGTGAAGAGCTCGATACTAAATCAAACACACACATCAAAACTCTAAGGATAACAGCTTTTAAATGCAATATAATGTAACTGAAAATTATAAAGCGGCACATCTCAAAGTCTCCTGGAAGCACCGTCTATCAATGAGATGGAAAAGGGAGCAGCCATTAAGCCAGCTTAAAGAAACAAAAAAGGGGTGAATGCAGTGTCAATTTCATCCAGAGTTGGTAGCCAGTCCTCTTTCTTTTTCGCCATCTAACCTCTTCGCCACTGTCAGTGTACATTCAGCGAATTCATTCATTCGTAGTCAAGCAAGCTATGGATGACATGCCGAGCATAAATTCTGATTAATTGTCTCTAGGGAACCTGTGTTCACGGTCCAGTACAATAACCAGTAATGTAGCATTAGGTCATGCACCCTGTGCAGTGCACAGGGGTCCACCATACCAAACCCGAGCTCATTTTACCTCATCAGGCATTACCTTACCGTATATGCCTCAAATTAGTTTATCCTACCTACATTCCCTTGCCTACCCTATGTAACTTTACAAATTTATATAAAAAAACATAACATCGGTTTATGCACTTACTAGGAGTCGGAAACTGTGTTGCCACGGATTCTTCAATCCACAGAAATCCGGATGCACAAACTTGAAGACCTTTGGTTCGGGATTAACGAGCGGGATAAGATACTCGTAGACTTCACGATACAACTTCCTCCTGAATCAAACAGAGGCAACAGAAAAATTACACAGGAAAAACTTATGGTCAATTTTAGGTCATGCTAGGAGTTGGTCGTTAGACCCCTCTTTAAAAATTTCAAAAGGTGCTTGAGAAATTCGAAAGACCAAAGGGTCCTTATGAAGCTCCAAAGTTCATTCAACATACTTAAAAGAGCACTTATGAAGCTTCAAAGGGTGCATAAGAATCTTCAAAGGACAATTACAAAATCCAAAGGGAGCCAACAACTATGCTGTCAAACTGGGAAATCAAGAGGAACTTAGATGCACTACAGAAATTTACATTACATTACACACACTACATTACACCAAATTATATTTGTATAACACCAAGCCAAGTACCTTTAATCCTTTTAATGATGAGCCACATTGGATTTCCCTGTCACTTCAGCACACGTTCACCGTTATAAACAGTAAAACAAAGCATCTGCGATGAACCATTACCTCTTTAAGAGGATCACAAAGTAATCAAAAATACCTCATAAATAAGTAACAATGTGCTTCCTAACAATGTGCTTCCTAACAATGTACCTAAGATGTTCTCTAGAACTGGAGCTAAATAAATACCCAATGTTCCATTAGAAACAATTCGTCTCGACTGACCAGAGTTCGCGGTCGTTGGCGATGACGTTGAATCGCTTGCAGACTTGCGCCGCACTTGCGAGATCAAACTCAAACAGGTAGGACATGATTTGGAGCAAGACTTCATCCGGCAGAACATTCTGCAGGTAATGACCGCCAACCAACTCTGCAAAAGAAACATGAAGTAACAACTCATGTGCATCCACTTCAAGCGTTACATAGACTGCACTACAATAGAATGCACAGTGTTTAATAACAATTGTACAATGCTCTGAATAACGAAGAAAACGCTCTAACGTTCTACGGTGGCAGCTGAACAATGCACGATAGCCGACATCACACATAAAACAAAATAACTTCTATGCCGTTGTGCAAGGTTTGAAATCAATGGCAAGATACTCTGCAATGCAAAGTAAGAACTTGTATGTCAGCAACTGCATAGCACAATAACTAAACAGGTATTTGAAGAAAAAAAATGGTAGAAAAGATCCTAAAGCAACATGCAATACTTCACGATGTTGCTAAGCACAAGGCATAATACAACCACTAAACAGGTATTGAACAAAAACAATCGAAGAAAAGATTCAAAAAGAATATGCAATACCCCATGATGTTGCTATTTAAAGTAACTGCTTCCCTATATCACCCATGAACAACCATCAATCCCCCACTGCAATGAAGTTGGGCAAATCATCCTTACCTGAGCTAGCCGACGTTGCTACCAGCTGAGCAGACCGTCTTGCACGCTTTGGTGTGACGGAGACCGCAGACGCGTGGTCGTAAAAGAAGACTGGAGCTTTGAAGACTTCGTTTGAAGACGCTGCAGGGGATTTCCGTCGCAGGTCGTAGCCATGGTAGGAAAACGGAGGTGAGGAGGCTGCCGCTGCTGCTGCTGAAGAATCACTTGTGCAGTTCTTCTTGATAGGGGATACTAAAACAAACACAATGAACAGAATTCATCTTAACAACTTTTAAACAACTTTGACGAGGTCGTCAAGCAGTCACCGTGGTGTAAGTACAAACTCTTGCATGCCATCAGCATCCTAAATTGATGTCAGATACAATACAATACAATTCACTTTATTGCAACCAGAAAACAAGAAAACAATAAAAGTACAAAACATGCATGCATTGGTTACAAAGGGGGGCCCAAAAGGGATGGACATCCCGATAGCCGTCATCATTGGGCTGTCAGCACAGTAGGTGGTCAACTGCATTACTTCTTTTAGATATTACACAACTATCAGACTAAGAGGAATACTTAAGAAGTCAATAGCAAGTCAATTGACAATCCTTGAGCAATTCAGCCCATGTGTTAGCATATGACATAGTCGACTAAGTTGTCAGTCACTAACTTGTGTAGGGGTCAGTCAGTAATCTATTAGCAACCGACTACAGGTATTTCTGACAATTAGGTCCAACTGTTGATATGGTGCCCAACTAAAGCATACTGCTGATTCTGCAATCGAAGCACTGGCCAGCTGCATGTGGTATTGACTATGCTAATCCTTTGAAACTATTGACTGCATGTTTCAAGTCTCCATGCATCAAATTTCATAGCTTTGTGTGCATCCGCATTCACTAGTTTAAGTTGTATGTCACATACCTCTACGCTGGTTCTCAGGTGAAATAGTTGTACAAAAACTACCACTAATTACCATTATATGTTTGTTCATACGAACTTTCCTGTTCAGCAACCTACCGATGTACTAATATACCCAGCGCATGTCTTGTTTGCAACTCATGCACTGTACCCCACATAACTCCAGTGTATTATTCTCGGAACTAATTAACCTGACATTCTGTTACGTCTACCTTTTTCTGCTTCATTTGAATATCCACAACGAGAATTACTAACTAGGCTACTCGTTAGTATTAGCTGTACTCGTCTTTCCGCCTCTGACCTAAGTCTTCTACCAGCGAACGACCAGCTGCCTTCGTAGTATTGCTGTGTCAGACGCCATTCTTGGCAAACTTTTCGCAAACTAAAATTCTGTATAATGTATTTAAACGTCTAACCTGCGGCACTCGGCTGCTTACTGTTCGAGCTGAACCTTCGCAAACGACTACAGCCGTTGAGGCTAGTCGTTCGAGCGGAAGATGCCGACATTTAGAAATTCGCTTAAACTGTTTGAAGAAGGTCCTCGTCGGACGACCAAAGCCTGAGAAATAATTCGCAGAAACACCGTCTCAACGGACTACCATCGTATATAAAAGAACATTAAAATATTATGTAGAAGGGATGGATCATTTCAGATAAACCATCCTACTGCCACAGACTATATGTTTTTGTAGATTCCGCCAAACTGCGCCAAAGGACAACGGTGCCGTTGCGCCATCTAGCAGTCGACTGCATGAATAAACTTCTCGACAAGAAAGAGTAGGAGTAGGCCTAAGCCAGAGCCTTCTATTACAGTAATAGAAGACTCTGGTAACCGTAATATTAAAACTATTAAATCTACACTCGTGGAGCCAGAAAATAATTAAGTATCTTTAATTTTGCCTTAAAATTTTCATTTGTTTCCACGTGTTTTTGGTTAGAACTTTTGGAAAGAAATGTTCTCAATTTTCACTGAAAGATCTGTGGATTGATGGCAAGAGATGCTCGGGGTTTGTTAATTAAGTTCTTAAGATGGATATGATTGTGTGTGTAGGTCTAATAGTTAGGCCAATATCATTAATTAATTAATTAATTATTAATTAATATTATTAATATTAATTGTAATTGCAAAGCTGTCTGCTCAGTTGGTAGTTAAGTTTAATTAAGATTAATGCATAACTTGTAAATGTAAAGCGCAGTGCGTCTTGCAGGCGTTTCATTAAAGAAAAGATTATTATTATTATTATATTATATGAATTTTTCAAATTTAGCTTAGGCCTATATGAAAATTTTCTCAAATTTCAGTGATTATTCTAAGTGTTAGGGCAGAGGAGCAGCGGATATTTTTTTTTGTCTAGACCTCGCAGACTTTGTAGGAGACAAGAGGGAGTGATGAAGGAAAGCGGGAGATGGTGTCTCAACTCTCAAGGACCTATTATTATGCTTAATTAAGCAGCTGTTGATTTCGAGGTATGTTTCCAATTTATTTTGACTGAAGGTTATAACATCAATGATACTCGCCATGACGTCAGTTTACTTAATTAGTTGCTACCTGTTGAATGCTTATACGCTGGCTAAAAAGTGTTCGAGTGCTCCGGTGAATATATTTTGAATTGTAAACTTAAAACGTCTTTTGTTTTAAAAACAGTGGCCTTCTGTAAAGTTAAACTAACTTAATGTTGAGCCAACACAACCAAAATCAAGTTAGGGGCGCGGCTGCAGTAATTGCGTCATTGAACTTTGGAAGTATCTGCCGATGCGTCGTCTGTTATTTTCTGCAATTGAGGCCTTGGACTTCAATTTCGTCAACATTGGGTTGAAGTTGGTTTGATCGCATTTTATCTTAGTTTAAATACCCCAACCCCTATTATTGTTATTATATGTCAACCTTTGTTTGTTTTTAGTTTTTGTTTAAATCTTTGACAGTGCCAACCGTAAGACGAGTTTAGATTTCAGACGATGTGTCATGTTGGCGACGCTGGAAAGTAAAGGTCGTGCCATAACTAAGAATCAAAGAATTGTTCCGAATCGAATAGTTATACAAAGGCAATTCGTGCATCAATGTTTGAGAAAAATCAAATGAAAATCCTGTCATGTCCAGATTTAGATTAGGAAATTATGCTGCGGGCCAACCAAACCATTTCTCTGACTCCCAGGGTTCAAACGTTTTATGTATTATTTTTATTGACCTGCAATAAATTATATCGTCCTTCAAAGTATTTATTTTTAATATGAATTCTAATTAATTTTACTTAAATTGTTATTTCATTGCCAAATGGTTTGATCAAAAAGTACGTTATCCAGTTATTGGATTTTTGCTGTTTTCACTTGGAGTTGAGTAGAAAGATTCTTCTGCTTATTTTGTCAATGTTAGACGACTATTTGCCTTGCCAAAAAATAATGAATAAGTGCCATTTCTGGCCTCAAGATATAGATTTGTGTTACCTCCAAACTTACATCTTTGACTTTGCTCTTTTACCTTGCCTCATATCTTGGTGTCGTAATAATGTGAAACTTTAGAGCTTCTTGACAATGTTGTGATAATTTGGAGATTGTGAGATACTTAAAAGGTACTGTAGCAAGTAGCCACTTAATGTTTACTTATTCAAACTTTATTTTGTTTTTAGTAGACTTTTTTCTTTTTAAATTGGAGATCTTTCACCTCTGAATGAGCGGTTAGTTTATGTGACCTTGTGTTGAATGCAACTCTAAATGATGGAAAGTTGGCTTACGTTGAAGGTAGCGTTCACAATGGGCAACACAGGTGTGAAAGACCGTTCTCAGCAACTGTCACTTGATGATGCTGGACCGACGCTTCTGCATGGTCATGGATTCTTTGGCCGAACGGCAACAGAGGATTCGGAATCCTCGCCTGGCAGGGTACCACCATCCATTTTATCATTGATAATAACATACAAAACTATAGCTAATAGATTCACCTTTGGTTTTGAATTTTTTTTACCCGACTCTTTCATTCACTCATTCCTTCGGAAATTTTTATAGCGCACCCTTCAAGAAAAAACTACTCAGAGGCACTCCAGCACGTCCAGAAAGAACAGTTTTAAGTTTAGTAAGGAAGGATTCTGGTAGAATTCCAGGGTGAAGGCGCAGCTCAAAAGGAAGACCATTCCAGACCACTGGGCCTGCCACAGAAAAGGCTCGATTCTTCATGGTAACAGTATGAGCAAAAGGAAAGTTCTAAGAGGACTCCCTTTTCTGCAGAGCATAGCGAATGACTCTTGCGGGGAGTCAGCTTGCATTTGCTTTTTTTGCATTTTTGATCAACTGATACAGTATTATATGGTTGTGAGACATGGACAATGACCAAGATAATGAAAAAAAGATTAACGCATGTGAGATGTGGATTTGGAGGAAGATGCAGAGAATATCTTGGAAAGAAAAAAGGACAAATGAGTGGGTGCGCACAGAAATTGGTATCGATATGAATGAGCCGTTACAACAAACAGTGCTAAGAAGAAAGTTGGTTTTCTTTGGTCATGTTATGCGTTCAAATGTTTTGGAGAAAGATATGATGTTGGCATGTGGAGAGGGAAGGAGAAAACAAGGGCGACCAAGGAAAAGGTGGTTGGACGATGTTCAAGAAACAACAGGAATGAATCTGGAACAACTAAGAGAAGCGACATCAGAAAGAAAAGGAGAAGGCTGGCCATGACGATCGCTAGAGTTCAAGCACAAGGTGACAAGGTGATACTTATTAGTTAGAGTAATCTTACTGTGGCTGTGTCAAAATTTTCATCTGAAGAGATTAGATTAGACGAGATGACGATGATGATGATTGGTGATGTCTGTTTGATTTAGGGTCTGGATGAGGATGGATCGGAGTTCGTGCATCCGTCGAACTTCTCGACATCGGAGGATGTTGTCACGCGACGACTTCCGAGCGTCATCAAGTGGGAGGGAGGAGGACACACGGTCTTTGTCAGCTTTGACGATGGCAGCACCAAGATACCTATGGTTAAAAGGTGAGATAAGTTGAACTACTGAGAAACATTGTCAACCATTCATTGGGGCAGAAACATGGAATACATGTGAGTCCAGAATTCTTCCAGATCAGCTGAAAGACACATATACCTGATCATTAGTATGCTGGATTAAGGTTGGGTCTATGAGCAGGGCAGGAAGATATTTGGATTAATGTTTGTACTGGGTTATAACTGATCAATGTTTAATGTTTATGTAATCCCTAATCATTCTGATTGCTTAAGAGATTGAATTTGGTAGTGTGAATGCAAACCTCCTAAATGGTGTTGAATTTTAGAAACCTCAAGCTAAGTTCTTCTGCCGAGCAGAAAACAGGAACAGAACCGTGTGATGTGATGTTTGCGTTTAAGAATATCGTTGCATACTAACTATGTACATTAATAGGGCTGCTGGTAAGGTGATTTTAAACTTCAAGATGCATGTTTAAATAATTACTCATATTCTCATATCTTGCTGACATTTTCTTTTCCAGCCAAAACAACTTCTATACGATTATAAATCTTCCAGAGGGAACTCACCGATACAAGTTTCTCGTCGATGGACAATGGAAATGTGATCCCAAGGAGGTATCAGTCAATCAATCAATCAGTCAATCAATTTGTCATTCAGTCAATCAATCAATCAGTCAATCAATCATTCAATAAGTCAATCAGTCAATCAATCATTCAATAAGCCAATCAGTCAATCAATCAGTCAATTAATCAATCAGGCAGTTGTTTAGTCGACAGTCATTCTGTAAGTTTATCAGTCATTCACCTAAGTCATGAAATAATGAATTTTGTCTGATTTATATCCATTAATCTTGTCCAATCTGACTATCCGTGTCTCAGGTTCGGTGTGGCCATGTGCGGCGTTGTGCACGTAAGAAATTTATGTAATAATAATAATAATAATAATAACGATGATAGCTATAATAAGTAGAAAAAGCCCCATTCGAGTAAATGCACGATAAAGCTTTGAATATGAAATGTGATTTTCTTCAACTTGCCATACGAGGGCATGTTGCCTGTCCTCTCTGCCACTCTCTGGTTTTCTAACTGATCATGTACAGTCAGTCAGTTTACTTGTTCATAGCTGAGTGCGCTAGGACTTACCAGTGGGATGCGTATGCATGGTGTGGTCAGTTTATGTGGCATTGCCGTCCTTAACCCTTTAATGCCGGAGGGTATAGGATTTCCTGTACCATTTTACTATCATCTCGGCATTAAAGGGTTAATGATTTTTTATGCTTTTCATGACAGCCAAAGGTTGGAAGCGATGTGACGAACCTGAGCAACACACTGCTCGTCAAAGGATCCGACTTTGAAGTCTTTGAAGCATTGGCCGTTGACAGCATCGGAACCGAGTCGGCAAAATACGGTCAGATGATTTTTATGCGCTAACCTAATATCTGGTCAATCGTGGCTTTTAATTTTATAATATGCGATAGTAAAATTTAAGTTAGTTTTTTAGAAGTGTGTGGACTACTAGTCTAACTAAACTGATATTGGGTTCAAGTCGTCACCAAGGCAGAATGATGTTTTGAGATATTCTGTTGCACAAGTTTGCGTCACCAGTGAATTCCAACATAAAGCAACTACACTGTTTGCTGTTGGTGAAAAGACCCTTGGATATAGATGTTTCTTTGATTTTTGACCATTACATTTTGACAGATTGGCTTAAAGACGATTTATAGATTAGGACATGGCTTGATTGGCAGATTCACTTGGTGACAGTGAACTTGATTGGTTGATTAATTGATGATTGACAGTTGACATTATTGATTGACAGTTGACATTATTGATTGACAGTTGACATTATTGATTGACAGTTGACATGAGTGATTGACAGTTGACATGAGTGATTGACAGTTGACATTATTGATTGACAGTTGACATGATTGATTGACAGGAGTGTCTGGCTCTCCACCGGGTTCCTACACACAGACCATTCCTCAGAAGTACAGCAACCCCAATCCAGCTTCTCCTCCGACGTTACCTCCTCAGCTTCTCCAGGTCATCCTCAACACAGAAACCCCTCTCCAAGTACGCACTCCAACTGACATTTTTTTCCTAGTTTCTAGTGTAACGTGAAGCCTTCTTCAGTATCGTAATACATGAGAGTCAACTTATGTGACAACTCATGCTGAACCCTCATTGAAGAACTAGTTGAGATTCATGAAGGCCAGCTGATAGTTAGTTAGATCAGAGGTTCTCAACCGGTGTGTCGCGACACACCAGTGTGTCGCGAAATGACCGGAGGTGTGTCGCGTAAAAGTGGTGTGTCGCTGGTGTGTCGCGAAGAATTGGTGTGTCGCGAATTCTCACAGCATACAACCGTCATTCTTGCATTATGATTACACTGATTTGTTCCCTTTAGCAGTTCGGCAGGCCAGGGCTGTGAGAATACAGGCTATTCGAAGGAATTCATTTATATATTCCATTAAATTTTAATCTCAATCGGGAGCAGCCACAATGTGCCTTATAAGCCCACATGCACTCCTTATGTCTAGGCCTACATGACATAAACTACAGGCCTATGAGGCGTCAGCGTGCGCAAGGATAAAAATTTACCCAATGCTGCAACCTTCGAAAATAATGGGGTAAAATAAATAAGAAACAAAACATTTTGCGATACTAAAATTTATGACGCGGAAAGGTTGTTTGCGTATTTAGTGACCATTTACAATATAAGGAAGGTGCACAAGGTCCGTATGGACCCAGAAGTTCCAATGGCCCGTTTTTTTAACTAAGAAGTTACTGTAGGCCTGCGCTTTCCAGTTTCCGTTACAATTATTCGACGTTTTGAAGGGCGTTTAGTTTCGGTAGTGTTCAGCTAGTCCCATTTTTTTGCCTTGAGCTATCAGAGCAAGTGGTTTGGACTATGGACAATTTATGCTTTTTTAAATCTAAAACTCATATAACTCATAATTATATGGCTATTTTCATTCGTTAGTCTCAGTATAGGTAGGGCGTAGGCCCTATACGTGTTGTACTCACAAAGCCGGTGGATCCTCAGCTAACTATCATCCAAGGAAAATTCAGGAGCAAAAATCTCATTAGGCCTAACTGTTCGGACAGATAATTAATGATGAGTCATAAAGCGTCGTGAAGTCGTAAATTTATATTAGTAAAATTTTGAATGCTAGAATAATTAGAAATTAGAGAGCATTCAGTGTCAACATTCATTAATTAAAATTTGTAGAAATTTTTTCAAATATATAGGCTAAGCTGGCTTAGGCCTAATTAAATTTTTTACGATATTCACATGACGATTGCATGGTGTGTCGCGAAATTTGGTTGCACGTTTAGGTGTGTCGGGTGCGAAAAAAGGTTGAGAACCCCCGAGTTAGATCATGGATGCTGATGTTTTAATTGAACTTTTTGATTTGGTTGTTATCGTAATTGATATCATGAATTAACGCTATGCAAGACTATTCAAGTTTCTACATATTGATTTAAGATTTCCATTCCCCCGTCAAAATAGCTGATGACCTTTTTTCGTCATGTGCTACTTTTCTTCTTTCTTCTCTATCACCTTTTCTGGTTGCATCATCGAACCTGTAGTGGAGGGAGGGACGTCCATTTTCATTTTGCCTGCCAGAATAACTGGTGAAAAATTATAAAAATTCTCAATGGGGCGTGGCCGGATTTGTCCCCCACCCCCCGTATCCACCCCAAATACCTAGTTGCTTGTGCACTTGAAAATGAAGGGGTTTATTTACAGTCTGACTTTATTGTTTATTATACATATTATACATGTAATTTTTATTGTTTCTTTTCAGTGTGAGCCAACTCTGCTTCCAGAGCCGAATCATGTCATGCTAAACCACCTGTATGCGCTGTCCATCAAGGTATGTCAATCTATTTCCATTGGATGCTGAGATGTGGTCCTGAGCACTCCTGAGCAGTAATCTGGAAGAGGCGCTGTATAAATCCTCGTAATGAATGAATGAAAAAAATGAATGAATAATCTACACAATGTCACAGTTGATGTTCAAGTTATACCATCGCAGTCAAACATTGTAATTCACTGTAGGAATCCAAGTGATTGGTTGGCATTCGACTTCATGAGGTTTTTATTAATTATGTTAATGGCATATACATCCATACAGATTTATACACACACATTATTGCACACATGTGTATATGTTTGTGCATGCATGTATATATACATATATGCATAAATTTACATATTTATTGCATATGACCAATCAAACATTGTTTCAGAAATCATTCAGGTGTTTTTCTTTAGTCATAGTGGGCTGGGAGCGCTCCTGACTAGTTTTCATGAAGAGGCGCTATAGAAATCCACCAAATGAATGAATAAGTGAATTAACATGCATGCTTATATACATACAAACACATGTACGTACAATCGTACATGCATAAATGCACACATGTATACATCCTTACCAGCCTGTGCTTGCTTTTTTTGTAGGATGGTGTGATGGTGATGAGCGGAACACATCGATATCGCAAGAAATACGTCACCACGCTCCTCTACAAACCAACTTAACTTCGGTGTCGTTAACGAGCGGGGTTCGGAGCGGACACTGGTGCTGAGCTCAAACCAATGACGCTGTGCTCTGATTGGCACTGATTGTGACGACAATGGATTTTTTTGAAGACTGAGAAACAATTAAGACGGGCGACACGTGACACGATTGGGAAGTTGATATGGGTCTCGATATATATCAGTGGAGTTAGTGACGTGTTAACCCTTTAATGCCGAGATGGTAGTAAAAGGGTTAACTGTCTGTTTGGCCAAACTTCGCAAAGACGTTGTTTTTACTGCGATGATTTTATGCATGGGGTATCTTGCTATTTATAATACACATTTAAGAAATACACACATCGGCGTTAAGCAGATTTATTATACCTGTGATTGTTTTTAGTGGGGTTTATCAGCAACATCTGAAATATGGGGGTCTTCGTTTTAATGATCGTATTGCTTGGGAGGGACAGGTTTTTAAATCTTCACGCGGTTTAACCTTTGTACAGTTTGATCTTTGTGCAGTATAATCTTCATGCAGAAACTTCAATGCACTGTTATTATTGCAACAGGGGGGGGGGTGCAGAACAAGATATTCTACTCCTATTGAATGTGAGTGCTCAATCTGCGACTCTGCTTGTTAACCCTTTACCCATTCATTTTTTCCGTTAATCCCGTGTTTTCAGCGGATATTCTCGGGGTAAAGGGTTAATAATACTGCGTAGTATAATACTGGTCTAGATTTGCGTGACTCCTTCTGATCTGTCTCGATGTTTAGATTGTACAGCTTTGACTTTCTCCCAATGCCAATATTATTGCATTGGTTGTCCAGCTCGTTAAGTTATGTGTAAACTGGGATGTCCAGCATCTTGGTTTCTTGTGTGTGTTTAGCCCAAGTGGAATCACGGTTAAGAAAAACATCTTTTTAATGGCATCTGTGTGGAATGGAGACCGCTTCTACTACTATCAGGTCGAAGAAAACGAGACGCACAAATTTAGTGATTGGTGTTTATTTAAGCTAATTTAATTTTCGTTAAAAGTCAAAATTAACTTTATTTTGTTGCTGTTATGTTTATGACTTTTTGAGAGACGTTTGAAACTGTTATGTTTTTGCAAGCATTCAAGATTGCATCTTGGATATGTATAGGGTGTCTCGATAGGTCGTGAACGATTTTGAATGCAGACAAATATATGTTATACACAATATAATGTGGAAAGTTTTATACTGGCGGATAGGTTATTCAAATGAAAATGTTAATATAAAACAATTAGATCACTAACTCACTTAGTAAAATTGTAGCGCCAATATCCGTGACGTCATCAAATTCGCGCCAAATAAACGTCAAGTTAAGCCGCAAACAATATTGTACGACCATCATTGTTAATCCACACATAATTAATCAATACAAATTAGCATTTAGTATTTAATAATGTTTCCTTTACTCTTTATTACAGCCTCAAGTCGATTAGTCATCGAGCAAATAGATTTTTCAGAGTTGTCAGAGGTAGGCCTATTGATGTCCATGCCTTACAAAGCCGACGTTTTAAGGTCGTTTGGGGTTCAGTATCGGCATAAACAGTTGCTGCCATAATACTCCAAACATTTTCCATTTTTGACAAATCCGGCGAATTAGGCGACCAGTCCCTCGGTGAGATGTATGCTATCCATTGATATTCTTCTTCAACCATTCGACTGAGGCCTTTGATGTGTGTGCACGTGCAGTCGTGCACCGTCCTGTTGAAATAATCCTTCGCCGTTATTACGAAGCATTCTTGTGGCTGTGAACTGAGCGCATAGGCTACTGCACTTCGCTGGAATGCGGGTTTGACCTCTTTCTCCTGTATCTCATTGATGTAATAAGTCGAAGTGACTGAAGTTTTATTTGGAATGATTATGAGGTTTTGTTAATCCAACTGTTTATGCCGAACCCGAAACCCAGACACTGAACACCTTGAAACGTCGGCTTTGTAAGGCATGGACATCAATAGGCCTACCTCTGACAACTCTGAAAAATCTATTTGCTCGATGACTAATCGACTTGAGGCTGTAATAAAGAGTAAAGGAAACATTATTAAATACTAAATGCTAATTTGTATTAATTAATTATGTGTGGATTAACAATGATGGTCGTACAATATTGTTTGCGGCTTAACTTGACGCTTATTTGACACGAATTTGATGACGTCACGGATATTGGCGCTAAAATTTGAATAAATGAGCTAATGATCTAATTTTTTCATATTAACATTTTCATTTGAATAACCTATCCGCCAGTATAAAACTTTCCACATAATATTGTGTATAACATATATTTGTCTGCATTCAAAATCGTTCACGACCTATCGAGACACCCTATATGTTATGTTTACGCTGAGAGGCTATCCATTTAGTATGTGTGCGTGGAACGGGTTAACCCAAATTCATATGCACGCATATCGAGAACTGCTGATAATGTATGCATACAAATGAAATGGGGAGGAAGGAAGTACACCTTGATAATAAGAATTTGTCTGTTATTCACCTTAATCCTTGATTGGTTGTGTGTTAAGTGTACGTATGCAGGCGAGATGTGTTGGAGTATAAAAATTTTATGTGCAAAGTGGGAGGGGCCAATTATAATTATTCCGGATTTCTGCGTGCGTACTATATGCCCTAACCAATTACGGCTACAGCATGGACAGATAGACATTTTCAACCAGCACTTGTAAAGCATGTAATGGCACCTAAAGAGTCTCCAATTAACTTGGCTCTTGCAGATCTGAATTGTGACAGTGTAGTCGAATAAGTTGGTAGCTGTTACACGCTTTTGTATAGTGCCCAGCGCTTTCAGTAATCATATTCTGTTGCATTGTTAAATACCGTACATGAAGAAAATGTTCAAACTGAATCTTCTACTCATGCCTGTATATTTGTACATGTATGTATATTTATGTGTGAATATATATATATATATCTATATATATAAAAATGAAACTTTCCAATAGTTCGTTATGAGTGTTCTCGATAACTGACGGACCGATTGTTTTGAAAATTTTACGACACCTTCCTTTCCAATAGAACCGTGTTGTATTATGCTTTTTTCTTGATAAAACGCAGCATTTTCCACAAAAGAGAACTTTGAAATCCGTTCGGCCGCCATTTGCAAATTATACACTTCCCAACGTCCATGAGGGTTGCCAGATTTCGGAAAGGTTTTTGTCGTGACATTACGTTGTAAAGTCGCCCAAAAGTCGCGAGATGACCAACTTCGATCAGGGTTGCCCAAAAGTCGCCCAAAAATCGCGATAGCGCATATGTCGCTGTCCGGGAGGAAAGAAGGAAGAGTGAGGGGGAGGGGAGGGTGAGGGGAGGGAACGTGGACGGGAGGGGGAGGGGAGGGGGAAGGGGAACGGGGACGGGAGGGAGATGGGAGGGAGAAGAGGAACGGGGAGGGGACGGGGACGGGGAGGGGAAGGGAGACGGGGAGTGGGAGGGGGGACGGGGAGGGGGCGGGGGAGGGGGAGGAGGAGGAGGCAGATGACGGTCTTTTCTGCCACAGCAACGCGTGGCCGGGTACAGCTAGTATATATATATATATCACATTCTTTATATGTTTATATATATGTGCATATACAATTAAACATATACAGCAGGATACTTTTATCTACATCGGCCATACAATACTGTCAGCCTTGGTCATTTTTAGTGAATTTAGCACAACTTTTGCGGTAAAAATTGGCCGTATTAGGTACCATGTGAAAACTGTGCTACAGTGCTAGATCAACATACATACACATCTGTGAAATTATTGATTCTCTTGTACGCACTTTGGCATTGTAATACATACCTTCTTGGTCCATGGGTGAAATGCCTTTGTTTTTTAAAATTCCTTGGGATCTGCCAGTGCCTATCCTTGTAGTCAGGCAAGGCTCTTTTAGCATGCAGTTCTACACAATATGCGCAGTTTTAGATGGATTTGTGAAGTTGTGGAAGCACTTCTGTGCAGTTAAAAACAATCAAAATGGTCATTATCAGTAATTTACCATGGAAAGAAGAAGTTGCAGTTATAAAAATTCCTTAAACTATTTTTGCAGCCAGGCACCCACAGGGTCCTCTTCTCAACCCTAGAAACCTGCTCTCCTTCACAGGGCTGTCGTGAAGGTGTGATTATATATATAACTGCGTGGAATGAATTGTAATCCAGATTGAAAGTGAACAGCTGGTTCCCTTGTGCACAAGCCACCATTGCTGACTTATATTCATGTTAACAGATTGCTTTGTGCTGAAGTTTGAACCAGTGGAAGATGACTTGCACATTGTGCCCAAATTGTAGCGCGTGATTTGATCTTAGTTTTGTCAAATGCGTTGGAACCTTTAATGAATGCAGCAGCACTATTTAAATTCCGATTGAAGATGGATGCAAGGTTAGTTAACCCTTTAACGATGGACGTCAACCAATACAACTCATGATTAAAGGGTTAAGTTTCAACAGGGAATCTTTTCTGATGCTACTGCTACCATGTATGTGACTTCATTCTATCAGAAGATGGTTTCATAATGAGGTTCCCGTGTATTTCATTCCGTTAAACGTTAAATCTCGTGATTTGTTGACTATCTTTTGATACCTAATACTTTTCATGATTACGAACACTTGCCTCGTGCAGCTACCCACGTACTTGTCCTACATTTCATTTTCAAGCCACAGTGCAAATATTGGATTACTCTTAATTACATTTAATTTTCACTGACAAGTTTTTGCTGATGTGACTTTCGATAAATGTTATGTTTCATTTTCGCTGAGGAGCGGACTTGAAAAAATTTTATGCCATAAATCGCTGCATAAATTTTCTCTGCCATCATCTATGTATGTTGATTTCCAGTTGCGCTGTATAAGTTTTAGCGTAGATTTAGATGTTTAGTTGTGTTGAATACACTGTACGTAGCTGCCTGCTGCTGTTGGTGGTCAAACAACGCAAGAATTTGTGGTAATTGATTTTCAGTATTACAAGAACTCTTGTTGTATGCATCCAGTTTCTGCTGCAGTTGTCGTAATTTTATTATATAAGTAATCATAATATTACTTTTATTTTATATAATAATGCTGCTGTGTAGTGTGTAGTTTTTGTGATATTTGGAAAAGATATCTTTTCCAAGCTTTAACAGTGCGAGGCTGAGTTTTTGTTGAATCGGCTGTACCTGTAATGATCGATTATCAGTGCTTTGAATAGTTGGCAGCAGAGCATGTCTGAAGCAAACTGCATTTTTTATGCATACTCTGAGAGAATGAATGCTGGGATTGTGTACTAATGGTACAAGTGCCGTTATCAATTTGCTTGCAATTCGCACTGCCCGTCATTCGTGACATGTACTTGTGCACTGCCCGTCATTCGTGACATGTATTTGTGCACTGCCTGCCACTCGTGACATGTACTTGTGCCAACGTTGTCCGCATTAATAGAGATCCCATGTGTAGACAACTGTGTTACTTTTGAAAACAGAAACTGTAATCTTTTGATTGCAGAAAATCCTTAACGGACTACGTAATATTACTACTTAAAGTAGTGGTGGTGTTGTTGCCTTGGAGCCGGAAGGTTCGAGGTTCGAATCCACCTCGCCGCGTAAGGACTTTGGGCAAGTCCTTCACTCACAATTGCTCAGCGTTTCGGCGTGAAACTTCGATGCAGTGTCCGGGAGTGCCTCTGAGTAGATAGAGCTTGAAGAGGCGCTATAACAAGTGCAAATACAAACAAACTACTTAGTAACGGGTAATTAATTACAGACTCGATTTTGTGAATGAAGAGCGAAGACATGGAGCAAGTGCGGATCCGAAGACCGATCACAATTTATGTTCGACAAAAGTGAACGCAACTTCTATTGTTAACTCAACCACATTGTAAATTGTCTCTAGATACGCTACTCGAATGTAACACGGCAAGACAGACTAATACTGACCACCAGCTCTTGTATGCCACGTCAGATAAAACAAAGTTTCTGCTCTGTCAAACACATCTACAACAGAGCCAACAATGCAGCTAAAACAAAGTTTCTGCTCCGTTAAAAATATCTACAATACCTACATGTAACTGATCCCCAACAGGCCAACAGAGCTCTATGCTGCAACGAACGCAGTAGTCTCTACATTAAAATTGCACAAACCGATTCATTTGCAAACTCTGCAAATTCTACTTAATATATTTATGTACACACACCGATTTCTTGCAAGATGTGATTGGCACAGACTATCAGTTTTCTGGGGTTCGGATTCACTTCCCCCAACCCAAACCACTAGAAAAAATGGTCAGTCACATGGGTAGAAAAAAACAAAAGTGCATAACGAAATGAATTGGGGAATTATTTATAAAAGTTGATCAATTTAAGCAGTAGTGCAAAGTTAATTACAATAGTACGTAATTAATGTTTCTGCCGTTTATACCCAGTGTTTTCCCCAATACAATTAATGATCTGCAAGGTTTATTAATTAAGACACTAGCAAGAGATGTTTCTGTACAACAAACTGGATGCTTCAAAGTTCGTAACAGCAGCTTGAAAAAATACTCGTCTGCAAGTTGCAAGCAACCGAACAACATATCAATGAACAGAAATACCGCACCTGTGTCTAGCAACACATGCACATCACAAAATCTCTAGTTAATTATAAACATCAAGTATAGCTTACACCAGACACTCAGTCTGTTAAAAGTGATACTGGACACTACTGTCCTCGAATGCATTGTCCACAATACTCTCTTTAAACACCGAGTTGCATACATGCGCACAAAGCCGCACATGACTTAATCATATTCATCTACACTTATTATAAAACAGTTATGGTTACATACTCCTGGGTTTTATACATGTGGAAATTACTTTGGCATCGTACAGCATGCTACAGGATGATGTCGGGGATATTATGCCTTAGCAGCCTTACAAAGCTGAATTCAGCAACATGTCATATCTGGACGATACTTATTAGAATCTCTTGCCTGCGTGACTGCACGATATAATATTAATATACTCTTCATAGCATCACTATGTACATGCCTCCCTTGCTGCACACATACTAGGATCTCTTAGCACAGCTTTGACGATCACAGCACTTTTCAGAGGTCCTTAATTAACAGGTGCTATATAAAAATTCAGATACAAGCATACGCCTACATACACATACAAACATAAATACATGACGATATACAAGCATTCGTATGTATACAGTGTACACACATGTGCACACAAATACACGTGCGCACACATATATACATATTTGTACATTGAATTGTGTAGTCTTTGTTTATGGGAACAATAGAAGAATGAATGATGATGACGATTATGATGATAGTCACTATTTTATGTACATTTATATGCATAGTGGAACTCTCCCAAATTGACTGGCTTTGTCTATCGGTTCATTGTTACAAATCACAGTTTGACCATCAACATAACGTACGCTCTTCTAACCACAAAAGATCAGATCAGATTATATGCACTGGATTCTTCCCAACTGATGCTCTTTACATTGACATGATAAGGTAAGTGCACAGGGATTCAATCCTTCAACAAATAATCTGGCTATGCAACGCGATCTGATCAGAGAAAACTGGAAAATGAGCACAATAACAAACGAAGTGTACTCTGACTGTACGACAAAGGATCATAATAACAACGCGAGAATAACATAAAACACAATCTCAACAAGCAGTGTAGCAATCGCTATGTATTAGATTCCGCCATAACGATGAAATCTACCATAGATTAGATTCTGATCTTGCGGAAAGTGCCACTGAAATCAATCTCACATTTGCATCAGCAATCAATAAATAGTGCAGAGAATCAACGAGCCAAACAATCGAGATGAAATAACAAACCAACCTTAAAGACGAAAAACGAATGAACAAAGAAGAAAAACAATTGATCCTTCAATAATTGAACCTTTGGTGTTGTGAGCACATCAGATTTAAAACTCAAATAAACCTATGCAAGTATCGATTAATTTTTTTACAAGATACATCCCACTTATTTAGACGACATTACAATGGAAGAAGATTTATCAACATATCTGAGAACGATTGAATCGTCAAAGAATTAACAACAGCTATGTACAGTTACCTGCATCCCGACAACCCCCCCCCCCTAACCCCTTCAATAATCAGGGTATGACCCCTTCATTTGCAGTTAAAATCACCCTATTCGACAATAGCAAAATGCTCCCTTGAATAAGTGTCGCGTGTTCCCTTTATTAATAATTGAATTGGTTTTATCCAGTTATTTGTTAATGAACGCTATTAACAGCAGAATGACCCATTTTCAGTCATTAAAATGCTGCCCCTTTTAAGATGTTACCATTGGTAAAACCTTAAATAGGTCCCCTAACAGAAAAAAGGAATGCTCTATCTTTGTTGACGGAGCAATAATCCCTTTACTGATGATGGCATGCTGCCAGCAAGAGATGGCAGAATCTCGCTTAATCAGTAGCGAAATGTAGCCTACCATATATGATATAACCGATGACAGTCATAGACAGCAGAATGATCCCTTACAATGACTTCCTACGCAAATCTAAAGTAAGCGCACAGTTCATTTTTACACACAGACCTCAATGAAACTTAGACTAAGACAAGTGTAGCTAAGTGTTGCTAATCTGTGGCTACAGTTACACTATTCCTACAACACTGATACAGTTGGCACATCCTTCCCATTCTCGCATTCCCTCCTAATTAATAAATACCGGTAATAGAAACAGCGCCCAAAATCAGAAAACAATTTATGGAACAGAACCGCAATTATTCTGAGCCACTGCCCAATCCATAGCACACACCCGACACACTTTAGAAACCTTTTAACGACAAGCTACATATGCTTTTCATGCATTTTAGTACACGCTGGTCGTTAAAGGATTAATTAACAACTAAAGCATGGCCAACACATTATAACAGACCATACTACAGTTAATAAATTAACAAGGGATTTTCAACTATGATCAATCTACATGACAACCTCTGACCCACCCCCATCCCAAACCTAATCACTGGGTTGGAAATAATGTCTCTGTGCCCATCAGCCATTTCAACAACAAATCGGTCGCCATCTTTTCAACGTTCACGTCTTGATGGCGGCTTGTCTGTCCTCTTTGCGCATCGACTCTCGCAGTTCTTTTCGGTCGTGCTTGTGCTCGCAGTGCAGCAGTATTTCGAGGCTCGTGTATCCTGTTGCGGCAACGATGAGGACCGTCATGACGAAAGCGATCTTCTGAATCGTGCAGAGGTACGGAGCGACCATGAAGAACGTGAAGTTTGCGATCGACTGTGTCATCTTTAACGCTGCGAACGCCGGTTCTTTGTTGTGCGAGAACAGGAAACCGATGATGCCTGAAGGAGTTAAAAGAGAACAAAAGATGGTCCGTTATTGATACATTCCTGTCTGGAATTATAGACTAGACTAGAATGTTTTTCTTTCAGTGGCACAGCCCAGGAATTTATGATGGGGGGGGGGGGGGTGGCTATGGCCTGGCCGGATGCTCTTCCTGACACCAACCCAACAGTATTACAGTAAATAACAGTACATAAAAAGGGAATAAAGTAGGAAAAACAATTGTTACTACAAACAATTGTTTTGTTTTTCTTATTTAAGTGGATAAATAACCTTTTAAAAAACTTTTTCCCAAGCCAATGGGGGGGGGGTGGTTTAACCTCTGAAACCTCCCCGCTTGTCTACACCACTGTCTTCCTTACTGGAAAACCAATTGCTAACTGCATTGTGGCATACAGTAGAACCTTTCTGACTCGATGCTGTGCTCGTCAATAAGCTGGTGCCCTGCGGTTGGCTTTCGAATTGTGCTTTAGAAGTTGATGATTACGACTACGATTAGGCCTATACTCACTTTGCTAGTGGCTGGATTGGGTAGACACTGCCTGATCTGGAAAGCTAGCCACTTGTGTGGTTAGCTAATCAATCCTCTACCCAGGCCAACCTGGCTGTTCTCACAGTCTGTTATTTATACTGTGCTATAATATACTGCTATATAATGTAGCCAGGACAGTAGTGATCTGGTTAGTGATGGATATTCACAAGCTCAAGCTATCCATCTGGCTGAGGCATGGACATTGTACAACACTCATGGGCTCACTGTAGCAACAGTGACCAGGATACATTTACGCACATACAACCGAACGCACATTCATACATGCATACATACATGCATAAATACATACATGCATATGTACGAATGTACAAATGTACATACATGCGTATATACATACTCAAACGCACATACATAAAAACATACATACATGCCTGGATAAAGGATAATGGTGATGCTAGTGACTATATTTTTTGTATCACAGTGTCGTTAAACTGAACCAATTGGCTAGTCCTAGCTTGGGTATTGATTCCCCACTACCTCGCAAGCTACTCACTGGTTTGGTTAATGGCACATTCATACACACATACATACGTATCATTCACACATACACAAATACATTAACACATACATACAATGTCATACATACATACATTTACACACACACATACATGTATGTACGCACATGCACACACGCACATACACATGCACATACATACATACACACATACATACATAAATACATACATTCACACATGCATACATACATACGTATCATTCACACATACACAAATACATTAACACATACATACAATGTCATACATACATACATTTACACACACACGCATACATATGTACGTACGCACATGCACACACGCACATACACATGCACATACATACATACATACATAAATACGTACATTCACACATGCATACATACACATACATATATACACACATACATATATATATATATACACAAACATCTGCATGCAAGGAACATGGCCTTGTGTGTGTGTGTGTGTGTGTGTGTGTGTGTGTGTGTGTGTGTGTGTGTGTGTGTGTGTGTGTGTGTGTGTGTGTGTGTGTGTGTGTGTGTGTGTGTGTTCCTGTGGATATATAATCAAAGACTTACTGATGTCCTGGGTCATGATGATTCCATCTCCCGCACCCCAGAAGATGACGAGGATGAAGAAGACGGCTTTATCCTCGGGAGTTGGTTTCCATATCAACAGAACTATGAAGACGGCCAACTGGAAGATGAAACCTGTGGCAGAAGAACACAAGCACAACACAATTTAATTATTATTCACATATTGGAAACAGGAAAGAGAAAAATACAGACAGCACAGGAACAATAGAAACACAAACACACACACACAAACACAAATAAACAATACACAAACACAGATTACAGATCTATACAGAATCTACCATCTTCAAAGTTCAGAGCGTTACCCACAAACATAATATATGACACAGTCCCACTAGCGGCTGTTTGTGAAGGACTTGTGCTTACTCAAAATATTCTTCTTATCTTTAGTTGTAGAATGGACTAGGTGCAACTGAAATGGAAACTGTGAGGTATGACCCCCGCGAATTCGCCTCATAGTCTCATAGACATTGACATCTCTTATGCATATAATATGTTTGTGTGTGCGTGGGTGTGTGTTGGTGTGGGTGTGTGCACTGTGCAAGTGTGTGAGTGTGTGTTTGTGCGTGTGTGTGTGGGTGTATAGCTGAGGCTTGGTTTCAAGACATCTTGACTGTTGTAACTAATTTTAAATTTATCAGTCTGATCACCAACTCTCTCATTATCAAAACACCGTGGCAGTTGAAAAATGTCTTATAAATTATTATTAATGACTCTCGTCTTCGACCTACTTATATTCAACAAGTTCACTGACTTGTTTAACATTTTGTTGACCTTCCCATAGATTTATTATATTATCTATGGACCTTCCTCAAAACTCAAAAGCGATTTAAAAACCAACACTAGATGTCGCCAGTATAAAAGGACGTGTAACCATGGAGATAGGGGGGGGGGGAGCACTCGGAGGAGTTACTTTCAAATGCTGAACAGCAAGTAATCAGCGTTACCACTCCTTGGGTTTTTTCAGAAGATCTTGGGTTTTTCGATCCGAACTTGGGAAATGGGATTTTTTCGGGGGAAAACTTGGGTTTTTGCGTGGGTTTTTTCGACAAACATTTTTGGGATATTTCGATTCGAACTTGGGAAATGGGGTTTTTTGGGAAGAACTTAGGTTTTTTGCTTGGGTTTTTTCTGATGACTAAGAAAATCTGGAAATTGCGGACATTTTGAAAAAAATGTCGAGATTTTGAAGATTTGGGCAACTTGGGTTTTCTTGGGTTTTTTCGACCCTTCAACTTGGGTTTTTCATTTTTTCATTTTTTAGAGTGGCAACGCTGCAAATAATTCCTCAATAATATATGGCGCGAAACATGGCCGTAAACAAAGGCATCCACTTCATTCTGAAAAGTGCAAATCACAAGTCAGATGTAAACTATTCAGTTTGCCATGGAGAGCTGTCTTCCACATCCAATCTAATTTCCTTTGCAGCGTATAAACTCCTCCGGATGCGCTTTCTCTTAAGTGCAATCTCGCAATTGACCTCAGGTTTCGTTCGCCAATTATTTCCACAAGTGCTTGCTCAGATCATGTGCACGAGTACTTGCACGAGTACTTGCCCGAGTACTTGCACGAGTATACTTGCATCTACTGATTGACTCGACAGTATATTTACATCTCAATATCAACTTACACTGTTACGAGCAATGCATTGAAAATCAGACACTAATGTAGGCAGAATAGTGATAGATTTCAGTTGTCAGGTAGCCTAGTAGACTACATGTAGTCACTGTGGCTTGAACTGTTAGAAGTAATGCCCGGGAATTGCATCAGCTAGAAGATTCATTGGCATCAACTGTTACTGTAGGCCCTATAGTCATGGATCACTGTCACTGCATCACTCTATTTTCATGCCAACAATTAACAAGTGTCAATTAGGCCTATTGTATTCTGCCAAGTTGTAAAAACTTTATTGTATGCTCTGATAGGCCTAGGCCTACTTCAAACTGTTTTGAGTCAATTTTGGGCTAGCTTAAGTGTCCATCTGAGGAAAATCCTGTTGATTTGTCTGTGTACAAGTATGTTGGCTTATAATAATAATAATTATTGTCTATAAATCAAATTAATTGGTTTGTTGCAAACTTCAGTTCTGCAATTGATCCGTTGATTTGTTTTCAGTTCCACTGAACAAACTTTAAACTAACCTACTTCACGATGAGCAAAGAGACAACAATTATTGAAGCCAATGACCGAAAAAGAACATACCAGAGAATAACAAGGCCACCGAGACAAAAGAATATATGGACCACCCTGAAAGTGGGCCTAAAATTAGAGACCTTGGAATGAAACTCAACAAACCAATGTTCTAATTAGACCTATAGGCCTACCCAGCCAGCACACCTACAATGTCCCAATGCTTTACCAATGTCATAAAAACCACTAACACTGGCCCTACGTCTACCCTATGTCGAATGCAATATTGGCTATGTGTAGTCTGTACGACATATATCCAATGTATGCATTTTCAAACTAATATACTGTACACATTAACCTAATGTCTCTATTACGTGTTTAAGCATATCAAGAACAAACAGTTCTCCACATATAATCACTTTAATATATTAGAATTACAGAATTAAAAATAAAAATTGTCATATAGCTGACCAATGTTGGACCAACGTAAATTCTCAAACATTGGAAAGACATTTATCCAACGCTGATTCTATGCAGTGACTGTTACGTTGGCCTGACATTGAACCAACGTAGGCGACAAGCACATGAGAGATGTGATAATACTACCACAAGATTGCCATATATAAGTATTTCTATATGTGAAATACATTATACCTTCTAGTTCCATTTTGGTAAATGCTGATAAAAGCATCATACACGTTACAAAACTAATCTTGTACCACTATATAGCATTCGACATTGGCTTAACGTAAGGCCAACATTTGATATTTACACATTGGACCGACATTAATCCAATGTTGGTTATATGCAGGGAGTGTGATGTTGGCCCGACATTGAACCAATGTTGGTGACAAGCATATAATTATATGAGAGAGATATAATTATATATGTACGTGATATAATGTTGTAAATCTCCAGTGTTGGCCCTACGCTTAGCCAACATTGGCTTTTATATATATGATATTACAAGATGTATATTCATGTAATATGTATAAATTTTGAATCCACATTTACCATAATAGAACTAGAAGGTACAATATAGCTTCCATATAGGCCTACAGATATACAACAATTAATCTCATCAATGCACTATATGTTGCATTCTGTCATATATATATGCTTAATTTTCACCTACGTCGGTTCAATGTCGAGCCAACATCATCTTACTCCCTGCATATAACCAACATTGGGTTAATGTCGGTCCAATGTGTAAATCTCAAATGTTGGCCTTACGTTAAGCCAATGTCGAATACTATATATATATATACGTGGTACAAGAGTAGTTTTGTAACGCATTAAGTCCTTCACTCCCAATTGCACGCTTCCTGACTGACTTCCGGAATATTGACCCCACTTGACCCCTCCCCGGATTGTGATTCTGATTTCAATAAGAGCGAGAATAAGGGCAAGCGTGACTCAGCTACATCGGCGCTATAAAAATTCCGAGATCCTTTCCTTTGAAGAGAACTAATTACCATTACTTGTGTTACTATAATTATATCAATGCAAATAGCGCACTGTTGCACTTCTAAACTGAATTCTCACATAAGAAGCAACGCAGTAATAACTTAATTAATGATGACTATTACGCATAACTTATAGTTCTTCGAATGCTGGAACGTAGACCTCTGGCGAAAAGGAAGCTAATTTGGCTCAATCATTATTTAAGCCATAAAATTTATAATATCACAGTATATATATGCAATTATATATTATGATAATTGCATTGCGCTTTCTTATATTGAATTCGTAAATAAACAACAAGGATTAAATAAATATACCTGAATGAAATGTAAATACCACCACAGTTTAATTTTAATACAAAAATGAGGCGGGCGACACCTGTCGGCCGGAGAGCGCTTGCGTATAACTTATATGCACGACTTTCTATGCCCTAGCTTTGATAATGATAGTGTTACCATTAAGCGCTAACCAGTGATGCCACAGCTGTGTTTTTCCACATAGATCTATGTTTTTTTGCTTTCGTCTGTGTTTCTGGGTTTTTTTGGGGAAAATCTGTGTTTTTTTCCGTTTTCGTCTGGATTTCTGTGTTTTTTTGGGAAAATCTGTGTTTTTTCCCGTTTTCGTCTGGGTTTCTGTTTTTTTTTGGAAAAATCTGTGTTTTTTTCGGTTTTCGTCTGGGTTTCTGGGTTTTTTTTTGACTTTTCGGACCGGATGACTAAAAAAAAAAAAAAAAAAAAAAAAAAAAAAAAGGTCATCAACTTTTTTGTCGGCGAAAATAGAAATTTTTTTGACTTTTCGGACCGGATGACTAAAAAAAAAAAAAAAAAAAAAAGGTCATCAATTTTTTTGCCGGCGAAAATATAAAATTTTCTTTACTTTTCGGCCGGGCGACGTCTGTGTTTTTCTGTGTTTTTTTTTATAGGAAATCTATGTTTTTTTTTGAAACCTCAGTGGCAACACTGGCGCTAACTTCCTTTGAAGGCATCGTTCTTTCTTGAAGAAGTTCTGTTAAGGTAGTGCGGTCGTTGAAATTTATGAACGATACAAAACTTAGCGAAAAGTAGTATAAAGACAGAAATTGGTCAGTTTGTTGCTTAGATGAAGAGGTTCAATTGGGTAATTTTCTGCAAGAATCGCCCTTGAGCGTTTTTAGTTTTTAGCAATTTTGTTGTAGCGTCGATGTGCTGCTTGTTTCTGATATTATCGCTCAGTGTTTGAATGCTATTTTTCGGTAATTCATCGTCATAGCGTTCTAAATTATTCGCGTATTCGAATTCTCGATTGATGAGAATCGTTCCTTGTAAAACTAGAAGTCGGATTTTGAAAATTATGCTTGCATTAATGGAACTTGGTTCGATGACAGTTGTCATAGACGTTGCTATTAAAATGCCGTAGGGCGTAGGCTATGATGAAAATGGTAAACGTGTATTTTAGCGTCGTAAATTATTTAACAGTATTCAGAACTTCCAGCTTCCCCATCGTCATCATGATTAGATCATCGTCGTGATCTTGTCTATTGTAATTTTTCACATAGAAATGAGAGCTTCAAAATTAAATCCCCCCACCCCCCATAGTTCTTACATCATGTGTTAGGAAATGCATCATTTAATTTTTACACTATTTCACTTGGAGGTTTCAAGCACCTAAAACGCTCCCCTAAATATAGCCCTGGTTAAGTCAATAGTTATGGTTTTCTGCTATTGTATAGCTGCATCAATCTATTTTTGCCCTGATTAGCTGGGTGAATCCCTTAAAAATTTTATGGGTGCTTAGCTAATGCTCAGTGTGTTTATATTTTCTTGACCATGATGCTTTAGGTTTGCCATCAAAAGAGGTTCAGGTGATATTGTCAAAATTGGCATTGATCGAGGCTCAACAGCTACACCAAGGGCAGCTTCTCCAGCAAATTCTCAACTCTGCCCACATTTCTGACGAGTCATGTGATCTGCCCGATGGCGTCAGTCTTCCTGTGCAGAATATGAATGAAATGATGGACCTGGATAAACTTATGGAAAATGTCAACAATGCTAAGCAGCTGGTAATATCTCATTCATTCATTTGTTGACCCTCCTGATACTTCACTGCAGTGATGTGCCATAAGTAGCACCTGCTAGCTTAACATTAATCTGAAGTTCGTTTTACTATTTTGTATTCTAGTGAAAAGAAGGCTGCATCGACCTTGGGAAGGGTAGAAGCAAGTTATCTGGTGTCCTGTCTAAATAAAGTTACCAGTCATCTAAATCATCTTTCTACTTAGGCCTAGTCATGTGATATTTGTCTTTTATGCTCTACCTTGATAGTTTTTAATTATTTTGCTTGGTTCTCGCATAGTGGCAATTACTAACTTTAATGATTTGACTGCCGTGTTATAATGATAAAATACAAAGTCAAAACAGTAATGCAAAATTTATATTTTGAACAGGCCATTTCTCCTTTTTGCCTTGAATATATTGTTCTTATATTATGAAAGAACTGTGTTGTTGAAAGTAGTTGTATTAGCTGTGTGTATATATGCCGCTTTACAGACACGCTACTTGGGTGCCATTGGCGGCAAAGATGTGGCAGAAACCACACGGCGCATTATGACCAGCATAATGACCAACTCGGTTGCTCAACGCATGAATTTTGCTGGTCGGGGAAGAAAAATCGGTATCGGCGATCTGAACGTATTGAAAGTAATTGTTGGTAAGTAATTTACAAATGTGATCAAGTGGTTATTTTAGAACAATTATTGTGTTGAGATGGAACATATGTTGGTTGCAACTGTTAATTGAATATACCTCTAATATATTGTTATTCTTCTGGGTGAACTGCATTTACTTAATATAGATTTTACAGTGATTTTAATTGCTATGTTTGATGAATCCCATGAACTATAGTACTTTTTTGTACTGCTCTATGACCCTTCCCAAATCAGTAATAGTGGAAGAGAAAACCACTTTCAGAACTCTTGATGATAAAAAAAATTTCTGAACTTTTGTATGATCATATTCTTATCTTAAACACGATATGTGATATTAACAGGTTCAATTGGATGGGTGTTTGAAAGTTTAATTGGATAATGGATATGCGGTTGCAGTTGCAAAGCAATTGTTACATCAAGAATGTGTAGAAATCAGATAAAATACCACACATATGACTTCACTCATGGCTGTTTTTTTACATATATTTTAGGAAATTTATTTTTGACAAAAATTAAATGACCTTTGTTTTCTTGTTATTTATTTTCATTCTATATTCTTTTAAAGTTTTGTTTACTCGGTCCATAATTGTCTGTAGCCCTTCCGGGCCTCTGCAAATCTTAACGCCTCTATACACATTCCACTGCCTTTAATCTTTTCGCTTCCTGCCTTGCCTCTGATCTCTATTTCACTTTCCTTTGTTATCTTCCTCTATAATTTCTTCACTTAATTGTACACCATGCTATCCATGCGATTTTCTTGCAGCCACTTTGTTTATGTATGGCTAATTTTTGGTTATTTCAACTTCACTAATATATATTCACTGATTTGTATTTCTTCAGGAGCTGTGCGTCGAAACAGGCTACTGAGAAACCCGAGTCGGGCGGAGGTAGAATTAACCGTAAAGATGTGGCTGCGCGGCTCGAGCGATCGAAGTGGCGGTAGACATGCTCGGGATAACCGTCGTCCCGCACAGAGAAGAAAGGACCTGGAGAGTGAAAGTGATTCATTAGTGGACTGAACAGTGACTTGGGAGATGCATGATGATGCATGTGTTTTGTAGTTTGAAGCTTGTTTTGTAGCTTTTGTCAGTAAAGCAAAGCAATCAAATTTGTGGATTATGTTGCATTCTTTAAAATGTAGTTTTTTAAGGAAATATTAGTTTGTTGGTCATCTTGTTCTTTTTCACTCCATTAGCAACTATAAGTAGTTGCACACTGATATTGTGCCCATATATATGTGGTTGCAAAGCCATTTGCCAATGGTATATGCCTAACGTCAGGCCAACATTGATCCAATGTATAGAAGTCGGTTAAGCAGCGGCTTGATGATGGCCTTTGGTTGTACATTGATAGGCAAAACAAAGTTGGGCAAATGTTACTGGGTGAACGTAGGCCCGGATTTCAAAACACATTGTACCAACGTTGTTTATCCTACTATATGCCGATGGTATGCGTGATGCAGGGCCAACATTGACCCAATGTATAGAAGTCGGTTAAGCAGCGGGTTAATGATGGCCTTTGGTTGTATCTTGGTAGGCAAAGCAAAGTTGGGCAAATGTTATTGGGTGAACGTAGGCCTGATGTCGGGCCAATGTCGTTGAGAGGTTAGTAAAGGATCGGGTCGGCGTTGGCATTTAGTTGGTAAATATACGTTGGGCTAATGTTAACGGGGGAACGAAGGGCCGTGTAACACAACTACCTTTCGCCAACGTGGCACTACAACCGTTCGCCAACGGTGACTCTGACGTTGGGCTGACGTAAGCCTAATGTATGTGTGCTGGCTGGGTACTCCTCTTACACGATCGTAGCTTAATCGTAAAGCTTCTAAAGCGCTACTCGAAAGCCAAGCACTCGTGAATAAGCACCAGCTTATTCACGAGCGCTGCGTCAAGTCAAAAGGGTTGTCCGTAAGAGTAGTCCGATCGAAGGTGACCCGGGTCAAGTTATCTGCACCTGCAACATTCCCATTTTCATTTCAACTGGACCTAAGTGACACGGAGTAGGCCCCATTTTGGGGCACTTTATAAGAATATGTCTTGCAGCAGCAAACTCTGTGTTCCTTAGATAGTTCGAGCCTCAAAGTAGGCCTACCCGGAATAATACCTATAGGCCCTACGTCGCAGAAATCAACACATTTCATAGAATAAAATATAATATGTAGTCTAGTCTTTGGTATACCTATGCAGGCCAGGTAGGCCTGTGCATTTCTCTTTTTTAAATCGTTGTATTTACCTAGTAGCGCCACTGCACGATTGATTTGCCAAATGCCAAACAGTGGCGATGGTTTTGAAGGTTTCGAGGATGCGCAATTTCTTAACCTTAAGTGAAGAACTGGGTTATTGACGTTAAATCACCAAGGACGGCGTTATAGCCAATGCACCTATATACCGCTACTACTGCACTGACGTCTGTACAAGACTCGAGCCAGATTTCAAAGTTATGCCAACCGAAAACAAGAAAACAGCAGAAATGACGTACACGAACAGGCTTTCTCTAAACATTCCGCCAATTGTACTTGCCGTCCTCTCTCTCGGTCTGTGTCTCCCTCTCATCTCTATTTGCTTTCCTGCTTTCCGCCCTTCTCTGTCTCCATGCTTGCCTTCCAGCGTATACAATAAATACATGATCAGTCTTCATTTTTGTCTGTCTCTCATTCCGGCTGTCTGACCCCCTGTTTTCAGTCTCTCCCCTTTCTTCTTGTCTGCCTCTTTCTCTGCCGCCCTCGCTTTGCTTTCCTTTTCACTCACTAACTCACTCTGACGCCGCACCTTGGAGTTCAACCGGTGCACGTCCGCCAAACTCAAGGAGTTCTCAATGATTGTTACATAAAGGTCAGCACTACTTTTCACACATCAATAGTATACAGTCTGAGGTAAATACTGGCGCCCTTGCTTCTTGGGTCCACACCGGGTTTCGACAAGGTCACAATTGGCACAGCGCGAGCCAATTATAATTATGAGCACAATGAACGCCGCTGTTACGGGTAGGCCTGCTATAGGTCTTGAGTATAGCATCAGAGGCCTATGCATTATCGTCAGCGTCTGAAAAAGCCAAGCCGATTTCTACTTTGAATGCGTCTAATACTTTCAAATTCAAAGGACTCGATTCAATGGAATATATAAACCCAACACTTAAAAAATAAATGAAAGGAGTGCGTTATTGGGCAAGACAGAGTCGCAACCTATAGCTGCTTTTATAGCATAAACCCGTGGTCTCTGTGCATAAGCCTACAGTAACACATTAGTAAGCTTAATTCTACTAATGATGGAATGAATTACGAAAGCAATGAAGCAACGAAAAGAGGAAGGAAGAAAGAAAGAAACGAAGGTAGGAGGAATGATCGAAGGAACCAAAGAACCAAGGATAGACTTTGGTTGGTTTCTTCTTGTGTGCTTTCTCTTCATCCACTGCCAACATTTTTATGACTTCTTTCTTGAGTTGTTACCCTATTTTCACATTTATGCCATCCAAACATCACAACATGTCAACATGTTTGCCTCTACCGGTATCAAAACTTCTTGGGGTCACCCTCGCCAAAAACTAGTTTGGAAGGCAATTGATTAGTGGCTATGATTCAGAACTAAGCAATAGGGATTAGGACTACATTATTATTTACACTGCAGCAAGCAGCAATGACAGCAGCATGCCCTCTGATTCGCTTTACCACATCGGGTACGGTACGCGGGACATAGTAAAACTCGCTCATAAAAACCTTGCATTGTGCCCTACAACTGATTACTCTCGACGCAGGTCCGCTCGAAGTCCAAACGGTGCACAGTCAGATCAGGCGTCGACTGCACCCACGTACAGTGTGAGCTGTTATTTTTTTGTAACGTCAAGAACAGCACCCGGATAACTCCGAGTTCGCCGAGCTAATTTATTGAAAGCAACTGCAAATAAAGTAACAATTAGCTTGATTCTTTGGAACTCGATGGGAAAGCATTGTTGTTGTCGTTGCTGCTGCTGCTGCTGCTGCTGATGATGATGATGATGAACTTGTTCGTCCGCCTGAAGAATATCCTGACACGGTGTCATATTTCTTTCCGCTTCCACTGCTTCACAGCAGCTCTCCCAATTGAATTGGATTCACTTCCGTCTCCGCTCAAAGATGACAATTACTTTTTCTCATTTCCTAAGAAGGAAGCACTATTGAGGATTTCCGTCTATGTGGGACTAACAACAGGTGCAAGATAAATGTCAAGATTAGGTCTTACGTACATTGTCAAGTAGAATGATTAATTCGTCTACGCAGTCTGCGATGATGTGTTTTTGGCAATTGAATGTAGGCCTAGGCCTAAATCTTCGAAATTTCCTCCGCAACAACCACGCCAGAAAGTCCAGCTTAATTTAAACAAACGCCTTGTCAAATCAAGTCCCCAGTAGCCATCTTGTTTCTTTTATAGGCCTAATTTTAGTTTATTTTATTAAAATTGTTTATTTTATTAAAATTGACAAAAGCAAATTATGATTACAATTCGCAATAAGAACGGATGATGACGAGTCATTGGGAGCCGAATTTAACTGCATGGCAGCCGTGCAAGGCGTCATATGTCCTGCTACTCGTTTCTGCCACCGCCATCTGTCGAATGAAATGCTGCCACGTCAGATTTGGGGCGTTAGATCGGTGCAGCCTGATGCAGCCTGAACTGCGTTGAACCAGAACACTTTTTTTGTCTCCAATTAATTGCATGTGGGGTCTAATCTACTGGGTGAACTGCACTGTGCATATACATGTAGTGCTACTGCTTGTCCATGCAATAACGCGTGATGCCCGTTTCACGATATAAAAGTAGGCCCACCCTCCCGAACATCTTTCCACCCCCACCCCTAACAGAGTCAACACCCCTCGGAGTGCATTGGCAAAACGTTTCTGATATGACAGTTAATAAATTTGGAGCGTATAGGCCCTACATGTTCCTGTTAAACAATTTAGTAGGTCTAACGTAAACTAACGTTTTAACCTGCTTAGGCCTAGGCCTATCTACAAGTTTTAAGTGACTGTCGGTCTAGCCTGTAAATTCATACGTTGACCGGGGGAGACTCTATTTCTGCGGGATATTAAACATTGCCCATAATGCATAGGCCTACTCTCCGGCAGGAGGCGAATTTATTCTGAAACAGAACTCTCCGGACAATCTGTTTTGAAAGCGTGTGGTGGAAGTAAAGACCATAGCTTGCTGGCTAAAGGACCAAAGAACAGAAATGTACTTGCGCGTAGCCTACTTGTTACTGCTGTTTCAAAAAGTAAGATATTCACGCCCCAATTTAGCCTATGTGTCTCTTTATCTACCGGTAGGCCTATACAAATAGCGCCTGCTCAAACGCGTATCAGTATATAGTTGGCTATTAATCTTGCTACGCTATTTACACTGTACAATTAAGCGCAGAACTGTTCTTTTGTACTTCTTGAAGATGAGCACTCAAGATGTCGCCCTTTTATCGACGTCAAGATTGATCGACACTCGAAACTTTTCTGCCCTTCAATTTATTCATTGACGAAAAATCTACACGGGAATTTTAATTTGAGCCTTTCTGTACTCGTTCACCCACTCCTTACCCTGCCACGTGCGTTTTGAAAATTGAGGCCTTTATCTGGGACAAGCTGCCGCTGCCTGATGCAATGATGTACGTAAACATGTTATTTGCCTACAAAAGCGTAAAAGGTGTGTCTCGGCAGCCGACCAATCAGAGATCGCCGCGCAAGCACACCGCCAGAAGGAGTGACTAGGCTGAAAAGAAACCGCTAAAAATAGATGGCATTCAACACATCAATAACATAATATAAGCGACTACTGTGTATTATAATTATTATAGTCCTAGCGGTGTAGCAAAAAGTTTTGTGACTTGTAATTTCTAACCGGAGGGTGGGTGGCAAGTCCTAATCAACCTCAAGCCACCGCGAAGCCATCTTGGACAAGTTGCACACACAAAGTTACTGTAGGCTACTATTATGTGCAAAGGGAAACACCTCACCCCCTCATCCACGGGTGCAAGACTGACAATACTAGCCTAATTAATAGTGGAAGAATTTTAGGAAAATCGACTCAACAAATTATCACTATGCAGAGACTTGGCAGAGTTGTTAAGTACACCCCACTGACAAAAATTTCAAAAGTCCCCATAAATCCGAGCTGTGCTCAAGCCGCCATCTTGGAAAATGGCGGCCTATTTTCTGATTTTCGGTAATAACTCAAGAACCGTCACAGCTACTAAGAAATATAAAATGACAAAAATGATCCTTATTTAAAGGCAATCAAGTTTGGTATATATACTATATAACATTTGTTTCTAGGATTAAAAATAAAAATGTTACATATGATAAAGTGTTCATCATTATGTATATCAATGCGACATACGAAGTTTTATGGCGGGAAGAACATTATGGAAATACTGTGCTGCAAATGATGATTGAAGATCAACCTAATCCTAGCCGTAACATTTTTATTTTTGATCCCAGAAACAAATGTTGTATACCAAACTTCTTTGCCGTTTAATGAGGATCATTTTTGCTCTTTTATATTTCTTTGTAGCTGTGACGGTTCTTGTGTTATTGCCACAAAACCGTATTTAGGCCGCCATTTTCCAAGATGGCGGCTCGAGCACAGCTCGGATTTATGGGGACTTTTGGTATTTTCATCACTGGGATGTACTTAACAACTCTGCCAAGTCTCTACGTAGTGATAATTTGTTGAGTCGATTGATGATTTTTCAGCTAAAATTCTTCTACTATAAGGGGTGAGATGGAACTTCAGGAAGAGCCAACTAGCGGAAATCAAAATCCATACTCGTAGGCCTAGGTGCTCGGTTGGTATACAGTAGCAGGATGAGAATTATGGGGGGGGTTGTGCGGTTCAACCCCTGATCTTTCTTATGACCCATAGTAAAGTCCTCAGTGCTCACCCAAAGTTCCCATAATTCAACGTCTGACTCTCTCCCCAGTTATTTTTATACAATTCTTATACTGTACTGAAGATTCCAACAATCTAAATATAGCCATAACTGGTCTGATTATATATATATATGTATATATATATATATAAGAAATGTAGGTCTGTATTAATTTATTGATGAAACTTGTAGTCGTCAACAGTATACATGTAGGTCTACAGCCGGGGTTAGAAGTCCAAAAGTTATCGCGATCTTCGGGACTGTCACACAAATCATTTCGATGAAGAGGCACATAGGCCTATAGGCCTATACTGTGAGAGTATTTCGTACATCTGGGTATTTAACTATTTATAGTCCTATACTTTGCACTTAACATCGCCCACCCTCACTCCAGCTAGCTGCAGCGTCAATGCAGTGTCAATGCAGTGTCACGTGATTGCTCAACCATAGATCTTCGAAACTTATCAGACACGTTTTCAGTTCTGTTCACACACAATCCAGCATCCATATAGCCTCCATTACCCGTTTGCGGGTAATCTAATTGTCTATTCATTATAACCTAAACGGGAACGTTCTAATTCCTAACGCCCTTATCATAACTATACGAGCACCGTGTAGCCTATAAGCTAGTTATGATAAGGGCGCTTTAGAAATTAGAACGTCCCCCAGTTATTTTTCTCTACATCTCTCGTACCGCTCCTATAATAGGCTATAGGACACAGACTCGAGTCTGTGTCATTGTAATATCAAAAGTATTCACAACCCAATTATGGGTAATTAATTGACGTATCTCGATATTCAAATATAGGCCTAGTAGCCTATACCGCCTTTCAAAGCGTCGTTCTTGTTCATTGCTCTTGCACGCGCCATAGCCTACTCCTACTCTTCTTCTACGTGTTGCTAAAAAATAATTCAAGGCCCCACCTGGTACATCTAGACTCTAGAGACAACACGCCATTTGCCTACCAAATCGTAAGTGGAGGTGGGTCTCGGCGCCCAACCAATCACAGCTCGCCGCGCAGACACACCGCCCGAAGGTGTGTTGGGATTGAACAACGGCACACCTACTAAAAATAGATGGCCTTCACCACGTCGAAAATATTATAACAAGTAAACGGCTGATGTATTATGCATGGGCCTGTGAGCCTAATATATATATATATATATATATATATATACATAATTATATTATATATACATATACTGGATATATATATACTGGATATATATACTGGATATATATTGTATTGTATTTAAACATTTATAAAGCGCCTCTAGTAGGGTGAACCGTTCAGAGGCGCTCCCAGTGCGCAAGGCCCAGCGAGAAGAAACAGGTTTTGAGAAGAGACAAAGCAGAGGAGAGACTACCAGACAGAAGTGTAGAGCGAACAGAAGGAGAAAGGGCATTCCAAAGAGAAGGACCAATTGAGACAAATGATCGAGACTGAGCCATAACAGTTCTAGACCGAGGAACCAAGAGGTCAAATCTGTTGGATATATATACTGGATATATATATATACTGGATATATATATACACTGGATATATATATATATTTATGTACTGGATATATATAGCCTATATATATATACTGGATAGGCCTATGAATATAAAGGGCCTTTATTTATTTATTTATGATACTAGGAGGCTCCAGCAGTCTGGGGTTGAAGTTCGAAAGTTATCGTCGAGATCTTTAGAACTTGTCACTTAAATCATTTCGACGAAAAAGCACATGACTTCGTATATCTGGGTATCCACAGTGTCCATCCTTGGATATTCACAGTGTCTTGGATATTCACAATTTCTCACAGTAAAGGACTAATGATACACAAAGCGAAACTGATACGGTATATCATTTGCATTAAGAAACCTCTTTGAAAATGCCGATGTTCTTCACTTCCTGCACTGCATAATCATTCAAACTCTTGCTAAAAAAATATTAACCGCGGTAATTTTTTGCCCCTCCAGTAAAAATGTTCGCCAGCGCCCATGTCCAAGGTCGGGAGTGGGCGCTAAACCATACTTGAACTGACAGCCGTATATATATATATATATATAAACATACATATACATATATATATAAAATAAACATATATTAAATTGTATATTTATGTATATATATATAAAGACAAGAGAGGCCCACATGACATCGCCAATCGTTGACCTGATAATTATTGGTGGGTTATACCGCAAGACCATCTGCCGTTCTGTCGGTCAATACAGGTATAGGCTGCTACCTAGGCTGCTTAGGCGATATGGCTTTAATGTTATAGACCCAGTATGAACAGAAGGCAAATAATATGAAGTTTACAATAGCAGAAAGAACGCCTTCAATATTAATACGCCTCCTCATCCTCATCAATGTAGGCTACTGTATACGTAGTACTTTAACGTACGTATATATATATCTATATATATATACACGTATATATTATATACGACGTGTATATATATATATGAAATATCGCACGAGGAGTATTCTAGCAATGAGGCCGGGGGAAGGTGATCTGACCCTATCTCAGGTCAGCCCACTGAGTTGCATTGTTTGCCCTGAGTTATACGGAGTTTACCCAGTAAGGACGGGCTAACAAGGCTAATAATAAAACTGGGACAGAACACATCTTAGAAATGAAATAAACCCTCATAACGTGCACGTTCATGTGAACAAATGAGAAGTAGGCCTACGGTCACGAATCTAAAATCTTACTACATAAAAATTATGTAGAACACTTCATGTAAAAGATAACACCTTTGGAATAGTCAGTTTTTCTGGCTATTAGAGCCCTTAGCGGCCGAGCACAAAAACAATAATTTGTCACAATCGGTGATGTTCACATCAAGCATGACATTGCATCATTGCACGTTTGGCTTAATAAACTTCTCTACCAGATGATAATCACAATATTAAGCATGACATTGCATCATTGCATGTTTGGCTCTTAATATAAACTTCTCTACCAGATGATAATCACAATATTAAGCATGACATTGCATCATTGCATGTTTGGCTCTTAATATAAATTTCTCTACCAGATGATAATCACAATATCAAGCATGACATTGCATCATTGCACGTTTGGCTTAATAAACTTCTCTACCAGATGATAATCACAATATTAAGCATGACATTGCATCATTGCATGTTTGGCTCTTAATATAAACTTCTCTACCAGATGATAATCACAATATCAAGCATGACATTGCATCATTGCATGTTTGGCTCTTAATATAAACTTCTCTACCAGATGATAATCACAATATCAAGCATGACATTGCATCATTGCCTGTTTGGCTCTTAATATAAACTTCTCTACCAGATGATAATCACAATATCAAGCATGACATTGCATCATTGCATGTTTGGCTCTTAATATAAACTTCTCTACCAGATGATAATCACAATATTAAGCATGACATTGCATCATTGCATGTTTGGCTCTTAATATAAACTTCTCTACCAGATGATAATCACAATATTAAGCATGACATTGCATCATTGCATGTTTGGCTCTTAATATAAACTTCTCTACCAGATGATAATCACAATATTAAGCATGACATTGCATCATTGCATGTTTGGCTCTTAATATAAACTTCTCTACCAGATGATAATCACAATATTAAGCATGACATTGCATCATTGCATGTTTGGCTCTTAATATAAATTTCTCTACCAGATGATAATCACAATATCAAGCATGACATTGCATCATTGCACGTTTGGCTTAATAAACTTCTCTACCATATGATAATCACAATATTAAGCATGACATTGCATCATTGCATGTTTGGCTCTTAATATAAACTTCTCTACCAGATGATAATCACAATATCAAGCATGACATTGCATCATTGCATGTTTGGCTCTTAATATAAACTTCTCTACCAGATGATAATCACAATATTAAGCATGACATTGCATCATTGCATGTTTGGCTCTTAATATAAATTTCTCTACCAGATGATAATCACAATATTAAGCATGACATTGCATCATTGCATGTTTGGCTCTTAATATAAACTTCTCTATCAGATGATAATCACAATATTAAGCATGACATTGCATCATTGCATGTTTGGCTCTTAATATAAACTTCTCTACCAGATGATAATCACAATATTAAGCATGACATTGCATCATTGCATGTTTGGCTCTTAATATAAACTTCTCTACCAGATGATAATCACAATATCAAGCATGACATTGCATCATTGCATGTTTGGCTCTTAATATAAACTTCTCTATCAGATGATAATCACAATATTAAGCATGACATTGCATCATTGCATGTTTGGCTCTTAATATAAACTTCTCTACCAGATGATAATCACAATATTAAGCATGACATTGCATCATTGCATGTTTGGCTCTTAATATAAACTTCTCTACCAGATGATAATCACAATATCAAGCATGACATTGCATCATTGCATGTTTGGCTCTTAATATAAACTTCTCTACCAGATGATAATCACAATATTAAGCATGACATTGCATCATTGCATGTTTGGCTCTTAATATAAATTTCTCTACCAGATGATAATCACAATATTAAGCATGACATTGCATCATTGCACGTTTGGCTTAATAAACTTCTCTACCAGATGATAATCACAATATTAAGCATGACATTGCATCATTGCATGTTTGGCTCTTAATATAAACTTCTCTACCAGATGATAATCACAATATTAAGCATGACATTGCATCATTGCATGTTTGGCTCTTAATATAAATTTCTCTACCAGATGATAATCACAATATCAAGCATGACATTGCATCATTGCACGTTTGGCTTAATAAACTTCTCTACCAGATGATAATCACAATATTAAGCATGACATTGCATCATTGCATGTTTGGCTCTTAATATAAACTTCTCTACCAGATGATAATCACAATATTAAGCATGACATTGCATCATTGCATGTTTGGCTCTTAATATAAACTTCTCTACCAGATGATAATCACAATATTAAGCATGACATTGCATCATTGCATGTTTGGCTCTTAATATAAACTTCTCTATCAGATGATAATCACAATATTAAGCATGACATTGCATCATTGCATGTTTGGCTCTTAATATAAATTTCTCTACCAGATGATAATCACAATATTAAGCATGACATTGCATCATTGCATGTTTGGCTCTTAATATAAACTTCTCTATCAGATGATAATCACAATATTAAGCATGACATTGCATCATTGCATGTTTGGCTCTTAATATAAACTTCTCTACCAGATGATAATCACAATATTAAGCATGACATTGCATCATTGCATGTTTGGCTCTTAATATAAATTTCTCTACCAGATGATAATCACAATATTAAGCATGACATTGCATCATTGCATGTTTGGCTCTTAATATAAACTTCTCTACCAGATGATAATCACAATATTAAGCATGACATTGCATCATTGCATGTTTGGCTCTTAATATAAACTTCTCTACCAGATGATAATCACAATATTAAGCATGACATTGCATCATTGCATGTTTGGCTCTTAATATAAACTTCTCTACCAGATGATAATCACAATATCAAGCATGACATTGCATCATTGCATGTTTGGCTCTTAATATAAACTTCTCTACCAGATGATAATCACAATATTAAGCATGACATTGCATCATTGCATGTTTGGCTCTTAATATAAACTTCTCTATCAGATGATAACACGCGATCTACAACAAACCTTGATGCATGTAGATCTAGCCCAGGGGTTCTCAAACTTTATTTTTATTGTACCCCCAAGTAAAAAAATCGAATAGTGGCGTACCCCCAGCAAAGTCAGATCAGAAACAAAATGCCATTGCTTAGTCTCCAATACAGTGACAACTAAAAACTCCTTTTAATCACTGTAGCCTATGGCATGGCCTGTTATATAGAGTCGTAGAGCCTACAGGGAGCAAAATTTTAAATATGCAAAGTTTTAATCATGCAATCATATCAACAAAAAGGGGAAATTTGTCTAAGCTTACAGCATGATATTGATGTGTGCTTGTTTTGACTAGAACAGATTTAAAATAAAAATTACCTGGTTTAATATTTGTCAATTTCGAACTCAAATTTATCCCATATTTATTTTTTATAGCAAGAATAACACAGTTTAAAAACTAGTTTCAAACATATATAATTATATGACCCGATGAAAGGAATCACAAATTTTAAAGCTCGACCAGAAATTAATCTTTAGGACAATTCAGTTATCCTTTTTTTTTAGCTCGAGGCCTATAGGCCTAATAGCCTACAGCCATACACTGAGAATTTCTGCAGGCTTTGGTTCTTTCAAAAATTTATAGCCTACATTATTTGGTTTCATATTTATAGTAACAGGCCTAAACATAAACATTTTGCATAGGATAATATTTATATGAAGCAACGTTAAAAATCATTCCTATAATCAAGGAAAAATGGACACAAAGTCCATAAACTGAAAGAAAAATTTATATTTCTGGAAATTTTCGCGTACCCCTTACCGACGCCTGGCGTACCCCTAGGGGTACGCGTACCACAGTTTGAGAACCCCTGATCTAGCCTATCTTAGGTTATATCAACAGAGGCGTACTTCGGCCTATAGAAAATGAGAGGAGGCTGTGTAGCTTTCTTTTCCTATTTTACCATTTTCCATATAATTAATATTATTAATAATATTAATATTATTATTAGTAGCCTAGTAGTAGTATTATTATTATCATTATTTTATACTTGTCATTATTATTAAACTGTCATTTATAACGCGCCCAAACAAAAAAGAATATTGCACGAAAGTGCACATGCAACAGGAAGCCTATAAAATAATTTTATTGCTACATTATAGGCCCCTGTAGTTCGAAAGGCATTTGGAGAATGCCAGGCTTAAAGCATTAAAAGATAATTATGTAGGCCTACAGAGTTTAATTCGTCCTTGGTACCAGATCACTTAGGCGACATTATGAAAGTTGAGAGCATTCTCGAACGACTTATTGAATGCCTCCTACACTGGGCTGTAAGGTCAACTATTGGACTACACATAGTACACAACCGAGCATTTTTGTAGCGCCTTTAAAAAGCAGCAATGAGGTTGTTTTGTTGTTGAGTTGGGTCGGTCGGTGCTTGGTTGTGTTTGGCAAGAGATGAAATTGCAAAGACGAAGACGAAGACAAGTCAAGTGAGACTACGTATGTTAGTGCAGCAGTGGAAATTCAATGAATGCGAGATCAGTCAAGCGAATAATTCATCGTTGCAGTATACACGGTCACACTCACATACTGTTTCGCTACTTTGTGGAGGTCCTTATACGGACTCAGAGAGATAGACGAGCAGACAGAGTGAGACACACACATACACACAGAAACGCTCCCACATAAGCAGACAGCCACACATACACATGCTCAAACGCAGACACAGACAAACAAGTAGTTTTTGAGAACAGTAGACACCCGTAAATTGAAGACAGCCAGCTAGATAACTATATGGCCATAGATAAGCAGGTATACACGCAGAGAGTAAGTAAAGTAAGGTCGTCCCTGGACAAAGGCCCGTCGGTGAGGCGCTCATCTCCTTTTCTTGGCCCTGAACCGGCAATGGACGAATCCCAAGGTCCTGGATGGACACGGGGCCAGTGCATCACAGGACTTGCCGTTTACTTCCCAGCTTATACCAAATTGTACTGCTTGGTGACAGAGGCAAGTGTGCGTAAACAACTTGCCCAAGGTCGTTACCAGGATTCGAACCGCAACCGCCCGCTCCGTGAGCGAGCACATTACCGATCGCACAGAGTAGTTTATGGCACCCATAGATGTGTAGTGCATAGATGTGTAGTGCATAGATGTGTAGTGCATAGAAGTGTAGTTGTGTAGTATGTGTAGTGCTGCTACCTGTAGCGACGAGTGGTGGTCGCGTTGTCCACTGTTGAATTCTTCCGTTGACGAATGCAGCGATTGCGGACGATGTTGACAACGTCATCATCACAAAACCAACCATGTGGATGCCAAGCGTGCAAGTCACAAACGCCTGGAAAACAACAACAGCAACTAAAATAGAATTTCATGATAAACAAAGAAATAATTGAAGGAAAAAACCCAACCATATGGATGCCAAGCGTGCACGTCACAAATGCCTGAAAACGAAAAAAGAGCAATAACAACTAAAATACAATGTCATGATACAGGCCTACTATAATTATGTCACAATACAAGATCCTGATCTTTTTTGGACCTCCCATGCATTGCAGCCGATATTTTAATAATGTCTGCTGTCCAATTCGTGTTTTACTGACTGTTACAATTGGTTGCAATAAAAAAAACTTGATTGGTTGGTTGGTTGATTGATTGAAGCCGCCTGTCAGTAGTTAAATATCTGCGATCTGTTAGATCGCCGTGGTTTGGCGCCTATTCCGGCTCTCGACAGGTGCCCTACAGAAAACTAATCATGCAATTCAACTGATACAATGGCGCTTATCACTGAGCTTGACAATTGCTACATTTGACATCAGCTGTCTACTGCTCAAGCGCATTGGCTTTCAATGGATATTACTTCAAAGGACCACAATAAAAGTGTAGAATCATTGTCGATTATTATTGTTGACTTGCACTGTCCTGTTGTGTTGTTGTTTTTTGTCTTGTTGCATTTTGCAATGTAGGCTATTACCGTTTCTTAAGGGCAATGGCTGTATCTTACAAGTTATTACCAGACAGTTGATGTCATCAGCAAAACCCGAGTGTTCTTGCTAAATCAGTTTTGGCAGTTTTATGCCAGTTTTCAGACACCGCTTAGAAGACACTGAAGGGGAGGCCAGTTCTGGGCAGTTGCGACCAGCATCTACCACCATGCATCTGGACGCTGCATGTACAGGTGTAAACTATCCAACCCCACCTTATCCCATCTCTTCAGAGCCCCACAAAGGTCATTGTAATTTGAGTCTCACAGCAGAAACATTTCCACCTCGGCAAAAACCGATAGCTTTTTTCTACACGAAGCAATTCGAAGAACAGCAGGAAACCGTCATCACCGAATTGAATTTGAATGATTTTTCAGGCAATAAATCCAACGTGCTACCTCCACAGAAGAAAACGTACAAGCCAACTCCAGATTCAATTATAGCAACAGTATTACACTTGCCTTGCATGACCGTCATTCATTGACTTACCGTCTAAATTGTCTAAATAAGTCATTGTTTCTGCCTTGAGGTAGCACAAATGTATATATATATATATATATATTATATATGACATATTATATAATAATTATATCTACATTTATTTATATAATATATATTTATAGTTTTTTTATACAGTTTCCCGCAAGCCAATTTGTTTGTTTTTATCAATGATATTTTTATCATGTCCATTCTTATTGACAAATGTTTCAATAAAGATTTGATTGATCGATCGATCGATCGATCCATTGATTGATTGATTGATTGATTGATTGATTGATTGATTTTATATATATTAGAAATTTTTGGTACCATACAGCAGCACCTTAGGGAGACCAGCAGGCATATTACGCCTTGCAACAACATGCTTTTGCACATTGTGGTATGTTTTCTTCTATGACATCTTATGCAATGCAAAACAATGCAAGACTAAACTATGTTATGGTAAGCAACTGACAAAATACTGTCCTGACCTTGGCTTTATAACCGACATAAAATCTATGTCTGTTTGTTTGTCTGTCTCTGTCATTCTGTCTATCACTTTCTCTTTGTCTCTCTCTCTCTCCCTTTGCCTCTGTCTCTATCTTTCTCATGCAGGACAGCAAGTCATTAGGCATACATCAGTTTCTTGCATTTCCAAGTAGACAAGCAAATAGTCAGCATAATATCCTTAATTGGCATACGGCCAGGAGGTGTGTCATACTTATCACCTTCGCCGTTGTTTTTATATCTTCTCTGTTTGACTTTTGCTGTGTGTATCTGTCTGTCTGCCTGTTTGTCTCACTGTTTCTATTCAATAGTTGCGTTTGCGCTTGTCGCGAATAAGCTTATGCACGTATGGGACTAAACAGTATACGCGTCGGTAATTCGACGAATCCTTCCTGCTTACAAATTTCGTGGTCCACTGGTCCATGTAAACCGCCTTCAGCTGAAAAAGGTGACACCGAACACTCCAGTGGTGTCGGCTTGATTCTTTGAAGCAACCATTTCGTCATCTTTGACGACTAGCTTGTCTGTGATCGTTGTGGGACAGAGGCCGATGACTTTTTATGATAGTGAGAGTATGCTCTCTTTCCCATGGCACAATAAATGCATCCCGAGGACTCTATAGTGGCTTCAACCGTGCACGCCGGTGGGATCATGTGAGTGATTTCTGATGAAGCATCTTGGGGAAGTTGGGGTAAAGTTTACGAATCATAGAAAATGACGGAAATAAAGGAAGGTTTGATGGAGACAAAGGAAGTGCCTTGATGACGTGGCTTGTTTACGTTGCTCCGCAATCATGGGCGGAGTTTGGTTTCCGTTCTTGGGGGGCTAATGCCTTCTTGGGGGGGGGCTAAGCCCGGAAAAATATACCATTTTCATGGTAAAAAAGCTTAATCTGGGCCTTCTTGGGGGGGGCTTAGCTCCCCCTAGCCCCTGATAAACTCCGCCCATGTCCGCAATCCACACCTTAGCCGGGTTAGCCCAAGATCAATTGCTCTTCCAGCTGCTTCACGGTCACATGGGCAGCTCAACATAGAAAGCTCTGTCTAGTAACTCTAGTTATATGAGGTCGTTGGTTTCAACGCCTCTATAGATACTCAGCTAGACAAGGTTGTTCAGTTGATTACCGTATAACTGTTGGGCCTGGCAGTGGTAGTAAATATAGCGGCTGTGGTGAAGTTATCTAAACGAAGGCAGCTGAGTTTAGTTTATACGACCACCACAACTCAACCTGCTTGTTCGCAGTTCTTAAAGAGAACTCGTTTCAGCTGTGTGTTTTCAACTAAAGAAACCTTGCCCTATGCCTGCACACAACGACCTATGGCCGCCGAGCTTAAACCCCTGATCTATGACGATCATAATAACACCATGTACAATTGTACATAAACACATAGCCTACATTATATGCACATACATGTCAGGGTTGGGTTTATGGCCGCATAGACCTAGTTTTGCTTTAACATTGGCAAAAACCGGTTGTTACAAGTTACTGCCGGTTTTTCCAGAGTAAAGGCAGACAACTGAAAATCATATTCATTGAACAGACAAACAGAATAGTGATAACGAGTGTTGCCTTTGAAAAATTTAAACTTCTGTACTAAATCTATATTACCCCAAATAGTATAAATATACAGTTAAATTAAGATTTGAAAATAATGGCCTAATAGTTTAACTACTAGACAAACAATGTAATAAAACTAGCAAAGTGTTAAATATTGGTATGCAACAAAAACGCTAGTCATGCAGTTTCATCTTGCTGTGAAGCAAGGAGAAACGCAAAATCATTTTTGCACCTTTCTGTACATCTTGTTAGTCGATTTTGAAGTATTTGATTGAGTATATAAGTCCAACGTTTGAGAAATAAAGTTCAATGCCAGCAGAAGATGGCATGCCCATGAAGCGTGATCATTGCAATAATTATGTACACGACCTTTGGAATGTTTACCCAGTTTGATTTCCAACTCCAGGCCACCACGCAACGACCCAAACTGTGAAGATCCTAGGCTATATTTTATCACCACAATAATTTATAGTTGCTATTTTTGCCAACAAGAGGTTTTCGCCATTTTGTCAAGTTGTTGCCGGCCACCAGTTATAACCGGTTTTTACCAGGGCATTGCAATAGCTTGCCAACCCTGATATGTGGTAAATATGCATACATACACACACAAATACATGCACATGCACGTACGAACACATTTACTACGTGTATATACACACAATGTACAATTGTACATAGACCTACAATACATAAATAAATGCAAGCACATACGTAAATAAATAAATAAATAAATTATAATGTTGAACCTGACCCGTTTCAGACACTACAGTCGAAACATATTAAAACTTCTTTAAGCTCTCTTGTAGGAAGACCAATGTCCTCCAATAAATATTGAAATATGGTCCCTCTTTATACTTGAAGAGTTGTTAGGCCACCATATATATTGTGCTTTGCAGTGTACTTGAAAAGTTCATATGCCCAAGCACATACATGCATATGTAAATGTGCATAGGCCTACATACACATGCTATATACAATTTTACATAGACCACACAAGCGTGCATACATGGATACATGCAGAGCATAAAGTGTGGCTGGACGGTCATGGATGGCGTCCATGCACTTATTTTAAAATCTGAACACCGTCCTGCCACTTATTGGCCAGTACAGCATGGAAAGGTAAGGGGCGTCCAGGCACTTATTTTTCTACACTTTAAGCACCAGATACATGCATACATCAGCCATAGACAAATGTTATTTACAATTACAAGCTACATACATACATACCCATACAACATAATATATACGTATATGAATATACAAACACGTGCATATATATATATATTATTTATATATATATATATATATATATATATATATATGCAGTGCACAATCATAAACGTTATACTCTGCATGCGGCACTACAAAAATTAATTACTGGCAGCTCATTCAGAATCATTCAACTGAATAAATACATAATTATTATATTCATGGAGCTTATAAAAATGGAAGACGTGTGAATGCGAGCATACAGCATAGACTATAATTATTATATATAGGGCCTATATATATATATATATATATATTCGTTTTATATCACCATAGATGTTACGATCAGTTTCTGATCTGCCAGCAAAGCAGGTATACGAGCCGTTAAATTCCCCCTCTGATGATTATTATTATGAGCATAAGAAACATTCTTGCAAGGACGCCATGGAAAGCGAGCTATAAATAGACGGATCTCTCATTGCGTCATAGGGGGCCTACGGACCACCATCACTAAGTCTTAATGTCTTGTGTATTAAGACAACTGCACTTGCACCGTCGTAGAGGTCATTGTGTTACTTGTTTAATCTTATTTATGCTTAACCATAATGGAATCCTGTCTAATAGAATATACATTCTATGTCTGATCGTATCTTCATTCAGAGGCAGCAGCACTGCAGGGAAGCAACTATTTTGTTGGTGGTTGGTGTTACCTTATCAAGTTATAAAGGATCAACACGCTTGCATAGCCCTATAATTATAGACTAGCTCTGTGGTAAATAAACCAAAGTTTGGCCAGAGAATTTAAAGGATCTTTTGGCTTAAGCACAAACACAACTTGAATAAAGTAAACTAAGATTAGATGACTTTAATGAAGGTAAAGGCGATTTAAGAAATTGTAAGTTAAAAAAATGTAAGGTAAATAAAGGAAAAGACAACCTATCAACAACAGCACACCTTCAGCGTATACAAAGACACACGCATGCACATGCACACACACACACGCGCACACACGCACGCGCACACACGCACGCGCATACACACACAGAGACAGACAGAAACACAGGCAGACAGACAGGCAGATAGAAACACAGACACTCAATGAGACACACGCTTACATAGCAGATCGCCATTGCGAGGCGATTGTATGGCGCTATATAAATGTCCATATATACATCGCGAGAGCGTTAGAGTGGTCGTAAATGAACGAACACAAGACGACGAATACTTTCATGTAGCGATCAGTTTATGTTTATAAATGACGTCGTATTTGTAACGCATCTGATTTTATGTATTGCCACTGTTTGTGTTATACGGTCACATTTTATTATGAAAGGTTCACCGCTGGGTTTATGGTATTTTGAAAGTAATAAGTATAATATACTTCAATCATATACTGAAACTAAAAAACAATCAAGAAGAAGCTTCAACGTGTACAGATTGCAGCAAACACATTTAACTAGGCTGTTGCATAGAGAGCCATACACACAGAGACAGCCAGTCAGACACAGACATACATAGACAGGCAAGGAGCCAGGTACACATGAGAGCAGACAGACTATATACTGAGTGAAACTAAAAGAGTAAAAGAGACTGAGAGACTCGATGAAACACAGAGGACAAATGAGACAGAGGCAGGCAGGCAGACAGACAGACAGACACACAGACGCACATACAGACAGAAAGACAGAGAAAGAAAGACATAGAGAGACCAGAGACACAGATAGAGACAAGAGACAGAGAAAGAGACAGACAGGAACACCTAGAGTAGCATATCAAGACTTTATTTTCCTGCTATATGGTTGTCACACTTTGAACTAATCTCCGGGATGTTGAATTGTTGACCTTATTTTGCAGCGCCATCAGAAGGTAATTATAGCATCAAACCCCCACGCCTCCCGCTGTGTACTTGGACCCATTAATTAACAATTACAACTTCAGTTATTAGTCCAGGCTTTGTCCTTGCAACGTGTTCAGTGGTCCAAATGCTATATCTGAAGTGTATGTTGACCCAAGCCATAAAATGAAGCCTATTTATGGAAGATATGAATCCTTTTTTTACCCCTCCCATAACTAATGCCAGGCCGTTCGAATTCGCACGATTTATCTAAGATGAAAATCGTTTTTGTCAAGGCTAGTCATTCATTCATTCATTCATTCATTCATTCATTCATTCATTCATTCATTCATTCATTCATTCATTCATTCATTCAAGTATTTATATAGCGCCTCTTCAAGGAAACTACTCAAAGGCGCTCCCTCCAGCACGGTCAAACAGAACAGTTTTAAGTGAAGTAAGTAAGCCGTTTATTGACAAAGCATCAAACACGTACAAAAGAGCAGTAATCAGTACAAATTCAATGACTTTCGAGTGATCGGTGCATAAGTCAAAGGGTCAATCCAAAAAGGTCGTATGGACCCGCTGAGGCTGGATTGACCCTTCCTTTCTCAATAACATTTGGCTATTGTAAAAAAAACAGTGCAAAGCACAACATCTTACACATGAAACAAAAGTAAACTGAAATGAAATGACACACAGATTTCAAAACAAAACAAAAAACAAGAAAAAAACAAATTATGACCAATTGTTTAAATCTAGTAAACAGAGATTAAACATAAACAGTCTTTTAATTTTTTCTTAAACATGTTAATGGTGGGTATAAGTGTAATATATTTTGGGAGGTTATTCCATATCATAGGGCCAGAACATTTAATCGAAAATAATTTCATCCTAGTATGTGCAACATCGGTGCGGTAGTGTAACAGAGTTCTAGTGAAATGGTTATGTACAGCAATTCCCTGACAAAAATAACCATCAAATGTCCTAGGCAACAATTTGTGATGATAGCGAAACATGAACAAACTGATTTGAAACTTATATATATCTGATAATCGTAGTATGTTATAGGTTCGAAAAATTGGTTTGGTACTGACAGACCAGCATAATAAGAAAATAGTTCGAATGGCACGTTTTTGCACTCTCCAATTTTTTTAAATAAAAACTATAAGTTGAGGCCCAGCAAATGTTACAATATGACAAGTATGGAAAAATTAAGGAATAGTATAAGCCTTGTAATGTAGCTTGAGAGAGACAGTGACGGATTCTTGATAGCACGCTAATATTTTTTGCTATTTTTTTAGATATCTGCTTAATGTGTTCTTTCCAGGTGAGGTGCTGGTCCAGATACACACCTAAAAATTTACACGATTCAGTCGGCATAATCATTTGACCATCCATTGTCAATCTGTAATCACACACTGGCGTTAGTTTACGGCGGGATCCAAAAAGAATAAAGTTTGTTTTATCAATATTAAGCGATAATTTGTTAGCTCTAAACCAGGAAGAAATGGTGATGAGCTCATGATTAGCTCTTTCAAACAATGATTCTATTGACTTATCAGATATAAAGGCATTCGTGTCATCAGCAAACAATATATAGTGAAACACTTTGGAAGTAGTCGTCAGGTCATTTACATATATTAGAAATAATAGTGCTATTCAAGACATCGTGAGGTGACTTGCATAAAACTATTCGTCTCTCCAACCAGATATTATTAGCTCCCCATTTATTTCTTATTTCGTTTATTATATTGTGTGTGTGCCAGGTATACGATGCTGTGTGCCTGCTAGTGCTTCTGGTTAAAGAATATAACTTACTTATTCACTTACTTACTTAGGTCACTTTATTTTACCTCAAGACGCGTCTGCTTCAACTTGTGGAACTTTCACAGCTTAAGTCATTTCGACCAGAGTCCCAAAACGGATTACAATTTTTGACCACCAGTGCATTTTCACTCAAAGCAACCATTGATGCATGGACCATTAATTAATGCAGCATATTATATTATATTAGATTAGATTAGATTAAATGACCACATTTACTAAATTGAATAACAGCACAGGAAGGTGATTGCAATATTTGAACAATCAAGCCGTGCTTAATTATAAATCATATAATTGGTTTTACCCATGCAAGAACATATTTAAGTTTAAGATCTTCGTGATTATGAGTGTCGGTAATTGTCTTGCAGACTGTTTATTATTTTAGTTCACTCATTGTATCTCGATGCATTTTCTGTGCAAGGTGACCTATAGTTGTCCAGCTGGCACAAACTTCCAGGGTACAGGACACGAGCTACATGCATGCTGCGGTCAAGTCCAACTTTTTGGACTAACATTCAAGACTACTTGAAGACTAGCATTCTATACAGCTTTAAAGCTTCTCACTCAGCCTTGCTTTGACTCTTTCCACAAGTGCTTGCACTCCGTTTTATTTACTCGTGAAATATATTGCATTATCAGGATGGAAGTGACTCTCGAGACGCTATACATGCCAGTGCTCGTAAAGAATCTGGTGCTCTGTGCTTAACTGCATAGTACAGCACTTCAGAATTTTGGAGTTTACAATGTGAAAAGCGCTATGCACATTCGCTAATATAATTACAAAATCGTGTTTATTTCTTAGGATCACTTATTTATCGCCTCTTCAAGACTAACTACTCAGAAGCGCTCCCGACCTAACCTTGGCTAAATGGGACAGTGTTACGGCCAAAGCAGAACTTGGTGAAGTGATCCCTGGGGCACTATAGGTGAAGTGCAGCATGTGTCTATTGATTAGATAGTTCAGTAGTGCCTGTTCCCACCACTGCTGCAGTCTTGAAACCTGAAAACTATATTACTGATATATGCATGTACTTCTTTATGTATGCACACATCCAATATTCCTTCCGCCTAACTTCGTGCATTACCAAAGCACAAATACATAACTGGCTGATACTTTTTTTATGAATTGACTTCAATCTAGGCATTGATTTATGAATTTTGTGAATCTCTCAAGTGGTTTTTCTTTTGCCGTGGCTGGGCGGGGAACGCTTCTGAGTAGGTTTCTTGAAGGGGCGTTCTATAAGTCCATAGAGTGGCGCCTGCGGCGTGCCGTTATTATCAAAGTTTATTGGTGTTTATAGCTATAGATGGAGTGCCTCTGAGTAGACTTCCTGAAGGGGCGCTATATGAATTTTCGTCGTGAATGAATGAATGAATGATATGGGGTACTGTGTGTTCCTCTTACCTTCGTGTACTCTCCAAACATGAAGGCGGCCTGAAGCAGCGAATAGAACATCAGTCCAACCATGCAGATGGCGTGACGGTTGCAGTAGAACTTGAAGACGGCGGCCAGCTGTTTACCCACCGACGCCTGCGTCTTCTTCATCGACCCTTCGAGTTTGTCCAACCAGAGGGAGAGGACGAGGATGCCGGCCACAGAGCACCCCGTGAAGATGCCCACGAGGATGTAGACGAGAACACGGTCGACGGGTGCGGCTGCCTTCAGTCCGGACGTGTAGGGACAGTAGGCCTTGCCACAGTGCGAGTAGTCTCGTACGAGAGTCATGTTCATGTAGGGCAGGTAGGGGAGCGTCTCGTTGCCGAACATCGTTTCGTTCCACATGGTTCCGTTCATTGTTCCGTTGAGGAACATCCCGTAGAGCGGTTCCTCTGGCGATTTCAGCACGATGGACGAGATGAGTCCACCGATGATCTGGCACGACTGGTAGAAGACGAAGAAGATTCCGTTGAAGCGGCTCAACACGTCCTGGATCTTCTCGTTGGTTAAGACAGTGTAGCTGGCGGCTATGTTGGCGATGTAGGTGGCGTGCGCAGTCCAGATGACCCCCTGGCAGAACCCGGCTGCAGCGGCGGCTGGGATCAGCGTGTAGAAGAGCGGGTAGAAGTTGGCCAATACGTAGAGGAACGGACCGATGGTGGAGACGACGATTGCTCGTTTAGGTCCGAGTCTCTGAACGATGGTCGTGGCACAGATGCAACCGATGAAGAAGCAGGCGTAGGTTGCGCTGAGCGCGTACAGACCGAGTCCACCCTTGGCGTTCAGACTGCTCTGCAGGTTGCGCAGCGAGAGAAACGCGGTGAAGACGAAGAAGAAGCCGAGACAGAGAACTAGAAGGTTCTTGAAGTACTTGCGAGCCTCCTTCTTCTTGTACGCCTCCAGCTCCTCGGGAGTCATGTTCTCCATGTCATCGTCGGGCGGAAGTAGCTTTCCAGTCCCCACCGGGGCACCGTTCTTCGAGAGAGGTTCCGACTGTTCATTGATGTTGGGTAGCTTCGCTGCCCACAGATCCCCAGAATTCTCTGCGTCCACCGACGTGTTAGCATCGCCGTTGGGTCCGAGGTCTTTCAGTTCCAGTCCCTCCGTGTTCGTCATGTCGTAGTTGCGCGGATAGAGCTCGGTCAGCTTCGGGATGTGCTCCACGGATAGGGTTGGATCCATGGACACGGCATCCGTCACTATGTTCACCCGGTGTGCACTGCTGCTGATCGAT
>OX243818.1:18515135-18615135 GCA_945859605.1 Lumbricus rubellus
CTTGCTATTGACTGTCTGTGTAATACTATTTCAAAGACTCCTCTTATAGTATATAGGCCTAACTGTTCTTTGTAGTCGACCAGGTGTTCCGAATTTCTTCGACTGATTAGAAGTCTATAGGCCTACTCCTTGGACAAGGACAGCTCTATGCAAGCCAACATTTTCTGCTGTTGGCACCAGACTCTCGAATTCTCTTCCGGCAAAAGTCTGTTCTGAGAAGCCCGTTCTGGCCTTCCATATCTTCACTAACATCCCATCGTTTCCTATAGTATAGACTCATATTTTTCAGAGCGATTCCACGTCTTACGGACTGATCTTGATTTTGGTCCGCCGTTGGTCATTAATGTCTGATGCATCAGACACGGTGCTTTGATATCATTACATAATGCATTCCCTTCTGGGTTTTCGAGCACACTTCAGAATTGAGCATGCACGCAGATTCTGTTTTGTAGATATATACAGTGTTGTACAGTAACGAAGTAAAAGTAACGCGTTACTGTACTTAAGTAAAAGTTTGATTACTTTCACATGTAACGAAGTATCGAAAAAATGAAATACTTTTACTTTCAACGAAGTAACATTTTACCCATATTTCAGTACTTTTACTTCGTTACAATTTATGCGACACTCGTTACAATGTTCGTTACTTCAAAGCGCTAATTAACATTTTGTTTCGCTAAGCTAAGATAGCATAGGCCTATTTAAATTTGCATGCCTAAGAATAGATTTTCGATGGGTGGTGCAACTGGTGCATGCTGGATGCACTGCCATTTCTGCAGCAGAACGACTCTTCAACAGTACTGTGCATCATGCTAACAATGAATAGGGAGCGTGCGTAGGCTACTAGACTCAATGATAAGTTCCATTTCGAGAATTTAGTATTTTTGAAGGTTTTTAATCGATTGAGTTAAGCTTATAGAAAGACTCGGTACTTTTACTTTTTACTTAAAAAGTATTATTTGAAGAGGCTACTTTTTACTTCTACTTAAGTAAACTTTTTGATGAGTACTTTTACCTTTACTTAAGTAATTAAAATCCATTTTACTTTTACTTTTACTTAAGTACATTTTCCCGATACTTTCAACAACACTGGATATATAGTGCGTATATGTTATTCATAGGCCTATTATTAGCAGCATTTACATAGCGCCCCATCAAGACAGACTACAGGGTAGGTCTTCCCAAAGTCGCCATGGAAATTAAGTGTCCACATGCATAATAAATAGCCTACAAACACTTCAAAGAACAACGTTATGTTGAGTCCTAAAACGAGGCGCTATAAGAAAGTCTACCAGTCTTGTTCTCAGCCGATCATAACATTATGACTATATGGTAAAACCAGTGGAGGCAAACAGGCGTTTACCAGTCCCATGCTTATGCGCATGCCGTATACCACATGTGATCCATCTAAATAATGTCCAATACATTATTATACAAGGCCATGCACGGACACTTTTATTATTACAAAACCACTGATGTTTCTAACAAAAACACTCCTGCTCATATATATATATATATATACATGTATATATATATATATATGTATGTTATAATATGTATGTAGGTATCCAAACTATCTATGTATACATAATATTGGTTTTAGTTCATGCATATTAACGACTTCTCATCCATGGCGACATACGGGCGTCTAAGTCGGATCATACACAACATAAAAGGCCTACATGTATATATATATATATATATATATATACTTATATATATATATAAGTATATATATATTACTTATATATATATATATATATATATAAGTAAACACCCTTCTATAATAAAAAAGAGATGTGCTTTTTTGGCCATAGGGGATAGCATGACACAGCAGAGCAGTGGATGCATGTGACCTCTCCTGACAGACAATAATATTGCTGCTGATTCGAAACCTCGTACTTCAACAAACGATCGATACACGGAACTCGACTAAATTAACTGATCTACAAACGTAATTTTAAAACGAAAATAATGCATCCATAAATAACAAAACAAAACACATGCATGTGGCATGACGGAGTGAATAAATTATGTGCACATGTGTATGTCTGGTCGCGTGTGTAATTTGTGTGCGTGTATGTGCGTGTGTGGGTGTTCGTTTGTGTCCTCGTGTTTGTACACATATTTTTATGTAGCCTATGCATTCTTGTGTTGTGTGTGTTTGTGTGTGTGTGTGTGTGTGTGTGTGTGTGTGTGTGTGTGTGTGTGCAAGTGCGTCCGGATGTGTATGTGTGTGTTCATGTGTGTGTGTGTGTGTGTGTGTGTGTGTGTGTGTGTGTGTGTGCGTGTGTGTGCGTGTGTGTACATCAAGCGGTATCTCATGCGGCAGCCTATGCAGTTGCAAGTAGGCTAAGCTTAAACCAGCTCTTGCCTAGCTACGGGTCAGTAGGGCAGCACACAGACACCATGCAGCTATACAGTTACTGTATAGGCCTATAGTGGTTATGTTTAACAAGGGTACGATCGAGGCCAAGGTGACGCGTAGATAGCAACGATCCCGCTGGTCCCAGGCCCGCCGACAGAAATTCCGGGCCCCTGGGCAGAGTAGTCACGGGCCCTAAACTCTCTTTAAGCTTCCTGAGCAACTTCAAATAAAAACATGTAGAAATAACAAAAGTGTGGGTACGAATCACGATAATGTATATATATAGGCCTAATTATATAGGCCCTATTTATGATTTTAATCAGTTCTTGATATTAAGAATTAAAATTTATAATTTTTATGGTAGGCCTAATCAAACAGCATTTTTTCTTAAGTTCTTATGGTAGAGTGGCAGTGCTAACATCAAAACCAAACCTTTCTACATTTTCGATAATTTCAATTTTTCCGTGAGTTTTACTTATGATGCTATCGTTTGGAATTACGATAGTCTACCTCTTTTCATCGATTCGGTTGACGTTTTACGTTAACTTTCTAGACATAGAATCAACTGTAGTAGGAGTGATTAACCAGTTTAACCTATACTGGCCTATAATTTGTCTTATTTGATATTCCGAATTGAAATACCTGTAATGTGTGACTATGGTGATCCTTTCCTTTTCAAACATTCGTAGGCCTAAATAGCTTTTTCTTTCCGTTTTTTTTGTGCTGAAGATAAATCTTATGTTTATTCTATTGATACAAAATAAATTTAGGCTATCATTTGGGTTTGCTTACTTGATGAATGAAATCAGACAGACGCAAAACAGTTGTAGTTAGCCTATTATGTGACTGTAATAAACTTTGTAGAAGTGATAGGCTGGGCCCGCCTCCGTCAGCAATCATCTTGTACAAAATATTGTGCTAGCTAACCTGAGTGAATCGAATAAACTTCCGGACTTTATGCGCAAATCATCGTCTTTATCACTCTTCGGGATAACCATGACGACTTGTTTGATTGATTCATTTTGAGCAGACTTTCTTGTAACGCGCTTTAGTGCAAAATTCTGTTTTGCTTAGGCGTGTTAAAATGACAGTTTAATAATAATTATTGGCCTAATAATAATAATAAAGTATAATAATGATAATAATAACAAAAATATAAAAGAAATAATAATAAATATTAATAATAAATAATAATAATAATTTTTATTTTCAGTGTAGGCCCGGGCCCCTAAAAGTCGCCGGGCCCCTGGGCATTTGCCCCCCCTGTCCCCCCCTCTCGGCGGGCCTGGCTGGTCCTGTGCAAAATCTAAATTTACAGCATTATTTTTGCATTCATATAAATGTAATGTAACTGTAGTGAAATAGTATTAACTGTAGGAATGTAATTAATTGTAAAGCAATTGAACATGCTATAGCGTCTTATAAGAACCCTTGGAAATTGACCTAACTAGGCCCAGGCCCGCCGACAGAAATTCCGGGCCCCTGGGCAGAGTAGTCACGGGCCCTAAACTCTCTTTAAGCTTCCTGAGCAACTTCAAATAAAAACATGTAGAAATAACAAAAGTGTGGGTACGAATCACGATAATGTATATATATAGGCCTAGTTACATAGGCCCTATTTATGATTTTAATCAGTTCTTGATATTAAGAATTAAAATTTATAATTTTTATGGTAGGCCTAATCAAACAGCATTTTTTCTTAAGTTCTTATGGTAGAGTGGCAGTGCTAACATCAAAACCAAACCTTTCTACATTTTCGATAATTTCAATTTTTCCGTGAGTTTTACTTATGATGCTATCGTTTGGAATTACGATAGTCTACCTCTTTTCATCGATTCGGTTGACGTTTTACGTTAACTTTCTAGACATAGAATCAACTGTAGTAGGAGTGATTAACCAGTTTAACCTATACTGGCCTATAATTTGTCTTATTTGATATTCCGAATTGAAATACCTGTAATGTGTGACTATGGTGATCCTTTCCTTTTCAAACATTCGTAGGCCTAAATAGCTTTTTCTTTCCGTTTTTTTTGTGCTGAAGATAAATCTTATGTTTATTCTATTGATACAAAATAAATTTAGGCTATCATTTGGGTTTGCTTACTTGATGAATGAAATCAGACAGACGCAAAACAGTTGTAGTTAGCCTATTATGTGACTGTAATAAACTTTGTAGAAGTGATAGGCTGGGCCCGCCTCCGTCAGCAATCATCTTGTACAAAATATTGTGCTAGCTAACCTGAGTGAATCGAATAAACTTCCGGACTTTATGCGCAAATCATCGTCTTTATCACTCTTCGGGATAACCATGACGACTTGTTTGATTGATTCATTTTGAGCAGACTTTCTTGTAACGCGCTTTAGTGCAAAATTCTGTTTTGCTTAGGCGTGTTAAAATGACAGTTTAATAATAATTATTGGCCTAATAATAATAATAAAGTATAATAATGATAATAATAACAAAAATATAAAAGAAATAATAATAAATATTAATAATAAATAATAATAATAATTTTTATTTTCAGTGTAGGCCCGGGCCCCTAAAAGTCGCCGGGCCCCTGGGCATTTGCCCCCCCTGTCCCCCCCTCTCGGCGGGCCTGACTAGGCCTACCATTTCCTCAAAGTAGGCTAATTGCGACTAAAAATAGCAGCCATTAATTTTATCAAATCAGCTGCCTCTCCACCCGACAAAATAAAGGCAGACTGTGACCCTCCCTTTGCCTCGCCTTCCCATCATCCAATCAACACCAAGCAGTCAACTTATTTAGTTTGCAGTTCGCTAGATGGCGTAAGCAGACGTTGAATAAAACTTACACACAAAAACTTTATCCAACTGTAGGGCCTATGTCTGTCTGTCTCTTTCTCTCTCTCTGTCTCTCTCTCTCTGTCTCTATCTGTTTCTCGCTGTCTCTGTTTGTCTGCCTGTCACTCTCTCTCTCTCTTTCTGTCTATGTCTATATGTCTGTCTGTCTGTCTCTGTCTGTCCCTCTCTGTCTTTCTCTCTCTCTTTGTCTATCTGTCTGTCTGTCTGTCTGTCTGTCTGTCTGTCTGTCTGTCTATATATATGCACGTATTCGCAAACACATATAATGATATCTTTATTTTATACATATTTCTCTCTGGGACAATTTCTAGAGCGTCGCGCGTTACACGACACATATCCTTACAAGGGCGCTTTAACAAGTTTAAGACTAATCAAGTCAGCGGCGGTATATCAGCTTTCTCGAAGTCGCCTAATAATCTTGAGGATGATTCGATAGGTATCAGTGCAGTGCAAATTGAAGATGACATGCTATTCCAGCACCTGGGCCCACCGGCCCAGTCACGGAAAAGGTAAACGATCGCCAAAGCCAGTTCTTCATATCCGCACATTTGAAGACCGCAGTCGATCACCTATAACGCAATCGTCAGGTTCATCAAGGAGAGGTGGGGTTTATGTCATGTAATGGTAACACTGATCTGACGCTATAGAAGCGCACTATATATGCGGCATCGCTTTCCGCTACCGGTACCTTCCCATCCGCCAACTCAACCTTCCATTCGGTAGATAGAATTGGTCAAATGAGTATAGTGGCTCTATAGTAGTGGGACGTGAAGGGCGAACCACTTCCCCTTTTGACTACAGTCTGTTGTTCACCGCAGACTTCCATAGACACAAGTCACACAACACAAGCCACGACGTGCACGTGGTTCTAAAATTATGCGTATAGGCCTAATGGCATATTATAATACGCACACGCACACACACACGCACACACACACACAATATATATATATATATATATATATATATATAATACATCGTTTTTCATCGCATGAAAGCAGGCAAGAGACCTATATAAGGGCGCTATATAAACGGCTCGATGCAATAAAAAATTACATTTCTGCAGGCTGGAACGCACGCTTGAATAGCTTTGACAAAAGACATGCCATGCGTTTACGGACAGGTCATCCACTCCATTCTTCTATTTATCGATTTTCTCCGCAGATAAGCTATACATGCAGCTGCAGCTCTTTCCATTTACAATAGACCTACTTCTCCTCTCTTACACCAGCGGGTTATTAGTATTAACTTACGCCTATAATAGTCCTTTTCTTCCTCACACATATACACTGTGTCCCAATAAATCGGGCACCCTTTTTATAATGTGAATAAAACAGGTAAATCTTAATCGATTTTCAACATTTCAAAACTGTTTTCATCCTGAGATAATTATCTTACACTGATTCAAATATGAAGTTTCTGGCATGAATATTGACGCCACAATTACGTCATTTGCATCAAAGAATTCAAATGTAAAGTAGGCTACCGAACACAATGATTTTTGTTGACATTTGGTTTCGATATGTAAATTAATGACGTCATTATGACGTAATTTTTTAGTGAGGGCCGTTCATAAATTACCAATTTGTAGATAATTATCTCAAGATAAAAACAGTTTTGAAATTTTGACAATCGATGAATATTTACACGTTTTATTCACATTATAAAATGGGTGCCCGATTTATTGGGACACAGTGTATATATATATATACATGTGTGTGAATTAAAAAGAGAATATATAATATATAATTATACTATTCCCTCTCTCCTTCGTTTTCTGCCTCTCTCCTTCAAATAACCATAGATCTGACAAAGAGTGCAGTAACCCAGTGGACAGTGGTCTTTTTTTGTCCCATGCAAAAACACGTAAACAATACTTCCACTTATAAATCGATCATTTGTCGTTAATTTGATAATTTATATGCCGCCCTTATTGGCATAACAACCATTAATATGTCTTCTGTGGATCAATTTCAAGCGAACTACCACCCCACGACCACCACCATCACCACAACCGTCATCACCACCAGTGTTTAATCTATAAGACTTTGGGTATAAAATTCCCCCTCCCCGGAATGAATTCTCTCAGGAAAAATCGCGAGGTGCTGCAAAGTACATAGGCCCAGGGGTGGATCCAGGGGGCCAATCTGGCCATGTCCCCATTTAAAACTGTCATGGGACGTGCATGGCCACCCCATTCGGTTTGAAATTAGCAATATGAATAGGGGTGTCATAGCATATTGCCCCACCCCATTAAAGAAATTGCATGGCATGGGGCGTGGCCCCCCATTCGCTTTTGGCCGGAGGACTAAAAAAGGTCATGAACTTTTTTGGTGGATGAAAAAGTACTTTTTTACTTTTTCCCTCAGCCAAAGACCAAAGACTAAAAAAGGTTACAACTTTTTAGCGACCAACAACGAAATTTTTCCTCTGTCCCAAGACTAAAGATTTTGCCTCCCTCCTTCGAACAGTTCTGGATCCGCCACTGTATAGGCCTAACAGGGCAGGGCAATGGTAAAATAGGTAGTGCATGAAACGACAATGATTTGCGGAAACCGATGATACAGCAGCACACCCAATGTCATCTGGGAATTGATGGCAACATTACATCCAATGCATTCCAGAACAGGCTACTACACTTTATATATATATATATATATATATATATATATATATATATATGCAATAGATAATTATATCATAATTATACAAAATAATTGCGGTCGTAGAAAGGTGACACATGGAAATAGAATGTTGAAATGTGGGTCGAAATACGAGTCAATGGTATTATACGATAATAGCAAGTAAATCAAAGTCAAGAGAATTATTCTACACAGACAATATAATTAATAGCTTGTCATACTATACGGTCACCAACTCAACATCTTTCTGATGACTCTTTTTAGTCTCTTGCTCCAAAATCTACAATTTTGGGGGTTCGTATTCACGACATGTTCCAACTTTTTCACGTCTTTTGTGCATTTTCACCCAAACATATAAACCGAGACAGGACCGAAAAAACCTAGATCTAGGTGGGAAATGCTAGGAGTGGCATCACTGCTGATGACGACAATTCCAGCAGTCTATTTGAACATCTAGAAAAAATCTGCAAATAATTCCGGTATAAAAACATAAAGTCTCCCTTGAAACAGAGCGTGTCCTCTGGCTGAAATAATGTCTTCCCGGAAACTCTGTGTATAGGAATAATTTTCTGATAGGTTTATACTTTATAACATTTAGCCTACGTATTTTAGACGTAGCCTATTTTATTTTTGAATAATTTAACGAGAAATATACTTGACTATTAAAATAATATGATGTGACTTCAGTGATAATTGTTTTTCAGCAGTGGACACAATATTCTCTCTCCTGAGACAGACATAATATTATAGAGACAGAGACAGACAGGCAGACATATAGAGAAAGACACAGACAGAAAACAGACATACAGAGACAGCCAATAAAACAGAGACAGTGGAGAATCACAACCAGGATGGATTTAACTTAAGTGGAGTAGACTAAAAGGCGAAAGATCATGATATGGAACAGAGACTCAGATCACTATAGAAATTTTTGATAAGTAATTTAATTCTAAGAGTTCAGCATGATCGATGGAGCAGCAGTCTGAGGAGGCAGGCAGGCAGGCGGATGAGGATGATGATGATGATGGGCGATTGTGGCAAAGCTGGTGTAGGGGGGGGGGGGCGGCGGAAATTGACGGGGCGCCAGATGTGAAGTTACCGCCAACAAAATTGCGGAAACTAATGGGAGAAAGAGGAGCAATAAACGGTTCTTCCACTGAAGGAAATTCGCTCAACTGTTACCAATATTCAGTGGCGAAGAAGGACAAATCAGGAAGGACAAACCAGGAAGGACAAACCAGGAAGGACAAACCAGGACAAACAGCGACTGTAGTTGTGGAAAAGAAGGAACAAAGTCCAGAAGATTCCATGCATCCAACTTCATTGCAATATGAATCAATGCATCTAACGTAAAGGATATTAATCATAATCTGACTATAGCAGATGAAACCAATTATGACAATAAGATTAAACTACACCCTAACGAAACATACGGTATGTAGGCAATGATACTATGGCCGGACATGATTCAGCACCTTTACAGCATGATTGAGTGATATTCTTTCATGCAAAGTATCACAACATTCTGACCAGCCTCCCACAGCAGATAACACATCCAGTGGCGGTAGGCTATCAGACATCTAGTTTATAACCAGGACATATACGCAGGGAAGAAACACAACTTACACAAGTAAACAGCGCAGGGAACAATTTATAGCAAGCGCAGGGCATACATGTAAATCAGGGGTTCTCAAACTTTATTTTTATTGTACCCCAAAGCAAAAAATTCGAACGATGGCGTACCCCCAGCGAAGTCAGATCCTGCAGAAACAAAATGCCATTGCGAAGTCCCCTTGCAGTGTCATACATTATTTGTTTCAAAACTGTAGTAATAGGCTTAAACATAAATAATTATGTCGCATGCACTGTATAATAATATTATGTGAGTCTAATTATATGTTGTAAAATAAATAAGTGACGGTGAGCACCGTTAGGCCTATATGTTGCGAAGCAAAATCATTGCTAATCAAAGAAAGATGGACACAAAGTCCATAGACTCAAAGAAAATTTATATTTCTGAAATGTTTCGCGTACCCCTTACCGGCGCCTGGCGTACCCCTTGGGGTACGCGCAGGCCCGCCGACAGAAATTCCGGGCCCCTGGGCAGGGCAGTCACGGGCCCTAAACTATCTTTAGGCTAATAGAAATTAGAAATAAGAAGAGTGTGGATATACGCATGTACGATACCGGTAGCCTAATTTACAAGCCTATAGGCTATTGTGATTTTAATCAGTTCTTAATAATACTAGTGAGAATAAAAATTTCAACTTTATGGTATACGACCTAATCATGAATAATGCAACTTTTCTGGATTTAACCGCTATGGAGCAAATCGTTTATAATTTCCTAGGAGGCTAGTTCAATGATTTTGCAGGATCATTTTCGATTGCAGGAGTTGCAAGGCCATTCAGTCTGTCTTAGCCTACTCATAACAGATAGGCCTAATTTTGATTTACTTGAACTTGTTGAAAGATCCTTCAGCTTTCGCAACAGTCACACGTCCTGATGGCAGAGTGGCAGCATCACAACCAAGTCTTATCAGTTTCTATAATTTTAGTATTTTCATAAGTGTTATCTTTTGGGATTAGGATTCTAACACCACAAAAATTATTTTCATACATTCGGTTATGTTCATCAGGCACGTTTAATTTACTAGAATCAACCGAGGTAAAAGTGATAGGCTATTATACGGGTTCTGACTTGCCTTATTTTGAGAATCCGAATTTAAATACTGTGCGACTACCGTCTTCTTTGAAAACGTTTATAGGCCTATTAGCTTTGTCTTTTCGGTTTTGTGCTACACTTCATCGTTACGAAAGAAATTTGTCATTAAAATTTGTTTACTTTATGCAGTTTATTATTGAAAACGGGCAATGCAAACATAGTTATGAGACAGTAATGTTAGGCTACGTTTAAAACGGCACAGATCGTAATCTTTGTAGGCCTATAGGGGCCTAGGTGATTATAGGTTGGGCCCGTAATCAATTATGAAAAATATTGCGCTAATTGGCCCGTCTGAGTGGAATAAACTTTCGAACTTTATACGCCGCAAAAAACGGCGCAAATCATCTTATTTGTCTAAGATTTATAATGAGTAGACTTTCCAGTGACGCGCTTTCGTGCAAGATTATTTTTTAGGTGCGTTATAAATGGCAATTTAATAATTATAATATTAATTTAAAAAAATATTAATAAGGAAAATAATAGAATAAAAATATAACAATAATAAAAAATAAAAAATATAATCATTTTTGCCCGGGCCCCCTTAAAGCTACCGGGCCCCTGGGCATTTGCCCCCCCTGTCCCCCCCTCTCGGCGGGCCTGGGTACGCGTACCACAGTTTGAGAACCCCTGATGTAAATAATTATCCAGACAGCCATGCATGCGGCAGGTGTGTGTGCGCGCGTGCATGCGCGTGCGCGCGTGCATGCGCGTCTGAAGTTTCGACCTGCATGGCTACTCCAATGAACCATTGATTTGATCGTGATTTAACTCTGATGACTTGGAACATCGCGGCAATGTCACGGTTTTGTCACCATTAAAAAAGTAGTCATTGGATTAGATTATGCATGCACATAAGCCTAATTATTATGTACGCCTATGTACGAATGCGTGTACACTGTATGTGTACAAATATATGTACGCTTGTATGCGTGTATGTACATGTATGTGTGGACTGTGGACGTCTATATATGTATGTAACTATGCATGTGTGTATGAGTACATGTAGATGTGCGTTTGTGTATGCTATCTGTATGTGTGCTACAGTGTGTAATATGTATGTGCATGAGGACTTTTAATTACAGAACAAGTTTTCTCACGACATTCATTGCTGTCTAGTGTATATAGGTCTATGCAAAAACGCGTGCATACCTTTTGAACGCTGAATCCCTTATATAGTGAGGTTTACCTGTTGTGTCTTTTTGAGTTAATGTCTCAGTTGTTTTAATTTAGTCGTAGGCTATCTAAAGCATATCAAAATATTGACTGCCTATATAGTTGAGCTGGTCATTCATCTCTCAATGCCTATGCCTATAAAATGTAACGACCTTTTAAATAAACTATAGATGGTGCTTTTATTGTCGTATTGAACCATAAGACCATAGAAGCCACAGGAAGCCGTTAGAACAATGAACCTTTTGAGAAAACACAAAGCCCAGTAAATGGCCGTCTCTCTTTCACCCATAAAAAGCCCGGCTGAAACACGACTATCGCTGAAAATGACCGACCACCTTCCGATAAAAAATAATTAGGCCAATACAAGTTGTGTGCCATCGACGGCTCCAACGGCGTAAGTCGCGTAACACGAAAGTTGTTCTTTCGGGTCTCTACCTTTTGAAAACCACGGCGGAGAAACTTTGCTAGGGTCTACACATAATTATTACCATTATAATTATGAGGTCAGCCTATACGGCCGTAGGCTATTATACACCAATGAATTAATTCAAAATGATTAATGTATATATATATAATATACTGTGTAGGATACATATAAAGCATGTTTACATGGAGGTCGGTACCGGTAGCCTATATGTAGGCCCTATACTTATACTAGAATGTTTAACATGCATGGTGACTTTCATGCGTCTGAAATATTCATCAGCAAGACACTGAGCCCGTTGCCATGGTTTCCTTGTTAAGGGTGCATATGAAAACAGACGTGTGAGCGTCGTTAGATAAGCAAAAGCCACAAGTCAACCCTGGAGCATGTCAATGGGGTTGTTGGCAGGATGAGTGGATGCATGTGTGGGTAATTGTAACGGAAGGGGTATGCCCTGCGATGGCCGACGGTTGGACTTCCAAGATACCATAATTATATTTTACTTTCCTTGAGAGAGCAATTGACATGCTCCATGGTGCTTCAGAAACGTTCAGAAAATACGTTGAATAAAAAGATCAAATATACAAACATATAGGCCTACACAATAGTACACATATTCGTACAAACAAACATATATAGGCCTACCTGTTAAGGCGCAAAAGGTGCAGAGCGCAACTTTGTTACTGAAGCCAGTGAAAATTAAAGTAAGTCTCGATTATCGTTCACTTGATTGGTGTATCTTCTTCAATCGATCCCGCTATAGTGATGATGACGATTTGACCTCGTGACCTTTGACCTAGCAATTGGTCACACCGCCATCAAACCATGTTTACTTCGTTCCAGTGACATCTGCGCAGAAAGAAGGAAGGCCAATACCTCTCCAGTTGAACTATTGGCCCCATTTGCCCCCCCCCCCTTGCGGCCCCCAAATGGTAAGAAACTTGTTTACGTCTGAATAATAGCGACTTTCCTGTTTCTGATAATTTTTGCTCATAATAATAATAATAATAATAATAATAATTACGACGATTTATATGGCGCAGTAACACAGCCATGCCGTTACAAGGGCGCCTTACAGAAAACCAGCTACACCGGATAAGCCCTAGCGAACAAGTGTGATTTTAGCCTGGCTTTAAAAGAGTCCACTGAGCCTGCTGATCGGATAGCGAGAGGAAGACTGTTCCAGCAACGAGGACCAGCGACCGAGAAGGCACGATCGCCGAAGCACGTTCTCATTCTCCGCACACGCAAGTCAGACCTCTCGGATGATCTGAGCCGAAGCCCAGCCGCGGAGGAATGAGTCTCTATGCAGCAATCGCGCAGGTACTCGGGCGCAGCTCCGTGAAGCGATTTGAACACGAGCAAACAGAGCTTGAATTCGATGCGAGATGGAACAGGCAGCCAGTGGAGGACATCACGGAGGAGCGGCGTGACGTGGTCGTATTTTCTCCTGTTGCAGACTAGCCTCGCCGCGGCATTAAGCACAGACTGGAGTCCGTCCAAGAGGCACGCAGGCGCGCCGGCAAGCAAGCTGTTGCAGCGATCCACCTTGGAAGTGACGAAGGCGGCGACGGCCGCCCTCGCGGCCTCGAAGGGCAAGGACTTGATGCAGCTCCTGATGAGACGGAGCTGCCGGAAGCAACAACCTACTGTCCAGGCGATATGCCGCCTCATGGACAGATCTGACTCCAGCAGGACGCCGAGATCGCGCACGGAAGTCGAAGGCCGTATCAGGGCCCCACAGACACTCAGCGCGCCGGTGTCGAGATGGAGACACCGTCTTCTGGTCGCACACCACAGGAAGTCGGTCTTCTCGGGGTTAAGCCGCAGTCGATTCGACCGCATCCAGTCGGCAATCCGCTCAATGCCAAGCTCCATTCTTCCCCTCTGCTGCTCGACAGTTGATGGATGTCCCCACCAGTGGCGTAACAACCTGGCCGGGGGCCCGTGGACATTCTAAGCCTTGGGGCCCTTGATTAGGTTACCCGTTAGCGAGACTAAAAAGATAGCCATAAGCTATTTGGGTAAAAAATCAAGAGTGAGATTATATTTATAAAGTGCTAATTAATTAATTATGGTGTCCTAGTGCATAACAATAATAATAATTACGACAATTTATTTGGCGCCGTAACCCGGCCACGCCGTTAATACAACAGCGCATTACAAGGCAGCTGATGGATAGAAAATGTTCAAGGGTGTCGAATACGTAACTGGACTGGCTGTGTTGGATAGGGTGTCAAAATTATGATGACTCATTGGGGAGATTCTGTTGGACTTTGGAACTTTTAGTTTGCATCTGCATGAGGGTAAAACATTTCAAAATTGGAGAGTGAGCTCGGTGAGGGTCAAGTCAGGGTCATGTCAATCTTCCATCTCAAATCTTCCATGGCAAACCGGTTGGTGTTGTGTGTGTGTGTGTGTGTGTGTGTGTGTGTGTGTGTGTGTGTGTGTATCTTTACTCCTCCGGCCCCTCTCCAATTATATACATGTACCATATATAGACATAACAGAACTATTTGGGGAAACACAGTTGAACCTTGAATGAATTATGTGCGCTGGTAATGAGGGGAGGAGGTTAGGCACGTAGTGCGTTCTTGCAAGCCACCATGACGGGCGGGTCTTGTCTTAGGGGTGCGTACATACAGCCAGAAGGGGCGGGGAGGGTGGTTTACCTCAAGTCAATTGCTAAATCCACCCATGCCTGGGTCACGGAATATTCTATCCCCCTTAAAGATATCCGGGAGTGGGGATGAATTAATCTATCCTCCGGATGGAGTATACCGGTATTATGCGGTACGGACTATCCGGGGGGATAAACCATTCTATCCCAAATAATTTAAAATTTTATAAATGAAACATTTATGCTGTAATCAAAATTTAAAGTGACTCTAATAATATTGTTCTACTTCTAAGTGTCCTAAGCAATGTTCAGAGCGAGGCAGCTCGAATTTATTTAGTGACTCTAAAGGTTAATTCTTAAGTGTTCTAAATGTTCTAAGTGCTCTAAAACCAAAGGCAAACAAAGTTTTCTAGTAGGAATAAACATACCGGTTAGTGCAATCCTTCAAAAAAGCAGATGAAAACATGGAAGTGGCATATTTTTAACTTCTCTTCATCTGGGGAAATAAGATTAATATGGGTATATTCTATTTAGTGACACCTGCTGACCTCCAGTCTGAAATAGTGCACATCTGACACAATATCGGGTCCGACGTGTGATAATTTATAGGTCTATGATTGTGTTCTGCATTGTTGTTACTGCTAATTCTAAACCAACAGCTGAGGTGCCGTAGAGATGTGGGATAAAGAAAACTAGACGCTGCAGAGAATAAAGACAATAATATATCCTACCCTTCAAGACGACTCTAACTATTGTCCCAGTAATTAAAGTAGGCCCTACATGAATTATTTTTGGGTGAGCTCCTCGGGGGCCCCTGGGACTTCGGGGGCCCGTGGATTTTGTCCACCTTCGTTACATGGTTGTTACGCCACTGGTCCCCACGTGTAGAGCTGGGAGTCGTCGGCATAGAAATGAGATGCTAGGCCGAGATTTGTAGCAAGCTCACCCACGTCGGCGGTGTAGAGCAGAAACAGCAGCGGGCCGAGAACAGAGCCCTGAGGGACGCCACAGAAGAGAGAGCGGATGGTTGAGAAGACCCCGTCGAAGAGCACCGTCTGTCGGCGATTGAAGAGATAGGAGCGAAGCCAGTCAAGCGCGGTTGAGCGGATCCCGTACGTCCTGGACAAGCGCTCGACCAGAACATCATGGTCGACCGTATCGAAGGCGGCCGAGAGATCGAGCAGACCAAGCAAAGCGTGGTTGCCCGCATCGATCGCTTCCGTAAGGTCTGTTACAACCTTAAGAAGAGCGGTCTCGGTCGAATGGTGTTTCCGGTAGGCCGACTGATGAACTGGAAGAAGGCCAGCCGACGACAGGAACTCGGTTAGCTGGATGCTAACGACCCGCTCAAGGAGCTTTGACAGGAATGACAGGTTGGAGATCGGTCGGTAACTGGAGAGCTCGCAGGGCGGAAGCGTCGGTTTCTTCAGTCGAGGAGTGACGTAGGCGTCCTTGTAGTACGTCGGAAAGGCACCGGAGGACAGCGATGAGTTGAAGACCGACACGATATATGGAGCGAGTAGATCGATGCAGGACTTGAGCAGCCACGTCGGCATCGGGTCCTTCATGGAGTATTTGTCAACGGCGTCGTTGACCATCCGGCACACGATGTCGGACGTTACGGGCGAGAAAGCGAGGAACCGGTCGTCCGTTGCGATGTCACGAAACACCGGCGGCGGCGCGCCGTCAGTAGCCGACCTGACATCAGAGACCTTCTGATCAAAGTAGTCGGCGAAAGCCTCGGCAGAGAGTCCTGGAGCCGGACTCTGGACGCCTTCTTTTCCTTTACCCAGTCCATCGTTAATCGTGCGCCAAATAGACGCCGGGTCACGTTGTGTGTCGATTTTTGATCTCCAAAATGATCGCCTTTTGGACTGGACAAGTCGGTGCATCGATCCCAACGACTCCACCCAGCACTTCCGGTCCGTTTCCAGACGTGCCTTTTTGTAGCGCCGCTCGAGACGTCTAGCATGACGTTTAACTTTATCTTTACAAGACCAACACCACTTAGCTTAGCATAAACTATAAGGCAGACACTTTTCTGCAAAGGAGAACGCTAAAATGTTTCACGTTCGGAGTCAGAGAAAGAAACGGAGCTGTATGAAATAACAAAAACTAGGCCTAACACTTTGACCATAGATTCTCATAGACAGTCCATAGGTGCATTGTAACATTCTGTTTCGATCTCCGTCTCTCTCACTCATTAGGTCTCTTTCTGTCTCTGTCTCTCACTCTTTAAAGGCATTTGTTTTCCCTTGGAGTATTTCGTGCTGTATAGTCATTCCGTGAGAGGCGCTACATAAATTTATAGATGCAATACAATGCAATGCAATTACTCAGAGGATTGAGATGACAAGGTCGTGGACTAGAAACGTCTAGAGGAAACTGAGGCGGATAAAAAAATACATCAGTAGATTGGACTGTTAGCCTGGTATGGTCCGAGGAGAACTCGATCAGTACAACCTGCGCGTGTAAGGTCGTTAAACACTGCCATTAAATAGTAGCCAATAGTGCAATAAAATAAATATAGCCTACAAAAGCCGAACATTCACCAGGTTTTCAGCTTTGTCTGACGGACTGAAGACATGGCCGGACGTCTGGCAACCCTAATCCTGACCTAGATTTCAATCAGTAGGACTAAACATAAACATGCTCCGAAATCTTCCAGACCTTTGGACCAACAACCGATAAAGACCTGGAACCAATATTACTAGGCCTAATCTCTTTCCAACTTTCCATCAAGTCAGCTTTTAAACTCAGCTCAAACTTGAAGCAGCACGTCTTGTCCTTAGAGATAGATGTTCAACACTCAAGCCTCGAATATCTGTAATTAACTAATTAGTCTACTCAGTGGCTAAGCCCATCGACGCCACTTAATTGTTACGCCGCATCTTGCAAAATGGGTTTACAGTCAATAGGCCGCATGAGCGACATCCTAAAACATCTCTCAGCTTTCTTTTTATAATGAAATTGTACAGCAAATCAGCTATTAAAAACAAAATTTAAAAACGTAACTTTAGGCCTACCAGTTCGATGGGTGTTGCGTTTTGAGGAACAACTTTAGGCTACGATTTAAGATTTCGAGTCTTTCAACCGCCAAAATTTCTTACATGATTATGAAGCAAAATTTTCAATATGACATATTTGTGTTGACTTTTATCAACGACGGAAGCACGTACACTTACACTCATGAGTATTCACAGTTACTTTTACAGCGGATGCGAATATGATGTTTTTAGAGTCATAACTATCCGGTGCATGCGTCTACAGCTCCATACTAAAACGTGCACTGACTCCATAAAGTATAAACAGTCGACGGTTGTAAGTAGCACATCCTGGATGGTATCGCCCATGGTTATTAACAAGACAGCAGAGCATAGTTAAAAAGTCGAAAACAATTATTATATCAAACATGTTGTATACGAGAGGCTAGTGTTGTGCACAGATTGACATAACTGATGATATATAGTTGGTGTTTGTTTTAAGTCTTCACTCTTCATATAACGTGTGCATGATAAAGTCGAAAACGTGTGTGATCGTCGTCGTCGTCGTCGTCGTCGTCGTCGTCGTCGTCATCGTCATCATCATCATCATCATCTTCGTCATCATCATCATCATCATCATCATCATCATCGTCATCGTCGTCGTCGTCGTCGTCGTCGTCATCATCATCGTTATCCTGTTTCCTTTTGCCATTGTAATTGTCATCATCATTGCCATTTTTTAATCATTATTTTACCAACATTGGGTGTCTTGTTATACAGGCCTATAAGACTCGATTTGATCAAGGCCCGCATAGTCACTCGAATAGCCACCATCCATTTAGGGGCCTACAACGTCCACAGCAAAATAAAATCCTGGCTACGGCCTTGGCATGCACACTAGATGTTCGCATCTAGAGCAACTAAAATTAGGTTTAGGTCCTACTATTTCACCCAGGGTAAAATAATGCCCTGAGATTTCTAAATGCGGCTGCACTGAACATCATGCCCATATTAAGTTTAAGTAAGCGTTGCTTGAGCGAAGGTGAAAAACTGAGGGGTTAGAGACTTAGAGAGTTTGAAGCATATGACGAAGCCGTGCCTGGGAGGTCAAACACGTGAGGCCGTCATATGGCCCTTAATAATTCACTGCATCCGGCTGTTGAGCAAACTGTAAACACACTAACCTACCAGCATAGGCCCTACTTACAGTAGCCTATCTTTTGAAGGTTTCAGATATGCCTAAACCATTAAACCATGCATTTCGGTTAAGAATGAGGTCAACTCAAAATCAGAGACAATTACCACGGTGATCAACTGACTCACACACTGTGAAGCATCGCTTATAAATAAATACACGCTCCCACGCAAAGCGACAGATGCACTAATTAAAATAATTATACGCTCATAAACCAGTACACTAAAAGGATGTTCGCGTGCACTATCAAGGATATTATATGCATTAAAGTCGGTTAAGTTCAGAAGTTTAAGCCGTCACGAGGCTATTATGGATCAAAGCGGCGTGTACCGCACCGCCACTCGTTGCACTCAACCAGTGCCAGTCCCAAGCCTGGATAAAGAGGAGGGCGACACTGATCATCATTAAAATGGCAGTGTCGTTAAACAGTAGTAACAAGCCCTGCACAGATTATCATCATGAACACTATAGGTAGGGTCTACACTACAAGTACAGCAAGTACAAGTATTTTGGGTGCAAGCTGTAGGTCTACGTGTCCAGATGGGCTTAAAGCCTGGCAGGTCTGCCGTTAGGGTAAGAGCCAAAACAATTTGAGTGGTAAGGGTTAATTGATAAAAATCGCAATTATTATCTTATGTGTAAGAAAAAGGCTGGAAAGACATTGGTGCTTCCTCACTTTCTGGCCTATATAGAGTTCATTCATTCATTCATTCATTAGCCTATTAGAATTTATATAGAGTTATATCTCTCCATCTAAATTTGTAAAAACTATTTATCAACTGATTACGGTCTCCTCTATAATTGAGACAGACGCTATAGGCTAGGCCCTAGGGCCTACTATAGTGTACAAACATTGTACATTGTGACGGAAATTATCTGAAGATGTTAACTAATGGCGCACTATAAATGTTCTAAATGTTCACATAGGCCTGCATTGTAAATGAAGGCTCATGAGAAGGTTGCATGGCCAGCCGTCCTTTTCCATGCCTTGATCAAATATTGCTCTTGACATCCCTTGACAGTAGCTCTTGACCGTACGGCCAGTTTAGTCGCAGGGCCAAGATACCGGAATACACCAAATCTATCCGCTCTATAATAGCGTTCATGCATGGTATCTTTCTGTGTCAATACACTCTATTTCGGAGTGCTTATTTAATCTTAGTGCTTAGGCCTATTATTCTTAGTGCCTATTCCCCTTATAGTGCTCATACTTATAGGCTAATCCTTAATGCGTATTCAACTTATAGTGCTTATTCTCCTTAGTGCTTATTCTCATTGCTTATTCACCTTAGTGCTTATTCTCCTTCGGTCGTTTTTCTATTTCATCCAGCTGTACTGATTTTGAAATTACCGGATTTCATGTCTCTATTGAAATGGCATCGGTCTACGTGTATGGCTTTTAAATAATTGTTCCACATAAGTTTAAAGATGATAAAGTTCAGAACCTTTATTCGCAAATAATCAGAAAATCCGAAACCATGGTAACAATACGGAACTACGGATTATGCCAAGAGAAAAGATTGAGGAAATGGTTGCATGAATTTAAAGCATCCAAACGCATCCAAAATTTCAAAAGCATAGGCACTATAGCAGACTATATCGACTATAATATCGACTATATTAGCGACTATATATCATAGCGTCTATAATCCAATATAATTTTTATTATCGACTATAAATGTCGACCATCGGCTTTAATAAGTTTATTTCATAGCCGACTTTAATATATTATCAACTATATTATGGGCAACAATATTATAGTAACTACTCTATTAGCGACCATATTATAGTGATTGCCTATTATCGACTGTATTATCGACCATATTTGCGACTATATTAGCAACTATAATAAACGACCGTAATTATTATCGAATAATTTTATAGCCTATCATGCCATCAAAATAGAAAAAACAAGGCCAATAAAGCTCTATTATTTCAGATTCTGGCAGAACGTATATAGTCTGCATTCGCTGGTCTTTATACAATCATTTTCAGCACGCCTATTTATTATAGTGTCCAGGTGTTTCACAATGGCGAATGTAAATCAAAGATCATTAATTGCGAATCCTAAAGACCAGCTGCTGCTGTTTGTCCATTCTAGTAGGCCTATACATGTAGATGCTAATTTGTTCGAGCTTTGAGAATAATACTGTAATTCACGGAATCAAATGAGTTAACTAAATTTTCAGTTTAAGTTTATAAATCAATCAATGAAAAAATCAATTGATCATGCACTTATTGATAAAAATTGAAAAATGGCTTTGTGGGTGAGGAAATGGTAACATTTAGCCTATCTCAATACTTGCCCAAAAGGGACACTTGCCCCGATTAATTATTATGACAACCTATTATTTTATGTTATAGAAGCAATAAAATGACACCAAAAGATAATTATATTGTGCAAGAAATGAAGTAGGCCTGTCCATTGTCTTCAATGCAAGTGAAATGGTACTCGCATGTGTAGCTTAGCCTATAGGTGCTGTGAAATGGTGCTTGCGATCTGGTAAAAGGACAAAATGGAAATCTGTAAGTTACATCGAATTATTTTCAAAATGGTATATATAATGACCAGGTATTCAAATTATTGCTAGTTTTATATGAGATAATCGCTCTCCTAAACTCCTCTATTTCCCCTTTCCAATTATCAGACCTCTATCGTATAGGCCTATATACGCAACTGCCTGACGAAATGACGGGATGTTGGTTTATTATGCTAACCGTGAGACAACCCGCGTAGGCCTATATGGCGCATATGATATACGTTAGAGTACGCGTCATTATCGTAATCGGAAACGCAGTGAGCGAAATCGAGGGAACCAGCGTAGTCACATCATCACAGGCGTCCAGACAAATCCAAATCGATAAATGGTGGATGGGTAAAACACTATTATTATTACTATGAGCGGATATACGAGCAGAGGATAATAGAGCATCTCCCACAGCTCAACTTAATTAAATGCATATTGCACAGTATAAAGTATAGTGGTTCCTAACGATGGTCCATATAGCTCCAGGGTCCATGCAACCCCAAATTACCCTATACATGCGAAGATTATTTTCATCATCCGATTTTTATCGAATCGCATCGTTAGATTTATGCAGCGCCCAAGGGTGAGAATTGCCGGAGGTTGTGGGGGTTCAACCCCAGTCTTTGCACACCATCAGTCAACATAAATCAACGTGTGACCTCCCTAGTGTTTTTTTCTACAATTTTCATAGGCCTAATGGTAGCTCCGCTCGCAGTATAACTATTGAGTGTCACTTGATATCAGTTAGATGCCGAATCTAGGTCTATGATAATTTATATCAGTTAGTATAGCACATTCAGGAGGGTTATCAGAGTACGGCTATAGAACGGCTCGTGAGGTCACTGTCACAAGCGGCGAGGTAATCTAAGAACTGTGTGCGGGGTAGGCTATACATCCGGGAGTGTGTACTGAAAACAGTACTCAGTAGGCCTATATCAGTGCACGTGGCCCAATTTAAACAGAAATATCCGACAAACCATGTAAGCCTAATATCAACTTATAAGTTGCGCCTGAACCCAATTAGGCGTAGGCCTATAGAGACAATAAGAGCTTGTTTTGTCTTTAACCTTCCTCGATTCGAGGGTTGGTCGCTTCATGGACATGCCTTCGCCACTTTCTCAACAATAAGAGCAGTCCCTATCTAACCATTTGATAGGCTGTCTAAAAATTAACAATTGTGTCAACAATTATTAACTGCTAATTTACTTAGCTTATGCTGACTGTGGAAATTCATCTCTTCGGTGCCAGATCGTCTCAGTGATAATCAACTAATTATGGTGTACGTACAGTATACATGTAGGCCTACTCATTTTGCAGCTGAGTTCGCTATATATGTAGGCCTATAATAATTATTATATGGAGCGCAACCGTAATCTCCAAACACCAAAGCTCCGTTCGAAGCCAGGCGCAAGGCACCAGATTAATTAATTATTAACGAGCGCTGCAACGTGTGAGAGCGGTTGACAGTGACGGTTTCTGAACTGCAAAAGAGATCCGAGTCCGGTTTTTATAGGGTCAGAGTAGATGTTAATACGGGTGTCGCTTAGGTCGACAATTACTGGAAGGTGGTGGATCAGGTGAGTCGAGAAAAGACTTTCTAAAGAGGCGAAACTTTAGTTTAGGACTCGAGGAGTGATGAATAGAGGCGCTGGAGGAAGGACGGCGATGGTGGGCGATTGGGATGATGGTAGAAAAGGAACCAAAAGGCGGGAATGCCAGAAGAAGAGCGTCTCAGAATCTGATGTCGAATCGTGGTGGTGTAAGAACGGGTTGATGAGCAGGTTGTCAACTTGTCAGGTTGAAAGATGGTGAAGAGTTCGCGAAGATATTGGGCTGGGGGTATTTGCAGGGAGATTCATTCATTCATTCATTTCAAGAATTTATATAGCGCCTCTTCAAGAAATTCACTCAGAAGCGCTCCCAATCCAACCACGATGAAACAAAAAAGTCTTAAGGAGCTTGTAGAACACTGACCAGTCGACCCTAGGCAGCAGGCGCATCTGCAACGGGAGACTATTACTAGCCGAGATGTAGTCTGTATAGGCTAAAGATATGCCCAGAAATTTTAGGCGGCAATAGGGCTACTTTGAAGTACATAAAGAGTTACTAAAGACAGCATGGAACTCCATCTATATATTTATCTGTCTGTCTCTATGCAGGGCCGTTTTAAGGAATTTTGGGGCCCTAGGCACAAACTCTAATCTTAAACGCAGCCATAAAGCTAATCTAGTCTCCCTCCTCTGCGAAGAATCAGGTGTTTGTTTTTTTGGAGGGGGGGGCGGAAAGCGAGTAAGCTACTTGCTGAGGCGTGTAGCGCGGGAGGGGAGGGTATGGGAGGGAATGTCCTCCCACCAAAAATTTCAGAATTTTCGCATGGCATTTTAAGCTGCCATCTTAACAAAATTGCTCAACCATTGCAGTACAGTTCTGACATGAGTAGGCCTAGTCTAACTTGAACAAATATTCTTGCAATTATAATAATGTCTTCTTGGCACATTAGCAAAATTAATCTATTATTTCAGTGCTAATAACAAGAGTGATTGAAAATTTCAATAAGCATAATTATTATTAGAATAATAATTTCTAAGTTAGGTATCACAAGTTCAGCAACTCAGTTCTGCTGTTTCTGGACCACTACAGTGTAAGGAATAGCCTAACTGCAGACGGGTGCATAATTAAAATATTTATATGCCCTACTTTATTGCACTGGAATTAGCTTATTCCCGTTGTTCAAAACAATCCTGCATTGCTGACCAGAATACAGTTCTCGGAATTTTTGCAATTGTTACACAAACCAAAGAGGAATCACAAAAATATGGAAGCTGTATAGTAATGATGCCGTTTTCATTAATTAAGTGTTCAAGGAACAAAACATTTTGCTATTTTGACAGTTTGAATAAAAAAAATTAGCACTGGAAAGTCGCCAATAGTTGTACAAAAGTCTTAGTACAAATATTGACAGTAAATTATACTAATTGTAGTCTAATAGGCTATGGTACTAGGCCCTATCATATATCACATTTGTAGATTTTATCATCATAATCACGTAATTGTAAATAGTATCACGAAATATTAGGCCTATTAGACGCTAGAGTGCATTTGTTAATATAATAGGTCTATAGGCTACTGCTGACACAGCTATCACAGCAATTTTTGTATTAGGCCTACAAGTGCAAAATAAATTAAGTTTAACATACGTTAAAGTTCGTATAATATCATTATTAATACGGTGCTAATTTGTTTGGCGATGTAGAATTTTTGGGTCGCCGCGGGGCCCCCCTATTGCGCGGGGCCCTAGGCCCGTGCCTCGCGTGCCTAGGCCTTAAAACGACTCTGTCTCTATGTTATTATTGTCTAGTATAAAGGCCTACACTCTGCAGTCTATAAAATGTATATTTTCCGGTAGGCCTACTACTACGTTAAAGGCCTACTACGATAGAGTGACTAGTTTCAAATAGAACACTAATCTTTAGTACTAAATGCTTTCAAAAGTTGAATCAACAAACACATGTCTGTCTGTCTGTCTGTCTGTCTGTCTGTCTGTCCGTTTGTCTGTCTGTTTATCTGTCTGTCCGTCTGTATCGCTCTCGTTCTGTCTGTCTCTCACTCTCTGTCTTTCTTACCTGCTCCATTTCTAGATCAGATTATCGGACAGGCTTTGTAGAAACTAAGCGTTCATTGTCGACAATAACTTGCGAACGATCAGCCGAACGCCGCCAACATCAGTCCCACTGAATTTCATCAAACGGGAATCAACGGACGACAGCAGACGACCATTATAACTATCGCCTGCAGGGACAGAGGCGGACGAACAGACAGACTGAGGGACAGGCGACGGGAAGGACGGCCTTTTGCATCTGGTCGCCGTGGTCGGGGGCAGCAGCCGAGATACAATCAATAACGAATGGGTAAACCGCATCGGGTAGACGCTAAGGGTTCTAGGAGTTTATTGGATCGTGTGCCGAGAAACGTTCAACCACTGCTGATCAATTCAGTATCGAAGAATGCTATAATTATAGATCATGAGACAATTATATCACGTGACTAGGCGAATCCGTGATCGCCTAGAGCTCTAGACTATATGGACGGGAGACCAAAATGTTATATGATGATGATAATGATGAAGATGATGACGACGACGACAATGACGATGATGATAATAATTATAATGACCGTGATGATGATGACGTCGATGATGATATTAAAATTATTATTAATAATAATGGCCCCTACGGAGTTAGCCTAACGTTACATTGCCTATCAATATTTCACAATCTGAGGGACTTGGTGCAACAAAAAATAGACTAACAGTCGACCCAGCCTATATGATAATTACAAGACCGGAGACAACAATAATAAGTGTAGGCCTATTGCCAACGGCCAGTATACTAGAAGGCTTACATGTAGGCCTACATGGAACTTTACTCTGCCCAGATGATTTCTAGGAATAGCAACAAAATATACAGGACCGTATATTTAACTGTAGGCTACGTCTCAAAGGGCCTACATAATTATTATGCCCGATGCAGATGTCCATTTCCTACTGACACGTTTCGGACGTGAACGCGACCTGCGCACGTGGCGCCGCCATCCGATCGCCGTAAATCTCCCTTAGGACAGGAAAGGACAATTATATAATATATATATATATATATATATAAATAATATATATTATCTATATATATAAAAATGTAACGGCGTTCGCACGAATCTTCCTCATAAAGGATCTTGGTAAGTCCTGGACCGATTCTTTTCAAAATTGCAGCAAAACGTTCCGTTAATATAGGCGCAGGTTTGTATAATGCTTTTTTTCCAAAATCTTCTAGAACAAAAAAACAACTTTCACTTCCATTCGACCGATTCCGAGTTGAATATGCGCTATATGAACCTTGCGCAACCGCCATTTTTAAACGCGAACTATTTTTGGCGAATGCATTTGGACGGTTTCAATTTGAACTCACAATCGGTCGAATCGAAGTGAAAGTTATTTCTTTCTGTTATGGACGGTTTGAATTTTAACTCTCAATCGGTCGAATCGAAGTGAAAGTTATTTCTTTTGTAAAAGATCTGCAAATTCGACCGTTTTACGCCCGCCGATAGGCTTTGCTTCGGGCGCGTGTTCCGTTTATGTAGCGCATTTCAACACATTCGATTCCGGCCTTTTTGATGTTCCGCGTCGCTCTGTTCCGCGTCGCTGTCGCCCCGTGTCGGAAAGGGACGGTGCGAAGGAGGAAAAGAAGGGAAGGAGCAGGACGAAGAGGGAGGGGAGAGATGGAGGATGTAAGGGGAGTGGAGGGGGAGGGGAGGAGAGGTGGGAGAGGGAAGGGGAGGGGAGAGGGGGCGGGGGAATAGAGGGGAGGGGAGGGGGAAGAGGGGGAGGGGAGGGAAGGGGAGGGGGCGGGGAGAGGGCGGAGGAGAGAGGGGGAGGGGGAGAGAGGGGAAGGGGGGAGAAAGGGGGAGGGTTGGAGGCAGAGGACGGTCTTTTCTGCCACAGCAACGCGTGGCCGGGTTCAGCTAGTATAATATATAATTATTATATGCTATTTGGGCTGCTTTTCAAACGATCGCTGCCAGGTTCGGACGTTGACGGCTTCCTGTTGTGGTTCGAACGCGCTGGAACAGAACTTGGACATGTTCAGCGTTGCCACTCCTTGGGTTTTTTCACAAGATCTTGGGTTTTTAGATCCGAACTTGGAAAATGGGTTTTTTGGGAACGAACTTGGGTTTTTACGTAAAATTCAGGAAAATGCGGATATTTCGGAAAGATTTGGCCGGATGACTAAAAAAAGAGATTTAGATTTGAAGCTAACACAAACTCCGCTACTGGTTGCACTCTGCCAGTGCCAGTCCCAAGCCTGGATTAAAAGGAGGGCAACACTAATCATCTTTGACATGGCAGTGTCATTTAAAAGTAACAAGAGGCTAACACAGTACATGCACGGCTATTTAAACAAGGCGGCCAATTTAAAAATGGTAGGCCTAGGTGTTAGATTTCAGAGAAATGATAAAATTAAGTGCAAAGAAGTTGAAAATTATAAACAGCAAAACTAAGAAAATTAAGAAGTTGATGAAAATAATGAAACAAACCAAATCATTGAAGAATTTCAAGACCTGATGTGTATTTAAAACTTTTACAATATACACTTACCAGTGTGGCTATAGAAGCAGACAATTATAGTGCAAGTGTTTGCCATTATAGTCACTGCTGCTCCATGATAATATAACTTAGGATTGTAGGCCACAGCGACTGTGGTTTCCTACTAGACAGTTTATGTTTTTGCACAATGGTGTCTGTCATCCACAGCCACTAGGTGTAGCCTAGATAGAAAAGAAAGCTGGTGCACAAAAACCACTGTTCCCTTAAGAGAAAATCTGTTGACGACGAAAGACGACTGCCAACACCAGATGGCTGCACTTGCGACAGGGCCAGTGACGTCATCATCATCATCAAGCCCCCGTTTTCTCCTGTCCCTGCTCCTGGCTCTCCCATTCCGTGAGAAGGTCTGAGCTGACTTCCGCAAACAGCTGATCCCATTGCCACGTGACGTCAGTCTGAAACCAATTATAGGCGAAAAACACTCATGAATATTCATTAGCCACTGCACAGACCAGATTCACAAACAGTAAAAACTGAAATGTTATGGGCGTAGAGATGTTGCTTCTAAACGTGTGTGTTGCCTACCATCTGTAAATTTGATTTTTTTCTGACTCAAATTTCTAAACAAACGCCACTTGGCTGTCAATCTCCTCTTTGCCCCGAGCCAGATGTCTATGGAAAGTCTCCCAGGTATCCATCCATTTCTTGCTTGTTGGCAGAGAGTAGAGACTGTCACAGACATGTACATCCAGACCAACAGACTCTATTGAAAGATAATTTTCTGTTTCCCTGTCCGAGCGGTGCCGCCAGGATTTTTTTCTGTACGCACAATACAACTTGCACAAAATAATATGAAGCAAACAGCGATCGATACGAGCTTATATATATATATATATATATATATATATATATATATATATATATATATATTATACATGTATATATGTATGTATTGTATACCGTATATGCCTACTGGCGATTATGAGGTATCACCAGCATAAGCTTTTTGCTCCATTTTGGGTATACGCATAGAGGTAATTTTGGATGTTAAAAGTGGTGACGCTTTTTTGGCCTTTTCGCGCTGTACGCACTTGCGTAAGTGCGTACGCCTAATGGCGTCCCTGCCCTGTCCAGTGGCTTTGCCAGGAATTTATTATGGGAGAGATGGGGGTTTATGGCCTGGCCGGATGCCCTTCCTGACACCAACCAGACAGTATTACAGTAAATAAAAAAGGGAAAAAAGTAACAAATGGAATAAAGTAAGAAAACAAATTGTTACTACAACTACAAGCAATCGTTTTGTTGTTTCTTATTTAAGTGGATAAATAACCTTTTAAAAAACTTTTCCCTAAGCCAAACCCCCCTGTCTACGCCACTGTCCCTGCCTCTAAGTGGTGCATATCACGCAACTCTGTGACAGAGATGTCATTACCTCGGCTGTCACATCGGCCTCTGAACACAGACCCTTTGCCAACAGCTTCAGATCGATTTCATTGTCCTACAAAATAACAATAGAAACGTTTAAACAACGCAATGCAATAAAACATACGATAAGACTGTCATGTATATGATAAACAGGCCACCTTCAAGATCTATAAATCTTAAATAGAAGCGAACAACAGCCTGCATTCTCTCTTTCACAAAGGCATCGACTTTTACTGAGTTAGGTAACAGGGACAAGCTACCATATTGCACTGTGGAAGTACATGACAGAGAAGTTCAATATAATATTGATCTGCACTATACAGCAGAAGCAGTGCCTTGCAAAATACAGTAAAAAATGCACTGCAATAGAAATTACATTGAAATGAGGTAAGATTTATTCTAATTTAATTTTTACTTTACGAAATACTGTATTCATTTACCAGAGTAAGAAAAGTGGCGTGCTTCACTAGTTCGTAATCTAATTCCTTGTATGTCGCAACACGGTTTACAGCCACGCTAAAAACACACAAAAAACAATGTTCCATCACGCCACATGCTACGGTATGGCTGCAATTTCAGAATACATGTATGCGAAGGATTCGCGACTATCGATAGGTGGTGCTATGTGAATTTAGACAGTGCTATTTAAGTTAACTAAACTGAAAGCGAAACTCAAAAGTTTGAAAACTGTAACTACAACCAAATTGAAGAGCATAATACTAGACAACTAAACTTTAAATTGTAAAACTTAAATAATTTTTGCTGTGTGGTGCGCAGGCTGAGTGGTGTGCATGTCTGTAATGGTTGGTGGCGGCAGACACTAGCTCAGTAGCAAGAAAGTATGAATTTAATGAGATCCCGCTATCTTAAAGTGAATGTTATTAATAACAAATGACATTTAGTCGCTCCTGTTGAATGCTTACAGATCTAAATTAAAACCATAAATTTATGAAAAACTTAAACTAAAAAATGTCAAAACTATAAACTCTAACGATAAAGTTAAAACTGAAACTGAAAAGTAGAATGGCACTTAAATAACACTGCATTTAGCTAACACCATCTGACATTTTGATAACATTATTATTTCAGATGACATATCATCAATCCTCAATGTGTAGTCCCTGTCTACTATAGAAGTCTTCAGACTTAATCATTCATTCACCAGTGGGCATCATTCATTCATTCATTCATTCATTCATTCATTCATTCATTCATTCATTCATTCATTCATTCATTCATTCATTCAAGTATTTATACAGCACCTCTTCAAGGATAGATTGATTGTCAGTGGGATTGTAACTCTGAAATGAGGTTCTGTTAATGCCTTGTGCTGACAAGCAACACAGAATCCTTTGAGCTGGATTAGATATATGAGCCTAAGACGCCTAAGATTAAGAGGGAAGAACATAACACGTACTGTGGTGCCATGGCAACCTGTCCTCCCTGGCCTCGACCTCCTTTCAGAACAGCTTCTCCCTCCAGTTCCGGAATAAATGGAACATCTACAGAAAGTAACAAAGTACAGTAACCACATTCATTCGTAGCACTTTTAAAGCAGAATTAAATGGAAGAAAAAGAAGAAGAAGGATGACAAGGAGGATTGGGAGGAAGAAGAGAAGGAGGAGGAGGAGGAGAAGGAGGAAGAGAAGAAAGAGAAGGAAGAGGAGAAGAAGAAGAGGAGTCCATTGAGTTAAATTAACCCAAATAAACAGCACAGCAATGAGTAAGAAGTATTACTATTTCACTTTCCTATCTCTCCAGTGGGTCCTGGGCATGACGTTAAACTGCATCCATCCTCCGCCACAGGGAACCAACAACGTCTCTGTGCCGGTCCTAAGCCCGGACAAAGGAGGAAGGTTTGCCAGATGGGTGGAGATACACTGGCAGAAAAAGACCAAGACCATAGAAATCCACAAAAACCACGACACAAGTGACATAGCGACCCAGATGCTTCAAGGTGTCATGATGTGAAGCAGACATGCACAGGTCTGTTTCATAGACCGGTGGAGAGAGTCGAAGGAGAGAGCATACGTGGGCCACATACGGGCATTGACCCAGGTTGTCCTTCGTACCTCTCTCCCAATATTCTCTTCAATCGGACAAGGTGGTCTAGCGGCTCCAAGATGTTAATGGTATGGAGTGGACCTGCTGACCGGACCGGTTGAAGCCGGGAAGCATGATGCGAGACAGACTCAGACAGAGAGTGGCGTCGGACACCTACGGGTTGTTAACCCACGGACAACGATGATGATGATGATCTCTCCAGTGGGTAAGGGTGGGTTCTTTCGCTCGTCATGTGATCTTCCCATTAGAGATTAACTATGAAACAGAAGTGTGCTTCAGATTATAAGAGATTAGATTAGATTAGAACCTTGATCTGATTCAGCTCCTGCGTCATCTTCCTGAGCAGTTTTTGGTCGAAGTCGATCACTAACAAAAATCAAATTAAATTAATTTAATAAATCATGTGCTAAATAAATTAATGCAAGTCTAACACAATCAATGCAATTTTTACTTGCTGTACTAATATAGCATCAGTCAGAAATGGGCATAACGCCTCCCTATGTCTGCACTTTTACATCTGGCTGAACCATCAATAATTAAGAATAAATGAAATCAAATGAATCTTTTAGGACATGCCAAATGGAGAACTCCTTAGATTCGATATCAAAACAGATTATTATAGAACAGAAAAAACAAAATTTGATTATGTGAGTATGAATGATATGAGACAGATCACAAAAAGATATGGATGAGACTAATTAAATATTCTAGACGGCCAATTTCAATACCAGTCTCCTATAATAGTAGGGCCCACAATGAGTGAGTCACTGGTTGAAACTGGTAGCCAGCCGTGGACTCAGACTCAAGGATTATGGCTAGTAATAGCTACTAGCATTGAGAGAATCTGAGTTACAAAAGTCAGTTTGCTTACTCCTCAAAGTCTGCCTCCAATTCGTTTCTGAAAAGAAACAACAGAGTTTTATAAGCACATTTTCAGATCCAGGTTTCAGATTCTGTAGGCCCTATTTTATTACAACTGAAAGCAACTCTAAACGTCCTGTGCACAAGTATGGCATCTGTCAGGCTCTCCAAAGGCACACGTCTTCAGATACATAGAATGAAAGTCAAAGCTGCATCTATCACGCCTCCAACTACCTTGCCCCAACTGCACCCTGTTCGTGGATGACAAATTAAATCAATTTAATCAAATGAAACATATTATCCAAATGAAAATATATTAATATCATACTTCTGGTTTCTCTTGTCAATCACATGTAATGTGTCCTGGTAACGGCATAATCTCACAAAACAAAGCTTCAAAAAATGTTGTCAAGAAAATGAATGAACTACGCTAGACAAAATGGTTAGAAACAGATAAATTCCAAAACCAGAAAAATTTCCACAGAAGAAAAAACCAACTTACCTCTTTTTACTCTTGCTGGTAGATGTTAGAATTCAATTCAAGGAAACAACAAAATTAAACACAAAGAAGTTGAAAATTCTAAACAGCAAAACGAAGAAAATTAAGTTGATGAAAATAAACAATGAAACAATCCAAAGCATTGAAACAACCGATAGCCATAATTTGACGTGAAAACTCTATGCTAGACAGATAATAGAATGCTCTTAAAGTGTATATTCAGAGAAACACAAAAGCAGACAAAATAGATTTTAAGCATAATGTCTAAGAAAGAAGTATTCTGGTCAACATATTCCAGAACTTATTTTCAGCAATTATCTAAGTTACAACACAGAATTTAATCTGAAATCCACTCAAATAATATATTGAAGGCATTGTTCAAAAAGTGACCACAAAGCAAATCAGTGTTCAACTGTTCATGCCAAAATGGTGAAGAAATAGAAACACTCTACCCTCGGTTACTCCTTCAAATGTCCAAAGAAACAAAGAATTGAAAGTTCAGTAAAAAGATTCAAAAGTAAAATCTTCTATTTACACGATATAAACTTTATATGAACAACATTTATTTTGCATAACAGCAAACATCCCAAAAAGAATGAAATGCCTTTAGAGAAACAGATAAGAAATGACATGAAAATACTGAGATTCCACAAAGTAATTTGAGTTACAACTGTAAGACATTGCTACCAAACATCATAGAATGACTAGGTACTAGTTAATGACACTTAAAAAATCAACGGCTGAAAATTCAAAAGGTTTACATGCAAAGAATGAAATAGAGGACAACATTTTGAAAGCAGTGGCAGAGCCAGAGCATATCCAGCATGATCCCATCTGAGTTTAGAAGGTCAAGTTATCGATACCCAAACCTGAATTAAACAAAGGCCTAAACTCATGTGTTTGCATAAGATTGCAAAACTGCAAAATGGCAAAAGGTCATCAAAACTTTAAAACCACAAAGTTCATAAAAACTAGAAAGCTACCAAATTAAGGTCATAAAAATATAAAACAAATCCAAAAACTGACCATAAAATATAAAATCTAGAAAACCTAAACATATCCTTACAAAAATAAAAATATAGGCCTAATAAAATGATCAGAGACTTCAAATGCTTGTCAATAGGTCAAAAATTTGCCTGCATAAAAAATTTCATATACAAGATCTCTTGAGCTAAGCATAGCCTTGACCCACTTTACCACCCACTCTGGAAAACCTCTGGATCTGCCACCAGTGCCTGAAAGAAAAGGGCAAACTCTGAAACATTGAGTTTACCTGGAACTATCCGTGCCCCAACCACCCTTCCGTGACGGCTTTGGTTGCAGTCCATTGCCCTGTCACGAAATGGTAATAACACAGTCAAGTCAATAGTTTTCAGGACAAAATTTTAGATGTGATAACCGGTTATAATCCACGTGTTATGTAGGAGGCTTTCTGTCCATGAAGATGCAGGAGACTTTTCTGGCAAATCTCGCCTCTAACAGCATAGGTAATACTAGGTATTATCATTCATATTCGCTTGATATCAGCATTAAAGCTTTATTATTGCTAGCAACAGTATTTTAGTGTTAGACCTATTATAGTGCTCTTAGTATCAGCATTAGTTCAGTGTTAGCGTCTTTGGGTGTGGTTCCTGTTACAGTAGGACAAGCGTTAGAATTGTGTTTCTCGAAAACACAATACCAATGTCACGAGTGGATGGTTGGATTGGTCGACGAATGGAGGAGAAAAACAGGCAAGACGTTCAGAAAAAATACATGTATTAACTAAGAGAAGTGGCGCTATATAAATACCGGATGGCACACATACATACAATCCTACATGCTTGCCTTGTGGGCTCTGGTAAGTATTGAAGCAGCATGTTCTAAACGAAAATCTGTTATGTGCTGCCTATGGCTGAATTGTTGGGTACCCTGTTGCACGCCCAGTTGCAATCGACCAATTGTCTTGATGTTGAACCACTACATTCTTTGCTAAATTACAGACTGTCTTACTTAGTCATGGCTGGACTGGGAGTGCTCCTAAGTAAATTACATTGAAGGAGCACTGCGAATGCGCACCTTCCCAGGCTTCCCATGGAAGATGCCAATCCAAATTGGACCACATTACGTCATTAACACTAAAGACCGCTTCTTCTATTCTGTATGCAACTGGATATTCCTATGGCTTTTGAAATACCTGTGGAACATTAATCAAAAGTTATTTATCATATTGAAGTCAATAGTTTAAACGCATCCTGTGTCATCAAAGATGGTTGAAATAAACAGAGGAAAAAAATCGCTTAATGTTTACCGTAGAAATCTGAATTATTTATATAATGCTAACAGTGATGACGTGGAATAAAACTCCAGTGGCAGTGCGTCTGAAGCCAGTAATTCAATCTGATCTGTTCTTATTTGGTTTTAAGACTGTCCTGTTTGATTTGGGTTGGGCTGGGAGCACTCCTGAGTAGCCTGTCTTAAAGGGAGCTATATAAAGCCGCTACAACATAAATACTACTACCACTAATAATAATAATAATAATGGTATCCCTTGAATATGTTCTACACCATAGGGTTTCTGTAATAAACTGTCTCTGATGTGAGAAGCTCAAGCAAGCATAGCAATAGACAATGCATTACAACATATAATAACATATGACAACAATGCAGTACAACATATAATAACATATGACAACAATGCAGTACAACATATAATAACATCTTTAGAACAACAATGCAGTACAAGCTATAATAGCATCTAATAACAAATCAGTAAAACATATAATAACATCTAATAACAAAGCAGTACAACCTATAATAGCATCTAATAACAAAGCAGTAAAACACATAATTTAATATCCAAAAATGTCAAACAGTACACAATAATCTCTATACATTAAATAAAAATGTAAACAACATTTATTATACATGTGAATTGAAAGCAATAGTAATTATGTCAATATTATAAGCAGACAGTCAATAAACATATAATCTGTATGCACTGATTTAAAACAATTACATAAATTATAATGCAACTAATGCAATGTATGTATGTATGTATGTATGTATGTATGTATGTATGTATGTATGTATGTATGTATGTATGTATGTGCACTTGTTATAGCGCCCCTTCAAGCTCTCTACTCAGAGGCGCTCCCGATGCAGAGCGGACACTGCATCGGAGTTTCACGCCGAAGCGCTGAGCAATTGTAAGTGAAGGACTTGCCCAAGGTCCTTACGCGGTGAGGTGGATTCGAACCTCGGACCTTCCGGCTCCAAGGCAACGACGCCACCACTAGACCACCGCGCCCCACATAACATAAAACATAACATAAAATAATAGCATAACGCATCTAGGACAACATCGTATCTATAAACTCTATGAATTTATAAAGCACCTCTCAACATACAACATACCTCAACATAAAATGGCAAAGCATAGCGCGTTGCTTAACAGATTTAAAATAATTAGAACATAGAATAATTAATTATATCGATAGCAGACGTTCGTTTAAATCATAAATGAATGGCAAACTTTATTCTCATTCAAGCAGAAACGGTTCACAGTGGAGTTTTTGGAGAAGAATGTTTCACAAGAAGGGAGTTTGAAGGGGAAGAATTTTTTTAAGGAGGCAACTTAAAGATGAATTTGAAAAAGGAGGAGAGATTAACCAAGCTTATGCAGTATATGTGTGTACGGTGTAAAGCAGCAACAAAAGCTTGAAACTCTGCCTTGATCAGAAAGGCATTGTAATGACAACATAAAGCCATGTTGGAACAGAATGATTATCAGCAGAGGCAAATTAGAGTCAGAAGGACAATCACAGAATGGAAGGCGTACTACAGCAAAGCAACTACATTAATGCATTGTGGCGTAATTATAGGAGAAAATAACAACGAGAGCCGAGATCTGCACTCAGGTATAAATGCCACTGGTCTAAATTTATGTCTAAGATTTATCCATAGGACAAATGAAGTGTGAGATCGTTGGGGGACATGTCTTATGATAAACGATCAGGATATGCGTTAAAACGGAAATGCCACAAAAGTCATTGTTTAACACATTGTTGTAGTTGAGTTTAGCAAGTTGGAGTGCTAAGTCTGAGGCATAACACCACTTTGCATAAAGTAGAGATTGGCACATAGTCTCAGAGCAACCGTGCAGTGTGAGAATTGTGAAAAAATAACTGAGGGGGGGTGTACCATTATCCACATGGAAATGGGGTGTAAAAACATACTTTAACATGGGGTTCTAAGAAAGACTGGGGGGTTGAAACCCCCCAACAATTCTCACCTGGAGAGCACGTTAATCAAGTCCAGACTGCACGGTGATTCATAAAAAAACGTTACCCTACATATTTCACTGTAACTCCGCCAAACATCGGGTTATGTTGACGAAATTCTAGGTGAAGATAGATGATTCATTTCTGAACAATATGGAAGTTAAAATTTATTTTCGAAATTACCCTCATTGGGCAGATACGCATGCGCGAAGACGCATACGCATTTCTTGGCCGTTTCATCAATGATGCGCTGATCCATTGTGTCCGATGCCTCCACAATTCGACGACACAACTCGTTGACATCACATATTCGAATTATGTAGACATTTTCTTACATGACACTACATATCTTATAGTCTACTGGATTTAAATCAAGACTGTTGTGTGGCCACAAAGTAGGCAGGATGAAATCATGAGTTTCCATTACGCAACGGTCTCTCGAGCTCTGTGCGCACGAGCGCTATTACGATGGACGATGAAATAAGCCTACTCCGTAATGTCACGAATACCTGGCAAAGTGAAATATCTCTGTAATATTGTCTGTTGACCTCAACATCTGGTTCGCTGAAATGGATATGTTCGTACGACCAAGTGCAGAGACCCGACCGATGCCATAAGGGATTTGCTGAAAATTGGTCGATTCCGCAAAAGACGATTTGCTGGAACGTTCCTCTTCTGTGTACCGAAAGGCGAAAGATACGTGATTGCGAACATTCTGATTGTTACTGGGTGATGACACAGTAAACTTTTCTCACCAGGAGGCTAAACCAGATGAAATTGACCAGGTTTGCATGGTACAACCTCAGTGACTGACAGGAACGTTGGAATCTTGCTTGTTTCTCGAGATTATAATGACGTCATTAGTTTCGTCATCCGCGTTACGTCATTATAGCTCTGAATGTGAAATAATTTATGTAGCACTTGGCTAGATCATCAGGCCATATTATTCTGAAATTTCATTAAATTTGATGGTCATCGACATGAGTTACGCTGACTTATGTAGGGTAACGTTTTTTTATGAATCACCGTGTACATTAATTGGGCATCTCAAATTTGGTGGCAATTGATGACCAACAACGAATTCGATCTTAGCCCAATGAACAATTGAACATGGCTATCAGTGAGTGCATAATTATTGATCAGCGTAACTTATTCCACAGCTTATTCTAGTTGCTGGATAGCATTGCACGTGTTTCGGTGAGCAACATCAAGCACATAAGGTGGAACGTGAAAAGCGGAACGAGCGAACGTACGCTTTTGGATACGTTAGACTTGATCTCCTGTGTATCAAGACTAAAAGCATCAGCATCATCATCATCAACCTCCGCCGCTGTAATAGCAGCCTGAGACTTTCCCAACTTACGACTCTGACTGGACGACTTTGTAAACAGCAATAAACAGCAATGTTTGTTAGAAACCAAATTGCGAAATTAATGCATTTCAATCACACTTGTAACTGAATTATTCAATCATTCATTCTGAAAATTTATCTATTTATTTTTATAGTGCCTCTTCAAGAGACACAGGCACACTCATACCAGGTATAAGAGAGTATCCAGTTACCTGTTCTGGAGGGAGAAGATCAAAGAGGACATGCCTGCAGGTGACATGCCCATTTTATCAATTGTGGAAACCAACCTTGCAAGTAAGATAAGCTCATGATCAGCCAACAATAATACAAATTTAATGCATGTGTAAGAAAACGAACAGTCCCTTAAGATTAAACCATAGGTGTACTTGTACATTTCATTTTCTTAGCTTTGGTATATGAGAGTGGTGGCCAGGCTGTGACCAGCTCTATTCCTCGCATCCTGATCTTAGTGCATACAGTATGCTAGTATTTATTATAGCTGAGTTTCTAGGGTTTACAGCCTAAGTGAATGCGGAGTATACAACTACACAATGTCTCTTATCAATTCCTGCACATTGCATACTTAGTACTTGGTGCGCATACTTGGTACTTGGTACGCAGTCTTTCCCGTGAAGGTCAGCATATTGGGCAACACATTTCCAAATTCCATTCATCACTGTTCATCCGACTCCATCGCCAGCTCGGCGGCCTTGTCCCACGACATCTCCAGTCTCCGGGTACATTACATAATCAAACATCAACAATCAACATAATTACTACGATACGGATATATAAAGACTTACCTTTTTAGGCCCGTCACCAGATTCGTTATTAGATGTCATCGTTATATACAAACTTACAAGTTTGCTTCGTAAAAAATATTGGCCCGAATAGCAACGAGTCTGTGGTTACGGAGGGAAGGAATGCCAATAGAACAAGGAACAAGGGGGCAACCAATGCTTTAGCGCAAGTAGAATACCAGTCGTAAGAAAGACAGTGTCTGGGCACCTCGGCGATTGCTTTAGCGAGGTTCAGGCCTTCAAGATTGTCTATGTTAATTACTTATACCGCGGAATTAGCCAGAAAGTCGTAATTTTAAAGTCGTAAACTTGCTAAGTCAGCTTTATAGTTGTGGATGGCTCAATCCAAATTTGGACTGGTCACAAGATCTGGAACCTATTTTTGGTCTTGGACAAATTCTCATGAGTTAGGCCTACCTGTTATTTTGCTTCCACGTCAGACACAAATTAAAATCAGCAGAATATGTTGTACCGATATTGAATTCAAAGACAATTATTTTAGTTACTCTAATATCTTTGGTATGAGTGCAAGGACCATTATTAATAGAAAATCATTGAGTGTGAAAGTAAGGCAGCAACCACCGACGGACTTACTTACTCTCTGCAATTTGTGAAGAGTAGAAACAAGATCTAGGTGCGTTTGATATAATCGATTGATTGTAAAAGTGTTATTTTTTTTAAACAATTTTAAGGAAAAATTGGTTTGGAGGTTCAGTACAGTAATTATATAAAATTGGATTAACGTAGATTTCTCACAAAGTTTCGGCGTTGCTAGTTTTCTTTAAAACTGTTAACATGTTAGCTCTTTCACGTTGCTTGCTAGAGGGCGTGATAGACTGTGAGACGTGTCATATTCTCATTCATTACACCAAGACACGTATGTGCTTTGGCTTATCGGAAAATGCATAATTTAACTCGTGTCTAGGCTTGTAACAATTTCATTTTCTCTGCGATTCTGCTGGTAAGATGAGTAATTTTCAAACGTGTGAATCGTCCCAGATGATGCACAACACTGGCTAATACAAATTGATTAGCGATTTTTATAAAAACCCAAAAAAGCGCTGTATGAATGTCACATTGGTCTTTTGAGAGTTTGCTAAAGAGTGCTAATTATGTATTTTTTACGCACTTCCTAATTACGTGCATGCATACTTGTTAGCATATAATTATGGTAACAGGCATTTGTACTTATACCTGTATTGCATGCATACAAACATACATTATTTTAAAAGACTTTATTACCGTATGTGCCTTATGTTTGTAGCAATAAACAATGAAGCCATCTTTGTATGGACTGGCAGTCGCGCTTGTCGTGGCTGTCGTGATTGGTGCGTCGGCTGAGACAGGTGACAAGAAGGATGCTAAGAAGAAAGGACTGCAAATCGGCATAAAAAAGCGAGTTGATCCAGAAGATTGTAAAGTGAAGTCAAAGAAGGGCGACAGCTTGCATATGCATTATACAGTTAAGTGAATTTGTTCATTACATTGATCTAACACTGATTTATTTAGCATGTGCTGTCTGTCTGTGCGGACTGACCCCTGGTGTTGAGCCGATGTCTGGGCCGTGAGACACGATTGGTTGTGCATTAATTAGACTCTTGTGCAATCAGAGCCTGCAAGCAGTTTCTTTATTATGGGAGACCCACAGACATGATGAACTCGATGATTGAAATCAGAATCTGTTGACGGTGGCAGAATGACTGACTCAAATTAATCGTACTGACTAATTTTTCATATGTGGTCAAAGTATTTTAACATTTATTTTAAAATAAGAATCACTATAAGTCAACCATGCGGCAACTATTGTGGCTTCCTGATTTTAAGGCATCCCATCATTCATTCACAGCATTTAGGATCCTCACGAAATGTATTACACATGGAGCCCTCAGGATTTGAAAAAGAAGATGGTTGCTTCCCATGTTTATTCATTTATTTGGTTATAGGGTGTACTTGCTTTTGTCCTTGCTTAACATGATTGTTCTTTTTTTCCAGGGAAAACTTGAGGATGGAACGGAGTTTGACAGCAGCATTCCACGTGGCCAGCCGTTCGTATTTACTTTGGGGAGTGGACAGGTGATCAAAGGATGGGACCAAGGTCTCCTCGGGTAAGCCAAGCTTACACTTTCTTTTCTTAAATCTTATTAATTCATTCATTCGGAAATTTATATAGCGCACCTTCAAGAAAAACTACTCATAGGCGCTCCCGACTCCAGCACGCCCAAAAGGAACAGTTTTAAGTTTGGTAAGGAAGTATCCTGGTAGAGTCCCAAGGTGTTGGCTTAGCTGTAAAGGAAGGCCATTCCTGACCACTGGCCCAACCATAGAGAAGGCTTGATTCTTCATGCTTGCAGTACGAGCAAAAGGAACTAAGAAGACTCCCTAATGCGCTTAATCCATTTACAGATGATGAAGCGTTAAAATCTAAGTACTATGAAAATTGCACTTCTTACTTTTAACATTGTAATGATACGAGGGAATAGTTTTCTATGCATTAGAGTACATGTTTAGAATAAGTGTTAAGGGGTTAAATTTAATTTGGTGTAGTGATTTAGCTCTAATTAACTGGTTTAATTATGTGTGTCTCTGTTACCTTGCTGTTCGTTACTTGCAAATTTATTATATGCTTAAGCAATTTCTAATTTATTATTTGTCATTGTTTTAATCTCTTACCAAACCCTGCTGTTTTTAAATCTGGAATATGCGTAATTCCTTGTTGTCGTAAGAAATCATTCATAGCCTATGTCACTGATTCCTGTTAAATGACTTTGTGTTCATAATAAATTTGGTGATGAATTACATAATTTAGATTAAATTGTGAAATTCTGGAACAGGATGTGTGTTGGTGAGAAGAGAAAGCTTGTCATTCCATCGGATCTGGGCTACGGAGACAGAGGATCTCCTCCAAAAATTCCAGGTAATCATTTAAGTAAGTCAATGTGGTTATTAAGGAAATGAAGTGGGACCATTATCAGTAGCATGCAGGTAAGGTGTAATAGAATGATCACATTGAAGAACCATTAATAGTAATAATTTTAAAAGACAATTTCGATGGCACCGTAACACAACCATGCCATTACAAGAGTGCCTAACTATTAATATGATCTTCATGTATTAAACAGACGAGTAATAAATTGTCTAAAGTGCATGCATGTATCTTAAAAGATGCATATTTAAACCCACGGCATTATAGACTAAACAATTTTTGCTTTCTGAAGCCATGCAACTTGAAAATTCTTGCCCATATAGTGACTCCGTTTCCTTACTGGAAGACTACAAGTGTCTGAGACTCGCTAGTGTCTGACTTTCAAGAGCGGATGACGTGGGGCGCGGTGGTGTAGTGGTGGCGTCGTTGCCTTGGAGCCGGAAGGTTCGAGGTTCGAATCCACCTCGCCGCGTAAGGACCTTGGGCAAGTTCTTCACTCACAATTGCTCAGCGCTCTGGCATGAAACCGATGCATTCGGGAGCGCCTAAGAGTAGGGAGAGCTTGAAGGGGCGCTATAACAAGTGCACATACAAACAAATACAAACAAAACAGACTTCACTGTAATACGAATGTGAATGGCATGCTTCTGTTTGTTTTGTCAGGAGGAGCGACACTTGTCTTTGAAGTGGAACTTCTGAAGATCGAAAGCAAAGGAGGAGAGCTGTGATGAACCGTCTCAATTTATTTTCTATGCGTACAGTTCATTGTTTCGTTGCTAGTTCGCGTGTCATTCTCAGATTCAAAGGAGCAGCGTCTTTCGACTGTGTAGCGCGTTAAGAGATGGAATTCAGAATTTCAGACTGTTCATTGAAACTTTTATGCTGCTGCTGCCGTGTATTCACAGCTTGGTTCATTAACATCATTCTGGTCCCAACTTATTGGATTACCTATCTTAGCCAGACTTTCAGTTTTCATACCTATCAGACTGTAAACTCAACTGTGTGGAACATATTATGATATTTGAATATGGTTTCACATTAAGCAACCATTAACTTATGGTGCTATAGAAGAAATTTGAATAATTGTACATTTATATAGCACTGCTTAAGATAAACAAATAAGATGTACCACTGTAATTTTAAATGTACACCTAGACGACCTGGGTCTATGGAGCTGGAAATTTACTTGCTTACCTACTTTAATGTCTTTCTCAGTTTGGTTATCTTGAGTCACCGATATTTTTATAAAATAAGATGTTCGAGTTGTTTTCGTGTTGTGCCTAAGTAGGGAAACATGGTTGAAAATCAATGGACCACGAAACCAAAACTTCGTCTACATTGAGTAAGCAAGTCGTTAGAATTACATTTAAAAACAACAAATTTGAGAAACACTGGTTATTGCAAACACAGAGATCTAAAAACAAACTGTGACTGTTAAAAGCCACATCCTCAAAATCACTTGGGTACCAAAATTGTCTGAATTTTCGTGCACAAAATGGTAAAAAAAACAGTCCACCTGTTCATTCAATATCAGCTCCATTGCAAACATAACTTCTTGCAATAGTGGAGCATAAGGAAGGTAGTGTATTACCTGTTACTAAGACATGCTGGATCACATCATTTCTATTATTACTATTAAAATTACTACACACTGCAGCAATATCACAGCATTTGTATTATTAAGACGCTGCGGTCACTCTTCCACTAATACAATTATCACATTACATTGTCCCAATTTATTTCTGCTATTATTCTGGTGCTACACTGGATTTCTTGATTTACTTTTATGAAGCTCACCTTTTTAAAATTTCTTGTGTGGCTATTGGTTACTGGTTAGCATAGATAATAATAATGAAAATCACTGAATGAATAACAATGAAAATCGATCTTCACAAAATATATGTAGTCAAGTACATTTTTTGCTCAGCATACAGAACATTTTATGTATATTCAATCAGCTCAAACTAACATAAATTTGAAACTTTCTGCATAATGAATGTTGCATACATGTATTACTTCAGTTGTAAAATTTCAGCTATGAAAGAATTTTCAAACTTTAGGGAGCATTCCATCGTTAAAGGGATCATCTATCTTTTACTACCACCATGATGATTAACGCCTTACAGCATCCCTACTTTGATATTTTTCAGTGAAGGCTAATTACACATCAATATAAAAATAAAGACCTTGACAATACATAAAACGTAAAAACTTAAGAACATACTGCCATTCTGTAAAATGCCGTACAGCCTTGGAAACTGACTGCCACATAATAATAATACTCCCACGACACACTAAGAGCGATCCAGATCTAGCAACATCGTCTTCGATGCATTTGCTGAATACGTCCCATGTACAATTGCACATTCGTGTGAAAGTCATTTAGTTGTGGCTAGAATGGAGAAAATTAATGTAACTCTCTAACTTGTCCTGTGGTAATAATCCACCTCCATTAAATGCCTACAGACCATCACATTACCAAAGGCATATACATTAAAATTCAGAATTTTCGTGTATAAAAGGGGTTTCAATTTGGTCATGGCCACCAATTAGATTACGAAGGCATGCCAATGAATTCCCTCCACATAACAGGTTAGGGCAAAGGTTCAAAAATCTCAAGTACTTGCTTCGACAAGGGTAAACAGTAAACACTAAACAAGTAGCGCTGGGAAACTGATGAAGCTCGTAACCAAAATTGAAAGAATAAATCTTGAAAATGTTAAATCGCAAGATATCTGGGAAACAATGCTTAAAGTAAAAATCCTGTTGTCTAAAGTCATAGAGAATAATCCCAAAAACTGAAGACAGTTGCTAGAAAACAAATGTTTTCCTTGACAAAAGAATCGGTGGAATGCAGCATCGCTTATTCAGCCACTGCAGCTTTCTGTATCCCATGCAACACTAATCAGATCAAATAATGTCCGATGGCATGTGTTTTGTACCAATTCAAGTCTATGCATATTCTGGCCACAATACTAGTGGACCAGCATCAGACACTGTCATCTCGGCGGGACTGCTGTTTGTGCTAGTGGTTATTTGCAACAGGGAATGCAGCAAAAATGGGGGTTGCAATAATTTTGTCCGCTTTGTCGGGAAACGCAGGAGTGGAACGACTTCTGATCTTCACTGATTTATCTGGTTGACCAAAGTATGCTCGGAACGTCATATCAATGAATAGACCTGTCTCCACAACACCTACAACATTCACAAGCAGCTCATCATTCACAGATCTTGCTCGGTGCACCTCTGATCAGATAAACAAATCCAGTAGTGAATCAGCAAAACGAAGAGGAAGGCGAAGGAACTAAGAAATAAAGAGTAAATGTTTGCTAATACAAGAATAACGTGAATCACAACGACACAAACTATTAATGATATTTTACAAGTCTACTCTGTTGGACTTCTCCGTAAGCCATGTTTCCACCTATGGATGAACTATAAATTGCAGTCTCTATGTCCCTCAAACTTAAAGCTTCAGATCTATCATCTTCGAAACTAGTGCCTTGATTAACCAATAAAATATCAATGCACTAGTTAGTAGCAGACTGGCTAGTACTAATACCTCAAGTGCTATTGCATACAGTTAAAGAAATTCCCTTATCACATATAGCACTTGCCTGGAATAAGCTTTATATTCATATGAACTTCCTTCCAATTCCAGTCCAGAGTGGAGTCAAATCTCCAGTCGATCAGGAAGTTTCCATTGTCTGTCACCACAGGACCCTGAAACAAAACAAAACCTCAGTTACTGTACAGTAACTATAAGGAGTCTTTTTACAGATACCACAGTACTGCCGCAGAGTATAAGAAATGTACAAAAATAACTGTGTGTCCGACTATGATCTACATCGAGTTGGGGCGTGAAAAAGAACACTTTCTATAGCGCCTAAGAAATACTACAACGGTTGACCCCTCTCCCAGGAATTCTCACTCTTGTATCACAGTAAATCACATTCCCTACGCATAAAACTTTTACAATGATTCATTAAAATCAACAATTCACAAACTTGTATAGTAATAACAAGGTGCTCTGAGATGTGGAAGTCTATCTATTAAGCGGTGCCTAACAAAACAGAGACAACGCTGTGCATTTGGCTGTTCTTCCACACCTTAACCCTTTAATGCCGAGATGGTAGCAAATGGTATGGGAAATAATATACCCTCCGGCATTAAAGGGTTAATACTTCTTCCACATCTCAACAGCTTCAACATTGATCTGCATCAATTGGTTTCCCAGTCTTTTTTATTGCATGCTCATCACTAAAGGGTTAATAAGGGTCATAACCTTGCTATAACGAAAAATGTTCAGTCAGAAAATTAGGACCTTACAATGCATACAAATGGTCCAAGAACACACTATAGTTAATATCTCCGAACATTAACAGAAACTTACAGCTTTACTTCTGGCCATTCTTAGTTCACAGACTCCACGATACATCTTCTTGATTTTAATCATGACAGGTGCATACGCGAGTGGTATAACTTCGATTGGAATTCCCCTCGTAAAACGCTCACCCAAGGTCGTGGAGTCCTTGCTGTATAGAAAACAAGAATGGTTTAAGTAACTTTCAATGTCAGGTAATCAACGATTATACTCCCACTTTGATTTCATTCAACAGCATCTTATTTTTAAAATCGAGTTTCAGATTAAAATATCTTCTTCATTCTCCATTTAGTTTTCGTGAAGAGCTAATTATTTATGTTTTTGTCCTCGTTAAGAAAAACCTGTTAATTTATTCATTTAAATGCATTTGAATTGCACCTCTATAAAGAGATTACTCAGAGGCGCTCCCAACCCAGAATGGCCAAATAAAACTGTCGTATGATCAGATTCTGCTAAGGAGTTTTAGAAAGGGAGCGGAGAGTCAAGGTGGAAGGCCATTCCAGGTTGACGTTCATACCACTGAGAAGGCGTGGTTCTGTAGAGAGGCACAAACAAGCAAAAACGAGTGTGATGTTACTCATTCACCAATCCTTGAAAGATACAAGAGAAAGAAAGCACCAGGTAACACAATAAAGTGCTGAACCCATCAATAATATTTATTGTCTTTGATCTTACGTGTAATCGGCGATAACGGCAAGACGTTTGGCGCACGAAGCAACGATCTTTTCCTGAGTAAGACATCCGCCTCCGCCCTTAATCAGATTCAAATCAGAGTCGACTTCATCAGCGCCATCTATCGCAATGTCCAACTGACAACAAAAACAATTCACGCAACCTTCATCAATAATTTTATTGTTGTTTATTGTTTCTGAACAATACAAATATATAATTGCGTGGCATATGTGAGGCAAAGGGCACAAAAATCCCTTCTCTCAGCTGGTCTTCATTAAACACACTTTGCAATGCAAAATAGTTCCCTACCTTCTAAATAAAAATCTTCATTCTACACCATTTCCGTTATAAATTTTAAGTTCAACCACTGAAGAGTCCCATGGAGCATCAGTATAAACATGAAACTTCATTAATACACACAACAATGTGAAACTAAGAAGCACACTACCATGCAAGCCAACCACCATGTTGAAGTCCCTCATAATTCCTAAGATCCCTCATAGTACTTTTCAGGGTTCTGAGCATGTGCTTTACAAGTAAAAGTCCAGACACACAGTAAGACATAGAAAATAGTCTCCACCGCGCTTCACAAAGTCTACAATACGGGCTTCAGTGATGCATTTAGAATGCGAGCATTGATCACTGATGCTCAGAGCAGCTTACCTCTGGGTGACTTTCAAGATCGCTTAGCGTCAGTTTGTGCTTCAGAATCAACTGCTTTGCCTACAACAAATTCACTAACTCCGATAGAACTCAAGAAGAACAATACTCTGAAAGAAAATTTTATTATTATTATCAAATAAATGAAATTGCGCGTATAAACACCAGTGCATATATAAATTTATACACATATGTAATTGTGTATCTGGCATGTATAATATTATCAGCACGACAGTTTATTCCATAATACACTGATTCTGTAATTCCAAGGATTGTGGTCCCAACCTGCCAAGTGAACCTGATCATAAAGACCCTTGGCAAGGTGTCTCTGTACAAATTCATCTGTCAAACAGTAGTATCATTCAGTTCTCTGCATAAGCCTGGAAGCAAATGCAAGCAAGACCTGCAATACACACTACACAGGTTCCACGTAGGTAAATAAGGTCACAGAATAGGACAAAACTGTTTTTTTCATTGTGAAGGCTGCACTTTATAATATGGAAGGCCATACACACTACACAGCTGTATATATAATTATGTCTTACCTGAAAAGACGTCGGTATGCATATTAGTTTTAAGTCTTCTGATTGCACTCGCTGAGCTAAACAATAGAATCACACAAATTATGTCACAGATCTATGTAAAATTTCTTTTTAAATGATCGGAACAGATGAGCCTTCTTAGAAATACAGTCAATTTTTAAATTGTAACGAAAGCTTCTACAATTTACTTTTAAAAACACAACCTGTAACAAAATTATTATTTATGCACTTCTATGATCAGAACACGTACATTTAACCTAATTACAGTAAATCAAAACGTTCCTTAAACCAAACATGAAAACTGCCTTGGTACTAAAACATGTTCAAAGTTAAACACATTTTTAGTACTCCATAAAATGAGGTAGGGTTGTTAGTCCAATCATCAGAACCCCCATCAGCATTGAACGTCAGATTTTTTTCTTGATATCCAATTTCAACATTTATGGGTGCCAGGAAAAATCCTTGAAATATTTTTGTTTAGGCAAGATTTGAGTCCCAACTTCTTGCAAATCAGAGAATGACAATATAACAAGTGAGAACGACAATTACCTATTCGTTCAACGGCAAAGACAATTGTTGAGCCACTACCAACCCCAATCACTTGGTTATCCTACAGCGAAAACACATATTAAAGAAAACAATGGTTATTAAAGGCAATGTCAGATTCTCTGTAGCACAACATGCCATGGTCAAGTAGGTATTTACTGCCCCTTGCCCTCTGCATCAATGGTATGAGCACTTTCTACAAATACACATAAACAAACTGCCCTAAAAACTATAACGGCAAATGCACTTTTGGAAACCGGAAAATTACACAGACTATTTCCTATATGAAAATGAATCCGTTGAAATTAAAAAATGAGAAAGGGAATGGTAATCTTAATAATTTATAGGCTACACGTACATTATACATTGTTGGGATTGGTCCTCCATCCCATCATCTCCTATTCACACGTGCACGTATAGTTATAAGGCGCACCCCGTTTAGAAGGATTGTTGAGCAGTATAAATAGAGGTGCTTTTCGGTTGAAGGCCGAGACCGGTTTTAGTTAAGTTGAGTGTTGGAGTGCACCTATGTTGGTGTCACGTTTTGTACCCTTTGTGGTCTGTTGTTTCGTTCGTGTGTGTCTCCTTAGTGAGCACGTATTTAAGATTTGCCGGTTCTCCAATTTTAGTCTTCCTCGTTGGAATGACGCTTGTATTAAATGGTAGATTAAGTACGCTTTCGGAAGATTCCGACTTCAGACGTGTGTGTTCGTTCTGGGTATTTGTGAGTATCGTTTCAATTTATGTTCCATTGTACATAGTGTAAATAAACTTTAAACTTTTCGAATGACTTTTCATCTCTTTTCCATATACTCCTAGACAACTAGCTAACAACATATACACAATAATAAACTGAAATATCAAGTCGAGTGCTATGGGGTAGACTAGCAATGAATAGTTCTATCACTTCAAAAGTCTAATATCAAGTATGCATGGATATCCAGCCACTGACACTGTTTTCAACCTCTCCTCTAGGTAACCCAAGTTAGTGCTGAACATTCTGGTTTCAATTATAAGGTCAAGACTTCAGCTTCAGTTCAACAGCCAATTAATCATTTTAAAAAGTCTTTGAAGAGAAAACGATCATAGCCAAATTAATCTGTTGCTATATTCCTATTCTCCGCTCAAAACACATCTCGTGCACTTTGGGCCAAAATGTTGTTTCGAAATGAAACAATGGACCCACAACGAATGCGTGACCGACTACTTACCTCAATCAGTTCATCGACAGCCGCCCATGCGGCTGCTATCTTTCCAGCGTCGGTCGCTCCAGCTCCAGTATGGTCCATTGTCACATTAACAACTGATTCTCGGAAGGTGTTGTCCTTTGAAGTCGACGATGACTGCCTGCACACAAAATGGCTGAAGTGAACTTTGGGTTCTCGATAACAAAGAACTGGGGCGGGAAGTGCAACGCCGAAAACCGAGTCATGATTGTTATTATTTTGTTGTCGATTTAACCCAAACGTCAGTCCTCCACCTTCGTGTCGTCTCGAAAATAGGCGAATCGAACGACCAACTTCCCCGCGACTACTCCACAGCAAACGGCGCCACATTGGGAAAATCCGAAAAAATTAATTAGGCGCAAGAGCGTCGCATTCTCTCAGCTGATGGGAACACACACACACACAAAGCCGTGGCACATAAATTAACATAAAATAAACATGACTTAAATTCATACAGATGTGTCATTTTTATAAGCGCTTATATACCACGCGAACTTTTACTTTAGTGAAACCACGTATGATATCCCAAGTGTAAGACTCGATCTCTTAACGGAATCGTTAAAGTTTAACCCATAGGCCTATCTTTGGTTTAACTGTGTTGCAATCTTAGACCAAAATAACGAAACATGTAGACCCACGTGGGCTTGCTTGTAGCCTACTTAGGTAAGCCACTTGTTGCAGAATCCAGGCATTAAACAATGGACCGGAACATTAGATTCAAAAAAGATACAAATTAATAACAATGATTTATAGCATGGGAAATAGCCCTGGCCTAAATATAGACACATCAAGGCATGCATATCCGGAAGTCAAGATTGTTTAGTTAGCCTACCGTCAGAGATGGTTTGTAATGTATCAATTCAGTAGCATCAATACAAACCAGTCGCAAAATAACACAGTTTGGCCAAATAAGTCAGCAATACGATTCTTTGTAAAAGTTCGATGTGCAAGCTGAACGTGTGTCGTACTCGTAATTTCTAGATTAGAATATGACATTTACAGAATATGCTACCAAGGCGGAATTAAACGGTCATGCCACTAATTAGGCATATGGAAAGGATCTTTGGTCATAAGCAAGGTCATAAGGCATAACATGTGACCCCCAAAACAGAAGACTGCATGGGCATATCATGCAGACTTCCGCCTAAATGAGCATGCATGCAGACCCCCTTGAATTCGAGGTTGTCTGTTCTGCAAGCCTCAATAAAGCAAATATTATAATCGTATTTGGTTTCGACGATAATGCAGCATAAATATTTGTACTATGATGATAATTTAATTCCCACATCTGCTGAGTGAACTAAAACACACCAATTATAGTTTTTCCTTTTGTTATTCAATTTTTTATTGTCGGAATAAATTTCTACTAACAACACGGCCTCATTTTACTTGTCAAACCCACTGTCATGGACGGCGAATATTGAGTTTTAGTCAGGCGCTATATAAGCTATTCCTGGCGCCGTCGAATGATGCATCATCACAGCTGCAGCCAGACCGGCCAGCGTTGCCACTCCTTGGGTTTTTTCCACAAGATCTTGGGTTTTTTGATCCGAACTTGGGAAATGGGGTTTTTTTGCGAGGAACTTGGGTTTTTTTCTTGGGTTTTTTTTTCGGCGCAAAAAATCTTGGGTTTTTTTTGAACTTGGGAAATGGGGTTTTTTCCGTGAAAAACTTGGGTTTTTCGGGCAAATCTTGGGTTTTTTGCTTGCGAACCGAAAATTTTTCGACATTTCCTAAAGATTTGAGCAAAATGACTAAAAAAAAAAAAAAAAAGGTCGTCAGATTTTTTGGACGGTAAAATGGAATTTTTTTTAAAATTTCGGGACAAATTTTGGCGGATGACTAAAAAAAAAAAAAGATCGTCAGAAATTTTTGGGGCGAAATTTTTTTTAAATTTCGGAAGATTTGGGCAACTTGGGTTTTCTTGGGTTTTTTCGACCGACCAACTTGGGTTTTTTTATTTTTCAGAGTGGAAAACTGGCAACGCTGAGACCGGCGACTCTGCTGCTAATTGTTAATTCTGTCTGATTTTTGGGATTTTTAGGTACAAATTCTTAGATTTAATTAAAGATATTATTATTCAAAAGATGGTGTTATAGTAGGCGTTGTTATAGAGCACGAAAACGAATATATAATTTAGCGTCGTTTAGTTAATTGGAGTAGATGTTGCGCGAGGATTCATCGATCGATCGGGACACTTTGTATTGTTTACAGAGGTGTCTGCTCCCGATAGCGTCGGAGTGTTGTTAATTTGATTATGTAGATACACTGTGATTAATCAGACCAGAATTACTTCACATAGATTTAATGAGAAATTACATTTCAAAATTATAGGTCTTTCACATGTTCAATCGTAAGCTGGCATAGTGCAGACAAAGCAGCAGTTGCAGTGGCTGAAATAGCCTAGAAGACCGTAGCCACGATAGAAATGGTCTTCTGAATTCATGAGTAGATTTGATTGGACCATTTGAATAATAATTTGCTGACGAATGTAGAGAGTATTGAGAAAGGCTGATGTTGTGATCAGTTCTATTCTGTTTTTGTACAGCACTGTTTTTGTAATAAAAATTATGACCAATGCTTTGTGATGTGTTTCACCCATGCATTGGCAATACTTATTACAAAATAGTGCTGTTTAAGTAGTGTCTGTGTCAGTATAGTACTTCTAATTGATTGATTGATTGAGTGATTGCAAAACTGTTGGCACTATAGTTTGGCTACAAGATACTGCTGAGGAAGAAGTTTGTTGCAACGGTGATTTTGTTGTTGTTTTGTTTCTGAATGACTTGATGTCTTTGTAGAATTTATTCAGGTTTCTGTTTATCGTCAACTTGCAATGGCCGATGAGACAGTAGCCAATGGAGTTTGTGTGGAATCATTTGGTGGGTTTCTGCTACGTTTCTATTTTAATTTTAATTCAAAACTAAAAATTAGAGATCCAAAGCCAAATAGAAGTATGTAACAACTTAAGCACACATTTTCTGCTCATCGAACTTGAGCCAGCAATTAATTTCCAATAAAAAGCCTGACAACTTATATGTAAAAATTCTAGACAGGGATATCAAACTAAAAATGGCAGATTGGTACAATAATTGGACCCTGTGGTTCTTTCTCAGCATAGCAATTTACATGAACCAAGAATATGTTGATTTTTTAAATCAGATAATCAGGAGAGCCTGAATTTGAATGAGAAGAGAGCAATGGTGGAAGAGATGTTGCTGACAGCTGCCTTCCGAGAGGAGCTGAAGGAGATGGTTGCCGAGCAAGTGCTCATGTGTGCGAGCAATACGTCATCAGCTCTGACGGAACTCCTCACGCTTAGACAGCGCTTCTCCTCAGCTGATTTCATCATACCCCCAGGTAAGGATTGTCACTTACTTAGTCTATTATTTTCCTTTGGCCGTTTTTCATTCTATCGGATTTGTTTCGGTTTTGCTTCTTCCAAGATGAGGTCTTCATTGGCTAGAGCTGGTTGATCGTGACTTCTCTTTCCACTGGCATTAATTTATGTACCTGATGTTTTGATTTCATTGTGAATTTAGACAACGGAAACTCAATTTATTCATGGGCGCCCGCAGCATAGGTCAAGGGGGGTCGCGTGACCCCCCTGGAAATTCTGACAAAATATTGATAATCATCCTTTCTGGAAAAAATGACCACAAGTCAATGTGTTCTTTTACTTTATACAACTTTTGCTGTGTATCTTCTGGTTATCACTGCATTACTGCGCAACACTGGAATCAGTTACTCAGTCACAGGGCCTATGTGTATGTGAGTGGACTAGTGGAGAGGAACAGACGTGCAGAAAGCCAGCCCTTAAGCCACACCGGTTATCAAGGTTATTGGATATACCGACTGGCAGAGGTACCCGTCAAGGCCCACTTGTAAGATTGATGGCACCCTGATAACCTTTATGTGATGTATGTCAACGCAGGGGCGGATCCAGGGGGGGGGCCAACCCGGCCATGGCCCCTCCCATTTAAAACTGCCATGGGACGTGGCCCCCCTATTTGGTCTGAAATTATCAATACGAATATGGGTGTAATGGATATTGCCCCCCCCTATTCGGAAAATTGCATGGAACGTGGGCCCCCCCATTAAGTTTTTAAGTTGAGGACTAAAAAAAAGGTCATCAACTTTTTTGGCGGATGAAATGGTATGATTTTTCCGAAAAATTTGCCGGATGACTAAAAAAAAGGTCATCAACTTTTTGGGCGGATGAAAAGTACTTTTTCCCTCAACGACCGATCACTAGTTTTCGAACTTTAAAAAAAGTTTTCGTTTTTCCCGTCCAAGATCTAAGATTTTGGCCCCCCCTTGAAACAGTTCTGGATCCGCCACTGCTTTGAAATGCTAAAGGCGAACTTATCGGTTGTTTTGGAAGTCACCAGCTGGAAGGTGTGACGGTAAGTACGACCAATTGAATGAACAGTGCAAGTGTACACTACTTTAACTGTTGAGACTGCATTTTGTGGGGGCAGTGGCGTGGGCTATGATCGGTGCCCTGGAACCGGAAGGTTGCGGGTTCGAATCCACCTCAAGACGCTCCAGAGATTCTGAGCAAGTCCTTCACTCGCAGTTGATTATATGCACTTCGGCGTGAAACTCCGATGCAGTGTCTGCGCTGTAGTCGGGAGCGACACCGAGTAGCATTTTGAAGGTCGCTATAACAAGTATTTATACGTACATACTACATACACGCATGCATGCACGCATGCATGCACGCACACATACATACATACATACATACATACATACATACATACATACATACATACATACATACATACATACATACATACATACTTACATACATAGGCCTACATACGTGCATAAACACATTGGCTACATACAAACGTACATGTAGGCCTATAAACACATACTATAATGAGATTGACACTCAAGAACACAATGTTCTGAAATAGGGTAGATCAATTGTCAATAAGGGATTTAGCCATTAAATAAGTATAGGCCTATTGAATATCATATTATAGGCCGACCACGATTAAAATTAGGATACTTATGAATTAGGCAAACTTAAGTCTCATGGTCTTGACTGACCCCCCCCTGCAAAAAATCCTGCGGGCGCCCATGAATATATTGTTGTTTGGATTTATTTCATGTACTAAAACTTTCTTTATTTCACGTATTTGTGCGTGTCTCGTGTTGTTTGTGGTGATCAGGCGAGGAGACTGTTATTCCCGTTTGTGACATACGTGGAGTCGATTCACTGAACTACAGCAAAGGAGAGAAACTCTTTCGGTGTAAACTCGCTTCCTTCTACCGCTTGATCGATCTCTTCGGGTGGGCAAACGCGTCGCTCAGTAACGTTACGGTACGTTCTAACCGTTGAATATACTCTGCTAAAAGCATATGATAGCAAGCAATGTGATTTAGTGGTTGTACTTGGATGTGGTCATCTGAACATTTATATAGCACTGCTTCAAGGTAAACTAATCAGCGGTGCTCTTTGTGCCAGCTACATGATATTAACTTTCATTAAGAGTAGAGTGTTCATCAGTTAGCAGGCAATGTCCACATTACTAGAAATTTTTGCAGTGGCAGACTCAAGCACGAACGTGTGCGCACGCACACATACACACACACCCACAGTCACACACACACACACACACACACAGGTTTCCATCTAGAAGTAACAGCTTGTTCAGAGCTTCTTAACTGAACAGCATTGAAAGTGTGGACAATACACCTCCACTTTCCAACACAATTTCTCATAGATTGTTAAAAATGATTTACAAGTGCAATCTATGTAATATGCAAGGCCTTCACTGATGAATTACAAGTGTAAACTATGTAATATGCAAGGACTTAACACCTTTACCGGCTACCCCGAGCGGCACTCGGGCTGGTTATCTTTCATTATACGGCTAGCCCGAGTGGGCCTCGGGCTGTACTTTGCAAGCGGACAGCTAATCGGCAAGCCCGAGTCTCTCTCGGGGAAAGATATGTATGGGTTTAGTATTCATTTATTCGCCAGGTGGAACTTATTTTTGGAATATTTATGTTGCACCTTTATCCAAAATGGCGTCGAAAAGAGTATACAGCGCAAGTCAAGATCGGCAAATTCTCTTAGATAGCATATATATTTTTTTATTTTATGTATAATATTTATGTATACATGTATATAATAATATAATATATAATATAATAATGTAATATATAATATAATAAATAATACAATAATAATAATATAAAAATATATAGAAATAATATAATATAATAATATATAATAATAATAAAATATTATATTATAATATAATAATATGATAACATGATAATATAATATATAATATAATATAATGATATAATATATCTACTAATAATAATATATGTAAATTATTTATAATTATTTATATATTTTTTATATATAACATATTTTACATATTTTTCCCCAAAAATAATTGGCCGCCATGGTGACAGATTAAAAAAATTTAATGGACGGTAAAGGGGTTAACTGATGTGTTACACTGTTACAAGTGTACTCTATGTAATTTCAGGCGTGCTTCGGTTCAGAGACGGATCTGTACATGGTAATACCAGAGGGCATCTGGTATGACGAAGTGACTGCTGCAAGCCTCGTGAAAGTGGATGTCAACGGACAGGTCCTTGACCCTGGTTCAACCGGCCTTGGCATTGACTCTGTATCCTTCAGCCTACATTCCAAGTTCCACTCACTTCGGTCGGATGTTGGCTGCGTTGTGGAGTTGACCTGTGCTCCGGCACTTTCCGTAAGTTTACTCGTCAATGTCTTTGTTGCCTCTGTTCTGCCAGAATATAAGAGCCATTTTGATTTTCAATTTTTTTAACCCTTTAACCCTTTAATGACTAGCTGCGTTGGTTTTCCAGACATTTTGTACTTGAATGTTGTTAAAACGTTAAAGTATTTATTACATGCGCAATTTGTATAAGTTTTTCATTTATAAATGCATTTTAAGTAAATATGCGGATGTATGTGTTTTCGAACCACAACCGGGATATATCACCTTGGTTCTTGCGATCAAATGTAACGTTGTATAACATAACACAGACAGATGGCTATCGTAATTATTATTATCTCGTGGAGAGTACTGTGGTACTGTACTGCAAGAGGCCAACACGGCAAGGTGAGGTGGCGAGACGAGTCAGCTGTAGTTCTGAGATCAGCAATGTCGTATTCATCCAATAAAAGTCCTATCATCCATTGATGCCTTGTGCATTGTTACAGCGTATAAGTGATTATTGCATAGAAGTCATTTTGCTACTTAGGGACTTTTTGGCGAATGTAGTTTTGCATACTACTAGCGATATGCCGACAATAGTGGATGGCCTTTGTTAAGATTGTTTTTGTTGATCGTAGTTGGCCGTCATGAAGTGCGGTCTGCTTCCACTTTGTCCGGAAGCGATGATTCTCGACGAAATCACGTACGTTGATTTCTCCGATTCTCTTTCGATTGAGGATGAGCTGTCGAAGTTAGAAGTGAACGAGAACAGCAAGGTATCATCATTATCTCTGTGAATGCTTCTCTGTATGCCTCTACGTTTGCTCGGTTTTGGGATTGGGAGATGGTTGAATGGTAGCATGCAGGCACTGGAATAAACTGGAGGGTTCAGATGGCTTTAAACCAAACAGAGAAATTAATCTAATTTATTTCAATCAAATCTTATCTAATCTAACTATTAAACTTGTTATCACCTATTACTGTAATATAATGCTCAAGACGTCATAATCATAGTCGAAAATTCAAAACTTCTAAGCACCACTCACAGCCAGGGGCTATGGGTCAGCTTTTTCACACGCCAGCTAAAATCCAGGGTAGATCCAGGCAAAAAAGCTGAAAAGGTTGTATTGTATTGTATTGTATTTAAACATTTATAAAGCGCCTCTAGTAGGGTGAATCGTTCAGAGGCGCTCCCAGTGTGCAAAGCCCCGTGAGAAGAAACAGGTTTTGAGAAGAGACAAGGCAGAGGAGAGACTACTGTGTTTGCGGTCTTCAAATCAATGTTAATAGTCACGATGGGTTTTGTTTACTTGAGGTTTTCTGACTAACGGCTTGTGGTGAATCTTTGACAGGTGCTGGTCGTGAGGAATTTTGGTGTTTTTGTAATTGCCGAGACAATTGAGGAAGCCTTCTACTTAACGTACAACGTGATGTCGGCCATTGATGCTCAGGTTGAACTTCATTCAGATCTGTGCATAATCTAATCAGATGGCAATTTGGTGTTTTGTTAAAAAAAGAAACATATTACATTGCAAGGGTTCAAGGTAGAAACTCACCCATGTGTTGTCAGTTATGGTCTCTTGACCAACGTTTGGGCTTAAAATCCCAGTCAGAATCAATGGATATAGGAATTTCTGCTCTACTCATAAGTAAGTAAGTAAGTAAGAATATTTTTTTTGACCACCAGCAAACACACAGTAGTTTACAGAATGGTATGCCTTGTAGTGACCACTGACCCCAGTAATAAAATGCCCATCGGAAGACCAGGCGGTGAGGGAGCTAATCCATCCACATATTGGGGATAAGGAAATGAATTTCCTAGTCAAGGGTCTGTTATTTAATTTTTTTACAGTTAGCCTGTCTATTGTGAATGCAAAGTTGTGTGGAGTTTTGATTAGCTTTTCTTATCAACAGTTTTTTCATTGTTTCATTTCAGTTGAGCTTGATTCCCGTTGGATTGGATAATCTACATCTTCCTACGACAGAGTATTGCCAGAAGGTGATGGAGGCGACCTGGCAGCCAAACACTGGAATTCCCGGCCGATCTGGCTGGAAGCGTGGAGAGCTGGAGTTTGAGGCAATGATACGCCAGCTGGACAGCGCGGTATGTCATGCCTTGTGAAATAGTGATTTGATGTAGCTATTGGAATCATTTATGTTGCACCATATTTGTATGTGTTTAATACGTTTATGCTTGTATGTCTAAGGAATGTGTGTATTAAGGCATGTATATAACTAGACATTTATGTAAGAAACCTCGTATTACGTAGGTATTTGCTGAAGGCGCTCTTCGTCAGCCTAGTTTTTTTAGTGTTTGTGAGGGAAAACTGGAAGGGAAGGTTACTTAGACCACTGGAAGAGTCCCACTGATAAGTTGTCACTTGTGCACAGAACCCAATCAGTGGAGTCCATCCAGGAATGTCAGTTTAAACAGGATGCATGTACGTGTGAATAGTAAGCCTATATCTTGATCTAAATATTGTGTATGTAGCATCTCTTGAAAAACTCACTAGTCTTAGGAAGTTTCAAGTCCGGAATGTGGTGAAGACCAAGCGAAGAAAGTGAAGATATGAAGGAAGAGAATATTATGTTACATGATTCATGACACAGGCTTCCATTTGATTTGCGTAAAGTGACAGAATGTAAGAACTGAAGAATTTAATCTGATACCACTAGGTCTCAGAACCATATTTAAAATCATGTGAGTTGTCATTCATGTGAAATTGTCGTTCATGCGAAGTTATTTAATACGAAATTATTGTTCATATGAAAAATGTCAATCATGTGATATTGACATTTGATTTTTGTAGGGCTATTACACTGGTTACACGTACCATGACGCTGCAAGCCAGATGATGCCAGGTCTTTCTAGGCAACGTCGAGCGGCCAGTGATGTCGGTCTGGCTCAGTCAGGCCTTGGCCTAGGAGCTTTTGGGGGCAGTGACAGAGAACTAGCCAAGTTTGCGTGCGTTGTGTTTTTCTCCGAGAAGATCGTAATCGTAATTGTAAACCAAACTACTCAAGATAAACACAGGGCACCAGCTTATTCATGAGCGCTGATGGTTCGGGTTTAGTTGGGAATGGAGTCAGATGTGTTTTCGTCTATTATTTTTCTTTGTGTATAAAATGCTGACGCATTGCTGATTCACAGATAAGTTAAAGGTGGACGAGACTATGCCACAAATCTAGAGGAGGAATGAGGAAAGATAAGCATTTCAGTCTACTCTGCTTTTTCGCCCAAGAACCATCTCAAAATTCAGTATTTCTCACTGGCTTTTTTGAACATATTTTCTAACTGCTCTTCATTTGGTGACAACTGCACATGTACGAGATTAGCATTTTGGTGAGTCTTTTCATGCATTTTTAAAAATAATTATAATAACAACAAGGGTTTGCTATTGAGTAGTTCTGGGTGACACTTCTGTGTAGTGTGTTTGCTCTTCACATGACTGTTGTTGTAACATTCCTGTAAAGTTATGATTTTCAAGTAGTTGTTATGTTTGCAAATAAAGAAATTGTATGTTATGCTGCATGCGAGTTTTTGGTTGTAATTGGATTGATTTGTGTTGGAATCCACTGCTTGGTTTGTTGTAGTTCTCCGCACCGAGCGACACCACGGGGAGCAAAGGTGGCTGATGGCATCTTAACACCAAATATCTACTATAAAGAGGAATGTGACAATAAGTCTACACCAAATGCAAAAATTACTAAGGTATGACTGACTATTTGTTGGCAGCTTGCCTCTGCAGTCAGTTGTGTGCTTGTGAATTGCATTTTGTTGTCATTACGGTAGATTATTGCCACTGCATTGCCTTGTGCATTAGGATTATGATGTTATAGTCTCAACATGGGTACCGCGGCACCCAAATGCTTTGTGAATCGGCTCAAGGTTCCATCACAGCTAGATGACAGAATGGCAGAGAAAAAAACACTTGTGCTAATTTTTCTGTATAAAATATTGAAACTACAGTACATTACTCATTATCACTTTTGACATAGGCCTATAATTGTTCTTTTTTAAACTTAATTAATTAGTGGCAAAAATAGTTGCAACCCTGCAAAGGAATACAATGGTCAAGGGATATTGTTCATCAGTATAAAAGGAACTAACTTGAAGAAAAATATATGACCTGCGGTTGCATTAGTAAGTGTGCCATGCTCTGAAAAAGTGTGGGGGCCACTGGTCAATGTAATCTATTTTTAAATACCGTACTTCTATGACACCTTGTGGTCATAATTCACAGATCATGAGAGATAATGCCCAGGGAGACAATGATTGGTTCAGGTTGGACTTAAGACGAGAGCCTGCGTATCTTTAACCCTGGGCTGGGAATATATTATGTGTCCAATTGTCCATTAATTCATGTTTGTGTTGGAATGGATTTGCCTGACTATTAAAATTATTATTATGACTATTATTATTATTGTTAAAATTATTATTATGACTATTATTATTATTATTAAAATTATTATTATGACTATTATTAATATTATTATTATGACTATTATTATTATTATTAAAATTATTATTATGACTATTTATTATTATTATGATTATTATTATTATTATTATGACTATTATTATGACTAATTATTATTATGGATTTGCCTGACTATATTATAATTGCCTGACTAAATGTTTTTTCTCAAATTCACAAAAATCATCCGGCTTCAGTTTTCCACTTCCATATGTTGTCTAGTGGTTGTCGGAAAGTGTGTCTGGGAAGTCTCCGACGACGACCCCTGGTAGGACGACGACGGATAAACCGAACCAGTTTGCGCCGCAAGGAATCAATCCAGCTGAGCTGAAAGAAAAGGTCAAGGCGGTGAGTGTGTCTGCAGTTAATTTATCAGCTCTCAATAATTAGTTGATTTATTTAATTTATAAACAGTGTGATGCAGTTGGAAAAAGAATTGATGAGAGGGAAGAAGAAGACGAGGAAGACAAAGGAAGAAATGGATGGATGAAATACACGAGAAGTCTGGTATGAGCTTGGAGGCGCTAAGAGAGGCGACAAGAGAGAGGAAACACTGGAGAGGATACATCGTGACTGTCGCCAGAGCTCCCAAGAGCTGATGGGACCAGGTGTGATGCAGTATGATGGGCGAGGGTAAAATGTGGGTTTGACACGTAATTTGAATGTAGATGGGTTGGTTCATTGTTATACGCTTGAGAACTTGATTGCGGCTGTTGAAGTACGTCTAAACTTCTTGATAACACTATTGTCTGGTTAATGAATTCTTATAAAGTGATACAGAACTTGGCTGATATAAACCTCAAGTTTATTTGAGATTTAAAGCATAAACTGTTTTATCAAAGACTGTACCCAAGTTTGTATGCATGTTGGAAAACTTTTCATTTCATATTCATTTATCGAAAAAACAATGTGACAAACATGAGAGTCTTTTTGAGAGATTTAAATGTGCTGTGTAATATAAACCAATAAAAAATAGAATATTAAATGTTGTTAGAATTGATTAAAATGAGCTAGTTTTTTTGTATAAGGATGTGGGGATAAAGTGAGAGACTTTGTCTTTGGTTGGGAGAGTATAGCTGTGTGCTCTTAATTTTTCAGTGGAAAGGGTACAGAGAGGAATCTGATACAGTGTGTTCTGATGATCTGATGCATCACATACTGTGTCTTTTGTTTTTGATCATGATGGAATATAAATGATTTGTGATTGTGTTCAGATTCGTCGTGATTACTATTCCGATCGTGTGAGCGCTGGTCCGCAGTCTCGCATCCTCGATGGCATCACTTGGGATGAAGCAAAATTTGTTAAGGTTTATTACATGGACTTTGAATAAGCTGAATTTAAAGCTGAAAATAAGCTTTAAACTGATTCTAATTTTTACTAACATTATATTACTTTACTGGTTTCAATATTTCAAGTTGTGTAAATTATTGGTTTTTGTTAGCACCATTATGTAATAGCAAGTCGTCAATTGGTGATATTGAGCAATTGTAATCAGGACTTACTCAAGGTGCCTACTCAGTAACCATCTCATGGGAGTCTTAAACCCCCACACTTGCCTTACTACAAGATGAAAGCTCAGACCAGTCGACTATTGTTTGACACAATGTCCTCTAGATTTCATAAGTTTTCATTTGCAGCTGGACGTTTCATAATGGTTGGTATCAGAGAAATGTTGCTAGGTGCTGAAAGCATCTTAAAACTGAGAATGCTTCAATTGGCTGACTTTTGAGCTTTTCTACTCTGGTAGTGTTGGCTTGATTTAAAGAATAGTTTTAGCAGCCATTCTACCAACAGATTCCTGTTGAGAAGTCTACAGACGTGATTGCACGAAGTAATACTTCTGGCAGATACCTGTAGAATAAACTTTGTCTCTGAACACTTACTGGTACAGGGAATGAAAATGTTGATAAGTGGCAAATTGAATCTGTAGTTGTTGTTGTTTGGTGTAGGACGCTAAGGACGGTCATGTGAGTGGAACGGGCGACAATCTGGTGACAATGACGGCTTCGAAGGGCATCATCCAGAGAGAACACCAGCGCCATGCGGTCGGATTTAAGAAGTTTGACGCTCCGAATCCTTTCAATCGAATGTCGGAGGAGGAAATCGAAACGTACAGACAGGAAGTGGAGCAAAGAGCCATGACCAGCTCAGGTGAGGCTCGTTTTCTCTGTCTGTCTGTCTGTCTGTCTATTTCTATTTGTCTGTCTGTCTGTTTCTGTTTGTCATGCTGTGTCTATCTCTGGTTTCTGTTCCTTTTTTCCCGCTGTGTGTGGTTGTTCATGTCTGTTTGTCTATTTATGTGACTGTCGACCAGTCAAGTTATTTATGTTATTCTCTTTTTGTCTGCTAGTGTGGGCACATGGTTACATTGGTTAACCACAGCATCTACTCTGCTTTGATCATAATAATAATAATAATAATAATAATAATTTTGATTCGCTTGAATCGATTGCGTCATTAAATCATTTTTACTAAGCTTTATAATAATAATAATAATAATAATAATAATAATAACAACAACAACAGCAGCAATTACAACTATAACAATGATAAAAATCGCAACATATTTACTGGGTATATGGTGCCGTCACGCAGTCATGTCATTACAAGGGTGCCTCATAGTCAACTAACAGCAGGAAGGTCTTAGAAAAGAAATGAGTAATGAGTCCAGATTTGAAGGAGTTCAGCTTTATCTCTGTAATTTTGCTACTCTGCTATTATGTAAACAGTAATCCGATGATTGTGGTTTTGAACCTGCTCAACCGACTCGCTTTGGACAAGTTGATCATGCACAGTGCACACACACACATTTGGTTTTTTAAAGAGGTTTATTATATAGCACCAATTCAAGACCATCTTCTCAGAAGCACTTCGTTTGTTGTGTGGCTGTGATTTAGATTGACTTATCTTGCTGCACATTGAGTGCAATGCATACATGTATACCCGTAATTGAATAAATAAATAAATAAGATGTTTGTTTGTGTTGGGTGGGGGCAGTGGAGCGTCTGAGCAGAAGTGGAGAAGGCCTTGATCCCGGACCAGACGGTCACCTCATCTCCACGGAGGAGCGACTGAGGCTTTTCCGAGAAGGACAGGGAGAAGTCACCAAGCAAGGTAACAATTTAAATGCATGATGATATCTATTTATTTATTGCACTTACGAGTAAAGGCAGTTAGTCTATGTCCACGTCAGTTTTTAAGCAGCAAAAGAAATGCTGCGACATAACGGTATCAAACGACTTTTCAGTGGTCCTAAAGTCTTACGCTTTAGGTCGGATTTCAAATAAGCTGTTTTGATCTAAGTGAAAGTTAATAAAATCCTCTTATTGATTTAAGTTTTAGTTTTTAGGATTTCACTCGATGCCAGTAAAATATCCTAGCAAGTTCTGGACAGATGGACCCAATTCTAGCGTTTTTTATGTCATTGTACGAATGTACATGGCTCAAGGGTCATACCAGTAATTACATTGAGTGCAGATGTTGATGGTACAGGTACAAGATAAAATTAAGTTTTTTATAATTGTAATTTTTTTATTACTAAAGCAGTTCAATGTCATACTAACTACTGACTCATTGATGATTAATATTAAAATTATTATTTCTATCTTATATGAAAACCTTGAAGTGGACCATCATGGAATGGACTGCTTTTGTTTTCAATGGAATGGAGTGATTTTTTATTGAGCAAAATAAACTGAATTTTTTTATCATTATGAAGTGAATTTTTATGTGAGACTCTCTGAGAGATGGTCCGTTGTCCTGCTGAATTTTTATGTTGGTGCTGTAGTGACATTGGTCACATGAGTAAGACAGTTGCTGTGATAACAAAGACTTGGCTATTGTTTTCTTTAAAGTTTTTCCTAGAGTACAATATGCGGATGACCTTATAGAAACATTGCCTCATATGATAAGTTACTTTACAGCGGAGGTAAGACTAGTTAGCCGTTGCTTCTGTTTCTGACCATGGCTTATGCAGAGCTGTGGCTCGTGCAATGCCATTTAATGGCATGGTTTATTCTGTGCTATATGGCGTTTGCACAGCCATCATATGCATGCATTAGCCATGGATTATAATTATACAGTTCATGTTTGCTTCAACGTTAATTAAAACCGTTAAGGAGTTGTTCCATAGTATAAGTGTTGTATTGAATTTGCATTTTTGTATAGTTGTTAAGGTTTGTTGTTTAATAAAACTGTTTCAGCTTCCAAGGTAGTCGAATTCTGTCTTACACAAACTGTGGAAAGACATGTATGCAAAGTGAAATACGTGTTGTTATTTTAATTATTTGTTTACTTCTCCATTTCTATTGTGCCCCTTCAACCTCTCTCTCCTCAGAGGCGCTCCCGACTACGGAGCGGACACTGCATCAGAGTTTCACGCCCGAGCAATAATTGCGAGTGAAGGACTTGCTCAAGGTCCCTACATGAAGGCTTGAGGTGGATTCGAACCTTAAACCCTCCGGCTCCAAGGCAGCGACGCCACCACTACACCACCGCGCCCCACTTTGTATTAATTATATTGAACCATAAAAGAAAGTAGTTCATTGTGATAACTCTGACTTGACATGAAATGGTGGCGACTTCATTTTCTTGGCCTTGGTTTATAATTGCAAGTTCACCTCCCCTGCCCTCTGATCCTCCTACAGACAGTGAGTGGATGCTGTAATTATTTTTTTGCCGAATTTCTCTATGGTCACAAGCAGAACTGAAATCCTAATAAGTAAATAATCTCCTGCTAACTCAACAGACTGTCACAATATCTTAAAGTCTCGCAAAATCTTTCTGTGCAATATGTAGTCTTTGACTGTCACAGAAGTGCTCAAGTATGGAGTCAGCGTGGCCTAATGCTCAGTATTGTTGGTCCCACCCAGATGGTTTTTTTGTGTGTAGTGGGTTAACAAAGGACAGTGGATTCTAGATCTATTTAATTGAGACCAGCCATTGAAAATCCCAAGTACCCCACAGACTTTAAAGCTGAAGTGATTTGACTAAACAATAAAACTTGTGTTTGTTACGACTTTAGATGTGAACGACGAGAAAGAAACCTGATGCGTCAAAATTTGCGTCGACGTTCAAATGCTCGTCTTCTCGATCTTTCTCTGAATGGCACTTCACCACCCGATCGTTACCGCTTTGATGTCCGCAGGCAGAGCTTAGAAACTTTCAACATCTGTGTTGTAGTGTTTAATCGATGTTCATTTCGTGTGGTCTTGTCTGCTTCTCTCTGTACACTTTATTGCTAATAGTGTCTGCTTTGACGGACACCACTGTAGCGAGAACTCTTATCGATGTGAATTGTTTTGTTATTATAAACGCCTTAGGTGGTTTGTTGGCTGGTTGCTTATAAGCGTGTTCTCAGCTCCATCTCTACTTCTGCAATTTTTATCCCTTTAGATGCATCATCTTATTGTCTTTCTAGAAAAATCTTATGCTATAGGTCTTAAATGCTCTGGATGAAAGTACGATGAAACTTTTCAGATTATCTGGTACTGCACATGTTTAGATCCGTTTGTGTTGTCACTAATTTTATGGTCACGTGAGTTTATTGAAAGCAATTTGGAAGCAGTACAGCACTTGATGTTGAATAGTGAAAGAAGCTTTGAGTGGCTTAGTTATAAATTATCACATACATTATGACAAAGGGTTCTTTCTACCGTCTTCTCAAGACCTTTCTTTTTGACCAGGCCTGGGTTGGGAGCGCCTCTGAGAAGAGATCTTAAAGGGGCGCTATATAAATTTATGTGATTGATTGATTAATTGATTGATTGATTGATTGATTGATTGATTGATTGATTGATTGATTGAAAGGGTCATTTTGTTTTAATGCTTCTGGACTAGCAGTTTACATACATGTATTTATCGTCTCACGAAGCAGTGGAAGTGGTAAACAGCATATATAATGGGACATGAATACAAGACCTGCAATGTACTGGTCGAGCATCATGGGACTATTAGCTGAAGGCCACAAGTAGTAAATGAGAAATTCCCCAACTCCTACTATTCCATGTAAGACATTCCTATTAATCCTTATCGTAAGTTGGCAGAAAAGAGTGAATGATGTAGTCCACACTTTACCATAAAATTTCAGACCACCCTATATGTTCTAGCTACAGTTTTCAAAGTATTATTGAGTTTTTTCACTGATTGCTTCTTCAATATTCACTACTGTGTTGTAACTACATGGTTTCATATTCATACACATTTTTGCACATGTACGGCTAGGCTTCTTTGTCACCGAACACTGGTGTTAGAGTGTTATAAACATCAATTGCTATAGGCTTTAGACTGACATTTCTTCGTTCCATTCTTTAACACTTCAACAGCGAGCTGCATCGTCTTCTAGTCTGTTTTAATACGCAATTGTCATAAAGCGTTAAGGCCATTCAGGTCTAAGCTTCTGCGTTGAGTTGCTTTCCCACCTTACCTGGACTTCTCGTTTCGCTCACCTGTTGAATTACGAATTGGCTTCTGCTGAGGGTAATGTTTGTTTACAGTTACAATTGAAGTAACAATCGATTCATGTGCAATTGTGCATTCAGGGCCGCTGAGAGGGGGCTGGGGCCCATGACTCGTCTGCTCAGTGGCTCGGAATTTCTCATGTCAGCCCTGGGTGCATTATGACTATGGCGCTGTAGAAATCGCTAGATTAGATATGATTATAATAGACAAGGTGTTTGTTGAGTGTTGATTGTAGTCTCTTTTATCTAGGCAGTTCTGAGGTTTCTTGGAAAATCTTGCCGTGGTTTTGTCTCTCTCGGTGTATTTTGCATAATCTTCATGTTTTTTGGTTTTGAGTTGATCAAATTTGTGCTACTGCTACATTTCCACTATGTGTGAATAAAAAAATCCTCAGTTCAGTTTTGATCTGAATGATGTGTTAGTTTAATCAACAATGTGTACAAATTGGATATATTCAACTTTTTCACGTTTCGTTGTGGTTCTCAGATTGGCAATTAAGATTTTTCCAAGTTGATAAACATTTAATAAATTCTGATTTGCTTTGAAAATTCCGATTTTTATGCAACCAGTACTAATCAGTTTCAGCGGGGCATAAAGACCATCTGTTGTTAAACTGTTTAATATACACTAGGCACCATGTGTAACGAGAGTTGCTTTAATGCTTGCTACAAGCATAACCCTATGTGACATCAACCTCTACTCAGTTTTTGATATAGCTTGTAAAAGTTGAGTTATAATAATTATTGAGTTATAATAATTATGGGTTCATTGTAGTTGCGAATTTAATCAATGGAACCTCAATTTAAAACTCCAAGGGCAGCATTGGTATTTGTTTTGTGTTCATGCTTTCATGTTTTACTTCAATCTCGTCCAGTGTTTATACATTTGCAATATCTTGTGGGAAACTCATTTTGGTGCATTGCACTTTGCGCTGGCAGCTCTGCAGTTTTGCATAAGTTATCATGTTATGTTACATTTTTACAATAAAGTGCACAGCACTGTAATTGAATGTGTGGAAGAACACACCTAGTCCCGTTGCGTTTAAGATGTTCTGTGCATTTAATCATATCAGTCATGTCTTTTTTTAAAGATTAATTTATTGAATTCATTGTTTTTCAGTTCTTTGTGTTGATATCATGTGTTGATATCATGGGTTAGTTAGCACTCAACTTGTTATTCGCTGATTTCTTGTCGCATAATCTTCTTTGTTTGATTTTAATCGCTACCTTGAGTTGATTCGTTGATGGAAATTAATTCGTAGTCGATGTAGTGAACCGCTTTTAATGTTCGTCCGTTTTTTTATACACTACGTGTAGCGATTGATGTTTCTCGTATTCGTCGTCGTGATCTCAACGTATTCAATCATTCCGAACTTTAATTTTACGTCAGTTTTACTAAACTTTAGAATTGAAACTGGCTTGGTGGCTGGGGTCAGTGGTCTTGGTGTATCTCAAAAGGTTTTCATTGTGAGTGCAGCGTTATTGGCAAACTTCCAGATGACCACAGAAGCACTCTCATTCCAGCATTAGGCTGTATGCTGGTCAGTGTTTAATCTAGCCCCCTTGCTTTGGGTGGGGGTGGGGAAATTCAGGTTTCTGGGGAGGGGCTGGGAAAAACGGCCGTTTTGGTCGGATGGTAACCTTTGAGCCAGACACGGATGACACCCTTTTACCGGAAATTTTTCTGACGATTTTTTAGTCGAATTACTCTGAGCAGGAAAATTTTGCACATAGACATGTAGACAACAGCTATCAAATTTTTCTTGGGGAATGTTATGTGTATAATTTTTGTAGGGGTGGGGGAATGGTATGCAACAACAACTCTCCACCTTTCAAATTTTTTTGAAAGGGAATCTCATTCCTGAGGGCAACCCCCCAGAGACGTCTTGATTAAATACTATGCTGGTCGTTATGATATATAAACGTTGCAGTGTATGTAAACGCTTCTGCAGAACAGAGATTGATCTGGATCGTGCCCCAGGTTCTTTCAGTTTTTCCAAAACATTCCAGAATCTTGATTTTTCAATTTGTAATCGATTCATTCCTCTGTTTATGTGATTATTATTCGGCGGGATTATTTTTTGAATCTGTGAAGTTTATTTTTTCTGCATCCAGCTGTAATTTGTAATTTTGTTGACGTGTTTTCTGCGTTTAATACCAAAGCATTTAGCAAACCCTGTTGAATTTTTCGTTTCATAAACTGATGTATGTAGTAGACTTCTCAGGTTGTTACATCACGTACATGGCTCATTAGGGTAGGGGCAGGAAAATGTGTACATACATACGTACATACATACATACATACATACATACATACATACATACATACATACATACATACATACATACATACATACATGCTTACTTGCATACTTACATACTTACATTTTTATGACCCAACGCCCTAATTGTTTGCACCCTCACTCTTTGAATTTTTTTATCCGCCTCTGCCCCAAGACCAGCAGCTTTCCCTATGCCAGTATGCCCTTCTTGAGGTAGACTAAATGTTGAGTAGGCCTAGCAGTAAGCATAAAAGTCTCCCCAGCAGTTATAACATTAGGCCTATAGTCACTGATTTTTTTAGCAGCAGCTTCACTAATTGGAATAGAGCCTACGCTTCCAATATTTCTCTGTTCAAGGGCTTTAAATTCAGTCCACATAGTAATTGGATTTATATATAGGAGCCCCACCGAGGGAAGTGCACACACGCAGTTGAGTAGGCCTACACCCCAGAAACCATCGAGCTACTGCTGACGATCGAAACTTTTTTGTAGGCCTACGACGTGCTTTTTGTCCTTCAAAAGACCACATTTAAACCACGAGGACTATATTAGGCTTAACTATGGGAATAATGCAAGCTGACAGAAAAAATTCTGCAATCACGTGAAGCGCCGTCACGTAGCCTACGTATTACGTAAGCGTGGGATACATGGAGTCGACGCAAAAATAATTTCAGCTGACATATTATTAAGTGGTTGACAGGCGCGCCTTGCATGTAGGCCTTGCATGCAGGCCTTACATGTAGGCCTACGTGCTGACAGCATCGAAACCAGATGAGGACATTTTGATCACAGACAATTATCGGCGATTGCGTTAAAACATAATAGTCAACTTGATTGCTTTGCAAATTTGGAAAAAATGTAAAAAAACTTATAATTGTTAGGTCTATTTGTTTTGAGTGCACGTTTTGATGGAGTTCTATAAAGGTCGTTTCTCATCACGCTGCGCGGGTATAGGCCTATTATATATTATGCATTATTACGTAATATAATTTTTCTGTACCGGTATTTTATATTATAGGCCTAATGAATGATATTTTTGTGCTTTCAACTGGATAAGAGACAAGAGTTCATTACAATGGAAAAATCCCATCGTAATCCTCACCGTTCACTCACCTCAGCTAATTGTGGTTATCACCAAATTCCAGTGCAGTTTTATCTGATAAACAAGTAGGCCTATATAGGCCTAGCCTACTGGTAGGCATACACGCGAAATGCTTTCCCAGGATAGTTACGTTGAGACCGTTCAACAGTTTCAAACCCGTCAAATAGCAGGCGTGGTAGGTCTATTAGGCTAAATACTGGACGGACCCCTGCACCGTGTTGATCGATTCCCCAGGACCGATTATAGAGATTTCGGACCCCATAGGCAGGACAGTCACGGGTCCCTGTCGACAATCAAGACCATGCATGTGTTCTTTTTTGTGAGCTATGCAGTCTGCAGAGAGCTAGATCCACCCCCACAAAACTTTTCAAATATAAATGGCGCATGATGCTGCCGGCTTCGACATTCATTGCAGTATTCTGATCGGTTGAAGTTTCATTATAAATCAGATTCATCGACTGAGTTCAAAAGAGATCATGATGGATTCGAAAATTTGCCAAGCACAGACAACGGTTGTATGTTTCTTCGTTCTCTTCATCACGGTTCAGTGCAGCAAGTGAGCATATAGCAGCATTTATTCTAAAGACCAGCTTAAGAAATCTTAAGGCGAAGATCACATCTTGACTTCATTCGCCTCACTTAATATAGGCCTAGGCCTAAGTGTCACGGAGAAGATCGTGAACGGTTCTTTGATGAACGGTCGTTGATCAACGGCCGTTGACCATTGATGTTTCAAGTCTTCTGGAATAGATTTAAGCAGGGGTTATTTTAACGGGCAGCTGGACACAAAGTGTGTAGTTGGAAAACGAATTTGTGCAGTTGAAAATCAGGTTTTTTGCAGTTACTTTTTTACACACAATCGCATAAACATTAAACAATGTAAGTAGCTAATATATTTTAATGAAACTAATTGTAACAAACAAGATTAGCCTATAAGACATTTTTGCCGTGAATTTAACTTTAAGTAGGCCTATCTATTGACAACTCTATTGGCATAAAATACAAGAAAACAAGTCTAGAGATAAAGACATGGCATATTCAAACAAGCTGTCTGATGCAAGCCAAATAACGCTTAGCTTAGTTGCTGTTTACATCATCGTATTACGTGAACTGTTATAATATAGGCCTACTGTAATACTATTAATTTGTTAATATACTGTAGGGCCTAATACTATTAATTATTATATGGTTAATGGTTATAATGTTATTATTTACTATCATAATATGTGACACAATCCTGCTAAAATGAGAATAACTTACTGCTAATATTTGTAGGCCTACAAATAGCCTACTACTTTTGTATAACTGAATGGCTTCTCACCAGTGGTATCCTTCAAATTTTAAACTGTAAAATTTCAAAAGTTTAGGTCCTATTATATTTGAACACATTATAGTAAAACCTAAAAACAACATCATTACTACACATGGCTGTATACCTGAATTTGGTACCGGTAGTTTATTAGTCCTTGGTTGGTTTGTGTACCATTAAATATGATTTCAGAAAGTACGCCCTGATCAGCAATTCAGTACCATCTTGGGAAATAGGGTTAAACTGGGTTTAATGTTGATACAAGTCATACATACATACATGTGTGTATGTATGTAGGGTTATAGCGCTGAAAAGTCTGCTTATATAGGCTACTATTATATTCATGTCTGCATTTATTCATTAGAATAACTCAGCAACTGGAGAACTGAGCTGCTGAACTCGATACATAAAGATATTTTTTATTGTAATTATAATCAGTGATATTTTACTTCAGGAAATAATTTCCGTTTTACTTCTATTTCAGTTCGGATGGTCTCAATTTCAGTTCTAATTCAGTTCCAGTTCTTCAAAAAATTTCAGTTATACTTCTAATTCAGTTTTCAAAATAATTTCAGTTCTCAATTCAGTTCTTTTGCTTGCGTCTTTCTGGAGCACTCATGCTTTCTGCGTGGTGAAGAAGTCGCTGACTCGGATTAGGCCAAGTCGCATGAAAGTTTTCAGCCACCCATGATTTTGCCTGGTCCGTTTCTTAATATATTTCTTAGTATTCTGTGCGCGCAGAGGTAAAATGTTAAAATTTCATCATAATATTGAGTTCCACAGTCATCCATTTTAGAATAGACTAGACACAGTGTCACGAAGCCTTGCATGAATTGGCCTAAGCGCATTTTTTGTCTATTTCCTCGCAGCAAACTGTACTTAAAAAGTCCAATAGCCTACATTATTTTCGTCATTTAGCCAAGTGATTTCCAGTCTTATCGCGAAGTTGAAAATTATAAACTCACAGGGAAAGTCCAAATGAAAAATTGTTTTTAAACTAACCGTAATAAAGCACATGCTAGGCAAAAGATACAAAAGTTGTAAGAGTCAGAAAGTATGTGCGTCTTTTAAACAAACACAGCTGCATCGGAAAAACTGTCAACTAAAATTTCCATCTTTTTCATTAATTTCAGTTCGATAATTAATTTTCGTTTTTATTCTAATTTCAGTTCGGTGTGCTCAATTTCCGTTCTATTTCAGTTTTCGTTCTTAAAATAATTTCAGTTACAGTTATAGTTTCACTTAACGGAAATCAATATTTTCAGTTCTAATTTCACTTATCGTTAATGAAAATATCACTGATTATAATATATATATATATATATATATATATATATTGAATCCTAAAACACTTTTTTTCAGTACTAAAAAGTCTAATGGAGTTATTTTGCTAAAATGGCACCTTAAAAGGGTACCATTATAGTGTGGAAATAGCCCCACCCCAAATATTTGTTACGTGGTGCTTATATTTAGCCTATTGAAGTCTTAGCCCACTCTTATAAGCACTGAAAAGAACAGGTATTTTGTTAAGTTGACACCGTAAAATGCAATGTAGAAATTCAAAACGTTTCTGATGAAGCTCTGAAAAATTACAGGTATTTAATTAAAATGACACCTTAAAATGCTACCATTGCAATGTGAAAATTCAAAAGTTACTGGTGAGGCTCTGAAAAAGTAGCGGTATTTTGTTAAGATGACACCTTAAAATGGTACTACTGCAATGTAGAAATTCAAAACGTTTCTGGTGAGGCTCTGAAAAATTACAGGTATTTTATTAAAATGACACCTTCAAATGCAACCATTGCAATGTGGAAATTCAAAAAGTTTCTGATGAGGCTCTGAAAAAGTAGCGGTATTTTGTTAAGATGACACCTTAAAATGCTACCATTGCAATGTGGAAATTCAGAAAATTTCTGATGGGGAGGGGCACATCCCCCTCCCCGTACCCCTCCCCCTACCACACTCGGCGCTACGCGCCTCACGGACACTCGATTGTCTCCCCCCCAGAAACCTGATTCCCCCTCCCAACGGATGGGAACTAGATTAAACACTGCTCTTTGGAGAAGTAGGTTTATTAACTTATCCAGTTACAATCATTATCATGATAATGTTAATAATATTAATAATAATAAAATAATAATAATTATTAATTAATAATAATAATAAATAAGAAGAAGAAGAAGAAAATTAGGCTTTAGTCTCAATAATGACCAATCTACCGATGTAGGATGCTATTCTGATAATTAGGCTATGTGCAGTTGAGAAATTTTCTTAAAATAACCCCTGGATTTAAGTTCTGCCTTATTAGGATTTTAATTATGTGTTCTGCAATATTAATTTTGTGGTCTAGCCTGTTCTGTTCGGTTTTTATTTCATTTTGTTCCGTTCAAACATAATGGAACACGACAGAATATAACTGCACAACATGACAGAGCATAAAGAAACAGGCTTAAAGTTGTCCTTAAGGTAGCTTTTAGACAAAAATTTGATGTGCGTGTACGATTACAATACATGATCATGTTGTTTTGTATAATGCAGAGTGACATCCGATATCATAGAAGATCTGCTGAACGAAACGAAATACAACAACATGGAGAGACCACTAGCAGATTCGGGTAAGACTACCACAGGGTGAGAATTGCCGGAGGGGTTGGGGTTTCAGCTCCCTATAGTATTTCTTATTATCCCAGTCCGGGAGTCCCCCACTCCATATAGCAAAGTCTGTTTTCACACCCCAATTCCAAGTGGATCATAGTCCAGCCCCCAGTTATTTTTTCACAATTCTCACACTGGACTAACAGTATCAGAGTTTTAGCATGAGGAAGAACTATACGACCAACTGAACAATGAACAGAAACACAAAGACTGGGATAGGCCTATTACAGGGTGTGTGAAAGACACATTCAGCAGCAACAAGCTGCATTATCAGTAAGACAACGTAACCACAACCCATGGCGAAATATATTGGTTGATCCATTTAAAAATCAATCAAATCAATCAAATCATGATAATTCATTCACAGGTCGCCCGCTGGACGTCTACATGAACATGAACATCAATGACCTGAGCGACGTCAGTGAAACAAAAATGGTGAGAGACGTTTTCTCCATTTCATTCTGGTCTCTCAGACCGTTTCGGTCTCTCTGCAATTTTCTAATAATTACGCATTTCAGATATAAAAACCTGAACCAAGGAACGTGTCCATTGTCGATTTCCTATGATAACGTTCGCTGATTAGTGAAGACATGGGCGCCCGCAGGATTTTTTGCAGGGGGGGGGGGTCAGTCAAGACCGTGAGACTTAAGTTTACCTATTTCATAAGTATCCGACTTTAGTCGTGGTCGGCCAGTAGGCCTAATAATTATGATATCCAACTGCCCCATACCTATAGTTAACGACTAAATCCCCTATCGACAATTAATCTGCCTTAATGTTCTTGAGCATCAGTCTCTGTAATGTAGTGCTGCAGTGTGTCTGTAATCGGCGTTCATCCCTACCAAAGATGTCGGTTACTTTCTCCATAAATTTAGTCTTTTTTCCAAAGCACCGATCATACCCAAACACCACTGTGCCCCACAAAATGCAGTCTCAACAGTTAAAGCAGTGTTTAACACAGTACACTTGCACTGTTCATTTGGTAGTATATATACTTACCGTGACACCTTCCAGCTGATGACTTCCAAACAACGGATAAGCTTGCATTTAGAATAAATTCAAAGAGGCTATATACGCTAGAGCGGCTAGACACTGCAGCACAACATTTATTTCTCAATTTCAGGCTATCTCACATTTATTTATTATCCTCCACTCGCATGTGCAACGGATCTCGAGATGAACTGATCTACATAGTCTGTGTAGGGCCTATATATTTATATATATACACATATATATATATATATACATGTCTACATAGTCGTCTTAATAAGCAGTCTTTTGTCTCTATGTCAACTCTGCCGGCCTTGTGGAATGATATAGCGGTTTATAGCCTATTGTACCTCCTCATTTCCCCGATTTGGAGAAAATCTGTCAACGTCCAGATTTGCACATGCTGCATAGGCTAGTCTTCGAAAGATTCGAAAGATTCGGGCTCAGAGTGCCAGCCTGCCAGGTCTCCAATCTCCACGATTCGTAGAATATATCATCATACATCATGTCTTCGAGCCTGCTGACCCCTCCTTAATTAAGGTCAGGACCAGCTTTGAGTCTTTGATCGGCATAATGTAAATAGGAGGAATAGAAACTGATGCACACCAGACAAATATAATGCCAAGTCCACACATAGTACTATAAATGTACGGAGTGTCAGGCGAGGAGCTAAACAGAGATGGATGATGTTTTGAGTTGAAACGGCGTGGGAGGCAGAGGGAAGTGAAAATCACAACTGCAAATGCTGATGTCATCCATCAGTATAGGCCTACAAGAATGTGTGCGGGAGACTCGTTTGATGAGACCATGCATCGTCCTCGTGCTCTATATAGCTGGCTACCTTGGAAAGGTAGCCACGCACAGGGTGTGTATGATGTGCGGATGGGTGGGGGCTATAATTATTAGACTTCGGCAGAAACAGAAAGCTTGATCGTTGACCTACATCACATAAAGGTTATCAGATGCCATCAATCTAACAATTGGGCCTTGACGGTGGCTGAAGAGCTGACTCTCTGTTCGTCTCTTCGTCTCCAGTTACATACACATAGACTCCATCTATATAGTGTTGCCCAGTAGGCCTACGTAAAGCTAACTAGAAGATACACAACAAAAGTGGGTGAAGTAAAAGAACACAATGAATGGTGGGCATTCTGTCCCGTTTTACCGCTATCATTTTTTACAGAAAGAGTGATTATCAATATTTTGTCATGATTTCCAGGGGGGTCACGCGACCCCCCTTGACCTATGGTGCGGGCGCCCATGAGTGAAGACAAGACTTGATCAAGCGTGGCTGAGCTAATTAATTGTGAAGCATTAGGCTAATGCACGCACCATTGCCTGGAAGATTTATGGATGAAAGCACACACACACACACGCACACACACACGCGCGCGCGCGCGCGCGCACACACACACACACACACACACCTGACAACAACAATGAAACGATAGACTCTTCTTCGAATTACTGGATGCACGAATTGACAAAGAATCTTCAATTTCACGCAATGCCTCGGGCTTCGAACCGCGAGCGTAGTAACCTTTCTCCATGTCTTCTCTGTCACCTTTTCCGCTGCATTGTTGAACCTGATGGGGGTGGAGGTCACGTCCATTTTCGAACCGCCAGAATAGCTGGTCACAAATGTGCACATTTCTAAATGAGTGGTGGGGGCATGGCCGGATTAGCCACCCATGGATCCGCCTATCAGGGCCGTATTTACTGTGGTGGAGGCCCGTGTGCACCGCTGTGGTGGAGGCCCAATGGAAAAGGAAAAAAATTATAAACAATTTTAATGCCGCCGTATCACGGCAATGTCGTTACAAGAGCGCCTCACCTACAGATAACAGCGGGATAGATAAGAGCTACAAAATAGGATATTACTATTTAGTTTTTCATTAATGTCGGCAAAACTTTCATATTCAAGAAGGTCTTGGATGAACCCAGGTTAAAATTAACGGTAGGACTATCACCTAACAACCTAAAACATTTTGTTAGTTTGATTCCAAAATCATTCATAGCTCCATTGTCGAATTCCTCCAAGACTTAGTAAAGGTCTTCGTAACTAGGTGAGAAAGGTTTGCCCATAGCAATACCAAAAATTTGAAGGAAAAAAGTCACAAAATGTATAGTCATTATTACATAAAGTAGTTTCAAGCAACTCCAGAATTTCCTTAGGCCTATCAGGCCGTCTACTAGAAAGGTATTTAATAAAGGCTTGCTTGACAACTTTGAGTTCAATCGAAAAGCCATATTAGTATAAAGAGCTGTAACGTCTCCAGTCACCAGTCAAATAGTGCTAGGCCTACTTATAATAGAATTAAAAATTTTGCTAACAAAATCAAGAGAGTCCTTAATACAGCTAGGAAGTAACAGGATGGGTGATTATTGCGCCATATAGGAGTTCGGAAAAATTGAATAAAAATCACTTTTACGTCGGGTTTCAGAACCGCAATCACTAATAATTGGTCAACCTTCCGGCATGTCCGGTTGAGGCCATAATAATATTATAGCCTACTTCTAGGTTTGTGCATTTTGGGCAAAAGATAAAAATTTATGGGTCAATATCCTTATAGGCCTAAGCCGTGGTTAAAAAAATAAATTGTTGAAAATCAATAAAACACTTATCATATAATTATAATTATGCGTCTACATAAGTCCTTAATACGAGGAAGAACATCTAATTTTAATGATGAAGGAATAGTATTTAGAATTAGGCTATGTACTACGTAGGCCTAGATGTCTAAAAGCTTCTTTTTTTAATAAATTATGAATCCTTTAAAACACAGACCAATTATTGACATGACTTCATAACCAAGAGGCAAGAGAAAATAACTTCTGATCTTTCAGGTTTTCACGTTTCTTTCAATTGTTTCTTTGCTTAAAATAATTTTGTGAAATTGTATCTTTGGGCAGTGCACAGTACAAAAGTCTGTAAAAATTCTTGCTTTTGTGGTGGAGGCCCCTATGTGGTGGAGGCCCGTGGGCACTCGCCCCTTGTGCCCACCCCTAAATTTGGGCCTGCCGCCTATGATATCAATTGTTGAATGCTGGTAAAAAAAATTATAGGAGTTTTCAGTGTCGCTGTACCTGCGTCAAATATGGAAGGACGAGAGGTTGGCCTACAAGGGTTACGACCGCGACATTACCCTCAACCACAAACATTTCGACCGTATGTGGTCTCCTGATATCTTCATTTCCAACCTAAAGTCTGGCATGTTTCACACCATCACCGTTCCAAACCGACTCATCCGTCTGTCCCCAGATGGCACAGTCCTCTACGTCCAGCGACTCACCGTCACTCTCGCCTGCAACATGGTCTTCGACAAGTTCCCGATGGACAAACAGACTTGCAAGATTGAACTGAGAAGCTGTGAGTTTTCAATTCACTTCAAATTTCAAATACATTCATTCACCGGTGATAGAAAACAACAGAAAATTTAATGTAAATGAAACGTTTCTAAAGCAGCCCAACATTACCTTGACCAAGTATTTCCTCGTCCTTATAATTTATTGCCTCAACCTCATTATTGGTTCCACCAGATTCTGCCTCGATCCTATATCGCCTCGACCCGATGCATTTTTAATTGAATTTATCGGGTCAGATTCTTTGCCACCACTACCACCTCTGAAGGCATAGTTGTGAAAAACGTTTTTTCCCGTTTTTATTCTCTCCCAAAAAACGTCGTTTTTATCGTTTTTAATTTTTCCCATCGTTTTTTTATCTTTTTTTATTTTTTCTTTATCTTTATTTATACATTTACTTTCTATTATTATTTTCCTTAATTTTAATTTTTTCTGATATTTCTTAAGTTTTCCGCTAACTCTCAAGGATCCAGCTAACTAAAGTCATTATTTCATCGTTTAACATCATCATTTAAGAGAAAGCCTACGTGTAGTAGGTTTCTAATCAAGATTTTCATGGTTAAAATGCGGTTTTAGATGTAGCAAAATCAAATTATTTTCCATTTCCGTTTTTTATCGTTTTTTGTCGTTTTTTAATTTTTTGAAAAAACGTCGTTTTTTACCGTTTTTATTTTGTTTTCATCGTTTTTTACATCTATGTCTGAAGGAATGCCACGTCATGTAAACCCAACAACAGCAATATCAGCATGACCAGACAATAGAATGTTGTGTTCAATATCTTGCTTTTGATTCTTGTCGTCGATGTTGCTTTTTTAATGCTGCAACTGCTGCTGCTGCTAATGATGACGATGATGTGCAGATGCCTATACGACGGAGGACATTGTGCTTCATTGGCGAACGGATGCGAAAGTGATAGAATTTAACGATGCGATCGAACTACCTGAATACCACATCCGAAATGTTTCAAGCATCGTCTGCTCACAAGCTTTCAGCATCAAAGGCAGGCAAAGCATCATTGTCTTCTATTCTTACTTCTACTCAGCCTCCTCCTCCTATTCTTCATCCATCTTCTTCTCTTCATCCGTTTCTCCACGTTCTTCTCCTCCTACACCGTCTCTGACAATTTTCTCGCCTGGACTCTTCAAACCTTCTAATTCATACATGTGTAAAATAATTGCATGTGTAGTAGCCTACGTATGAGCGAACATTCGAACATACTGTAGGCAGTCTGAGTGTATGTATGTATGTATGTATGTATGTATGTATGTATGTATGTATGTATGTATGTATGTATGTATGTATGTATGTATATGTATGTATGACATTGTATGTATGTATGCATGCATGCATGCATGCATGCATGCATGTATGCATGCATGTATGTATGTATGTATGTATGTATGTATGTATGTATGTATGTATGTATGTATGTATGTATGTATGTATGTATGTGTGTATGTATGTATGTATGTATGTATGTATGTATGTATGTATGTATGTATGTATGTATGTATGTATGTATGTATGTATGTATGTATGTATGTATGTACATGTATGTATGTATGCATTGCATGCAATGCATGTATGCATGTATGCATGTATGCATGTATGCATGTATGCATGTATGCATGTATGCATGTATGTATGTATGTATGTATGTATGTATGTATGTATGTATGTATGTATGTATGTATGTATACATGCATGTATGTATTATGTATGTATGTATGTATTATATAATTATGTAGCCTACGTAAGGTTGTCATATTCATACCTTATGCGTTATACGGCAGGTCATAGACGAAAACTGTCAAATTGAAACGCCATTGTTGCGGTAAATAATTAATGTTCGTTCATTATGTGTAGGTAATTTTCCATGTCTTCGCGCTTACTTCCACCTGGAACGTCGCCTAAGAGCATACATACTGTCGCAATACTTGCCGAGTCTCCTGGTTGTCCTGCTGTCCTGGGCTTCGTTCTGGATCGACATTGAGCAGGTTCCGGCTCGAATCTCAGTTGGGGTCCTTACGATGCTGACGATAACGATCCAGAGTTCCGGTCAAGGACGCTTTCCCGCCGTCTCCTTTACGAAGGCAATTGACGTCTGGATGGCCACTTGCCTCGTCTTCGTCTTCGGCGCGTTCATCGAATATTCCGTCGTTAATGTCCTCGCTAGAAGGGCGAAGAACAAGACACCAGTCAAGACACCAGTAGCTGAGGCACAGGTCAGACCAACAACCAATTCAGACCTACCACCAATTAATGTAACTCACGTGTCAGACAGCCATGGGTCCCTCACATGGAGGGAAGAGGGGCTGTTCCATCTTGCTGAGAAAATAGACACCTTTCTGAACCACTATATACCTTGTGGGTTTTAGCAAATTTCTTTGCACTAAAACACTAATGATACTAAGCTCCTACGTGAGATTCTTGTAAGGCGCTATATAAATAGCCATATAGTCTACAAAATACATGAAAAAATATGAAATTTACGATTAAAAACCCATGGTCTATGAGAAATGCACATGTTCTTAATTTCAATATGCTGCATGCATATCGGATATCTGCACCACAGTGAGAAACAAATCCTGTTGATTATGTTTTAACAATGGGAAGTAAACACTGTAAACTGTTCGGAACTTCAAAGAAAATGGTGAGTGGCTTTATTGCTATCAAATTATTTTTTGTCATCGTTTATAGTTAAATTAGTTTATTTTTTAATATTATTGTTTTTATGGCAGATCATCGGATTGGACGCGCAGACGTGCTACGGAAAGATCCAGGATGGTCGTCTCGTTGACATCATCTCTCGCGTCATCTTTCCAATCATGTTCCTCATCTTCAACCTCATCTACTGGCCGCTCTATCTGCTCTGAACCAAGACCAACCTCCGACCTCCCAATGAAGAAGACGCCACAATACACAAACACACACACGCACCACACACACACACACACACACACGCACCCACACACACACACTACATACCCACACACACTCACACAATCACACACAAACAACAACAACAACAACAACAACAAGCACAGACGGACCATGTATACCGGCTACCGTTACACTCTCCACCACAATGCGTAATACTCAACCTATACACAGAAAGAACATTGCTGACAGACACAATAGAATAGCCTATATTTATACTTACCATTATTATACAAGTAGGCTATATTCTACCAGACAAACAAGAGTCAGATGGCTTACCTAGAAAGACCATACGTGCAAACAAATATGATGCATATGAATGAGTGTAAGCTTTGGACGCATATGCTCATCACATTTTGTTCATTACGTATATCCATCACATTAGAAGACACGAAAGCAAGACAATTTGCGAAGATTTAAATGGAAACTAAGCACCCGAAAACCAGACGATTAGCCTATATCAGGCATGCCACTGTCCTCCACACACGACACAAACCGAATATTACACAGGGGCCTACAGTACAGGAAACTCACAAACCATCATCATCCAATATTACACAATAACACTGAAATACGAAAACAGGTCTACAGACAACTCGTCTACCGACAACTGGTCTACAGACAATTGGTCCAGTGCTTGAAACTTTGAAGCTGGGTGAAGGCTTTTTACAGGTGAAATGGAGGCTGGATTTATGAAAAAAAACCAGAGAAATGGAAGCTGGACGAAGGTTCTTTTACAGGTGAAATAGAACCTGGATTGGCGAAAATAACGAATGAGAAATGGAAGCTGGATGAAGGTATTTCTAGATTGAAATAGAAGCTGGATGCATGTTGATAAACATGAATGAAAATCATCAATCCAGCTTCCAATTAAGCTTACAAAACATTTAATTTGTTTAAAATCCAGCTTCTGTTTCATCAATACGAGTTGTCTGTAGACCAGTTGTCGTTTGACGAGTTGTCTCCAGACCAGTTGTCGTGGAACCATTTATAACTGATCGCTTGTCCTTTAGCCTACAAGTATTTTCTACTGCTATGAAAGTACTTTTGAGATAGATAAAAACCGTTCCATATAATTATAGGCCTACTCTTGCGTATTATAGTCGGTATGCTTTGAGTGGGAGTCAGTCATCTGGAATGACCGATTGAGTTTTATTGATAGAAACAATTTGCTTGCTTGTTGGAAGAAAGAAGTGCATGTAGGCTAAACGTTTATTGCTTGTAATTATATGGATGAGCTAACTCACCAAAGGTGTATAAGACGTGACAAAGAAATATGGAAAAGAGAGAATGAAGGTAGGAAAGAAGGTTAGGTTGGAAGAAGGAAAGACGGCTAGACACAGGGGCGCCGTTAGGCGTACGCACTTACGCAAGTGCGCACAGCGCGAAAAGGCAAAAAAAATTTTTTTTCACAAATTGTAAATTTATTATAAGCGATGAAATTCTATGGAAATTTTATAATCTATAGAATATACTTCCTTCCTTACTTACTTACACTCTAATAGAGAGCCATCTTGGCATTGAGCGTCTTATAGCCGCCTAGGCCCTAGAGGTCTATGGATCCTGGGATTCCTGGATGTAAAACCGTTAAAACTTTTTTTTAATTTAATTTTTGTTTGTATGTGTTTCTATGTGCACTTTTTATAGCCAGGGGCGGATCCAGGGGGCAATCCGGCCATGGCCCTTATTTAAAACTGCCATGGGACGTGGCCCCCCATTTGGTATGAAATTAGCAATATGCATATGGGTGTAATGGCATATTGCCCTCTTTTCGGAAAATGGCATGGGACGTGGCCCCCCAGTCGGTTTTCAAGTGGAGGAGTAAAAAAAGGTCATCAACTTTTTTGGCGGATGAAATGGTATGATTTTCTCAAAAAAATTTGGCAGATGACTAAAAAAACCTCATCAATTTTTGTTGGCGGAGGAAAAGTACTTCAGCCAAAGACTGATCCCTATTTATTTTCGACCAACAACCAAATTTCGAAATTTGTTTCGCCTGTCCCATCCCAGGTTCTAAGACTTTTGCCCCCCCTCCTTGGAAGAGTTCTGGATCCGCCACTGGTTATAGCGCCTCTTCAGGCTCTCTACTCCGGCCGAAGCGCTGAGCAATTGTGAGTGAAGGACTTGCCCAAGGTCCTTACGCGGCGAGGTGGATTCGAACCTGGAAAATTCCGGCTTCAAGGCGACGATAGCATAGCAATATGCCGATCTAAAGGTATCAAATTGCACCTCCTGAACATCACTCCCCCCGGCAACTTGTACCGTAACCGGTTTCAGATTACCCCCCGGACACTAGATTTGCATAGATTTATCCGTCATCCCACTGTGGTTTGTAATCAATATTTTACTCGGAAAAATAATAGCCTCGAAGCCATTTCTCCATGTAACTTCAGCGGCGATTTAGTATTTTAGTTACAGATGAAAATATTTATAACAAACCAAACCACGAAGTGGGATAATGGATGAAAATCTTCAGACCAAAACAAAGAGCGGGATTATTTTTCTGATATTTTTAGTCCAATAAATGCGACGATTGATGCAAGCTACAGTTTGCAGGGAGGGGTAATGTTTAGAAGGGGGTTATAATTCGAAGCCTTTAGCATGGGCGTCCGCAGGAATTTTTCCAGGGGCGCAAACTTTTATATAATTGTCACATGGTCTAAATTTAATGGGTGACAGTTTGAATTTCCATATTCCCACTAGAGAATCCTATATCCTACCTATACGTTATGCGCCCAAAGAAAGATAGGCCTATATTATGTAGGTTCAACATGACTGCCTAAAAATGGCTCCATTTGAGGTCGACACAGCCAAAAATGCGCTGGTCGCTGGGTCTCCGCCCCCAGGCCCCGCTGGGGGAGCTTACTGTAAAGACAAAACCTTTCTCTTTTACAATAACATTTTGATTTTTATTGTTATCCTGGTAGCTTGCGACACTGAAAAACGACTTATTCTTAAAAATTTCGCGACTTTGTCGTTCACAAATAGCTGGCAAACAAGAGCCTAAAAATGGCTCCATTTAAGGTCGAAACAGCCAAAAATGCGCTGGTCGCTGGGGCTCCGCCCCAGACCCCGCTGGGGGAGCTTACAACGCTCCCCCAGACCCCTAGTCGGGATGGGCTTCGTGCGCTTCGCACTCGCAACTTCCCGCCTTCTGCGCCGCCACTGACGACCAATTAGGCCTACAATACAGCGTCCTGGCACTTTTTTACACTTTAGGCACTGTATATGTATGTATATATATATATATATATACAGGGGCGGATCCAGGATTTCTGGTTAGGGGGGGCGTAAATACTACATACATACATACATAATATTACATACATACATACATACATACATACATACATACATACATACATACATACATACATACATACATACATACATACATACATACATACAATCATACATACATACATACATACATACATACATACATACATACATACATACATACATACATACATACATACATACATACATACATACATACATACATGCATACATGCATACATGCATACATGCATACGTGCATACGTGCGTACGTGCGTACGTGCGTACGTGCGTACGTGCGTACGTGCGTACGTGCGTACGTGCGTACGTACGTACGTACGTACGTACGTACGTACGTACGTACGTACATACATACATACATACATACATACATACATACATACATACATACATACATACATACATACATACATACATACATACATACATACATACATACATTATACATAACATAAATACATAGGCATATAAGCCCACACACATACATACATTTGTTTGGCGCAGTGGTGATTGTGAAGAGGTATATTCCTAATTATTTGTCTGTACATGAACTTTGTGAATGACGTAACGGCAAAAGTCATTGGTCACGTGGGCAACGTCTGCTAGCAATTCAGGTAAGTAGGTAAGAGTGCTCCGGTAAGCAGTGCTTAAAGTGTAAAAAAAGTAGTGCCTGGACGCTGTATTGTAATTGGTCGTCAGTGGCGGCGCCGAAGGCGCGAAGTTGCGAGTGCCGGCACGAAGCCCGTCCCGACTAGGGGGTCTGGCTCCCCCAGCGACCAGCGCATTTTTTGCTGTGTCGACCTCAAATGGAGCCATTTTTAGGCTCTTTTTTGCCAGCTATTTGTGAACGATAAAGTCGCAAAAACTTCAAAAATAAGTGTTTTTAGTGTCGCAAGCTACAAGGATAACAAAAAAAAAATGTTATTGTAAAAGACAAAGGTTTTTGTCTTTACCGTAAGCTCCCGCAGCGGGGTCTGGAGCGGAGCCCCAGCGACCAGCGCATTTTTGGCTGTGTCGACCTCAAATGGAGCCATTTTTAGGCTCTTTTTTGCCAGCTATTTGTGAACGATAAAGTCGCAAAAACTTCGAAAATAAGTGTTTTTTAATGTCGCAAGCTACGAGGATAACAATAAAAAATGTTATTGTAAAAGACAAAGGTTTTTGTCTTTACCGTAAGCTCCCGCAGCGGGGTCTGGGGCGGAGCCCCAGCGACCAGCGCATTTTTGGCTGTGTCGACCTCAAATGGAGCCATTTTTGGCAGTCATGGCCGGTCGTCCGTAACTGCATGGACGCCATCCATGCAGTCATGGACGACCGTCCAGGTATTGCTGGCCAAATAAGCGGCAGGACGGCGTCCAGCCTCGAAAATAAGTGCCTGTACGCCGTCCATGACTGTCCTGGCACACTTTAAGCCCCGCTCCATTCTGCCGGTCCAGCTACTTCAAACATCCTATTCCCAAATTGCAGTTATATTAGTTTTAGGTCAGTTTAGTTTGAGAACATTTGTTGAGGTTTAGGGGGGGCGTACGCCGGCTCCGCCCCCCTCTAAATCCGCGCCTGTATATATATATATATGGGATTGGATTGGTAGGCCCTAGTATTTACGCCCCCCCCCCTAACCAGAAATCCTGGATCCGCCCCTGAATATAAGCTCGTATCGATCGCTGCATGTTCGCTTCAATTATTTTGTGCAAGTTGTGCGTACAGAAATAAAATCCTGGCGGCGCCGCTGGCTAGACATACCAAATGGTAAAAGTCTAAAAGATCGAATTACTGGAAGATGGATGGATGAATGGATGAATCATGGACGGATGGATGGATGAATGGCTAGATGGACAGTGGTATGAACTGCGAGGACAGTGGGACGTCCGTTTGGTAAGACTGGCTTTTCACGGAACTATCGTATTACTAGATATAGCCTACATCGGTAGAATAATAATTATTATATAATTATCGACACTGTGACAATCTCTAAAAGAATAGCTTCATTATTTATGTGTTACGTAATGCAACCGTTTGTATAATAAACTGGCGTTTGCTTTCTCGTTTGAAAAATATTGATCATCGTAAAAGGTCTAACTGACATCCTCCTTGCGCTTCCTAGGTCTGTCTGTCTGTTTGTCTGTCTGTCTGTCTGTCTGTCTGTCAGTCTATCTGCCATTGGCGGCGCAGAATCAGGGCAAATGGTCTGTTTTAATTTAAGGGAAGCTTTCCAGTGGTGGCTGCCCTGCCAGAAGTTCTGACTCGTTGAGAAAAGGCAGAAATTCTGGGGCATAAATAATCCCCTGCGCTGGCAGAAGCTGGTGAAGAATACCTATCTCATGGAAATATTCACGCAAATAGACAAAATTATATATAGGGCCTATACATATATATATATATATATATATATATATATATATATATATATATATATATGCACTACTTAAATCATGAGAACTATTGGTCACTCTGGAAATGATGGAAGCCTACAGAACAAATTTAATGTGGAATAATTTGGAGCCATTATATTAGCGTGGGATAAATGCAAACAACGCAAATAGGCTAACAATAAATACACAGAATTCAAGCTGCAATGAGTGGGAGCTCCTTGCCGGTGTCATGAAAAGGATTATCCCCCCTGAAAGCTATCCGGGGGGATGAATTAATCTATCCCCCCGGATGGAATTAACCGGTCTAGACTATCCGGGGGGATAAACCATTCTATCCCATTTTTTGAAAAATACGTATAATTAAAAAAATTATACTTTAATCAAAATTTAAAGTCACTCTAATTGTTTTAAGTGACCTAAGCAATGCTCAGAGAAAGGCAACTCGAAATTATTTAGTGTCTCCGAGTGTTTTTAAGTGTTTTAAATGTTTTAAGCGCTATAAAACCAAAGCAAAACAAATTATCTAGTTGGATCAAACATGCCTGTTAGAGTCATTGTTCAAAACAAAGCAGATGAAAATTAATTTGCAAAAATAAATCCACGCCGAAGTGTTATTTTTGACTTTTCCTCATTTGGGGGGATACTATTAATATGGGGGATACTCTATTTCGTGACACCGGCAGCATCGAAACCAAATGAGGACAATTTGATCACAAATAATTATCATCAGTGATTCATGGGCGCCCGCACATAGGAGCAAGAGGAGGCACTTTCCCCCTGGAAAGTTGAAATCTGTTTTTCTAACTAATTCGTTGCACTAAAGAAACTATAGCCTAATTATATTCATAATAAAAATCTAAAAAAGTAAAACTGAGAAATTTACATTAAGAAACCTCAATGAAAAATACCAATGTAGGCTATGTTCTTAATTTCCCGTTCTGCATTTTCAACCTCTTGCTACCAGTGATGCCACAGCTGGGTTTTTTCCACTAGATCTGGGTTTTTTTAACCTTCGTCTGGGTTTCTGGGTTTTTTCTAGCAAAATCTGGGTTTATTTTGGTGAGTTGACCATTTTGCATTAAAACACATGAATATTCTGTGAAATTCAATGTAAAGTGGTTGTGAAACATAAGTTTTGTTCCGCAGTTACACTAATTGTAATTTTTAACTCCACAATCAAGGAACCTGGGGATGCACAAAATTAGCTCTGCACAGAAATAAGCCATTTTGACATCTCAATATAGGTCTGTTGACATCAGATTCTGACATGCATATAGGTCAGGTCAATTAAGTGGTCAAGTAACGTTGTTGCAGAGTATTAACACAGTATAAATAACAAACGGTACGTCGACTTCCGGCCTCTGGTTAAGTCAGAATGATTAACTGATTTGCGGTTAGCCCGGGCGCCATTTTCTCTGAACTGTGCATAGACATTTTACATTTAGGCTACTTGACCTATTCTATGGTTCGAACTTTACTCAATTTCCGGTTTTGTGTATTTAAGTAAATAAATGAATTTTTTAATATATTTATTATCCTAACTATGTAGGGCTAAATGTCGATTTTGGAGACAAAAAAATAAAATTTTATGCAATAACTCTGCAGTGTGTGGTCGATAACTACCCCGCACTTAAGGCCACACTCATAATGCATAGGCGATGACTAAGCGAAACGCTATACGCACAGTCATAACTTGCATCACAATAATTAACGATTTAAACATATTTCCACAGTATGAATAACAAATAAATAAAATAAATAAATAACATTTGTTATTTATACTGTGATATTTCCCCATGTTGGAATTTATTAGCATTTTTACTGTAGTTTTGTATGGTATTTACGTACAATATTCTGCCAAAAAAGGTCTGATATAGTAAATATTCGGGTTCATGATAAATTTCCCGTATTTTTGACTGGCCTAACAAGAAATGAGGAGATTAACGATTAATTAACAATTACATTTTAACATGTAGGCCATAGACATCATATATTATATATTACTAGTAAATGTAAGATGTCTAACATGATGTCTAACAAGATGTAGGCTAAGCGTACACCCACTGCCACCCTGACAATAGTCTGGAAGTAGTTCAGCAAATGTGTCATGCTATGGATAAGCTGGCTAGCTGGTTAGCCTCTAACCGCCTCCTACTTAATGCTTCCAAAACTCAATTCATCTGGTTGGGTGCACATAGACGACTGGCAAATGTTGATCGTTGTGCCGTGGCTAAAGCATTTCCCCATGTTACCTTTTTTGATTCTGTCCGGGACTTGGGTGTTATGCTTGATGAAGAACTTAGTTTCTCAAAACATGTCAACCAGCTGACTCGTGGCCGTTGCTATCAAATTCGTCAGCTATGGGTCATCTCTCGCTCCTTATCAGAGCACTCTGCTGCTACCCTTGTTCATGCTTTTGTCACCAGCCGCTTGGACTACTGTTGCTCTATTCTGGTTGGTTTGCCTCTATTATTGATATCCCGACTTGACCGTGTTCTTCGGTCTGCAGCCCGGCTAATTGGTCGAATCCCCAAATATACCTCCGTTTCATCTTACATTCGTGATACTCTACACTGGCTCCCTATCTCACAGCGCATCGAATACAGAATTGCTTCACTGGTTTGGCGTTGTCTCCTTGGCTGTGCCCCGACTTATCTGTGTGAACTCTGCTGTCCAATATCTGTTGTCCTTTCTCGCAGAGCCCTTCGCTCTGCCTCTAGCGGTAAGCTTTTGGTCCCGCGTGTTGAAACATCAACCTGTCAGCGTCGTGCTTTCTCAGTTGTAGGTCCTTCTGTCTGGAATAGTCTCCCGTTGCAGATGCGCCTGCTGCCTAGGGTCGACTCGTCAGTGTTCTACAAGCTCCTTAAGACTTTTTTGTTTCACCGTGGTTGGACTGGGAGCGCTTCTGAGTGGATTTCTCGAAGAGGCGCTATATAAATTCTTGAAATGAATGAATGAATGAATGTCTATGATTTAGGCCAGCAGTGCCCAGCACAAACCCGGAAGCACCTATTCTTAGGCCGGAAGTATCTGTTCTTTCAAAATGGATGTTAGTTAAGTGACCAATGAAATTGGAAACAGGCAGCTAATGCGAGTAGACTTACTGTTTGTTATTTATACTGTGGTATTAATGCTCTAGGTGGTTAAAACGTTGGATAGGTGATGGCCGGAAACTTCAGACAACTTTAAAACTTCGTAAACATAAGCATATGTTTACAGGTCTGGTGGTCTCGACCCGCTGCGCATGCGCACACGAATATATCGATTCAACTTTTTGTCGATAGTGATGCCGAGTCTTTGACAACTTTAACAATTAATATTTTTAAATTTGTAATTACATTTTATTCGACTCATTTGACGAACATTTTGTTAACCCTCATTCGAACAAGCGAAAACCCAACTTAATTTGAACAAAGAGGCCTAAAATCGCTTATATGAATAGTCTTGGTTTTTCTGGGTTTTTTTCACAAGGAAATCTGGGTTTATTTCAAAAACCTCAGTGGCAACACTGCTTGCTACAAAAAACTTTAGGCCTAACCGTGCATCGAGTTTTGCCCCTCCTGCAAACATTTCTGCGGGCGCCCATGCGGTGACTGCTTGCAAATTTGAAAAAATGGAACTTTTTATTTGTCTTTCGTGCAACACATAGTTCTATGGAGATTATTTTGAGGTCGTTTCTCATCACTCACCGTGTATATTAGGTGTCTACATTATTATAATTATATGCATTATCATGTAATATTATTTTTGCGTATTTTCTATTATAGATGAATCCGTAGCCGAGAGTTTACTTCGGCTTTTTACTCGACCAACAACACTGGCCAACAGAAAAAATAATTTTTTTTGTTGCCTTCGGTTTTAGACCTGTTCTTGGGGTAATTTTGGGCGCTGATTCAGAAAATGTCATTGGATTGAGTGCATCAGGTCTAGTTTCTGAGATATCGCCGATTTTGTAAAGAAAACCCAGTCCACCCTTTAAACGATGTCTTTGGCAAAGCTAAAATGTCATAATAAGCTTTATTTATGGCTAATTCTTGCTGATTCATATAATGCCTACATCCTTATAAGTTAAAATCAGCATATCTTATTTTGGTGTCAAACTTGGAGATCAAGATAAGCAATGGGCTCCTCTTTCAGTATGCAAAACTTGTATTGAACAATTGCGCCACTGGATAATTGGAAAGAGAAGCTGCCTGAAATTTGGTGTACCGATGGTTTGGAGGGAACATATGAACCACTTCGATGACTGTTACTTTTGTATGGTTAATATCATAGGCATCAATCGAAATAATCGTCACAAGTTGTCTTACCCTGATATACCTTCAGCTAGGAGACCTGTTCCGCATTCGGATATTGTACCAGTTCCACCTTTTCGCGAACTACCTCAGCTCTCAGACGATGAGACTTGCATGTCCAATATCGGACAAGGTGACGAAAGTGAAGAAAGTGGGGGCAGTGACAGTGATTTCCAATCAACTTCACACAGTGAACATTTTGACCAAAAAGAGTTGAGTGATCTGATCAGGGGCTTAAATCTTTCCAAAGAGTCCTCTGAATTGCTTGCGTCCAGACTAAAGGAAAAGAATGCACTTCAGCCTGGAACGAAAATTACAATTTATAGGAGCTGAGAAAAGGATTTGCTGCCATTCTTCACCGAAGACAACAACCTAGTATTCTGTAATGACATCAGCAACTTATTGAAGAAAATTGGTCTGTCGGATTACAGCCGAGATGAGTGGCGTTTTTTTATCGACAGTTCAAAACGTAGTCTGAAATGTGTGCTCATAAATAACGGCAACAAATTTGGTTCTATTCCAATCGGTCACTCCACCAGGATGAAAGCAGAGTACAATGCCATCTCTTTAGTATTGGAAAAGATAAAATACAAAGAACACCAATGGGTAATTTGTGTAGACTTGAAGATGGTATATTTCCTCCTTGGTCAACAAAGTGGCTACACAAAGTATCCCTGCTTTTTGTGTCTTTGGGACAGTAGAGCCAAGCATGAACATTGGACAAGAAAAGATTGGCCTCCGAGGAAAGACATGGTGGTTGGAGCTCAAAATGTAATCAAGGAATCTTTGGTGGCACGAGATAGAATCATACTGCCACCACTACATATAAAGCTAGGCCTGATGAAAATATTTGTCAAGGCTTTGAATAAAGAAGGTTCATGCTTCGAATACATAGTACACAAGTTACCAGGAATTACAATGGAAAAATTGAAGGCTGGAATCTTCGATGGTTCACAGATCAGGCAACTTTTGAATGACCCACTTTTCATACCATCAGTGAATGAAATCGAATCTTGTGCCTGGTCTTCCTTTGTTCTTGTAACTAAAATTTTTCTTGGCAACAAGAAGGCAGACAATTATGCACAACTAGTAGAGGATATGCTTCTTCAGTTCAACAAGCTTGGCTGCAACATGATCATTAAAGTCCATTATCTCCACAGTCACTTAGATCGCTTTCCAGAGAATCTTGGTGATTTCAGCGAAGAGCAAGGTGAAAGATTTCACCAAGACATCAAAACAATGGGAAATCGATATCAAGGAAGATGGGATGCACACATGATGGCAGACTATATAATAAGATTGCTGGAATATTATGCGCGATTGTTCCGGCAGATGCCACACTCGGAAATCGTACAAAAGGAGCTTCTTCGGTGTCGAATGACTTGAAATTTTTATAACAAACTTGTTCTGTTTGGTATCATATAAGTACTGTAGTTTCAGGTACTACCATTTTCTTTTAAGTATTTGTATTATTATGTTTATTTAGTGTATCACATAATAAATTGAGCACTACATAGTTATAGCTATAGCCTTATGTTTTATGGGCGAGCAGAGACAAGGACTGGTATATGGCATAATGTTCAATATCTCGAAAACTAGACCTGATGGGAGAAAACTGGTGCCTTTTCTGGAATCAGCAGGTCAAATTTACCCAGAAACAGGTCTAACATTTGAGGCAACAAATTATGTGTTGGCCAGTGTGCAATCAACCGAATCAACAGAATAAGGGTTTTGGAGAATGATTTAATCTATTGTAAAATGTCACGTAGAAACAAGCGCTTCAAAATTAAATCCCATTAGTCCATGGGCGTCCGCAGAAATTTTTGTAGGGGGGCGCAAACTTTAAACAAAGTAAGAAAGTCTTATATTTTTATGGAATTCAATTTCGACTGCTACTAATTTCTTGCTACTTATTCTTGCAGGCCTACCATCGGTTAGCTACAATAGAGAATTTGACTGATTGATCGATTGATAAGTTCATTCCAATTCAGCCAATCGACATAGACCTAAATTCGCCGAATAATCTACATTCTACATAGTGTAATATCATTTTACTGGTTTTTAGTCAATTACTACGAATGTGTAGTTAACCACAGGCAGCCTATATAATAGGCTAATAGCCTATGTCAGTTTCATTATAGGCCTGTAACTTATTGAGCTTTTTACATTATCTTCTTTTATTATTAGGCCTATTGCATCAGAAACATTCGAGTGACAAACCACAATCAGTGAAAAAGATATAGTACTATATATATATATATATATATATATATATATATATATATATATATATATATAGTATAATAGCCTACTTAATTTTTATATTAAAGAAGCATGTGTTATTATTTATTTTATAATATTGTAGGCCTACTAAGACGAACTTCCAACTTGAATAAAGCGTTTGCCCAAAGATTCCCTTCCTCTACGTCTCTTCCTCAAAGTAGGACTAGGCCTGATACGAGTAAACCTACATGTACATCAGTCAGTCAATCAATTAATTAATCAACCAATCAATCAATCAATCAATCAATGTACCTTCCCAGTCGAAGGCGGTATATGGGTTTCGATCGTGGACAGTAAATTTAAACGACACAGTAGTGATGATTAGTCCTTACATCATGACTGTGTTATTAGATGCATTATTTCATGCAGGCATTATTTCGTTAAGGGGAAGGGGGTGTTCAAACATCCAAAACACCACCGAGCTACGGCCTTGAATGAATCACACTTTTGTGCCATGGTTCAATTGGATAAGAGACGAAGACCCACCATAATCCTCGTCGTTCATTCGCCCTAATTTTGGCTTGTCCAAATTCAAGTGCAGTTCTACAAGGTAGACCATAAAAAAAGTAATCCACTACGAGTGAAACACGCGTAGAGGATTTCACAGTCACATCTTGGTAATTCATATATCATAATTCATAAGTCCAATAGCCAAATTTTACCAAGAAATTCAAAGCTGAGCAAAAGGTGTAGTACTTTCAGCGAGCCCACCCACCGTTTTGTGACGATCAAAAAACGTAACGCACCAAAATGCAGCAAAAACGGTTGTATTAAGTCAAATCTCAAATAACTTATCAAATGAACTTAGGCTAATAGTACATCACAACATGACTTATGTTCAATGTGTTCACCACACTTGTTCTCAGTCTCTTTGTAAAGTTCTAGATGGTCTTGTTAACGTGTTCCAGAGGTAAATCTTTTCATATCGACACCGATGTCACCATCAATTCTCTAATCGTTCTTGGTTTTGGCCGCAGATTGTGGTATTTCTCCGGCATAGCTTTTCACACTTGATTATCTATCGGGTAAAAATCCGGAAATTCGTCTTCTCAATTAAACCAGTAGCCTAAGATAATATTAAAGTTGAGTTGATCTCTGTTTATCTTGCTAAGTGACATCACAGTGACCTACAGCTACGCTAGTACATGTTTCCTTTGCAAGTAGTAACAATAATGATTATCTGGCAATTTCAAGTTCGTTTAATAGCAATTATTCGTGACGTGCCTTTATCAAATCGGGGTTTTTGCTACTTTTTGTTGCGTTAAGTTTTTGGATCGCCAAAAACAGTGGGTGGACTCACTAAAAGTGATATAACCTTTGTTCTGTTTCAAATAAAATTATTTTGATGAAAATGTGCTCTTCCACGTAAATATGAATTAGGCTACCTTTAAGCGCGTGAAACTTGATTTGAAAAATTCTTGTTTTTGGCCAGGATATTGGCAAAAACCCGTAGATGATTACTTTTTGCCCGTGCTGTAGGCCTATATATGATAAACATGTAGGCCTACTGGTGTGCACGAACCAAGAATTGTTACTTTGAGCCTGAAGACCAATCGTGGTTAATCGAATGGACCGTGCACCGTGTTTACTGTTTCGTCAAGGGCCTCAAGGCCGATGAGAGAAGGCTAATTCCGGACCCTCGTAGGCTGAGCAGTCACGGACTCGTGTCCATAGGCGGAAATCTGGGCGGAGACTTGGGGGGGGGGGGGGACGAACGAGTGGCCGAAGGAAACACGCGAGATTTTTTTTAGTCATCTGGCCGAAAAGTCAGGAAAATTTTCTATTTTCGCCGCCAATAAATAAACATGTGCTGGTGTGCGCCGCGAACCAAGAATTGTTACTTTAATTTGAGCCTGAAGACCAATCGTGGTTTTTGGGATGGACCGTGCACCGTGTTTACTGTTTCGCCATAGGCCGATGAGAGTAATTCCGGACCTTCGTAGGCAGAGCAGTCACGTGCTCCTGTCAACGATTAAGACAATGGGTCATACTTGATAAATAAGCCATGCAGCCTACAGAGAACTAGATCCACCCCCCCACCACCACAAAAAACTTTTCAAATATAAAAGGCGCATGCTGCCCACTTCGAAGTTCATTTATGTTTTCTGATCGGTTGAAGTTTCATTACAAATTAATCAGAGTCATCGACTGGGTTCAAAAGAGATCATGATGGGTTTGTTAAAAGGTTGCAAAGCACAGACAACGGTTGTCTATTTCGTCGTTCTCTTCATCACGGTTCAGTGCAGCAAGTGAGTATAGCAGCATTTATTTTGAAGACCAGTCTAAGAAAACCTAAGGCGAATATGAAACTTGGATTTCACCCGATCGCCTCACTCTTATAATTAGAGACCCGAAGAAGATCAAAAACGGTCGCTGATGAACGGTTCTTTGATGAACGGTTCTTTGATGAACGGTCATTATTGAACGGTCGTTGATAAGCGGTTCTTTGATGAACAGTTGTTGATGAACGGTCATTAATGAACGGTCGTTGATGAACTGTCGTTGATGAGTGGCCGTTCAATAGCGTGCAGTTCATCGATGTTTCAAGGTTTCTGGAACAGATTTAAGTTCTGCCTTAGACCAATATATCTGATTTAACCCTCGGGCTACCAGGGGGGGGGTGGTATCCACCCCCCCCCTAGGTTTTTTCCAAATAAAACTTTTTTCGTTTGGAATAAAATTTTGACGTTTTAGGTAGCTGTAGAGGATTTATTTGCACACATTTTGAGCTAAAATGTGTGATGATATACCATACCATTCAAAAGTTATACCCGATATACCCGAGGCACCAGAGGGGGGGTGGATACCACCCCCCCCTTAGATTATCGGCTGTATCTTATCCGTCCTTTGACATGAAGAGACACGAATTACACCATTCTGTAGAGGGAATGTGGGGCTACATTGTGGTGGTCACGGAGTTGTTTTTTGACAACCGGAAGTGCTCAAAATAAATTAAAATATATAAAAAGGTGTTTTATTTTCATAAAATTTTCATGTTTTTCCTATTAAAAATTATTCATAATTTATTTTTCAAGAGAAGTAAATTATGCCATTCTATAGAGGGCATTTAGGGCTATTTGTTGATACTAATTAATTTGACATTTGATGACCGGAAGTGCTCAAAATAAATTTAAATGTGTGAAAATGTCGGGTTTTTTTTACAACGTAAACCGATAAGTCTGCGTAAACGTTTTTCAGCAGCTAATACATGTTTTTTTTCTTGTTATTGTAATTAAAACTAACTTATTACTAGTTTTTATAGTTGGATATTGGTTTTATTATATGTAAACTATTTTTAAATAAATAAATTATGTTAAAAACACTCAGAATCTAATATTTTGCTTATGCGAAAGTATGCATTTTGTGAAATCGACGGGTGCCTAGGGAAAAAAATTCATAATTCCGGGGTGCTTTCATATATTTCAAACCTAAATATACCATTTTGTGCAGAAATGAATGCTGAATCCATTGATGTATTACAAGTTATGATATCTCAAACCAAACCCAAAATCCAGGGGTGGTGGTAACCACCCCCCCTCCTTGGTAGTCAGTGTTACAAAAAAAGCTTGGTAGCCTGAGGGTTAAGTTAGTGTGTTCTGTAATATTGTGTTCTAGCTGATTCTGTTCAATTATATTTCATTTTCGGTTCGGAAACATATTCGCACTGGAACATGATAGAATATACATGTAGATGAAAAATATATGACAGACCATAAAGAAACAGACTAAAAGTTGCATTAAGGAGGTGTCAGACAAAATTTAATGCTATGTTGTTTTTGTATTGATGTGTAGAGTGACATTTGATATCGTAGAAGATCTGTTAAACGAAACGAAATACAACAGCATGGAGAGGCCACAAGCAGAGTCGGGTAAGACTAACAGCCTCAATCAGAGCTTTTTAGCGTGCACTTCTAAATGGATCTGTGCAGTTGTAGAAGCACTTCGTGCAGTTAGAAATAGTTTAAAAAGGTAATTGACATCCGATTTAGGATTACAATTAACTATGGAGGCAGGGCCGGTGTCACAAATAATGTCTCCCCGCTACAAAGCCCCCCACCCCCAGCAGAGTTTCTCCTTGTCTGCAAATCTGTATTAGAAAACATTTTCTGAAGTGAAAGTATTTATATGTTCGTGTTAAATAATTTAGCAACGTAAACCAGCGGTTTAATATGCTGATCTATAAATTTTATGCGACTGTAGACGATTTCACGCTCAACGGGGGAGACTTTATTTCGTAGGCGGAGCAAATATTCTCTTCAACCGGAGACTTTATTTCACAATGTAGTCTTCGGGGAGGGGCGAATTTATTCTGGAACAGATCCGCCGGGGGGAGAATCAGTTTCTAAATAAAGTCTCTTAATTCGGAGACATTTAGGGTTAGACTAGTCATGTGACACCCATAGGTGCAATCACGTCCTGAAAGTTGGGGGACCATAATGAATCACGTCCTAACAGTTGGGGGACCATAATAATAGTTAGGGGACCACTCAAAAGTTGGGGGACGCGTCCCGTGGGTCCCATAGGATGGTTGCGCCTATGGCGACACCGGCCCTAGCGCAAAATTCATGGCGCCCCAGGCAAAGGCTTAAAAGCACACATTTTGCGCACTCGGATCTCAAACATGACTTTAACTGTAGCATTTTCTATAGTAGGATATTATATCGTATATGATAGTATGACAATTTGCAAAGCGTTTCTTGCAAGGAAAGCTTTTCAGAAGTACCCGGTACTCAACATTCTCCTTAGTCGAACCGGCGACCCATTTGCTGAGCGAGTCGAACGTGGATACTTGGACGGCTTTGGTCCAGCGACTTCGAGAACGGTACGGAAACGCCGAGCAGCAGGCCCTGTACCAAACGCAGCTTAGTACCCGGAAGCAGAAAACTGATGAAGACATGGGCGACCTGGTGGATAATATTCGGCTTTTGTCTTCGCGAGCGTATCCTGGCGTGTCGACCGCCCATAGTGAAGCCATTGCTATTCGGGCATTCGTGGATGCCTTGAGCGACCGAAATCTCGCTCTGAAAATCCGTGAACGAGAACCGAAGTCCCTTGACGAAGCGTACAAGGTAGCTATGAGGTTGGACGGCTATCAGAAAGCGGAAGTCAGTGGCCATGAGCAACAAGAACGACGATACGCACGTGTCAATGCTGTTAAAGAAGAAGATCCGATGGACCTAGTACTGAACTTGAAACGAGAGGTGGAGCAAATGAAGAGACAATTGGAGCGACAACCGGTGTCGGCGCCTCAATACGGAGACTATAATCGCGGGTCGTGGAGAGATCAGAACGGTTCAAACGGAAATGGTTGGTCGAACGGTAACGGAAATAACTGGCGGAATAACCAACGCTGTTCGATCTGTAATAGAACAGGCCATTGGAGTTCCGTCTGCAGAGACCGACAGGCGGCGGGACCGGAAGTTGGACGATCTGAGCGAAGATGTTACGAATGTCACCGGATTACCAATCATGTCGCGCGGGATTGTCCATTCCGACAACGGCAGCAAAATCCGCCTGGCGATAACCTCGGTCAAGCTGTGGGCGATAATCCCGACAATCCTAACGTTGATCGGAATTCGCCAAGAGAGGGTCGGCGCTGTTTCTACTGCGACTCTAGCTCGCACTTGTTAAGCAGATGTCCACTTCGGCAGCAGCAACA
>OX243818.1:18620135-18630135 GCA_945859605.1 Lumbricus rubellus
ACTACTACTACTACTACTACTACTACTACTACTACTACTACTACTACTGTAACGGACTGGGGCTGAGCGAAAGTTCACCAGGATGCGAGTTTCAGCTCCAGTCGTTCGGGTATCGTGGAATTGTCCGCTGGATAAGGCCTTGGCGGTAAACCAAGGACTAGCCGACTAGGCTTGAGCGTACTAGTTCGGAAACAACAGGGGTCCCTGCAGAACCGGCCGTGGACCGGCGTCGAAGGCAGCTCCAACCGCAGACCGTCGTCGAAGGCAGGACAGCCCGTCAGTTCTGCCCCTGCAGCACCAGCCGTGGATCGTAGTCGAAGGCAGGACAGACCGTCAGTTCTGCCCCTGCAGCACCAGCCGAGGATCGTAGTCGAAGGCAGGACAGACCGTCGGTTCCGTCCCTGCAGCGCCCGCCGTGGATCGTAGTCGAAGGCAGGACAGACCGTCAGTTCTGTCCCTGCAGCGCCCGCCGTGGATCGTAGTCGAAGGCAGGACAGACCGTCAGTTCTGTCCCACCAGCCGTGGATCGTAGTCGAAGGCAGGACAGACCGTCAGTTCTGTCCCTGCAGCGCCCGCCGTGGATCGTAGTCGAAGGCAGGACAGACCGTCGGTTCCGTCCCTGCAGCGCCCGCCGTGGATCGTAGTCGAAGGCAGGACAGACCGTCAGTTCTGTCCCACCAGCCGTGGATCGTAGTCGAAGGCAGGACAGACCGTCAGTTCTGTCCCTGCAGCACCAACCGCTGACCGTCGTCGAAGGCAGGACAGACCGTCAGTTCTGCCCCTGCAGCACCAGCTACAGACCGTCGTCGAAGGCAGGACAGACCGTCAGCTCTCGGCTTACTCGTTTTCCTCTATCTCGGTCTCCCTGCGCGTCGACCGTCGTCGTAGCAGCTCCGTCCGTCAGCTAGGTTGCGGTAGTCAGAGGCCGCACCTCAGTCACGTGAAGGAATACCTGAAGAGGCCGAAGTTCAAGCTCGAGGCTCAGATTCAGGCTTTACTTCCTTCACAATAGTATCACTCAACAAACGTTTTACCGCTCGTCAAGCCAGATCATCAGCCAGCTACTACGCGTTTTACGGCGTTCTTCACCAGGCCATTCGTCTGCCCCGCAACAGCGACACGAGCTTTCTTATATACGCTACGGCGTAGGCTAAGGTCGTCAGGCCACGCCTCCTGGGGTCGGGGTCGTTAGGCCACGCCTCTTGCGGTCGGGGTCGTAGGCTAAGGTCGTCAGGCCACGCCTCTTGGGGTCGGGGTCGTTAGGCCACGCCTCCGAGGTCGGGGTCGTTAGGCCACGCCTCCGAGGTCGGGGTCGTTAGGCCACGCCTCCTGGGGTCGGGGTCGTTAGGCCACGCCTCCGAGGTCGGGGTCGTTAGGCCACGCCTCCTGGGGTCGGGTCGTTAGGCCACGCCTCCGAGGTCGGGGTCGTAAGGCCACGCCTCCGAGGTCGGGGTCGTAGGCTAAAAATAGCCTCCCCAAACTTCAACACCCCCCCCTGACCAAATTTTCGAGGTCCCCTCGAAGTAAGCAGGGGCCCCGCCCTAAGGGGGAAAATAAGAAATAAACGGACAGTGGGGCCCGTGGGAAGAGAGAAAAAAAATTTTAGGCTGGAGGGCTAACATAGGCCTACGATATAATTCAATGCAACCTAAAATTTATCGCCGCTACGGTCTGGCAGAATCACAGCGCTAAAGAGCCTATACAACATTTATCTAGCGCCTTGTAAAACTAGCTAGTAAAAATCGCACAACATTAAGCGTAGTAAGCGCTTAAATCGGGCAAGCGATACAGTACTGCATTTACATAGCGCCCGTAGCGCCATGTAAACAACGCTAACAGTCAACTACTTAATTAACAGACATCCGCCGCAAAACGTTACAGAACCAGTGCGGCATTAAAACTAAACAGTAAACACCACGATGATTACAAGAATTGCAGTCACACTAATAAATCAGACAAGCGACATAAAACTGATTTATCAAAATAGAAATTAAAAGCCATCATTCGGCTATTCGAATTCGCGCAATTAAGCGCAGCGGGTCAAAGTTCGCCACTTTGGGTGCGGAGTGCCTGTCTGGGCACAACCCCCTGGTTTTTTTTTGTTTTGTTTTTGTTTTGTTTTTTTTTGACTTTGGGTGCGGAGTGCCTGTCTGGGCACAACCCCCTCGTTTTTTTTTCTCCTTCGGGTACGAAGTGCCGTTCGTGCACAACCCCGGCCTTTTTTTCAACAACATTATACATTGACATATTAGTAAAATTAACACTTAACTAAGGGCCACGGGGTTTTAGACCCGTTCACAAGTCATTGGACAAAACATCTCAAAATGGGATAACCTAATGCAAAAGTGTCCATTACATCAAATCAAAACACTAGACCTACGTTTACACAGAATGCTAGCAAAACTAGCCACGATTAACATGTAACGATTAATTAAAGATTAAAACGAATAGGCCTACGCCCAGTCAGACAGCACAATCTCAGTCTAAAGACAGAAGGCTTCGTTTTTACAAGAAAATGTTTCTTCTTCCTGATAAAAAATGCTTCCTTTTTACACTAGAAGCGCTCATAAAACGTTTGTTCTTCACAAAATAATACTTTTCATAAAGAAAATGCATAACAATTTTCCTCGTCAATCGAAATGAAAAATCCCTCTTTTTGGCAATAAAAGGAACTGCTTTTAACCAAAAATTGATCCCTTTCTACCTAGGCACGGAATGTCCGCAGCGACAAAGGTCGCTGTCGTCGTGCACTAACGAAAACGCTTCTATTAAAACGATACACTCAGAATTTCTGCATCCGCGTCCGTAGATGAGCGCGCGGAAGAAGATGCGAGTGCCAACGAGACCCACTCGTGCGCCGACGTGGAACTCTGCGCCGTCGAGGAAGCTTGAGCGCCGACGAAGACAAGCGCGCTGTCGGAGAGGCGAGCGCCAACGAGACCAACTCGTGCGCCGTCGAAGAAGCGAGCGCCGTCACAGAGGCAAGCGCCAACGAGACAAACTCGTGCGCCGCCGCTGCCTCGCCGCCTACTGGAAACCAGCGGGCCGGCGAACGGTCCGACGAGGACGGTCTAGACCCGCCGCTGCTCCGTCGAAGTCTTCATCGTCCGAATCTTTTTCCAACGTTTCTTTTTCGCGCATTCCGTCTCTCGGTGCGGAAGTCCTGATCATTGGCCGATCGGTCGTCGCGTCGTCGTTAACGGTGCCCTGTTGATTTTCCGCAGATTCTGTCTTGGTAGGCGTCTCTTTCCAGCGGTGTCGCAGCCGATGGCTCGAAGAAGCTGTGGCATCGCTCGCTGCTTCAGCGGGAGGTCTGTTATTCACCCCTGCTGCCTCCTCGAATCCTCCCGACAGTTCAACCACATAGACCAGATAGGCGAGCATCTCTCGATTCAATCCGTCAGAATCCGGTCGGAACCCTCCGGGGTCAAAGGACACAAACCCAGAGTTCAAAAACCAATCACAGATGGCGATACCGATACTGTCGACAGGAACAATCGTTCCCAGGAGACATACACCATACAGAACCAACACACGTGTAGACAGACCGGTTTCGTTCGCATGACAACACCTCATCCAACCCTGGACATATCCGCAGAAACACACAGCGTAAGAGAAGACCCAAAGACAGGCAACAATTCCGGAAAAAGGATTAGAATCCTTCCGCGTCAGATCAGATCTATTCAACTCGCCGTGACCAGAACAAAGTTGCAAAGACCCAACTGTCTCCACGGCGACCAACACATTTGCAGAACATTCGCTAACAGCAGGCTCCACAACACCGTTAGCCAACATTTGGTCCAGTTGCACATCAATGACGGCCTGATACGGAAGCGGTTGCCTCCGCAAGGGTTGTCTCACAGGACGAGAGTCCCCAGTATCGATTCTATGCTGAGAAATCGCAGTCCTCTCCAAGTCATGGTCGGTGGTCGAGAAAATGCTTTCAGGTTCGACCAATAACTCCTTCAGCCGTTCCTTCACATCCGTCGGGACATCCTCAGAAATGTCGTCCATGGGCGTCCCGACCAGAGAATTGTCGTCAGTGGCAAACGTCTGTCTCCCATTGCCTTCCCTTACTTCGACCTCTACGGGGTGCAAATCGCCTAACATTTGATCGGTCGCTAACAGGGCAGGTTGTTCATTTAAATTCACCACACGAATGCAAGCAACATCAGCATCATCATCCAACACAACTCGGGCTACATGCACACCGGGCTGGATCTTCTTGGATTCAGTCATCCACGCCTGTGCGGAGGTTGTGAAATTACGATACTGAGTTTTGCAAGGGATATCGCACTGCGAGCGAGGAAGGACAGTTGTCTCTTCGGCAACCATAACCCTGCGACACCAAAATGAGCCATTGCCCTTAACCAAAGGAATGCGGCGTCGACCAATAAAAAGTGCGCCTTGTCCAAAACCCAAGCGACAACGATGCTGCCTCAACCAATCCATGCCAAGCATTGGTTCACCAATCTGGTCAGAAACGAGAAAACTAGTGCCAATGGAAAATCCTCTAGAAATCACAATCGGGGTATCAAGCTGACCCAAAACTCTAATCTGCGTCCCATTGGCAGCCAAAAGAATGCGAGCGCTAGGCTGGAGCGTCAAACCATCAACATCAGCAGAGGGAACGAGGCTTACCTCCGACCCAGTGTCCACTAGGCAATTTCTTTGTTGTCCGTTGATCGTTCCACGGATGTAGATCGCGTTGTTCGTCACACCCGAAGCTCTGACTCTCGTTGTATGGTTCGTGACGGTTGTTCCGTTCTGTTCCGACATCGGCGGGTCCGATGTGCGTGTGTCGTCACGGCGGTTGGAGAACTGCTGACGCTGGCGGCACCGGCGAGCCACGTGACCCACCTGTCCGCAGTTGAAGCAGGTTATCCCGCGTCCGGGACCACCTGAAGCATTCCCTCGAGGCGGGGAAGAAGGAGCCAGAACGGTAGATGGAACCGTTCGTTCGGCGTCGAAACTCGTCCGATACGAGCTTCGGAGTTCGTCCAGTTGTCGGCAGATCTTTCCTTCCATATCTTGTTGCCACTTGCGTTGCGAAGCGAAGAAGCCGTCCAGTTGCGACTGAAGCTGACTACCAGCGTCGCCCTCTTGCGTTCCTCTCACCCGGTTGGCTGGCCGTTGGCGGTCCTCCAAGTCCGACGTCTGTCGATACGCGGACAGGCGTAGAGCTGTTCGATACGCCTCGTCGATGGTCTTCGGTTCTCGTTCTCTCACCTTGAGAGACAGCTCCCGGTCGCGAATTGCTTCCAGGAAGGCGTCTTTCGCAAGAATTTCCGTCGTTCCGTTGGACGGAACAGGGTAGGCGAGGACGACAAGTCTCCGGATGTCGTGCAGCAAATCGCCCAGAGTTTCATCAGCTCGTTGCCGGCGGTAGTAGAGTTGCGCTCGGAAGGTCTCTGCCTGACCCTCCGATCCATACCGTTGGCGTAGTCTCTCGACGAGCTGTTCATACGTGACTTCGGTGCTGGCTCCGAAGTCCCAGAGTAGCTGCGTTGCCGCCCGTTCCAAGGAGCAGCGGAGGAAGTCGACTTTATCGGCTGCCGTCCATCGGTTGTGTCTTGCGCACACGTCGAATTGTGCCAGGAACGATTCGAGGGATCCAGTTCCGTCGAATTTTCCGGGCTTCATGGGATTCTTCTTCTCGCTGGCCAGGCGACTGACCTTTTCCATGACTTCCGATTCCAGTTTGCCGACGTCCATTTCCGGAAGCAGGAAGTTCTTGCGCTCTTTCTTCGGTAGGTCGTCGAAGTCGATTTTCTCCCGAAATCGGCTGGACTCGACCTCGTAGTCGACCAGGAGGTCCTTTCTTCGTCCGGCGGCGGGTGAAGAGGTCGTTGGGAAGCCAGCAGCATTTCCGTCCATGTCATCGAACACGGAATTCCACATTGTTGCAGTTTCACGAGTTGTCGTTCTTTTCAAAGACCCCACTTCTGGTACCAGTTTGTAACGGACTGGGGCTGAGCGAAAGTTCACCAGGATGCGAGTTTCAGCTCCAGTCGTTCGGGTATCGTGGAATTGTCCGCTGGATAAGGCCTTGGCGGTAAACCAAGGACTAGCCGACTAGGCTTGAGCGTACTAGTTTGGAAACAACAGGGGTCCCTGCAGAACCGGCCGTGGACCGGCGTCGAAGGCAGCTCCAACCGCAGACCGTCGTCGAAGGCAGGACAGACCGTCAGTTCTGCCCCTGCAGCACCAGCCGTGGATCGTAGTCGAAGGCAGGACAGACCGTCAGTTCTGCCCCTGCAGCACCAGCCGAGGATCGTAGTCGAAGGCAGGACAGACCGTCGGTTCCGTCCCTGCAGCGCCCGCCGTGGATCGTAGTCGAAGGCAGGACAGACCGTCAGTTCTGTCCCTGCAGCGCCCGCCGTGGATCGTAGTCGAAGGCAGGACAGACCGTCAGTTCTGTCCCACCAGCCGTGGATCGTAGTCGAAGGCAGGACAGACCGTCAGTTCTGTCCCTGCAGCGCCCGCCGTGGATCGTAGTCGAAGGCAGGACAGACCGTCGGTTCCGTCCCTGCAGCGCCCGCCGTGGATCGTAGTCGAAGGCAGGACAGACCGTCAGTTCTGTCCCACCAGCCGTGGATCGTAGTCGAAGGCAGGACAGACCGTCAGTTCTGTCCCTGCAGCACCAACCGCTGACCGTCGTCGAAGGCAGCTCCAACCGCAGACCGTCGTCGAAGGCAGGACAGACCGTCAGTTCTGCCCCTGCAGCACCAGCTACAGACCGTCGTCGAAGGCAGGACAGACCGTCAGCTCTCGGCTTACTCGTTTTCCTCTATCTCGGTCTCCCTGCGCGTCGACCGTCGTCGTAGCAGCTCCGTCCGTCAGCTAGGTTGCGGTAGTCAGAGGCCGCACCTCAGTCACGTGAAGGAATACCTGAAGAGGCCGAAGTTCAAGCTCGAGGCTCAGATTCAGGCTTTACTTCCTTCACAATAGTATCACTCAACAAACGTTTTACCGCTCGTCAAGCCAGATCATCAGCCAGCTACTACGCGTTTTACGGCGTTCTTCACCAGGCCATTCGTCTGCCCCGCAACAGCAAAATGAAATGTTCAGGGCTTAACGACACTGTTTCATATCGAAGATGATTAGTGTCGGAGGCAGAGAACAACCTCACACTCCACGTTTATATTGCGACCGAGTCACCCGCTGTAAAGATCCGACCGGGAATTGAACCCGGGCCGCCGGCGCGGCGAGCGGGCTACAACCCACTCGACCACGCAGGATCTTCAACAGCGACACGAGCTTTCTTATATACGCTACGGCGTAGGCTAAGGTCGTCAGGCCACGCCTCCTGGGGTCGGGGTCGTTAGGCCACGCCTCTTGCGGTCGGGGTCGTAGGCTAAGGTCGTCAGGCCACGCCTCTTGGGGTCGGGGTCGTTAGGCCACGCCTCCGAGGTCGGGGTCGTTAGGCCACGCCTCCGAGGTCGGGGTCGTTAGGCCACGCCTCCTGGGGTCGGGGTCGTTAGGCCACGCCTCCGAGGTCGGGGTCGTTAGGCCACGCCTCCTGGGGTCGGGTCGTTAGGCCACGCCTCCGAGGTCGGGGTCGTTAGGCCACGCCTCCGAGGTCGGGGTCGTAGGCTAAAAATAGCCTCCCCAAACTTCAACACTACTACTACTACTACTACTACTACTACTAATAATAATAATAATAATAATAATAATAATAATAATAATATAATATACACAATATAATGTGGAAAGTTATTAATAATTAATAATGTGGAAAGTTATTAATAATTAATAATTTAGTAATATCTCCGGTTATTGTTTGGCACACCTTTGATTATTAATGAAGATTATTGTTATAATAATAATAATAATAATATTAAATAATTCACAGGTCGCCCGTTGGACGTCTACATCAACATGTACATCAGTGACATCAGCTCCATAAGTGAATCGAAAATGGTGAGAGACGTTCTCCAATTCATTCTGGTCTCTCAGACCGATTCGGTTTCTCTGCGATTTTTAAAAATTTTCACAAGACATCAGATCGAATCATCACGACGTGTTTGATGTCTTCCACAAAATGCAATAGGCCTATAGCCTACATTATACATTATACATGTAGGACTATGATTATCCAGATGCATATGAGCAGATGCAGCTTACATGGTCATAGCCTATATTATGTTAAATAAACTATAATATATAGGGTGTCTCGATAGGTCGTGAACGAGTTTGAATGCAAATAAACAGGGCCGTAGCAAGAACGAACGTGGCCCCCTCCGAGCATAATGTCCGAAATTTCTGCCGACTTTTTTTAGTCATCCGGCCAAAATGTCGGGAAAATTTCATCAATTTCATCAATTCGCCGTCCGAAAAAGTTGATGACCTTTTTGGCCAAAATCTCGGGAAAATTTTATATTCGCCGTCTGAAAAAGTTGATGACCTTTTTGGGCCAAAATCTCGGGAAAATTTCATATTCACCGTCCACAAAATTTGATGACTTTTTAAAATTTATTTTCTAGTCATTTCATTAATTTTTTGGCACTTTTGGGGGCCCCTTCCTTGCCGGGGGCCCCCTTCGGTTGGAGGGTACGAAGGGCGGTCGCTACGCCTCTGCAAATAAATATATGTTATACACAATATAATGTGGAAAGTTTTATACTGGCGGATAGGGTATTCAAATAAAAATGTTAATATAACAAAATTAGATCACTAGCTCGCCTAATAAAATTGTAGTGCCAATATCCGTGACGTCATCGAATTCATGCCAAATAAACGTCAAGTTAAGCCGCAAACAACATTGTACGACCATCAATGTTAATCCACACATAATTAATTAATACAAGTTAGCATTTAGTATTTATTAATGTTTCCTTTACTCTTTTTTACAGCCTCAAGTCGATTAGTCATCGAGCAAATAGATTTTTCAGAGTTGTCAGAGGTAGGCCTATTCATGTCCATGCCTTACAAAACCGAGGTTTTAAGGTCGTTTGGGGTTCGGTATAGGCATAAACAGTTGAGGCCATAATTCTGCAAACATTTTCCATTGGTGACAAATCCGGCGAATTAGGCGGCCCTCGGTGAGATGTAGGCTATCCATTGATATTCTTGTTCAACCATTCGACTAAGGCCTTTGATGTGTGTGCACGTGCACCGTCTTGTTGAAATAATCCTTCGCCGTTATTACGAAACATTTTTGTGGCTGTGAACTGAGCGCATAGGCTACAGCCTACTGCACTTCGCTGGAATGCGGGTTTGACCTCTTTCTCCTTTAAGTACTGGTATCTCATTGATGTAATAAGTCGAAGTGACTGAAGTTTTATTTGGAATGATATGAGGTTTTGTTAATCCAACTGTTTATGCCAAACCCGAACCCCAGACAGTGAACACCTTAAAACGTCGGCTTCGTAAGGCATGGACATCGATAGCATGGGCGCCGACTCTGCGAGGCCCGTGAGTGCTCAGCACCACCAGAAATTGGCCATGCGAGGCCCGCCTATGCATGGGCACCACCTGAAATCAGCCGGCAAGATGTGCTTTTAAGATATTTTTCTCTGTTTGGATTGCTTATCTATAAAAATCATTCCATCTTTAATATACTTTTTTAAATCTCAGCTAGTTTACCTTACAATTACTCCAGTTTTATCCCATCTGGTAGTCTGAACTCCATTATATTGGTCCTCAGCCGATCAGCGAATACGAGGAAACTCCGAAATCCTGCTTATTCGATCCGCTTAATTTCGTCGTTTTGTTTTTATTACGGACGAAGGCGACGATTTGAATGACGTTGTTTCTTTAGGCCTATATTGTAGGCCTATATACATGCTCAATAATGTTCATCAGTGCTCGAGAGTCACCTCCCAGCATCATAGAAGCGGGATAGCCTATTGTTTTGTTTTTCAAAACTACTTGCAATGAAAGACTATTTGAAAAACTATTCCGCAGTGTTAATATGGGTTCAATAAACAGTGGCTAATTGTTTGATTTCTTGTGCAAAATTTGAGTCTGTTGACCTAATTTATAATTAGTAATT
>OX243818.1:18635135-18665135 GCA_945859605.1 Lumbricus rubellus
TTGCGAAGTTATCGCATTTTATCCGGTGGTACATTGTTTTGAGCCACCCTGTATATATGCGTGTGTAGCTGTGTATATGCGTGTGTTTACGCAGTGACTTTTTATTTGACGCTTATATAATCGACCTAAAGAAGGACGTTTCATCTACCATGCAATACATCGACGTTCATTACTTCAATTTACTTGTAGGTAGTTATACATGTCTGCGAGCCAACTTCCACTTAGAGCGTCGTATGGGAGCGTACATGCTATCGACATACCTCCCTAGTCTCCTGGTTGTCCTGGCGTCCTGGGTTTCTTTCTGGATCGACATTGAGCAGGTTACGGGACGAATCTCACTCGGGATCCTTACGATGCTGACGATAACGATCCAGAGTTCCGGTCAAGGACGCTTTCCCGCCGTCTCCTTCACGAAGGCAATTGACGTCTGGATGGCCACTTGCCTCGTCTTCGTCTTCGGTGCGTTCATCGAATATTCCATCGTCAATATCCTCGCTAGAAGGGCGAGGAACAAGCAACCAGCCAAGACACCAATGGATGCGGCACAGGTCAGAATAACAACCGTTAATTCAGACCAATTATCAATACGAGCCAGTCAGTGTCAGACCATCCATGGGGGTCCAGCACATAGAAATATACCCTAGAAATTATGGCTTTCACAAATTTCTTTGCATTTAAACACTAATGATCCTCACTAATGATACTAAGCGCCTATACGTGATATGCTTGTATGGCACCCGATAAATGACCATATACATGTAGGCCTAGGTTACGTAAAAACATACGAAACTGAGATATTTGCGCTTAAAACCCCTATTTAAAATATTCATTTTCTATATTTCCATATTCTGCATAATTATCTCAAGGCCTTTGAAAGCAGCGAGGTTGTAGCGTTGAATACAAATGGATTATTATTATTATTTTTTTTATTATTTATTTCTTAAACGGCGTTGTTGTTGTTGTTATTATTATTATTATTATTTTTAAATTGTTAATATTATTATTTTTGTTGTTGTTGCTGCTGTTGCAAACATTATTTTTTTAATATTTATTTTATTATTATTATTATTATTATTATTATTATTATTATTATTTTTTTTTTTTTTTTTTTACCCGAGGTATCAATGATCCCTCGGGATTTCAAAAAATTATCAGGAGACTTAAAAAATTGTATTCTGGAACGGCTGAATTATTATTATTATTTTATTATTATTATTATTATTATTATTATTATTATTATTATTATTATTATTATTATCACTATTACTTTTATTGTTGTTATAGTTACTATTACAGTATTACTGTTACTCTCATTATTATCATTGTTATTATTGTTATTATTACTTTTATTAAATCATTGTTATTATTATTATTATAAATAATTGTTTTAGATCTTCGGATTGGACGCAGAGATGTGCTACGGAAAGATCCAGGATGGTCGTCTCGTTGACATCTTCTGTCGCTTCGCTTTTCCAATCATGTTCCTCATCTTCAACTTCATCTACTGGCCGTTCTACCTGCTCTAAACCAAGACCGACCGACCTCCACGTTGAGAAGACGTCATAATACACAAACACACACGCACACGCACACACGCCACACACACCACACACAACACAAAAACACACCACACACACACAACACACACACACACACACACAAACACATTCACACATACACACACACACACACACACACACACACACACACACACACACAACACACACCATATATACCGTTAAACGTTACTCAACTTCACCGTATTTTATAATCCACATTATTCAGACCACACGGTCCACATATTGTAGACGGACACAGTATATATAAGATAGCCTATATGCTTACTATTATACAGAGTATATTCCATCTGACAAATAAAGGTCGGATGCATGTATCTAGAAAGACCGGACTTGCAAACAAAATGTGAGTCACGTGAATTCAAACTATATAAATGCATATGCTCATCACATGATGCAATTGTGCTCATCACATCATTCACATGATGAAATCACATGATGCAATTGTACACATCGCATCATTCACATGACGCAATTGTGCTCATCACATGATGTAGATGTGCACATCACATACATGTATGTTCGTTACGCATATCCATAAGATTAGAAGATAATGAAAGCAATACATTTTGCGAAGACCGAAATGGGAATCTAAGCACCCGAAGACCACATGTCGTTTGGATTACGAGTGCCCTGTTGTCCACACAAGCCACAAACCGCATTATGACCCTGGAGCTCAAGCACAGGCAACTCACTAGTAGCCAATATTACACAATGACATTCAAATAATATTGTGTGATATTGGCTAATATTATGGACTACGACCGCCTTCGGACTACTCTTTTGAACGGACCTTCTGATGTGACAGAGGCGCACGTGAATAAGCTGGTGCAATGAGCTTGGCTTTCGAGTGACGCTCTAGAAATTTGGAGATTACGATATTGGTTTGCGTGCTGCCTGTGATTTGGTCACTGTATTATACTGCTTGTAACTTGTGTGGACGCAAGTGGCATGAATGATCCTCAAGAATGATCCTTAGTGTGGTCTTCGGGTGCCTAGTTCCCCCTTTTCGTCTTCGCTTTTATCGTCCATTCACCGGCATCAAGCAGGCAGAACATCAATCAATTTGGTATAAACCTACAGGGTGGTCAAAAAAGACTCCCCCCTAGGTTTTTTGTCAATATCCTGGCCAGAAGTCGGAATTTCGAAATGAAATTTTACAGGCGTAAAGACAATTCATATGCATACATGATGGCCAGATATCATCAAAGTATTTCAAACAGTACAAAAGTTATATCACTTTTAGTGAGGCCACCCACCGTTTTTTGACGAAATAACTGAAATAATAAAAAAAGTAGGTGCGACCTATCATTTCATTTTTATTTAACCTATAAGCTTACAATACGACTTTATTTAGTTGTTTATTCGAAGTTTAGACTGTCTGTAGTTTATTTTCTGTAATCTTACATTTGAATAAGCATAAATCATAAACTTGTGAATGTAGACGTATCTCGAAACAATAAAATTCGCCGTGTGCCTAGGCATTCCCCTCTCCTCTCTCGGTGGCCTTGGATATATTCTGCCACCTCGGATTATTTGGAAAGCGTACAACAACCTCCATCGGGCTATACTTTTTTGGACAACCCCTCTGACTAGACGCTTGGCTAGTGAGGGGCGCTCAAGAAATGTGAAGATTACGATTACGATTACCATGGCTATAATATGTACCAGCACGTATACTATGTAAAACTGAGGCCTGTTACAAAAAGAATATCCAAGTCAAGATATTTAGTTACGATGCGCGCCTACACACATGTCGGCCTATCTACCAACGTCCAACAATCACTGACCTGGTTGACTTGAGATTGGAACAAAAACCTTCCTGATGTAAGCCAGCGAGGTCCAGGCCCTGAGGCCAATAGGGCTGGACCAAAAAGGAGACACGCATTTTCATGACTCTATTTATCTGTAACGTGTAACGTGTAGGCCTAATGACAGCCTTCGTTATTCACTGTGTGTCTACACTGTCTATAGGCTATATTATAGGTAGGCCTACCTGTGAGTTTACTGCCTTGGCGGCTTATTTTATGCTTGACGGAGATAGGATAAATTCTCTGTATTGCTTATAGGCTATTGTTCTGACCTGTTGATTGCTGAAACCACCTCACCCCACCACCCACCCTTACCTTCCTCTGTCCAATGGACGGTATGGACCTTTCAATCATGCAACATCCATCCAATCGTCCTTCTACTCCATCCCTCCTCCCATCCGTCCTCTGTTTTAGCTTTCAAATTTCTTCCTTCATTCCGTCCCATCGTCATTCTCCCACCCCCACCCCACTTTCACCCCACCTCTCTCTGTTCTTGCACCCGTCCTTGTGTCCTTTCCGCTCTATACATTCCATTAAAGTCTATTCTTCCGCTCTTCGATCACTCCATTTCTTCTTTCCTATTCCGTTCTTCCATCTGTCCACACGTCATTCAGTCCACCTGCTCCATAGATGGGATCAGTCGATCGCGGGAGTATATACACATATAATGTGTATATATAATTATATATGTATATATGTATATATGTATGCATATGTATATATGTATATACGTATTTGTGTATATATGTAGGCTACAGGGTGGTCCAAAATAAACCGCACAGTGACAGTTTTCTTGATATAATGTATAACAATTCAATGTTTAATGCCATTTTTCTTACTTATTTATATATTTTCTCTGATGTCATTATTGACTTCATCATTGTTTATCATAGTTTATGGTAAAGAAGTTATTGTTTATAAGAGATTGTGATCATGGGACGCTTAACTGAGAATGACCGTTGTCTAGTTTGGAATCTACGAACTCAGAAACATTGGGGGTCGTTGCGCAATGCGCATTGTCGTAATTGAGCCAGATGCGAAGGTGAACAGTCAATATTATTGTCAGCACGTTCTTGGTGATGGTCTTTTACCTGACATCCGTGCAATATGCCAACACCACACTTGGACCCTACAGCAGGACGGCGCTCCATCACACACCGCCAAGAACACTATGGAGTATCTGCGACGTGAGAACATTTATTTCATTGAGCCTGACATGTGGCCCCCAAACAGCCCGGACTTGAATCCAGTCGACTACGCTGTTTAGGGCGCCCTTCAACAGATGGTATACCGTCGTAGAAGTTTCACCACAGTGGATCAGCTGAAAGAAACAATTGTCACAGAGTGGACCAAGCTGTCACAGCGTTTCATTGACCGCGCAATTGATCAATGGCGTCGTCGTCTTCAATGCGTGGTCGAGCAGCAAGGAGGACACACTGAACATTTTATGTAACGAAATCCATCCATGTAATGTTACAGTAAAAATAATTGCTGTGTTTTTGTGAATTTTCACGGTTATATTTGAATTGGTCTGAATAAAGTATTATCAATTTATCATTGTGCGGTTTATTTTGGACCACCCTGTATATATTTATTTTTATATATATATATATATATGCATATATAGTTCTGGAAGAGGACGACCTATTAATGGAAGAAGCAGAGACGACGATGTTGACATTGAGACAAAATCGTCGTCCGTCGCCTTCACATCTCAGACGACGACGACAACGACGACGATGATGATGCTAGAAGTTCACAGCAGAACAGCTGCAGCTGCGAGAAACCTATACACAATCAATATCATCAGATGATCCACACGCACGCACTCATACATACATACATACATACATACATACATACATACATACATACATACATACATACATACATACATACATACATACATACATACATACATGCCTACATACACTGTACGTGGGTTTGAAAGACATAGGCCTAGCTTGGACAGACAAACAGAAAAGAAGGCGGACAGCAGATTTGGCACCTGTAGGCATTTCTTGTAACCAGGGCAGTCGAACAAGTAGCCAATTCCTGCAGTGATTATTATTTTATGCGTATACGAATTTCTGCCTTGTCTCAGCAATTCAGAAATTGTGGCAGGGCAACAACGAATGCAAAGGCATATTAGCAGGACATTATTTTTTACCATCTGTTGCACCGCCTCTGGCAGACAGATCAAGACAGACAGACAGACAGACAGACAGAAAGACAGACAGACGCAAGACGAATGACGCTAGTTAGACCTCCCGGGATCACCAATATTTTCCAAAAGAGAAATCAAACGCCAGATGATCATACAAACGTTTGCATTACGAAACAAATAATGAAGCTATGTTTTTGGAAATTGTCACAGTGTCAATAAATTATAATGTTATTCTATACATCTAGTAATACGATTGTTCTGTGAAAAAGCCAGTCTTACAAAACGGTCGTTTCACTGTCGTCCTCGCTGTGTTCACATCACCGTCCATCAATCTATAAATCAATCAATCCATCCATCCACTCATCGATCGATCGATCCATCCATCCATCCATTCAGACATAAGTTCCTTCATCCGTTGATATATGATATCTATCCAGCCGTCCTTCCTTCTTCCAGTCTATCATAATTAAAATCTCATACTTTCATTTTCTCTTCTTTATTTCTTTGTTTCGTCCTTTTCTTTTGGCGTGTAAGCTCATCTATACAATAATTTTAATAACAAACGTTTAAACGCATTTCTCTCCTCCGACTAGTCAGCACATGTCTATGCTTACTGCTTAACGCTTTGTGCCTATCAAGAAAACTCAACCGGTCGTCTGGAATGACTGACTCCCTATACTCAAAGCATCCTGACTGCGCAGAGAGTAGGCGCATATAGTGTGGAACGGTTCAACAGTACTTTCATAGCAGCTGTATAAAATACTTACAAAAAAAACAAGCGCTCAGCCATAAATTGAGTTTTGAGTATTCAATACGTCGTCGTAGGAACGAAATTGGCTACAATCGTCGGCGATAGAGGGAGCAATGTATAATTAATCGACAGACTGATGTATTGTATTGGCCGATTGTGTGATATTGGGTCTTGGGTGACTCCCTAATCTGTCAGACAATTAAATAGAGTGAGGTCTTGGTTCAAATTTTGATGTTCTGCCTGTTTGATGCTGGTGCATAGGCCTAAGTGACATTGTGAGAAATTGAACGATGTTGATTTGTGCGATGTCTGTGCAAAGTTGAGCTTTGGTTTCTGTGTCATACTGTTTGCAGCCTGCGTGGACAAGGCCGTAGACAGGGGGGTGTTTTGGGTGTTTGAACACCCCCCGAAATGAAAAATTAAAAAAAAACAGTGCATTTACTAGCATATGACGTAAAAACCATAAAATAAAACCATAAAACACCCCCGAAATGAAATAAAAGAATGCAATAACTTAGCACATAATGAAAAAAACATGAAATTATACAAAGTGACTAAAAAAAGATCGTCAGGTTTTTTGACGGGGGGGGGGGGGGGAATGGAGTAATTTCTTCAGATTAAGACCAAATGACTAAAAAGGTCAGAAATTTTGGCGACTAAAATGGTCGTGGCAAATTTTCCGGCGAAGAAACACCCCCCCCCCCAAGTCAAATCCTGGCTACGGCCTTGGGCGTGGACATAGGCTAAGTGGAAGCATGCTTCAAACATGTGGCCCTTAGTAGGTCTTCGCAAATTGCCTTGAATTCTCTAGCATTATAATTACAGCCTTGTGATGGCTATAGGACTACTTAACTGACAAGTGTGATAAACATGTTCATTGTTCATCGTTAGACTATGTTCACGTGCATTACATTTGTTTGCTTGTCTGGCCTGTCTAGGCATTTGACCTTTATATGTCTGGTAGATTATAGTTGTATAATAGTAGTATTAGTAGGCCTAAATATAGGATATTCCAATGTGTGGTCTACAGTGTATGGTCCGTATAATTATGTGGAGTATGGCGGTGGCTGTAGTGTTAGCGGTTGCCAGATTTTTCCGCCTGTGTGCGTGCGTGCGTGTGTTTGTGTATTGTGGCGTCTTCTCCATTGGGAGGGAGGGTGGTTGGTGTTGGTTCAGAGCAGGTAGAGCGGCCAGTAGATGAGGTTGAAGATGAGGAACATGATTGGAAAGATGACGCGAGAGATGATGTCAACGAGCAGAGCGTTCTGGATCTTTCCGTAACACATCTCTGAGTCCGATCGAATGATCTGCCAGAAAACAATTAATTAATAACAATAACTTAATTTAAAGATTAATTTAAAAAATGTTGATAACAACAAAGCTAAGCTTACTCAACATTTCCTTTGAAGTGCATGTGCAGTTTACTTCTCATTATTAAAACATAATCAGCATGATGTTTTTGTCACTGTGGTACAGATTATGTGAAAGCTCTACATTGAGATTACGAGGACTGACTCAAATCTATTATGATTTTGTCAGAGTTTTCTCGGAAAGAAATTTCTGGAGGAAATTTACCCCCACGAGATGCCTAAGCTTATAGATTAAACACGCACCACTGGGAGCGCTTCTGAAAGGCTCTTGCTGCAAGAAGCGCTTTATAAATGGTCAGATACAATACAATAGGCCTACAATACTGACTTGGTGGACTTCGTTGTAGCTCTGACAATGTATAGGGTGGTCTAGCTTGACCGGTGGTCTCATGGTCGACCGCAGATTTTTTGCAGAAATGGCAAACACAGTGGTCAGAGTTAAACTTTAAGCAGAGTTGGAAATTAAGAGCTTGACTATATTCTTTGGGATTTTGACTGTAAATTTCTCAGTATCGTCCAGTGTGGGCTACATTAATAATTAGTGCAATGAAATTCGTTAAAACGATCAAGTAATAGTCAAAACATATATAGGTGTCTATTTCCATGGGAGGGGGGCCATCGAGGTGCCCTCTTATCCCTATGTGAAGGACCACATGCAAGGCTGTCTGACACAAGAGGATTGATTCATCTGAATTGGTGGTTGATCCGAATTGATGGATGTTATTCTGACCTGTGCCGCAGCCACTGGTGTCTTGACTGGTGTCTTGTTCTTCGCCCTTCTAGCAAGAACATTGACGACGGAATATTCGATGAACGCGCCGAAGACGAAGACGAGGCAAGTGGCCATCCAGACGTCAATTGCCTTCGTGAAGGAGACGGCGGGAAAACGTCCTTGACCGGAACTCTGGGTCGTTATCGTCAGCATCGTAAGGATCCCGAGTGAGATTCGCGCCGGAACCGCCTCCAAGTCAATCCAGAACGATACCCAGGACAGCAGGACAACCAGGAGACTAGGGAGATATGTCGACAGCACGTATGCCCTCAGTCGACGCTCCAAGTGGAAGTATGCGCGCAGACATGGAAAACTGCCTACAAGTAATGAACGTCCAGGCATCGGTGTGGAAGATGGTAGTCCTTCGTGAGGTTAATAAATCATCATACGAGTAGGATCGTTAAACTGAAAGTCATTACGTAAATGCGCACGTACACACGCGTACAATGAGCATACATTGTCCAATTTAGCCGAGATTGGGCCTACATGGAAATCATCTGGATAGATAGTCTTAATTAAAGGGGTGGTACCGTATATAAACGGTCCTATTAAATAGAATATACATAAAAACATACATACAGTCATACATATTCATAAACACCGACCGTGTGTTCGTTCTTACATTCTTCAACATAGTCACTTAATACACATCTGTAATGAATTACAAAGTTTTGCGAGAATCATTGTTAAAGGCAGCGATGAGGAGAATAAGGTGGAGAAAGGAGGAAGAAAAGGAGGAGAAGAAGAGGAGGATGGGAGAATGAAGAGGAGAAGGAGGCTGATTAATCAGAGGAGTATGAGACAATGGTGCTTTGCGTACCTGTGCTGCTGAAAGCCTGTGAGCAGACGATGTGTGAGACGCCTTGCATGTGATACTCTGGTAGACTAATCTTATCGCTCAGCTCAATCACTTTCGCATCCGTTCGCCAATGAAACACTAGATCCTCCGTCGTATAGGCATCTGCACGTCACCATCGTCATCATCATCAGCGGCAGCAGCAGCAGCATCAGCAACAACAGCAGCAGCAATGAAAAGACAACATCGACGACAAGAAATCAACAACAAAGACAACGACTACAGCATTGTTTTGATGCCCTGCTGATAATGCTGTTGTTGGGAATATTTGTCATCATCATCATCGTCGTCGTCGTCATCGTTATCGTCGTCGTCATCATCATCATCATCATCATCATCATCATCATCATCATCATCATCATCATCATCATCATCATCATCATCATCATCATCATCATCATCATCATCATCATCATCATCATCATCATCATCAATAGATGACAATATCGTCGGTATCATCATTGTTGTCGTCGTCGCTGTCGAAGTTTACAAATCTTGAGTGGCATTGAAAAGTGCATTTCTTTTACTAATCTCTTCTTCACTCTTTTGATGTATGATATCATTTTCTAAACGTTAAACCAGCGCAACAGAAGTCACTGGCCTTCATAGATTACATTTTGCAGCGCTATATATAGCGGACGGTCCATGAATACTGTATTGCAGAAGAGCCTTAAATGGCATGGCAATCCTTCAAAACGAGCAGTAGTGCATGCATGGTGAAGAATTTATAACCTGATCAGTTCACTGAAAATGTACATACAATGTAGCCGAGGCAGTAATTATTACATAGTCAAAGAAAACTTGAATTATTATAATATTATAGTCAAGGAACACAGGAATTATTACATTGGCCTAGTTAAGGAAAAGCAGGGTCAAGGCAAGGCCGTATAGGATCGAGGCAATAAGCTTAATTATTTGGTCGAGGACATAGAGAGGGTCGAGGCAATATATCAATGGTCGTGGCAATAATTATTGGATTGCTTGAGATAACGATTACATTCTCATTCTCTGTTGTTTTCTATGACCAGTGAACGAAAGTATTTGAAATTTGAAGTGAATTGAAACTGGAGATTTTGCTTACAGCTTCCGAACTCAATCTTGCACGTCTGGTTGTCCATCGGGTACTTGTCGAAGATCATGTCGCAGGCGAGCGTGACGGTGAGTCGCTGGCTGTAGAGGACGGTGCCATCTGGGGACAGACGGATGAGTCGGTTAGGAACGGTGATGGTGTGAAACACGCCAGCCTTTAGGTTGCGGATGAAGACATCTGGAGTCCACATGCGATCGAACTGTTTGTGGTTGAGTGTTATGTTGCGCTCGTAATTGTCGTAGACTAACCTCTCGTCCTTCCACATCTGACGCAAATACAGCGTCATCGAAAACTCCTATCAATGAAATTACCCGCATTTGGAATTTGGAATTACTTTTTTAAAGGTTCTAAATAAAATATAGTTAGTTTTAGACAAGTTTAGTGACAACTTATTTGCCCTAAACCAATCGTTGGCTAGGGTCAACTCCTCATTTACAAGTGATATTAGATGGTCATATGAAGCATGAGATATGAAAGCTTTTAGTGTCGTCTGCAAAAAGAATATAGTGTAGAAGAGTCGACGAGTTAGGTAGGTCGTTGATGTAGATTAAAAATAACACGATGATGATGATGATGATAATGACGATGATGATGATGATGATGATGATGATGATGATGATGATGATGATAATGACGACGTCGATGATGACGATGAAGAGGAGGAGGAGGATGTGAGGATGAGGATAATCTTAGGAGGAAAAGGATGAGGGAAGGAGAAGGAGGATGTCAAACGTGTCTAGGAAGTGCTTCCCGGAATCCGCCACTTTTTGTCCTACTGACTGCGCCTTTGGCAAATGGCAGAGACTTCAGCTGACAGTGACAGGATTCGTTCGCCGTCACCTTTTAAAATTCATTTCCTGCGGACACAGCTGCTTTTGAGAAGAGGTGCCATAATTATGCAAAAGCTGAACTAAAAATATCTGCTCTAAGTTGCTGCGCTCGCGGTTCGATGCCCGAAGCATTGCGTGAAATTGAAGATTCTTTGTCAATTCGTGCATCCAGTAATTCAAAGAAGAGTCTATCGTTTCATTGTTGTTGTCAGGTGTGCGTGTGTTTGTGTGCGTGTGTGTGTGCGTGTGTGTGTGTGTGCGTGTGTGTGTGTGTGTGTGCGTGTGTGTGTGCTTCCATCCACAAATCTTTCAGTCAGTGGTGCGTGCTTTAATGCTTCGTAATTAGTTAAGTAACGCTTGATAAAATCGTCTGATTTATCGCCGTGTTTCATTGAGCAACAACCTTTTATCAAAGGAAATCTGCAATGGAAGATTATTTGGTCAGTTTTGACGTCTGAAATACATAGCCTAATAATAATAAGTTTCTCTTTAATTGAACGCCTGCAAACGCACTGCGCTTTACATAGCGTACATGCACAAGTTATGCGGTAATCTTAATTAACATCAAACTGAACTATACCAGCAGTCTACAAAGTATATCCGCCCAACGGGGGCTCGAACCTGCTACCTCTCGCACTTTTGGCCAGCGTGTTAACCATTACTATACCGGGCCCCCCAATAATTACATAATTATTAGAAAATCGCAGAGAGACTGAATCGATCTAAGAGACCAGAATGAATTGGAGGAAACGTCTCTCACCATTTTCGTTTCACTGATGGAACTTATGTCGTTGATGTTCATGTTGATGTAGACATCCAACGGGCGACCTGTGAATGAACGAATGAATGAATTAATTAATTAATGAATTAATTAATTAATGCATTATCTTTTTTATCATCAATCGGAATGACAGACCACGACCCGTTACAACGCAGACAAAATACAAGCAGTGTTAATTATAATATTGTAGGATGGTCTAAACTAAAAGGAGAGTCGTATCCTAGTTCCTCATTTCCTACGTGGTTAGCTGATTGCAATTGAGGTTATCGACCAACAACTTGTTTGTCCGTTTATTCGTTCGTTCATTCAATTGTTTAATCACTCGTCTGTCCTTTGATTAGCTCAGAATTAATTAATTAATTCATTCATTAATCTATTCATCCATCCATTCATCCATTCATTCATTCGTTCATTCATCCATTCATCCATTCATTTATTCATCCATCCATTCATTCATTCGTTCATTCATCCATTCATCCATTCATTAATTCATCCATTCATTCATTCATCCATTCGTCCATTCATTCATCAATCCATTCATTCATTCGTTTGCTCTTTACTGATTTTTTAAAGTTACTTTTTTCGCACCTTCCGACACTTGTTTAAAAAAAATTCATTATCATAATAGGCAGTTGATTGTGCACGCAGACCATTGTAACTTTACAACCACGTTAGGCCTACATATCGCATTAGCCTAGCCTATATTACATTACATTAGGTCTACGTTACACTGCCTGTATTCTATAGGACTTTGTCTGCTGTGTGATTGAGAGTATCGCAAATGAGATATTCTTCGTGAATTGATCAAATTCTTATTTACGTTGTCGTCTCGCATTTCCTTTCTCTCTCTTGTCGCCTTGCGTCTCTCTCTCTCAACCATTTTCTCCCTTTTTTCTCATTATATTGCTCTCTCGTTTTTCTTTATTATTTAATATTTCTTCTCATTCTTCTTCCTCCTCTCTTTCTGCTTCTTCTCCACTCTCCTGGTATCCTAAGCTGCCTTTCCTCTTCCGTTTCCTTCTTGTCGTCTTCCACCTCTTTCAAGCACTTAGACTATCTTTTCCTTCTAAGTCTTTCCTGTCCTAAAATTTCTGAACTTCGTTCTTCTATTTTCTACTCCTCCTCCTCGTTCTCCTCCTCCTTGTTCTTGTCCTCCTCCTCCTCTTTCGTATTCTCGTCCTACGTCTCCAAGTCTCTTCTTTATTTTATTCTTCTGCTCTGCTGTTCTTTATAATCTTCTTTCACTTTCCATCGTTTCCTCATCAGATGCGAAAACCTTCATCTGCTTTGCACAATTCAAGCACACTCCGCCTGCCTCTTCTTTATCTTTATCGCTTCCTCCCAGACACAAAAGCGTTACAATCTGGACTACATGTTCCGACGACATACTAAGAGCACGTGGTATGATTGACCCGACCTCGTTCACGGTAACATAATTATAAGAGCCCATAAAACCAGACACTATACGTGGCAGCCACAGATCGCTTGTGATCATCGGTGACAGTTAAATAACCTCAATTCGGTGTTGGGGAAGGCCTGTGATGTAAAGAATGGTACTCGAGTTGAATGACATGGAATTAGATGGAATGGAATAAACTGGAATGAAATAGAATAAACTGGAATGGAATAGAATAAACTGGAATGGAATAGAATAAACTGGAATGGAATAGAATAAACTGGAATGGAATAGAACAAACTGGAATGGAATAGAATAAACTGGAATGGAATAGAATAAACTGGAATGGAATAGAACAAACTGGAATGGAATAGAATAAACTGGAATGGAATAGAATAAACTGGAATGAAATAGAGTAAACTGAAATGGAATAGAATAAACTGGAATGGAATAGAATAAACTGGAATGGAATAGAACAAACTGGAATGGAATAGAATAAACTGGAATGGAATAGAATAAACTGGAATGAAATAGAGTAAACTGAAATGGAATAGAATAAACTGGAATGGAATAGAATAAACTAGAATAAACTGGAATGAAATAGAATAAACTGAAATGAAATAGAATAAACTGGAATGGAATAGAATAAACTGGAATGAAAATTATGGAATAGAGTAAACTGGAATAGAATAGAATAAACTAGAATGGAATAGAGTAAAGTGGAATATAGATCTAATAGAATAAGTTGGAATAATATAGAATAAAATGGAATAGGATAAAATAGGCCTACACTAGAATGGAATTAAATAAGATGGAAAAAATGAATGAAGTGGGACAGAAAAAGAATGAAGTGGGATAGAAAAAGATAGACTGCAATAAAATAGAGTATGGAATGACGCGGAATATGATAGAATGAAACAGAATGGAAGGGGTTGGAAGATAATAGAATAAGGCGGGATGGAAGGACATACTGCAAAATGTTTCGTCTCTCTTCCTATTATATTCCTGTTCGTTCTTCCATTGCTTTGAAATTTGAAGATGCAGGCCCTACTTAAAATTGAGAGTCATCATAGGCCTACATGCGCACGTATACTTGCACATACATCTCTCGCACACTCTTTCCTGTTCCATCATTCTCTCACGTCCTCCATTTCCAGTGCTATTCGGTTATCATCCCAACATCCATCCAGTTGAATCCACAATTTCCTATATAAACGGACAGAAATTCTCCACTTTGTCAACCGCTACAACGTCCATATATAAATCCGAGATTTGCTGCGTATTAGCTTCTCGCCTGACTTGATTGCCTTCCTACTCCTTCTCCTCCTCCCTCCTTCATCCTCCTCCTCCCTCCTCCCTCCTCCTCTCCTCCTCTTCTTCCTCCTCCTCCTCGTCGTCGTCGTCGTCGTCACGCAAGACTGGAGCTGACTCAGCGAACAGAACGAAGCGAAGCGTGAACGACGGTAAAAAATAGAAACCGAGTTCGTCTCTTCTTATCAGCATCATTGGAATCAGTGACAGCGTCAACTTAATCAATTGCTAAGTCCAAAAGGAGCACAGGCGCATTTCCTCGAAGCCTATATCTGGCAACAGCCAATGGCAAAATGTAGGCTCGCTGAGAGGGAGCAGAGGGCGAATGCCAAGGGACCCCCGGGCTGGGTAGTTACATGCATATTATAATTAACATTCCAGGGTTTTTTCAGCAACGTGTAGCGTAGAGAGCGACCTTGATTAGTTTGCTGTGGAATGGCGTTATATAAATCTTCAGTTACAACCATGATATCGTATATTGTGTTTTAAATTGTGCGCTATTGTTTTGTGGTTGTATTGTAATTGAGTTGCGTCGTTAGACTGTATATTGTAGGTGACAGAAAAGCTGTCCTTTGGGGCAAGCGTGTCTGCTTCCGAATGAGAAAGAGGAGGAGGAGTAGGAGGAGAAGGAGGACGAGGAGGAGGAGGAGGAGGAGGAGGAGGGAAAGAGAAAGAGGAGGAAAAGGACGAAGAAGTGGAAGAGGAAGAAGAGGAGGAGAAAGAGGAGGAGGAAGAGGATAAGGAAAAGGAGAAAAAAAGGGAGAGTACGAAGAGGAGGAAAAGATAAGGAAGAGGAAGAAGGGGATGGGGAGAAGAAGAAGGAGGAGATGTAGGAGGAAGAGAAAGAGAAGGATGAGGAGGAGGATGAGGAGGAGGGGATGAGGAGGTGGAAGGTCGCTCGTTGATGGTTCATTCCCGTTGACTTCTGCATCTGACGGGGACAAAATCCCGAAGGCGATAATTACTACGACGCGACTTCGATGCTCTTGTTATTCAGCCGCTCACAACAGATTCAACCTCAGCAGCCACCATGCAGTCAGTCACAGCCTCCTCCTCACACTAATCATACACTGCCCGAGTCCTCCTAGTCTCACTCGATGTCCTACTCGTTTGCCGTCTCTTTGTCTGGCTGCTGCTGGTGATTACTATTTTCTACGACGACTTCTTCACTTGAGGCGACGACCATCGATTGGTGACCTTTGTGTTTCAAAGTCATTAAATTAGATTTGATTAGAACAGTCCTATAATAAACTAGATTATACTAGAATAGATTAGATTAAGCCAGCCTGGATTAGTTTAGATTAGACCAGATTTGATTAGATTATAGGATAAGCCAAACTAGAAAGATTAGATTAGACTAGCATATACTGGATTTGACTAGATTAAACTATAATAGATTACATTAGATTAGATTCTATTAGATTGGACCAGGTTATATTAGATTAGATTAGTAATTAAGGCTGTGTAAATAAAATGGCGTAACGTGATTTACTATTATAGTAAGTAATATCGATTCCCCTTATTTCCGCGTGTCAAATTGATTATGATGACAACGTTGAGTGTCTCGGTGCCAATATAAACATATAGTTATTCTATAAAATGTCCCACTGGATATGGATATTTTGCTTAGCCTATTAGCGATGCAGTGTCGCGTTGGTATATGGCTGAAACTGTGTTATTAATCTTACCCAAGTCTGCTTGTGGTCTGGCCCTGCTGTTGTATTTCTTCTCGCTCAACAGATCCTCTATGATATCGGATGTCACTCTGTATAAAATAAAACAAGAGAGTCATTGTTTATCGAACATGCACATCCTTTTGAAACCAGTTTAAGAGGACAACTTTAAGTCTGTGCTCTTATGCTTTGCCGTATTGTTCTAGCTTGTTCCGTTCAATTATATTATGCCATGTTCTGTCATGTTCCGTTTTGTTCTAATTCTGAACGAAAAAGAAACATAATTGAACAGAACGAGCTAGAACACAATATTGCAGACACACTAAATCAGATATATAAAGCAGAACTTAAATCTGTTCCAGAAACCTTGAAACATCGACGATCATCAACGACTGTTCATTAACGACCGTTCATCAACGACCGTTCATCAACGACCGTTCATCAACGACCGTTCATCAACGACCGTTCAAAAACGACCGTTCATCAACGACCTTTCATCAACGACCTTTCATCAACGACCGTTCAAAAACGACCGTTCATCAACGACCTTTCATCAACGACCGTTCATCAACGACCGTTCATCAACGATCGTTCATCAACGACCGTTTATCAACGATCGTTCATCAACGACAGTTCATCAACGATCGTTCATCAACGACCGTTCATCAATGACCGTTCATCAACGACCGTTCATCAATGACCGTTCATCAAAAAAGAATGAGGCAATCGGGTAAAGTCGAAGTGTCATCTTCGCCTTAGGATTTCTTAAACTGGTCTTTAGAAAGAATGCTGCTATAAAAATTATACTCACTTGTTGCACTGAACCGTGATGAAAAGAACGAAGAAATAGACAACCGTTGTCTGTGCTTGGCGACCTTTTGAACCCATCACGATCTCTTTTGAACTCAGTCGATGAAGCTAGTCGATATCTGTAACGAAACCTTAGCCGATCAGAATATTTAGACGAATGCCGAAGCGGATAGTCCGATAGCATGAACCGTCTATATTATTTTGAAAGGCGTGCATGAGTCTAGCTCCCGGTTGGCTGTTAGCAAAAATCAAATCAAATATTTATTTCGCATTTAACAAATCAAGAAAAGAGGAAACAAAAGCTTACAAACATGATAAAGCAGTTACTGTATACTCAAGTGATGTGGGAATTTTTTGTAACTTAATTGTAGTCTATACAGCGGCCCGGCTATTATTGACCCGTCTCAGTTGGGTCACGCTTTAACATAGATGTTGGCGTGGTCGTGTATATATATAGTGGTGGGTTCGGTGACTTGGAGCCGGAGGGTTCCAGGTTCGAACCCACATCAAGCCGCCGCGTTGGACCTTGAGCAAGTCCTTCACTCGCGATTGCTCTTGCATGCGCTTCGGTGTGAAACTCCGATGCAGTGTCCGCACTGTAGTCGGGAGTACATCTGAGTAGTGAGCTTGGAGGGGCGCTATAACAAATGCGCATACAAACAAACAAACGTTTGAGTGATGCAGAGAGATCAAGAACTGAAGTAGAGACAAAAGAAACCATGCAAGACAAAGAGAGGCTGAATCAGCGCATGATACTGCAGCCAAACAATGAGAGATTGACGCAGAGAGAGAGAAGATGCTGGGCAACGACGACACAGGTGACAGATGCGTAACCATGGCGACAGATGCGTAACCATGGCGACGGATGAGACAAACGAAACGCATGACTTCCGTTCTGCTGAGCACTTGACGCACTTGAAATGAAATTGTTCTATAATATTTCAAAGGAAACACTTTCGTCAGAACGCTTCCGACTTCAGCCAAACAACTTTGAGCTCAGTTACTGGAGGATGCAACAAGAACCGAAACGATTCGACGCAGATAATATACGCGAATACTTTGATAGGATATATAAAGTGTATAATATATTAGACTATATTATATTATGACATAAACTAATACATAATATATTTGTGTAAGATATATGTGTATGTATTATACAAGCTTATAAATTATGTTATAGGCTAACCTGCGTGATTTAAAGAACCAGAGACAGATAATGACAGATCAGAACAACGCAGAACAAAGCAGAACAAAGCAGAACACAGATTAACACAGCGGAAAACAGATGAATAAAGCGGAACAAGGCAGAGCAAAGAAGAGCACAGCGGAACAAGGTAGAACATAGCGGAACAAAGCAGAACATTGCGGAACACAGCGGAACAACGCAGAAAAATACACTGCTAAAGAAACTTAATGGAAGTTAAACGGGGCAGTGGAGACCCATATAATTATGATCAGCGATCAAGTAGAACTGCACATGACCACAAGTTGAGAGAAATAATCTGCTTCAAGGCCTCCTTTTATAAGAGAATGCTGTAGATTGTGTCTGTGTGCCGTTGCAGGATAAAGTTTTAAAACTTGCAACGTCTATACTCGCTTGTTTATACGATGCATCGAGACTACAATAATTATGATGTAAATATCGATGCCTCTTTGAGTTTCTTGTTTTAATGTACGTTTTAATGTACTCCTCTGAAAACCGAGGAGCCGCTTATTAGGATCTCAGAGCGATCTGATGCTGCCCACATGATTGCTGCTTCTGTCCCTAATTACGTAAGGTATGCGCGCTGTCTGACTATAGACGCGTATTGCCGCATGCAGTATAGTTTGCAGTCCAACTGCGAAACAACTTTATAACCGCCAAACTTGTTATTTCACTTTTCTCCTGACCCTATAATTACGGAGAATGGAATTCGCCTTAGTTGGCCACTATAAGTATACTACTTGGACTGTATAACTGAACAAAAGATGTGCACTAACTTCCATGCACATAGGGCATTCTGGCAGATCATTATAGAGGCGAAAAGAGACCTGGGATAAATATGCACCTCGAAACTAGCTAGGCCTATATACTGCGACAAGCTGCGTCTAATCAGACAACGTGCTTGTAGCTTACGTAATTAGGGACGGAAGCAGCTACCGCACGGGCAGCATCAGATCGCTGTGAGATCCTAAAAAGCGGCTCTTCACGCATGCCATGGCAATGAGGACGACTCACTGTACGCATGCGCATGGAATCTTTTCTTCTATCGTCATGATCCAACATCACTCCACGACTGTAGTACTGCAGGAAATGAATCCGCATTACTCTCCTCATGAAACTCTATAAGACTGATCTCCTTTGACCACATAGCTATATATATATAATTATATGCAATATATATATTTATTTACGTGCATTCATTACAGTGTGCATATATATAGATAGGTGTATGCTATATAATATATATATATATATATTTATATAGAGTGTGGCGCTTCAGCTGTATGTATATGGCATGTATGAATGACCATTAATTTCCCATTGGCAACAATTGATTAAGTCGGATCTGCAAGACACGCAACCAACGAACGGCCTCGACACGATTATATACAGCATAACTGCTCTCAATGTGCGGCGCTCGTCACACACGCGCTATATATATATATATATATATATATAGGCATCAGTCCAAGTAGCGTATATAAGCATATTACACATAATTATATCTATACGAACATACATGTATGTATATTATATATATAGTCCTATATAATATAATTATGTACGTGTAGATCTATAAGCGTATACAGAAGATGTCATATAGGCTACAATACATAGAGGCCTACATACTCTATTGAGCCATGTATAATTATATAATGCATATGTGATCATACAGTCTATATTTATATGTAGGCTATACATGACAACCAGTTAGATATGGATGTGCAATGTGCATATACATATAGGTAACACGAATGTATTTAGTTTATTTTATATATACATGTATATATAATATATATATGTACCTCCTCTTTGCTCTATATATATAATATTATATATATATATATATATATATATATATATATATTATACAATAAAATTATAGACGGTGACGATGGCAATTGGCGTTGCATTGAACAGCGTCGCCATCTAGGGTCGGTGAAAGGAAAATCCGATCGGTGGAATAATCGTTTATTCGGTAATTGACAGACGACAGTGGAAGAAGACACAAAGGAATTAGGTGAACGGAAATCAACGTCTGGCCTGCCTCTTCCTCCACCACATCCTCCTCCTCCTTCTTATTCCTTCTCTCCTTCTTCTTTCTCTTCCTTCTCCACCTCCTCTTCATCCTCCTATCCTCCCCACTCATCCACACTTTCCAACTATATCTAAGAAAGGTACCAACATCTTGCTTCTTCTTCTACTTCCCCTCATTCTCCTCCTCCTCCTCTTCATCCTGCTCCTCTTCCTTTTCTCCTTCTTCTTTTCTCTCCTCCACCTTTTTCTTCTCCTCCTCCTCCTCTTTCACTTCCTCCTCTTCCTTCTCCTCTTCATCTTCTTCTTCTTCTTCTTCTTCTTCTTCTTTTCTCTCCTCCACCTTTTTCTTCTCCTCCTCCTCTTTCACCTCTTCTTCTTCTTTTTCTTCTTCTTCCTCCTGTTCCTCCTCCTCTTCCTCTACCTCCCCTTCTCCTCCTCCCCTCCTCATTATATCTTCTGCACTCGTCCACCCTCTCCCAATCTGCCCTCTACCCCTCCACTTGGTTAGACCGTTGTTCTGTCAAACTGTGTTGCGCCGTAAATTGATAAAACGGATTCCGCTCGCATCCATTCGACGCTCAAAACCTGGTTAACGGTAGATAAATGCATTGCTTAGTAGCATCACATGTATTAATTGTATTTGTATCTGTCAAAAGCATGCAGCAAGTAATTGCCTCTTCGGATTATCTTCACCTCAGATTCAGAGTTTCTTTACTAAAAATGTGATAAATGTTGATTAATTCATTATAGCGTCTTCAAAGCGCTTGAGATTCTTTCAAGGAAGTATTTATAGACGCATGGTGACGATGGCAACATTATTGTCTTCTTATCGGAAGCGTTGGGCAACAAATATTTTGCCTTATTCAGGAAGAGGAGAAGGAGGAGGAGGACGACGACGACGACGACGACGACGAGGAAGACGAACAAGATGAGGAAGAAGAGAAGGAAGAAGGAGAGGAATAGGAGGAGAAGGAAGAGGAGGAGGAAGAATAGGAGGAGGAAGAGTAGGAGGAAGAGGAGGAGGAGGAGGAATAGGCGGAAGAATAGGACAAGGAAGAGTAGAAGGAAGAGGAGAAGGAAGAGGGAGAGGAATATGAGGAGGAAGAAGAGAAGGAAGAGGAGGAAGAGGAGAAAGGCTGTGGCGTAGCTCAAGAGCTTAACTATAGACCAATTGCGCCATTTCGAAAGTCAAAATGTTTCTATTATTATAGCAATATTACGTTCGTATTGGCGCAATTGGTCTATAGACTATAGTTAAGCTCTTGAGCTATAGACGCCACGGCCTTTCTCCTCTCGCGAAATAATTTCAACTTGACGAAACACGCTTCCAATATTATTGGAAGCGTGTTTCGTCAAGTTGAAACTATTTCACGAGCTGTGGATCTAGCCATGGCTACGGACAACAGCAATCAAGTTACTGTGTAGTGAGCATCTTAAAATTTCTTTCTTTCCCGGCAAATGTGACTGAAATAAGATATGGCTTAATAGGCCTACTCAGTCTGCATGACTGCATTCAACTTATTGTTATTTATCAGGCTGAAGCTTTCTTTTGCGTATTCGGGGTTATTGGTTCAAACACCCCAAATAGGCAATTCCCTAAATATTTAAAACTATTTTTGTTCACCCTGAGACTTTGGCCAAAAACACCCTGAACTGGTGGAACCACTTAATTGTCTCCTAGTTACACTTTTGATTGCTATTGTACTCCATTTTTAACTTTTATTTTGCTCAACACTGCGGCTGTATGTAGGCCTATATGTACTTGTACAACGGCTTCCGAAAACAGTATTCGCATGCTTTGTCAGATAGATAGACTATAATTCCGTTTATTAAAGTCTCGAACAAATCGTGTGCTCAACTTGGAGCAGATCTCTCTTCGTGGCACATGAGACGGTCTTTCAATTGGTTATGCAGCTGAAGAAACATTTCCAATCAATCAATCAATCAATCGATCAATCACATGAATTCAAATAGCGCCTCATTGAAGATCTCTACTCAGAGGCGCTCCAAACCCAGGCGTGGACGGTCGAAGACAAAATTCTTGAGGAGAGAATAGAAAGAGCATAAAAGAGTGGAAAAGCGAGAGAATAGTCGTAGGGAGACCATTCCAGATTGCATGGACCCACCATGGTGAATACTCTTCGCTTGCATGGTAGTGGTACGCAAAAAGGGACAAGGCAGTAAAGTAATGACACCCAAAGAACATAATTTTTTATTTTCAGCGTCTCAAAACTACTTTCTTTTATCTGGATCTTTCGCACTGGTAGCGCCTCTGATTGATATGCAATGTGAGAGACGCTTTATAAATTAATTTACAGATGCAAACAGTACAATGCACTTCAATAAAATACAATATGAAAATACAATACAATTCAATACAAAAATACAATACAATGCAATGCAATAAAATAGAATGCAATGTAAACACACATGAATGCATTCATGCGTAGCGGGATTGCAACTTAGGGCAGAGTGGTTTGAGATCGTCCACAGTCGAAGAACGAACGACGACTAAAATGCATTAAGACGAGAGATTAAAATTGACAAAATGGCGGCGAAGGCGTCGATGCAAACAGAGTCGGTGCCTGTGTGTGTGTTTGGCGCCAAAAGGACACCTAGCGACGACTCTGACGACAACGACGCTTTCTGGCCCTCTGTCGGTCAACAGACGAACGAGAACAAACACGGCCAGCCAATAGAAACGATTGCATCAAATTGACTTAACGCTTTGACAGAGTGACACTGTCATCACCATCCGCATCTTCATCTTCATCTTCATCCCCATCTTTATCTTCATCCTCATCTTCATCATCTTCTTCCTCACTTTCGTGGTCATCTTCTTCCCTGTTTTCATCTCCATCTTCATCCTCATCTTCTTCCTCACATTCGTTATCATCTTCCTCTCTGTTTTCATCCTCATCCTCTTCCTCATTTTCATCGTCATATCCCTCGTCTTCTTCATTTTTTATCTTCATCCTCATCTTCATCTTCGTCATCTTCCTCAACTTCATCCTTCTTGCCTTCTGATTTTCTCCATAGTATCTTCTTCTTCTTCTTCTTCTTCTTCTTCTTCTACCTCCTTCTCCACTTCAGCGCTCTTCGCTTTCTTTTCAACTTCTTCTCTTTCATCATGTCCTTGCTACTTTTCTTTTTCTTCCTTTCAATATCTTCCATCTTCTTTTTCTCATCTCTCAAATCCGCGTTCTCAACTTTTAATTTCGTTTTCCTTTCTTCTCGTCTTTTTCTTACTTGACCTCTAATTCTTTCTCTTCATCCCCCCCTTTCACAGCCTCCTCTCCTCCACCTCCTGCTCCGGTTCCAGCATTTCACAATCCTCCTTCTGCTCCTTCTTTCTCTTCCTCCTCCTCCTCCTCCTCCTCTTCCACCTCCTGCTCCTGTTCAAACCTATTCCCTCCTCCTCTCCTTCTCCTTTCTTTTCCAATCCCTCGTCCTCTTTGTCCTCGTCCTCCTCCCTCCTTCTCCTTCCTCCTTTTCCTCCTTTTCCTCCTTTTCCTTCTCTTCCTCCTCCTACTGGTCACTACCAGCATCTGCCTCTGGCATCATCCTCAGTGGTCGAATGTAGGTTGATTGTTGACAGTTCTTCGATCGACGACCTCCTATCATTGTATTATTGTGCTCCGCGATCGCTTCCATCGGAGTTATTGCCAAACACAGTTCGACAAATGGAAATGAAAGAAGGACAAAGGGTGGAAGATGACGAAGCAGAGAGGGAACATGAAGAAAACAAATAAGACGAAGAAGAATAGAGTAGGAGGATGAGGAAGAAGAAGCGGAGAAGGAGGAGGAAATGGGAGAGGGAGAGGGAGAGGAAGAGTTGCTGGTAAAAGAAGAACGGTGAAAAGTGATGATGATGACTCTATACGCTGCGTCACGATTAGTTTCAGTGTACTGTATAGGCCTACTTACAGGTCTCGAGCAACAGTACCGGTACCATGCTGCGTGCTAACCTGAGCCTTGCAATGGACCACGCTTCTGGAACAATGCCCTCCCACTTGAGCTGCGCCTGTTCCCTAGATCACTCTCTGATACATTCTATAAGCACTTGAAAACTGTTCTGTTTGGCCGTGCCGGAGTCGGGAGCGCCTCTGAGTAGTTTCCTTGAAGAGGCGCTATATAAATGCCTGAATGAATGAATGAATCTAGCGGCATGTATGTCTGTCTGACTGCATCAACTTTCATATGACTTACTTACTTAGACTTAGTTCCTCCAGTTCCGATCGGAACATTGGTCGACAACTTAGTCCTCGCCACACCGCAAAACTCATATGACTAACATGATAATTCAGTTGTAGGCTATTTGTCTTTGCTTATTTATTGTTGAGCTTCTTCTCAGATGCACAACGGTGTTGAGCTTGGCAATAATTATAACAGATCCAAATATTATTATGTGCGACTGCGACTTCGGATGGATGGCGATTTCTGTGACGATCTACATGTATAATTATGTAGAAGACTATAGACACATGTTTGGCGGAACATTGGTCATCACTTGATGTTACTATCTCACGTGCATGTGCAAAATTGTGCATAGACTTTTAGTGATACAATCTATTACGAAGGAACTGTGATTAGTCTACTGCACTGTGCTAACAATATATAGTGGTCGCTATTTCCAGTAAATTGCTCTGATTTACAATCTGTAATTACCTGTGACTGAAAAACTGAACGTTAGCCTAACACGAATAGTGCCATGGTATAGAAAAGCCTAAACTGAAGAGAGGAAGTTTTACTTTGTCTAATTACTAATAACTACAGCACCTATAGGCTATAACACGCGAAACTACTAGTACCCAATTAAAATTTGACGCAAAACTAAAACAACGCTCAATAAAAACACGGAAAGACCTAATAATTAGGCCTACGGCACACGGAAAGATATAATAATTACAGAGAATTACAGAGCAAGAAGAACGACAAGTGAAACAAATAGACAAGAGTGGTTGACACTGGACATCAGTAGTTCGTACTTATTGAAGGACAGTTGACTAAGGACAGTTGACTAAAGAACTGTTCTAACAGAGACCGCGTCGCCGTCGCCAACTCTTTCTTTACTCATGACATAATAATTCGTCGTCCGCCACCGCCGCTGCTGCTGCTGCCGCCGTTGCCGCCCATCGTTCGGTCCATCGTTCGGTCGGTCGTTCGGTCGTTCGGTCGTTGGTTTGGTCGGTGCCTGCGGATGTTTGCAGATGCTGGTCCTAATTCTCACCATCGATGGATCGATCGATTAATCGATCTGTCAATTCATCGCACGAGACGAGACACGGTCAACAATTGCAAAGTGATGATCAAGGCACAGGCAGCAGCAGCAGCAGCAGCAGCAGCAGAAGATGATGATAGAGAGGAAGAAGCAGAGAATGAGGATGACGAGAAGGAGGAGGAGGATGAAGAAGAAAAAGTAGTTGGTTGAAAACAGATATCAAAGTAGAAGTCAAAGCAAATAGAATAGGCGAAAGAAAAATAGGGACGAGTAGGGAAAATGATAACAATAATAATAAATTTCCAGTTTAAAATATAATACTGAGGAGAAGAAGAAGAAGAAGAAGAAGAAGAAAAAAAAGAAGAAAAAGAAGAAGCTTAGGTGATGATGATAATGATGACGATTATGAAGATTATGATGAAGAATAAGAAGAAGAGGACGCAGAAAAATAAACGGCTTCATCGTTTATATAACATTATTTTTCTTTTAGTTTGGTCTGCAAACTATATACGCAGGTAGCCACGTAGCTTAAAATATGGACGCGTTCGTATGATTTACCAAAGAATCTTAACAAAGTTGCATTCAAAGTAAATTGAATAATGCGGAATGTAATTGAAATTAAAAATTACAAATTACAGGAAGAAATGTAATTGAATTACAAATTACAAATTACTTTGACACGAAGCAGCAAATTACAAATTACAATTGTAATTTAAATTACGTAATTTCAATTACTCAATTAAATTACTGCCCATCCATGTTCGGCTCGAACTTGTAGTTCCTTTGCTCAACTTAATTCCTACTATACTTATTTACTAGAGCTGAAAATTGCCTGCCATAACTTTCCTTACTTTAGATTGCGCACTCTTGCCTCGCTTACGACGCTTATGCTATCTCATCTTAAAGTATACATGTACCTAATACCCTAATAAACCTATCTCATCCTGTCATAACATGAGTATGCTAGAACTAAATTTACCATAACTTCCAGATATGTCATTGCATTGACTAACTTAGACAAAATACTTTGCCAGCACTGCCAATCAACAGGTGAATTTCCACCGAAAGATGATGCTGTGACCTTTGAACAGAGCCTCATAATTTCGTGGGCGCTTCCTGATAACCGGTTGGAACACTCAACATCAACAGCAGCTGCAGTTTGCCGCAAGAACCATCTCTGAACCGGGGAACGTGTAACGCCACTCAGGCTAATTGCAAGTTAGGGATCTGGATGAAACGGACCAGGAAGCGAGTAGATGAGAGGGGGAAACAGAAGGCCTGTTGGAAAGGAAGAGAAGGAAGGAGAGAGCATCCTCGAGGTAGCTTATTAGCGAAGATGTCATGAAAATTGTCGTAAATACATACATGCATACATGCATACAAGAAAAAGGAGGAGAAAGAAGAGGAGGGAGGAGGAGGAGGAGGGAGGTTTTAAAGCTGAAGTACATGTATGAAGAGCAGCAAAAATGGTGACAGAGGAATTTGGGGAAAGGAAACGGCTCAAAGTACATGGAGAAACTGGACGATTATGCGAACAGGAAAAGCCCGAGAACAGCAGTGGAAAACTAATTCTTGTCGTTGTTTATAATCATCATCATCATCGACGTCATCATACTAGTTTTTTCACAGTTTTTTTCTCGTGTTTGTTTTCATCATCTTGTCATCTTGTCATCTTGTCATCTTTTCGTCTATTTCTCTTAATTCATCGTCAAATTCGTCTGTGGCGTCATCGCTATTCACTTTGTCTTCTTCCTCCTTTTCTTCCTCCGCCTCTGTCTTCTCCTCTTCCATTCCTTCTCTTCATTATCCTCTTTATTTTCTTCCCCTTTTTCTCTATCCTACCACTTCACAATTTCAATATAAAACAACTTTCTCTGAATAAATAACAAACTGCTCGAAATGACAATAATTATCAGCGCGTCAAGTTAATCAATTTATCAAATTCACGACGGAAGTGACGAGCATATAATTATAGCCTATCTTACGCATCGCATTCATAGTAGGCTACACACAGGGAACCAGAAACAGACAGACAGACACACAGATTCATATAGTAGGCCTACACAGAAAACCAGAGACAGACAGACAGACAGACAGAAAGAAAGGCAGACAGAAAGGCAAGCAGAAGAAGATATCTGCACAGACAAAGGAGAGCAGCGCAATAGAAATGTTTGAACAGCGGATGTAAACCTATCGAGAAATCGATCTACTCGTTTGGCGGCAAAGACGTCGACTATGCATGGTGATATCTGCTGCAATAGATGAGTAAAGTTCTGTCGTTGTGCATTTGACGGCAGCAAGAAATAATTATTGATCGATGATGGACTGAAATGTGAGAATTCGAGGAGAAGTCATCTGCTGCTCTGGAAGCCATCGGTGCCTATGATATTAAGTGTCTACGGTGATATTAAGTGTGCGACAAGTGCAGTGGGGTGGATGAGGGGGGGAACTGAACGATCTCTGTCTGAATGTCTGTCTAATTTCTCTCGTGTCTATGCTTCTGTCTTCCTGTCTTTCTATTTAACTTTGTCTCTTTCTATCCGTGTCTAATGTCTCTCGTGGCTATGCTTCTGTCTTCCTGTCTTTCTATTTAACTTTGTCTCTTTCTATGCCTGTCTAATGTCTCTCGTGGCTATGCTTCTGTCTTCCTGTCTTTCTATTTAACTTTGTCTCTTTCTATCCGTGTCTTTGCCCATATCTCTAATTGTGTTCTCTCTATAGTCTTAATATCTTTCTATTTCCTTCACTGGGTATTTGCATTATCTGTCTACTATTTCAATCTGTCGCTCTACCCATCTGCCTATCTTTTCTTTTACTGGATATCTTTATACTTTAGATCTCTCTGTTCGTGTGGGTGTGGGTGTGTGTGTGTGTGTGGGGGGGGTAGGCCTATATATATATATATATAATTATAATATATAACTATATACATATATATGTAGTCTCACTTTCCTTTGTAGGTTACCTGTTCGTGTTTCTTGCGCTTCTGTTCCGTCTGTGATCGATCCACTTTCTGATTATTTGTCAGTCACAATCGCATTTATGATACACACCTACATGTATGCATGATTAGCCTACGTATGAAAGTTGTAGGTTATTGTACTATTATCATTGTGTTGTATTGTACGTCTATATACAGTGTTTTGCATTTAACTGAATTGCCCCGTGATGTGCTGTATATTTTGGCCATGCTATAGAAGTCGATCGGATCAGATATCAAGTTTAGTCGCCCGTGTAGGCCTATATCAACGGAGCACTACTGCAAGACAGTCGGTCGACGAAACCAATAATTTATTAGTCAGGGCTGTTTTAAAGAAATTTTTAGAACCGCACAACCCCTTGTTTCCTTTTCCATCCTCCATGGTAAATCACTTCCAATCGGAGGACAATGACTTTTTTTACTAGTTTTGACTGTACAGAAGTGCTTCTACAGCTGCACAAATCCATTCAGAACTGCACATTTTGTGTACAACTGCACGTTTAAAAAGCCCCGTTATTAGTAAAGACCTGTAGACTCTTTATTATTCATGATATTACTAAATGACAGCGAAGTCGTATAAAAATGACGGTCGTAGATGTTGCGTGGTTTCTGCAAACACAAATAATTATCCCACGAAGGGTAATCTGCTTCCAGACGAAACTGTGGATCGCGTCCAGTGTTTACTCAGCAGTCCCTGGCTTACTTGCTTTTTAAAAACAGATTTATCAACAGTACGTACAACACATACTAGCATTTTATTTTCCACGTAGGGATCCTTATAGCAAGTACTTCATTCGCAATTGTTCATGCGCTTCGACGTGATATTCCGATTACGTGTCCGCGCTCTAGTCGGGAGCGCCTCTGCAGTGGGAAGAGGTTACGGAGTACATGAAGTTCGTTTCCCTGAACAGTTTTGAACAGCACCGTGTCAGCCTTTTGCACTAACGCTTCAGCCGCAAACGCATCTGATGTTATAAGTATTAAGTAGTCGGCTCGTCTAAGTCTCTTCATGAATGATGCCCTTTAGGCTGGTTTTGTCTCTTCCACTCGCAATCAAGGTCTCATCAGACAGGAGGGGCATGCTTGTATGACGTACATCATTGGATATAAGCTTACTATATAACAGAAGCTCTAGTACGAGTGTATTATTGCTTGGAGGCCTTTCATGGAGGACTCGTGTGCCTTAAGGGTTGTGATGAAATACAATGACACAGAACCAGAGCAGATTATCTTATTGATGTGTTCCGCTACAATGTGTTAATTTCCCTCCTGTGAGAACAGACTCAGAAGACCTTGGTGGATGTTGTAAGCTACGAGAGACTAAACAATGGTTGGATGGGTTTGTTGAGTGTGATTACGA
>OX243818.1:18677635-18792635 GCA_945859605.1 Lumbricus rubellus
CTATAACACTTCATATTATAAATGTACTCTGCGGACAGCTAAATGGATGAATTCATCATATTAAAAAATGAACATAATAATAATAAGCTTAATAATAACAATAGGCCTAATAATGATGATGATGATGATGATGATGATGATGATGATGATGATGATGATGATGATGATGATGATGATGATGATAATAATAATAATAGTAATAATAGGCTATAACGTGCTTATTGAATTCATCTCCAGATTTATATGCAAATTACCCAATTTACTATAACCGTACCGATGGGTTAGGCGGCTAGGCCTACTGTAGCTCGACTTTTAACAGTTAGGCTAAATGAAGGTGGCGGCAGGTGACGATCGAGTTCTGGGCCAGCGCCGAGAAATTACTGACGCAGTCGATTAAATTCTTATCAGCACAACACGTTCGCGCAAATCTGTTTCGTGGAAATGATTGTACTTCGCGCGTGTGTGTGTGTGTGTGTGTGACACTCTGTGTGCATGTGTGTTTGTGTGTTTGTGTGTGCGTATGTGTGTGTTTGTGTGTCTGTTCATCGTCGAGTTTAATGCGCTGTAACGGAATAACTTCGGCCTAGCGCTAAGTAAATTCCCTTCTAGCACATGGCGACTTTGAGGCGCTCAGCGTCTCATCGAATCTGCGAAATAGATGAAGGCAATTGGTCGCAATAAAATTCATTGGGTCTGTTGATCTATTTTGGATAAGCATCTTATTCTTATCCATCGCCTTTCGTATACGAATTCATCAGAGCCGTCTATCTATTTAAGGAAGCGCATTAGCCAGTGCTTAATCTAGACGTCTCTTTGGGGGGGGGGTCCCCTAGGAATGACATTCGCCCAGAAGAATCTTGAGCTGTTGTTTACATGGATATAGGCCTAGGGTACTAGGCTATCCCTTCCCCAGAAAAAGGTACATGGAAGATTGATCCCTGCCAATAAAGCAGGTAGTCCTGCAAAAAGGTCATAAAGCTCACTACCGGAAGTGCACTGACATGTTTTAGGGTCATTTTGGGAGAAAGACTAAAAAGGTCATGAGAATTTAAAGCAGCGAAGTAGGTAGCTGCCTGCGTATTAAGTGTCTTTGTGACTGTAGATCTATCTCTTTATGTTTATGCCTTCGATCTGCCTATGTTTTCGGAAATTTTCGATGAAACACTAAAAAGTTATCAGATTTTAAAGCGGCGAAGTGAGTATAGGCCTATTTTTGGAAATACAGGGTGTAGACCGTGTAGCACTAATAAAACGTCGTCCCACCCTCCCCCAGAAACAAGAAACAGTGTTCCCCAAGCATGGAGACTAGATTAGGCCTAAACACTGCACATTACCCTATAGCATGGTCTGCAGACTGCAGTTTGGCGCACAAGGTCGTTTGATTGTTGTGATAATTTAGTCGTTCCAATGACGGCAATGACAAGATAAGAGGCAGAGGTGTACAGACTGTACAATATTGGACTGTGAGTACGAAAGGGAACTATAGGTGCAGTTGACGTTGTTCACTGAGTGTCCCCCCCCATCTCTCTGTGTGCGTCTACATCTGTCTGCATATGTGTCTTTGTGTCTCTAGATCTCTTTCTGTTTATGCCTTCTATAATTATGTCTCTCAGATTTGTCTGAGGTGGCATATCTGGGAGCGCAGTGTTCCCTCATCGTGAAGGCTATTTGTGCACTCAACGAGTACACATTTCCTCTGTCTGTCTGTCTGTCTGTCTGTCTGTCTGTCTGTCTGTCTGTTGCATATAGGGCATAGGCATTTTTGTTTGCGTGTGCCTTTGTCCCACGTCTTCTCTCTTTACTTCTCTGCTTCTCTTCCTCTCTATCTCTCGTTTTTTCCACCTCCTTTTCCCATCTATCCGTCTTCCTATGTCTGTCTGTCTCCCTGTCTCTCGCTATCTCTGTCTCCTTATGTCATCCTGCCAATATTTGCTAACATGATGCGAAGCGGGAGGATGCGAATTATCTAAACAGTGCAGTGATTGAATTATTTGTCCGACTAAACTGATTACGATGACGATGACAAGGAGGAAGAAGAAGAGGGAGAGGAAGGGGAGAAGAAGAAGGAGGAAGTGGAAGAGGAAGGGTAGGAGGAGGAAGAAGAGAAAGAGGAGGAGGAGGAGGAGGAGGTGGTCGTGGAGGAGGAGGAGCAGGAGGAGGAGGAGAAGGAGGAGGAGAAGGAGGAGGAGGAGGAGAAGGAGAAGAAGAAGGAGCAGGAGGAGGAAGATGAGGAGGAGGAAGAAGAGGAAGAGGAAGAGGAAGAGGAGGATGGCAATGGAATCGAATCCTCTTTTACGTCTCAGTCGCTTGCTATTCAGTGCAATGCCAGAAGATTACAGAGGTTTCTTGCACCTGATGCACACAGACCTATCTTCCGTTGACTGTTCTTGTCTTCACGTTGGTCCAACACATATATAGTGCCACATAAAATTTATGTGTTGGTAGTCATAATTAAAATTATGCGCGCTTAAATTTAGCTGGTAGGTGTAGGCCTACACGTACGTCATTAGTGCTTCTGTTTGTCCTCAAGTCGTCTGTCTGCTGTGAAAGAAAGTAGGTCTGCTTCATCGCATAGGCAAATGCTGCCAAATGCTGTTGTGTGGACATAGGATCTCTACGTACGCTGCAGTGGATTATACGACGGCGGTGGTTTTATCTTAAAAGGAATTATCGATCGATCGATCGACTGATGTGTCGTCTGTCGGCTTCACTCGTCTTCATCTTATTATTGCCTCAATTATTCGAATCGTCCAGTTTTAACCGATGCACACCGTTCTTAACCGTTCTTACTCCCTCCGCCCACCCCCCCAAGTTCCTTTGAAACTTGAACGACGAACGCGTAGGCCTACTATAGAAGGGTGTGGAAACTGGAAACTAATGGGGAGTGATGGTGTATATTTAAGGCATGTTCGGTGCCTTGTAGCCGGAAGGTTGCGGGTTCGAATCCACCTAAAACCGCCACGTATAGAGAACCTATAGGAATCCTGAGCACTCCTTGACACAAAAAGGCTACAAATCGTTGTTAGACTGTTAATCGCATTAACAACAGTAACGACGCAGTCTATACTCGATAGTGTTGTTCAAAGGTACATCTATAGGCATACAGCGTATAGGCTACTCATCTCCGGAAAAATGACAGCATGGTCCAAAAAGTCGATTTTTTCGGCGGTAGGCTAGTAAGGCTACCGTGTAGGCCTATTCACCTCAAAATTTAGAATGCACGCCTGCGCATGCAGCCTTTAGAGCACTTATAATTGGCATCTTAGTTAGCAACAAAAGTGAGACACAGGTAAAAGATTTCAACTATTGAATTGACACATAGACCTAAAGAATGAATTGAAACTGTCTCACCCCAGTTAGGCTATCTGTTCACTCCTCGCCTCATCTGTTTTTTGTCAATGACTGTGTAGGCTACACTGCGCATGTAGGCCTACACTGTACAGTGTACACTGACGGTTCAGGACGCCTGCCGTTCATCGCTTTCCGTGGCATTAGTTATCGCAATGGTTGACAAACAGACGGAGATTAATTGACGTCTTAATTGAAAATGAGATTCATCTTTCGTCGTCGCGGGACGGATGAACGGGCATCGCATCTTTGCGTCGATAGATGGACGGGCGAAAGGAAAGCGTCATCGAGAAAAGCGTCGTCAACGAAAGCGTCATCAATGATAGCGTCATCAAGGAACGCGTCATCAATGATAGCGTCATCAAGGAAAGTGTCATCAAGGAAAGCGTCATCAAGGAAAGCGTCATCAAGGAAAGCGTCATGATGATGCATGGATTTATTACGGAGAGAAGGACACCGCTGAACAAATATAGCCACCACAGACAGTTACGTCATCTTTGATAGCAGGTGGCTTTGCAAGATTGCCGGGAGATCTAACAGTTGCCTCATTTGTGATAGCCTAGCTAGCAGAAGGAAGGAGGAAATGTAGGCGCATTGTGTGAGCATATTAAGGACTATTATTTTGGGGAAAGAGGAACATATTATGGAGCGTGAATAACACGAGAACGAATACAAGGGGCGCAGAAGTTGGGGAACAGAGGAACAGAAAGCAAGGGCACAAAGAGGATCTTATTTGTTGTGCACAGAACTGCGTGGTTACCAGCGGCATCATGATCATGGGCACAATCATTAATGAGAATGGGTGTGTGCAGACAATGTAGATGAATAGAACCAGAAAAAGAAAGAAAAAATAGCAGGAACAGTTTTGTAGCAGAGTGAAAATGAATACGAAGAATAGAGGTAGATTTTTAAGAATGAAAAACAAAGAATAGATGGCAGAAGAGCAAGTAGAATAGAATAGAGATAGCTCGGTTAGGATTAATCGACAGAGCAGATCGAGTGGGAGAAAAAAGTGGTGCAAGAGAAACACAACGAAGGGCAGTATACGAGCACCAAGCAGAAAAGGTTGATTGGAGGAAGAAGGGAAAATCAAGACGAAAAAAGGGAAAAAGAAAAGGAAACGGCAACTGTTTACGTCGATATGCGAATATGTTAGGATATTGTATCAGCTGCGGATATAAAAAAGACGGATGGCTGCGGCAGCTGAAAATACGAAACAGGAACGGATTAACAAAAAGAAAGACGAGGAGGCTCACAGCGGTACGTTGCAAGCGGCAGAGACGAGCGAACGCCTGTGTGCCGGATTTCCCGAATAATTAAGCCTGCAGAGTACAATTGAAAAGTAGACGAATCAATGACAAGCGCTGAAAGGAAGACAATAGGAGGATTTAGACGGAGGTTAAGAAGAAAAAGAGACTGGGGGACTATTGTTGGGTTGTCGATAAAAGACTACACCTCCAAACTGTCCTTGTCCCCATTTGGCATTATCTTTTTGTCTCCACCAGCACGTCATTGAAAATGATTTTGCAAAACAAACCGGAAACAACACACCATTTTATTATCATATTACCGGTATGTCATTCATGCATAATTTAGTTATATAAATCATTATTTAAGCGACTTCATTGTTATCATAATTCCCATTATTGTTACACAATCATTGTTTTTATTATCATTACTAACAGCATCATAATCATCACTCAAATTATCCATTTACACAATCCTTTAAAGATGTGAAACATAGGTCAAAGATTTAAATTATTGAATTTACACAAACAAAATAAATTGAAACTGTCTCCCACATGTAGGCCGACACAACACATCTAAAAGGCATAAAATTAGAACAAGTAAAAGATTACTGTTGAGTGTTGAGTCAAAACAAATGTTTTGGCATCTAAAACTCTGCAATGACACAGGTGATTGCTCAGCTGCAACGTATCAACAATGATTACTGTTAAGAAGTCAATGCATAGTCTCACTACTTGTTAACAACCAACTCGTAATAACATCACTGGATGATAGCATGATTCAATTAAATTACTTTCAACAAAAAACGACTCACATCATGTATAAACAGACGACTGACTCTGAAGCCCACAGCTTTTACTTACACGCAGAAACTCTAATCATAGACATCAATGTCACCCATAACGGGAATGTTCATAACCAGGGTTTAAAGTGGGTGGGAACTGGGAACGAGTGGGAATGGTGTTCCCACTGCTTTCGACATTCTTTGCTTGCTTTCCCACTGCTCACACTGCTCACCTGCATGGAACGCTAGAAACACATGCGTTCCAATAAAACTCTTCCTTGGCGTTCCCACGGCCGACACATTTGGCGTTCCCATTGCTCAACCAAACCACTTTAACTACTGCCCATAACATGACATAATATAACAGAACATAACAGGGTTTACGGTGGTTCAGGAGACTCGTGATCTGTGTGAGAACCACCACTTATACAATGTTTTAAAATCTGCCCTAGCTTCTCCTTGAAGTTTATGAGTGTAGCCACCGATACTGTCTCATCACTTAGCTCATTCCAGGCCTTCACTGTTCTGCTGCTGAAAAATCTTTGTTTAATGGCACTGTCTGAATATCTTTCACCGGTGTCCTCTTAAACCTCTAATGTCAGCCAACTGAAAAAATCTTGAGTATGGTGTCACTTTTTTGTTTGTTTGTTACGTACACAGGGGGTCACCAGATTCAGGTGATTTGGGTGAGTACAGCAGGCACAGTGGAGTCTTGACAAAATGTACGTATAAAAAATAAATCTCTACATTATAAATGTCCACAGTGTGTATAACTCCGTATTGTCCTATAGACGTCCTATGGCATTTGACTACATTAAAAATTATATTTTGTTCGGATCAAAACAGTAACTAGTACTCCACAACAGTCAAAAATTTTTGCTAGCAAATAAAAAAATAAATAGCAGCCTACGCTAAAAAAGTTTCATAGATGACTTTAGCTAATTAACTTTTGTAAGGGGTGGTCGAGAAGCCCATTTGTACGTACGCATGGAACAAAATGTAGAGTCGCAAGAGGGGAGGGACGAAACAACCAATTTTTAGCGTACGTAATAATTATATGGATGTTCCCAACAGTCAAGTTGATCTTAGTAGGATAGAAAGGAAGAGTGGAAGAAACTCACACGTATGAGAACAGTTACTGTACATGTATGTGTTCTGCAAGACACAACGCTCGACAAAGAACAAGCACAAAGTACAGAGAAGTAAGACAAAGAAAGACGTTTTGTCTATTGAAGATGTTCGATTGTAGGTGGAAGGTTTCGCATGACTCGGTTGACCACGGCTTTTATCTCAGCGTGAACTTCGTCAACGTCCCTGCTAGTATCAATCTCCTGAAAGAAAAACATGAAAAGTCAACACTAAACAAGAATCAGATGCACTAAATGTAAAAAACAGAGGTGAGCAGACTAAGAAACAGAGGTAAACAGACTAAGAAACAAAGTAAACACATAAAGATACAAAGGTATATAGACAAAGACACAGAGGTAAACAGACAAAGATACAGAGGTAAACGAACAAAGACTCAGATCAAACAAAGACAGAGGCAGAGTAAAGACATAGGCAGAAACAGGCATAAGTCACCATCAAAGTTGCAGGCAAATACAAGCATGTAACTGACAAATATAATGCATGCAATGCATCTATATAAGACACAAATAGCATAGTGCCTTTTGTTCCTTACAAAAGTGCAGCACACATGGTGGCTATCTGAACAAAACAAGAGCATTTTAAGACAGCTAAAAATGGGTTCAGCACAAAGTGTGCAGTGTACATGCAATGGAAGACTGTTCCACGAAGATGGTCCAATACACAAGAAGGCACGACAAGCTCAAATTGAAGTGCGGAAGCACAGCACCAGCATATCTCCACAGCAAGAGAAGTGCAAACCAAAGAAATCACGCACAATTTACCGTCCAAGTTGCAGTTTTCATATTTCTTAAATTCCCAAGAACGCGTTCCTGAAACGAATCTTCTGCCTCAAAGCGCTCTGGAACGTTGACTTGGCGTTTGGCTGCGGCAACGGGACTCATGGTCAACAGAAGAACAGCGTCCGGTCTCAGCAGGCCAACCTCCGATTGCCAACACCATTCCATGTCCATTCCTTTGATCTACTGTCCAGAAAAAATTTATTGCATATTTATTTATTTAAAAAAACAATAGGTAAAATACTGCAGGTGTGCACTGCCACAGTTGATAGTATGGCTAGTTAGCACTTATGGTTAAGGTTTTAGTACATGTTATTAAGTAATATTCTTTGGATAAAGTTCGTTGAGTCATTTTTGTGGAGGATGAAATTGTGAATCGTTTGCAAAAAACAATCGCAACAATCGTAAATGTAAACATTTCGTCAAACAAAAGAATGAACTTCATAAGATCTTTCACTTGCAGCCGTAAGAAACTCAGCTAGGTTAGTTGGTACATTGAGAAGAATACTTAGAATAGTGATGGAACTGACTGGCAACCTGTCTTCAATGTCAAAGCTTAGTAAGTAAAATATGAATATGTGAACATTTTATCTGTGAATCTGCCTCTCAGAGTTTGCTTAGCCTTAGGAGAATGTTCTTCCGATTAAGGCCATTGATGAACTCTAATTTGCATTACAAGCATTTTAAATTCAGAATTGCAGTTTCAATGCAAGAAAATGAGAGAGATCTTTAGCTCTGTTATCCTCAAAACCGAAGTAAAATAAGTGCAACAGACTACGAATTTTAGCAATAAAAGTCGGTGCATGAATTATATTATTCCTCCAGAAAGTTAAATTAAAGAATAAGTCGTTCAATAACAAAACCCAGAGCACCAAAAATGAGGACACTTTTAGCTAAAAAAATTTCCATGAGACCCAAACTCAGTGCAAACAGCAAACCTCTTTGGCCATCGAATATGCCACACCGGAGTAAGAATAACGATCAACAATTAACGTGATGCCATCCATCAGTTTCTTCTTCATCTGTGGCCTGAAAGTTTAACATATCAAATTTAAAAAACCAAGACAAGCTTTATTATATACCATCATGATTACTGCACCGAATCACTGATTTAAAGCACAGTGGCTTTCAATAGAGTACTCATGTCCTAAGCAGTAAGCGCTCATGATTTTTTCTGATTTGCAATAGGTGCCATCTATCTATATCATATCAGATCCGTAAATTTACAAAGCACCTCCAGCAGAGCACAATAATCGGGAGCGCTCCCAGTGCGAAAGACTAAAAAAAAAGTACTTTTGAGACAGCAGACAGAAATGCTAGTGGTACCAGATGATAATAACGAACGTGCCAATGGAGAAAGTGGATTCCAAAGTGCAGGATCCATGAAGGCAAAAGCTCAAGTTTTGACCATATAATTTATGACAGTAAGATTACTTAATAAATGTAATTCAACAGCATTAACCCTTTAATGCCGAGAAGGTAGTAAATGGTATGGGAAATCCTATACCCTCCGGCATTAAAGGGTTAAGAGATTCCAATAAAAGATTGGCTTTATAAGAGATTTACATAATGCCAAGAAGAGTCCCTTGTTCATGAAATATTAGCAACTTCATTTTCTGAGCCTCAGCACATTAGAATTGGTGCATAGTAATCCTACTTTCTTCATGACCTTCACAGCGAAAGTAAAAAATGGACAGTGTATTTACCATCAAAGTCCACCATTTACGTTCGCATGTGAGAGGTACTGTAACGGATACATTAATGGAATGAGTTTGTCTTCTTAGCTAGAATAATAAGCTCTCACTGACATGGCTTCCCATCGATTAGCAGCAAATATCAGATGAACGGCATGATCATCAAGCTCCTCATTCTTCGTTAAATAACTGCTGATCACGCGACCAATCGACGTTTTACGATCTGCAACACAGCACAAAATGCAAGACTCCGCTATAAGTCGTCAAGTTGAATCAAAGGAAAAGTTTAATTATTTCATCTTATCGGAGTCCACATGCACGCATAGCCATCAGACAGAATCGGACTTTCTCGATTTGGGTCCCTCTGTTTGGATAAGCTTCCTCTGAGGCCTGCGTTCCCTTCCTTGAAACATGTCTAACTCTTTTCATAAACTAATTTAAACTAAGTACTCAGGACTTTCCTCTTTGGTCGTGCCTAGGCTGATAGAGCCTCTAAATAGTTTTCTTGAAGGTGCGTTATATAAATTCTATAGCAGACAGGCAGAAAAAAGACAGGCATATAGACATTTAACCCTTCACCCATTCATTTTTCCTGTTACTGTGCTTTCAGCGGATTTTCTCGGGGCAAACGGGTAAAGGGTTAAAAAAACAGCTGGAAATTCATCATACATGTCATTTTCATGAAGCAATGATTCAGCCATACCTGGAAATTTAACAATTTCTGTATTTTTTCCGTCTCGTCTCAAAGCCTCCGCTAGCTTCGTACAGTGTGTGGTTTTGCCACATTTATCCCCACCTTCAACCACGATCATGGCCCCGCGAGATATCGCCTGAGATATTTTACGCACAGCCATGGCCGTGGCATGCCTAAAACAATACAAAACAAAACATATGAAATAATGGAAGGAAGAACAAAGGAAAACACAACTCTGTGGAGTTTCTCATAGTCCACAGATCACTTAACTGAGGCACACAACATAAGAACAGAAATAAAATGGCAGCACACTTAAAAGCTTTCCAACAACCATCAGCAACATGCAGCCTCACAACAGCTGCAAACAGTCTCAAACCGCCATGTAAATGTTACAAAACACTCTGGAGACAACAGAACAAATTACTTTGTCAACAGAAAATCGTGCCACTATTTTAAACCATACAGACATATTGACAAGTTAGCAAACAAAACTAAGGTTAGCAAACAAGTTTCAACTATTATGAGTGCAGTAACATTCTGCAGTTTGGGTTTAAACCAGTAGACATGCATTCCATTTAACTCATCATTAAACCATGCACATAATAGTAATGATTACCAGGTATTCAGTTACTGAACTGATGTCGTGATGTTTGCACTATATATGTAACTTGCACATTATTAATGCACAATCGAGGATAAAAAATGCAATGATTACATTTGGTACAAGAATGTAATAAGACAGTGGTGTCTGGTATGTTTGTTCATTATCCTTGTATGTAGGCATATAATATTGTGCATGTTGTATATCTTATATATATATATATATATATATGAAAGTGTGTGCAGTGTTTGTATAGATGCATGCACCATTGCACCTTTATAATAGCACCAAACCTCATGAAAGTGCTGAAAATACGGTTATCACGCAGATCTAGATAAGTGCACATTAGAATCAATTGAAAACCTTATAATGCAAAGCATGCTAAACTTTATCACCAACAAATATAAAAAGTAACTCAGTGAACTATTCTTGATTAGATAAAATTATTATTAACAAGCAATATGACTTGGCCAATAAAACACAACTTTAAGAAACTTAGTCAAGAAACAGTTCTAAGTACTTAGTAGATATGAAAACATTATGAACAAGGCTTGACTCTCTCAATCCTGCGGTCTGAGGACATAAGAAATTGCGGTAAAAATTAAATGTGTGTTATGGGAGTTGGGACCACTTCTGAAAACATAAAAACACTCGATGGTCGCTAAAGAATTTCGTATCACTTGTGATACCCTCGCAACTCTCGGGCTAAGTGACGTAAACTTGGAACATCAGAATGTATCTTTAGACGCCCTCTGTAGACATACTAGAAGTACGTTTATTGCACATTTAAGCCAGGGCCGTCCAAAGAATGAGCCTCATATCAGCTGACTATCATCAGATTTTTATTCTGATGCAGTACATACGCATCTTGTAACCATGTCCTCGGCTTTCTGGTGTGTCACTCTGCCACACAAAAGCGTGCCAACATCATAAAGCTAGTCTTCTGTCATCAGTAAAGTTTTAATTAAATTCTCTTCTTGTATTTCATAAAAACCTTAAAAGTCGCGGATCACGATAATGCAAGAACTTCATATTTCACGAGTAGCCTACCATCTTCTAATTCAATACGTAAAGCAATAAAAACTTAGGCGCGCAGGTCAATTATTAGTAGCCTAGCGCATCACTCGCTTTAAGATTTGAAGTTTCGAAAGTATGTAGCCTATAGGCCACATGTGGTATAGGCCCTAGATTTTTTATGTATGGATGCTGCAGGGATGCATGCATGTAGTGTGCATGTGTGTTTCAACTATTTTCATGCAGGGCCTCCCTATGAACATATGCCAGTAGGCCTATATAGGCCGTCGCCAATGTAGCCTATACATAATTATGTTGAATGGCTCTATATAGGCTAACCTATGTAGTACTAGGCCGGCCCTTAAAAATGAAAGTTAAAAATAATCAACTGGCACCCCTCCAATCTATTTCAATTATGAAGAAAATAATTTGTGCAAAAAATCTTTGCAATAGGGCAATATTTAGGTGTGCCCCCCGAGCTCTCAAGTTTCAATAATGTATGAGTAAACTTCCAAATTATCATTGGAATCGCAAACTGACATTTTCAGTGCTTTAATACATCCTGTCGACCTACTAATGTTTGCAATGCATCAACATTTAATATTTAGTACTTACTTACTTATTAAAATTACGTGAGCTCTAAAATTTTACTGTACAATTTCAAATATATGTTTGATTAACGTTTGTTGTCTGGTTGAAAAAGGTGGCAATATTTTTTGAAGAGTTGTTTAATACAAGGGAAGACGTTTGATTTTAGTCTACTACTGGAAACATAGGCCTACATTGTCAGACATAGTAGATATGAAATATTACAAATAATTATTTAAAGTTAATTATGCAAACGCAAGGGAAAACAAGTGTCTATCTACTTGGCTCTTATGAGCCTGAAATTCGTGGAGCAAAGTTGCCATCGTATAGTCAAACTTTTGGATACTTCATGCATCTACTCAAAGTTGGCAAGCAGACAGTCCGTTATTCCAGTCAACAGGCTATAGAAAAAGTCACTATATGTTGGAACCGAGCTGGTATACCTGTAAGAGGTAAAAAGCATTGTATATATTGACAAGGGTTAGTGTTCGTGGAATGGAAAGGACTTCAAAAGCATAGACACCGAACAGCTACAGCTCACAAGATTAAGGAGGATAAATTTATTGAGAGACTAGATGACCTGTTTGATATTGCCCATGCAGACGCTCTCACAATGATCTCCATTCTTAGAGACAGAGACTTTCTACTCTCTCAAATGCAGAAGGGACGTCCAGGTTCAGTTGGTGCAGCTGACATACATGGTGGATATGCGTCGAAGACAGCGTGCACAGAGACGGAAGGAAGTGGAACAGATGCGCAAAAAAGAATGCTTGCTTTGTGCTTTGACACCACAGCCAGCAACACAGGTCATCGCTCAGGTGCATGTTTCCTAATAGAGCAAGAATTGAATAAAGATCTCCTTTTCCTGGCATGTCGGCACCATGTTATGGAACTAATTGATGGGGCTGTATTCGAAAAACTTCCATTGGAACTTCTACTGGACATGATGTTCTTCTTTTCAAGAGGTTTCAAGACCATTGGAAATTCATTGAAAGCGACAAATTCCAGGTAGCCTCGTCAAATCATTTGATGGAATCATTGGTGACCCCACACCGTTCTGATATCTTGGAGTTTGCTCATAGACATTTAGCAACTGCACAGCTACGAGACGAGTACAGGGAATTTCTCGAGCTCTCGGTTGTCTTTCTTGGAGGTGTTCCTACTCGTGGAATTCGGTTTCGACCACTTGGCGCTATGCACCGGGCACGATGGATGGCAAAAATCTTCTATACCATAAAGATGTGGCTTTTTCGTGCTCAGTTCAAGAAGACTGCTGCAGAAGAACGCAGCATTCCTGATATTGCCATCTTTTCAGTTGTTGTCTACCTGAAAGCCTGGATAACTGCGCCAATTGCTGTGTAGGCTCCTCTGAATGAGTTCACTCTCATGGCAAACCTTCTCACATATCCACATACTACAATTTCTTTTGCTACAAGCAAGAAGCTAAGGCTTCATCTCTTGTATTTGTCTGAAGAGCTTATTGGGCTTACTCTTTTTGATTCAAGGGTATCCAATGACTCCAATAAGCTAATGATCGCTGCCATGGAAGAAGTAGTCCCAGATCATCCGCCTAAGCGACCCAGAGTGAAGTCAGATGCATTTCTTGGCACCAGCGGTCTGGAACAATTCTGTACAACCAACTCCAAGAAACTGTTCCTGGTGCTTGGTTTGCATGGACTATCTGAGATGATGCTTTCCAAAGATCCTGCTCTATGGGAAGAGCATGAAGCATGTCGAGAAGCACAAGCAGTACTCAAAGGGTTGGCTGTTGTCAATGATAGAGCTGAACGAGGTGTGGCACTCATCCAGGACTTAAATAAAAAAACTAACAAAAGATGAGGATCAGCTTCAATTTCTCCTGCAGGTTGTCAGTGAACATCGACGACAGTTCCCTGACTGTACAAAAAGAAATCATTTACTTCTGTGACCAGTTGAACAGTGAACAATACCTGAATTATAATTGAACAGTAAACACTTGTTTCATTGGCATTGTTGCATCACTAGAGTGTATTTTAGTCATCTCTGTAAAATTCTTAGTGACAGTGTGTTGAATATAGTTTGGTTGAAATTGTATGATTCAATTGATCAAATTTGTATCATAGAATAAATTTCGGCGCTCCAGGGGCACCCCTAAATGTTTTGCAATTCCAAAATCCTTTTCAACATAATGTTATTTCTATAATTGGCATGGATTGAAAGGGTGCCAGACAAAATTTTACGATTTTTATTTTTTGGCTGTATGCTAAGGGCCGGCCTACTATGTACTGTACGTCTATGGCATGATCAGTGTAGACCTATAGGCTACCTTTAATCCAGTCCCTGCAGTCTAAGGGGAGGTGGTGGTAGAATTTGGGCTGCGGGAAAACGTCCGTTTTTGGCGGATTACATACTTACTTTTCTTGCTTACCTATGCAATTAAGAGCCACAATGTCATGTAGGCCTCTATAATATATATATATATGTATAGCCTATTAGAGTTTCGCCTAAGCGACTTTGTTTACTCAGCCTCAGCATATGAAATGGGATTAGATGGTCAGTCCTCTGTTTCTGATCTTCCTACCAAAGTGTACTGTATGCATGTTATTGCATTCATCATGGCAAGGGGTGCGATCGAGTTGGACGGAAATCTCAAAACAAAATTTCCTTCTTGGCTGTGAGTCTAACACGCTTATCGTGCACTCGACTATAGGCTATTGCTCGCCCCTACGGAGTGTCAGCTGTTAGTTGAGTTTTCCTAATATCCCTAAATCCACAAGATCCATGGTTGACTTTAAACATCACTGCACCTAATTCTCTGTTTGTGTTTAAGTCCTCGATAAACAGTTCGGCTGTTGACGCTCGTTAATTCCTACAGGGAGTCCGCCGGGTGCTCCGTGCCATATATACTGTCTTACCGCGCTTACCATACGGATCCGTTTTGGAGAATGTGTGAAAGAGGAGTTTCGCACCGAGTGACGTAAGTACGTATAGCCTGCCTGTTAATAAATATATATTTATATATAATTAGGAGCTTGTTGTCTAGAACGTACGTAACTTAAAACTTAAACGTGGATAAGACCCATGTGGATGGGATTGACGTTGTTAGAGCCTTCCATGAAATGATCTACCTTCCAATCAGTCTTTTTTCTGTGAAAGATGAACCTACCTACATGTATACCTACGTAGTCCACACTCGGAAGTCGATCGGAACTCCTAATTACTTTTAGCACTTCTTGCAATGGCTAAAGAACGTGGAGCATTATTTTGAGTTGTATGTATTTCTTTTTCTTTATTCTTTAAGCTTATAAAATATTAAATTAGTTTACAATTGCGACTGACTGATTGTGAGGATTTTTGGAAGTTTTTCGCAACAAACAAAATAGGCCTACATGTCGGTATTTCCCCTCACGTAACTTACGTCAATGAATAGCCTATCTAACAATGTCGGCTAATCAAAGTTCTATTTGCGTCATTGTCGATAATAATGAATACCAGTCTCTCAACTTTCTGTCTGCTGAACCTATAGAAACCTACTAGGCCTAGCCTAAGTCCGACAAGAGCTAAACGCTGACTGACTCGTTACTTGATTCTTTCCCGGCTTGTCCCACGGGTCACAGACCCACACTTCTGCAGGAGGTCATTTACACATGGCGAACGCGCACTTAGGCCAATAAATCATCCATTATTCTGTGAAAATGGCCAAATCGCCTATTCAGGGCCCAGCCACTTATTACAGCCTTAGGCCTATTCGTCGCAGTCATAGACTTCCTCACTCTGAGAGTCGCCACAAACAGAATTGGAAACGGAGGCCAATGAGATTCCTAGATCGCACGCGCAAACTAACACAGCACTATCTATCGCCGTTGTTTTACAGCCTAAATACAGATTAAAAAATTGCTACAACATCAATAATAATAAGTACCTAACTCAAACTGACTTTTTCGCATGGCAGATAAAATCTTCTGCGCGGCAGGAATTTTTATTCAGCATGCGCGGCCGCGCAATCGCGCAGCTTAGAGGGAACGTCGAAGTCTCATTCATTCTTACTTACAAGAATAGCCTAGACTACCACGCTACATTCTTAAAATCATCTTATATTTAGTTGTAATGCAAATTTTTTAGAACTTCTCATCGTCCACAAAAACACAGAAGGAAGACCATTTAATTTATTCACCGGCTATATGCCCAATAAAATCCGCATTTTCCAAACTGCTCCTTTCGTCCCAATGCCAGGTCAAAATCCGAGGAGGTCAAGCCAAGGAGACAGCATGGTGCTATGTAGCATTCTGTTATGGTGGTCCTGTGATTCTGTGGTGGTGGTGTTGGTGGTGGTGGTGGTGTTAGTGGGGTGTTGGTGGTGGGGGGTGGTGGTGTGGGTGGTGGTGGTGGTGGTGGTGGTGGTGGGGCAGGCGTAGAGTCAGGATAGCACTTCCTGTAGAGTTCGGTTTTTAGTCGCTTTTTAGTCGCTTTTTAGTCGGCTTCTCCAGAACATCTGCGCACTAGTTCCACAAAATGTCACTTCAAAAAGAAAGAATCCTTTGTTACACTGCACATAAACCATAGTTTACTGGCTGCGGAAGCAACTGCCAGAGACCGTCACAATAATTTTGAGAACCCTCCAAATAACAACAGACTTCAGCCGCCGTTCAAAATGACCTTTTTCTTCTCGTGTTATTCACCAGATAGCGCCAACGTTCATCATCATCACATACATACTCTGCTGGGCCACGCATCTGCACGTGTCGAAGTCTACTATTACACAGACTCCTACTTATACTACCACTGCTACTATTTCTTCACAGGCCACCCAGCGTACTCAATCCGTTGCGATTTATACATGGATGAGCGCGGCGGACAGTCTATTGCGACGCATTGCTTGCCGTATGTATCCCATACGTCAGCCACCTCACATTGATCCCTACTACTCTACTGCAGCAGCAAGTGCCTCAGCTTCTGCCAGATTTCTTGAGACGAGAAGGAGAAGGACTTGGCTCATCGCCAGCAACAGCTGCGAACCGTTTAAAGACTGCCGCCGCCGCCGCCGAACCCGACGTGGGTGGTCTGCCCCTCGTTCGTCCTGACAGTTTGATGGGCGGTGCGTGCGCGCGTGCGACTCCTCTCGTGTCTCATCAATATATATACGCATCTCTCTCTCTCTGCTGCTGGACCACACATCTCTCTGCATCATCACTATCATCATCCATCCGTCCGTCAGACCAATCAACCATCCATCTATCCATCTATCCGTCCAACAAGTTATCCTTCCTTCCTTCCTACTTCCCTTCCTCAGTCTCTTCCTCTCTCTCTCTGTCCTTACCACCCATTCATCCGTACATACATCTTTCCGCACATTACATCGAACTATCCATACATCCACACGTACATTCATGCATCCTGCAATCAATTAATCCTTTAATCCACCCACTCACCCACTCACCCACGCACCCACTCACCCATACATTCAACCATCCATCCATCCTTCCACCTCTAGAACCCTTCCCTCTTATCTTCTGTACCTCCCTTCAACCCTCATATAGCCTTCCATCCATCAAACCCCAAGCTTTCCATCTATCGATCATGTTGGCTAAAAAGAGCGTCGTCCAAGTAGTCCTACAGCTTCAATAGATACTAGATAGCATATACTGATTGCTTCCCCTACAAAGCAACTGAATCTGCCCACCGACCACTCTACCCCCCCTTCCCGTCGGGAAACAGCATCGACGCCCCTTGCAAGTTGCATTCTGTCATCGTCCATCCATTCCTCCGTCCATCACCGACAGCCACCGTATACATGTACATGTATATATATATATATACATATATATACATATAATTATATATATTACATACATATATATAATTTATATATATATACATATAATTATATATATTATATATATATACATATAATTATATATATATATAAAATATATTGTATTTATTATATATACATGTACATATATATATATACATATAATTATATATATATTATATACATATAATTATATATATTATATATATGTATATACATGTACCTCCGACGGGCGAAGGAAGGACGGACGCAACAGATGTTGGTCCATCCATGCAGACGCCGCCACGCCATGTCAAAACAATTAAAAAAATTAAAGACGATAATTAGTGTGGCGCTAAATCAATTGCGTGGACGTCACCATGCAATGCGGCTGCAGACCTACGTTGAAGTTGGTGATGTGCGTTTCCCTAATCGCATCCATCCATCCACCCACACTACCCCCCCCCCCTCTTCAGAGTCCTTCTCTTCTTCGTTCCCTTGAAAGTCGGCTCGAAACCTCCAAGACCGCACGAACCGGTACAATACCGGTACAATTTTCCATCTATCGATCCTGTTGGCTAAACCTAATGCACTCAGGTGGCCCTGGCTAGCGGGACCTTCGGCCCCTTTTGGGTCTCCTGTGTAAACTGATATAACTTCGAAATCACGATGTAATTACGACCTGTTCGATGTTGGTTTACCGAATAAAATGTTATGTTATTCGAATTCACATTTAGTTCCAATTAAGACGAAAAACAATCTCCCAAGCTAACTGTAAGCGTGTGCGATGGGCTGAGAGGTGTGTATAATGTAAAATTCAAGATTATGTCGACTTCATTTTGCTTAATGACCTTAACCCGTTCTGTCATGCATGCCACTCATAGTGTACAGCTAGTGTACAGTTGTACAGTCAGTGTACAGTTGTATTGCGGAGTCAGCTCAGAAGGCGCATGCAATAATATTATGATAAAAATCTATAAGAATGTTGCCAAGATATGTTTCTGATGAGAAAACAGCTTACTAACGACTACACAACCCCCTCCCATACCCTCCCCTACAGTTTCCAACGAACAACAATGTCAACAATTCAAAAGTCAACCGGCGTAGAATGTCGCGCAGTGATCGATGATTGAGACTTGAATTAATATTGGTTTCGTTTGCTCTGATTCATTCTACTTTTTTTAATCTGTGTTTACTTGGCCTGTTCTACCGTTTAATTATATTACTCGCTGTTTCTATTTCCAACGCTGGGTAAGTAGAGAAAGAGGCACACCGGTAGAGATACCATTATAGGCCTATAAATTGTAGCAGGGTGAGAATTGCCGGAGGGGTTGGGGGTTTCAACCCCCCAGTCTTTCTTAGAGCTCCATGTTAAAGTCTGTTTTTTAACACCCCGATTCCAAGTGGATAATGGTCCAACCCCCCCCCCCTCCCAGGTATTTTTCCACAATTCTTACACTGCATTGTAGATAGATAGGCTCATAGATAATAATTCATTATTAATTAATGATGACTTCTTCAGCAGTAAGATATTTATTTTTAAAAAGCCATTAAAAGCCCTAATTGGAGTAGGTCGGTAAGATTGGAACAGAACACGTTGGATTAGATCAGTTTAGATTAGACTAGATCATGTTGGATTAGATCAAGTCAAGTTAGATCAAATTAGATTAGAACAGATCGTGTTAAATTATGTTAAATTAGAACAGATCATGTCAAATTATGTTAAATTAGAACAGATCATTTTAAATTAGATCAGATTATATTAAATTAGAACAGATCATGTTAAATTAGACCAGATCATGTTAAATTAGAACGGATCATGTTAAATTAGAACAGATGAAGAAACGATGCATGAATATGGCGCACTGATTGTGCTAAACGCTACCATTCGTCAGTACATCTCAGTTGCTACACGCAAACAACATTAGCATCTGAATTCAATAATTCCGTCGGATCGATATTCCATCCGACCATCCGCATCACGGTATCTCCCATCCATGCATCCGTGGATGATGATCCTGTGCCTCCTTTGTTTTGTCCGTCAGTCAACGCAACGCCCCAATTAGACCCACAGAAAGTCCCTCAAGGACAGTATATATACGAGGAGGGAAAAGAACTTAGTCGACCGGTCTAGTCATTACCCCCCACCCACCCCCAATCCCCGAAACCAACCAACCAACTCAGCTGCACTCCCACTACGACCCCCCCTCGTCGTCATCTGCATCCTCTGCAACCAATTAGCACCTCATCCCCGGTGGACGGAAGACGATGCTCCAACGTCTGCGAGAGTTGGTCGGCGGAGGCGCCATTCGAGACGCAGAAGAAGAAGAAGAAGAAGAAGAAGAAGAAGAAGAAGAAGAAGAAGAAGAAGATGCACATGATGATGAAGAGGAAGAGGGAAGATGTATCAGTTCGAACTTCGTTTGGTGCATGTGCGTCAAGGGCGGTCCATCCACGTGGATCCTTCCTTCTTCCATGATCATCATCGTTGGATGTGTGTGTGTGTGTGTGTGCGTGCGTGTGTGTGGCGGGCGCTCAAGTCATTATTCGTCCCCCACCATCACCCCTGACGGGGGGTTTCGAAATAACTCCTTTGAACCGACGATGGTATAGTGTAGTGTGTATAGATGAACTTAGAAATTAATCAACCAACACTCTCTCTACAGATATAATTGTAATAATAGCTTAGAGAGAATCGGTCTGTATTATAGATCTAGACTTGTAGAGTGTCGATTTGGGTTCAAGACCTGATGTTCATGTGGTCTGCGTATAACAATATTATTTGCAGGTATACTTCGCAACATAGTGGATATCCATGTAGTAATTGCAGTTGGTCAGTTGAACACAAAATAGAAGCACAAAATGATTTGAATTTTTTTAGTAGAGGTCACTTTAACCTGACCCGTTGTGTGCTTGACTTCACATAGCACATGACATTTTTCTGGTCTTGATCTATAATTTGTTTGTATGTGCACTTGTTATAGAGCCCCTTCAAGCTCACTACTCAGAGGCGCTCCCGACTACTGTAACAGTGCGGACACTGCATCGAAGTTTTACTCCGAAGCGCTGAGCAATTGCCAGTGAAGGGCTTGCCCAAGGTCCCTACGCGGCTACTTCGAACCTACAACTAACCTGGTGCAAGGCAACGAACATATCTATTTACACAATGGTCATCTTTATACTAACCTAGATTTTAAAATTTAAATTAATCTTGATTTATTTTCAAGCAGTTCTGACTTACATGTAGCCTACTGCATATAATTATATATCGTGATTCTGCCTTTAACTTTCTAAAGACCGGTGTCGCGTGACAGAGTCTCCCCAAAAGTCTCTTCCCGGAGACTTTATTTCGGAACAGAATTTTCCCAGCGGATCTGTTCCAGAATAAATTCGCCTCCGCAGAGTATATTCTGAATAAAGTCTCCGGGGGAGATAATATTTCCTCCGTCTACGAGATAAAGTCTCTCTGTTCAGCGTGAAATGGGCAACAGTCGCATTAAAATTTACAGATGAGCAGGAAAAATATAAATAGTCTACATACTTTTACATCAGAAAATTCCTTACACAACAGAGCTTCAGACAGGGAAGATTATTTTTCGGGGGACACTTTGTATCGGGGGAGACTTTATACCGTGACACCTGTGCTTTGTTTCATCGTATATAGACTATACAATAATATATCGTATCTAAAAGTTAGTAGCGTTTCTTGCAGCATATAATATACTACACTGTGTCCCAATAAATCGGGACCCCTTTTTATAATGTTAATAAAACTGGCAAATATTCATCGATTTTCAAAATTTCAAAACTGTTTTTATCCTGAGATAATTATCTCCAAATTGGTAATTTATGAACGGCCATCACAAAAAAATTACGTCATAATGACGTCGTTAATTTACATATCGAAACCAAATGTCAGCAAAAATCGTTGTGTTCGGTACTTAACATTTGAATTCTCTGATGCAAATGACGTAATTGTGACGTCAATATTCATGCCAGAAACTTCATATTTGAACCAGTGGAAGATAATTATCTCAGGATAAAAACAGTTTTGAAATTTTGAAAATCGATTAAGATTTCCCTGTTTTATTTACATTATAAAAAGGGGTCCCGATTTATTGGGACACAGTGTACTTAGAGGCGTTTTATACTGTCTTGCTTGTCTGTTGCAAAGTGTGGGCAAAATGGGACTGGAGCCAATTGTATTGCAGCTGAGCTATATAACTCACCACCTCACTCAGACATTCAACACCTCTCACTCACTTGATCGCTCATTCACACCGATTAAAAATCCCACCCAGACATTCATTCACAAACTCAATTACTCAATTACTCACTCACTCGTCTATATAGCCTACTCACCCGCCCATTCATACGCGTATACGCAGTGTATGTTGTCAATGTCTATCATGGTGTCTATGAAGCCGACATAATAAATATACGACCAAAGACATCGCATAGAAGAGATCATCGACAGCCATGACAGTTGATGATTCTCCCTCCCTCCGCGACTCGGTGGCCTATTGGTAATGCGCTTGTTCACGGCGCGGAAGGTTGCGGGTTCGACTCCGGGAAACGACCTTGGGCAAGTTGTTTGCGCACACGTGCCTCTGTCACCAAGCACTCAAAATTTGGTACCTGCGTAAGTTGGGAAGGACAAAAACAGAATGTATTCGAGAACCCATGAACATGCACTATATTGTTTGGATTATTCTCTGACAGTCATGACGCCACTGATCGAGTAGGTTACCTTGAAGATGCGCTATACAAAAGGTCGATAGTAATATTCGCTGTGTACTTTATTGAGACAGAAAGATATATTTTATTATTATTATTATACGCCTACACCCTAGGACTCTACCAGGATCGTTCCTCACTAAACTTAAAACTGTTCTTTTGGGGCGCGCTGGAGTCGGGAGCGCCTCTGAGTAAGCTTAGTTTTTTTTACTTGAAGGAGCGCTATATAAATGTCCGAATGAATGAATATAAAACTAAATCAGTTACAGTATCCATTCATTTTCTATAAATTGTCATCGTCATCACTGACGTCGTCACTGTCACTCTCACTGTCATCGCTTCGCTGTCACTGTCACTGTCACTGTCATTGTCATCGCTTCGCTGTCACTGTCATTGTCATTGTTTCACTGTCACTGTCATTGTCATTGTCATTGCTTCGCTGTCACTGTCATTGTCATTGTCATTGTCATTGTCATTGCTTCGCTGTCACAGTTGTCACTGTTATTGTGATTGTCATCGTCACCACGGTATACCATCGTCATCATCGTCAAATCATCGTCACTGTCATCGTCACGATCATTATAATAGTATGCCAAAAATCACGGTCAGCTACCTCGGTTATAACTTACAGCACACTGTACTCGCTGAGACAGATCTCATAGAGTTTATATGCAAACTGTATACTAATTGCGGAAATTTCATATTTGAACCGCAGGCTGTATAGGCCTATCCATTCCACGGTCCGTAGCCTACAGGCCCTACACCTTAATGGTGGATATGATGATGATGGCGATGACGACGACGACGATGGTGACGGTGACGACGACGACGACGACGACGACGATGATGATGATGATGATGATGGTGGTGGTGGTGGTGGTGGTGGTGGTGCTGGTGGTGGTGGTGGTGATGATAGTTGTAGCAATAATGACAATAAAAATTAACTGTGCAGTGATAATAAGAACAATAATTTCCAGCATCACATAATATTGTGGACTTGTGGTCTGGGGTGTATGCAATTCGTAAAGGTATTTTGATGAACTGTTCTATGAATTGCCTTACACTAAGACGAATGACCAAGACAAATCGTATTTTAAGACGTGATTAATTCACGCACGTATCTCAATTCTCAAAGCAACAAGTATAGTAGGATCGGCGTACAGTATTATACACGTAGGAACGTAATTTTATTTATAGTAGTTAAGAATGCGATTGAAAGATTGCCTACTCAAAGGGAAGATTGAAGTAAGCACTACTGATGCCTTCGGGGACCGCCTCCTTATCTTCCCCATCGCCCGCTCGCCTGCCCCTGGGTCTTGCCGATCCTACACCTCTCCGACCATCCGTTCTTCCGTCCGTATGTCCTTCCGTCCGTCCGTCCTTCCGTCCGTCTCCCTGTCTGTCCTCGTCTCTTACGCCTGAATCGTAAGAGCCCAGTCCAAATGAAGTCAATTGACTGGCTGTCTACTTGGGTGGTCTGCGTAGCCGCTAATAACCTAGGGGTGAGGTGGGTGGTGGTGGTGGTGGGGGCTGTTGGAGGCATTCGGGCGGGGGATCCCCGAGTGAGCCTGCCCGCGAAGGAGACTGAGAGAGAGCGAGAGAGAGAGGCGTTAGGATCGAGCGGCGTTTAAGACGTTCGCCGTTCGCTCCAGAACAAACTATTAGACACTGCGGCGTTCGTTCGGTGGCCACCGTCGAATATTATAGAGAACGAAACCCTCCTCTGGGCAACTGGAAAAGAGGAAGAGGGAAGAGGGAAGAGACAGCAGGCGAGGGAGGAGCAAAGCAGAGAGGAGGAGGAGAAGGACGGGGCTAGAGAAGAAGAAGAGGAAAAAGACGAGCGAAAGAATCGGTGAATTCAGACGAATTTCCGGACGACTCTTAAGCGGTCGATGCTGCGAGTTACTGTTTCGAGGAGTTGACGTTTTGACGGTTGAGCCAGAAGATGTTGACGTCATTGCGCTGCAGCAAAGTGGCGACACCTGGTATCTGAGGACGATCGATTTTTTGCCTCGTCATCGTCAACGCTAGTCAAGGGATCGGAAACTCTACCTAGAAGATCGGAAGTGAGATTCAGACCAGTAACCACGATCAACGTTAAGGTGATTTTGTGTTTTATATAGCCATAAACTGATTTATTCTATTCATGCTGTTGCGCTATTCTGAGACCTATAGGCCAGCGGTTCTCAACCTTTTCAGACCCACGGACCCCTTTTCAATTTTTGGTCCCGGTCACGGACTCCCAATAAAATTTGGCGACTTTTGAAGCATTATCGCGACTGTGCGACTCTATTATCCTATAGATCTATAATTATTAGTAGACCTACATATATGCTATACTTTATAGGCTAATACAGAAGTGGGCCGGAAGAAGGGTAGCTACATGTAGGTAGCCTGCACCAGCACTAATAATTGTGTATTCAGATACAAAGTAAGAATTGTGAAACAATAACTGGGGGGCTGGACCATTATCCACTTGGAATCGGGGTGTGAAAAACAGACTTCAACATGGGGCTCTAAGAAAGACTGGGAGGGTTGAAACCCCCCAGCCCCCAGGCAATTCTCACCCTGTTCAGATAATGAGGGGAGTGTGGGATAAATAATTTGACACCTGCAAATTCATGTTATGAAGGGGTATCTTGGATCATCTGTACCAGACGTTGATTCATGTTAACTTGGGGTGCGCAATGAAGACTTTACTTTGGGTTTGTAAATTAACTGGGGGTTGAACCAACAATCCCCGTCAGTCATAGGCGTACGGGAGGTTTCAGAAGTGGGGGGGGGGGGGCAAAGATTGAACTTCTGCCCGAAATTTTTTTCCGTCCGGCCAAAAAGTTGACGACCTTTTTTTTTTTTAGTCGTCCGCGACTATTTTTGTCCGAAAAACCAGACTTGCCCGAAACTTGACGACCTTTTTTTTAGTCGTTTGGGTCTGTTTTGCCAGAAAAAACCACCAAACTTGCCCGAATTTGGGGGGGGGGGCAATTGCCCCCCTGCACCCCCGCCTCGTACGCCTATGCCGTCAGTTCTCACCCTGAGTAGCCTAATAGGTCTACGTGTGAATCCCGCTTTGCACGTGGTAAACAGCTGAGTTACATCTGAATAGTTCAATAATATACTTCCTCTGTCTCATTCAAGCACGTGGAGTCAAAAACGGAGAAAACATCCGAGTTTTTCCCCCTTTGAATCGCGATCGGATTATAATTGCAGCCTGTATTATACAATCCCTACATACATTGTATATCCTATAGTCCTTAAAAGGTGCTTGGCTATATACTATCCAGACTTAGTTCCACACCTGTATACAATCCCTGCATAGCCTATAGTCCTTAAAAGGTGCTTAACTACTATCCAGATTTAGTTCCACCGTTTTGACAAGCCCTGCTTGACCTTTACACTTTGACCTTACCTGACGTCTACTAGACAGTAGTTTGAAATTTGTATCTTCGCTCTAAAAAAAATCCGTGCATACATGAATATGGCAACATGGAAATAATTTTTTTATAACAAGGCATGTATACTGGTATTGTAAAAAAAATTCCATCAAAAAAAACTTGCACATTAATTTTTTATGGCACTTTAGGTAAAGGGTGGACCAAAAAAAGATAACTCAAAGTTTTTTTTGACAATATCTTGGCCAGAAGCAAGAATTTGTAAACAAAATTTTGCAGGCTTAAAGGCAATTCATATTTACATACAAAGGCCACATTTCAAAAAAATATTTCAAACAGAAAAAAAGTTATTTCACTTTTAGCGAGTCTGCTCACTGGTTTTGATGACTCAAAACATAATGCATAAAAAATTAACACAAAACGACTTGTTAAATTCACATCTCAAAAAATTGTGATCAAATTAACTTGATAATGCTTCACAGCTTGTGTTTAATGTTTAACTAAGGATTGAAACAAATATTTTTGCACTAATATGGGTGCAAAAGTGGTCGAAAAACGCAGTCTCGAGTCTAAATCGGTGATGATTTTGGCCGCGTTTGCACCAATTTTATTCCAAAACTATTCGTTTCAATCCAAAATGATTTAGAGAATCAGAAATTAGACCAAACGTTGTACAAAATTACCACATTTTGTAAGTCTATGTGCATCCATTCATGAGATAGTGGCCTCTAAACATGTCACTGGAGGCAAAACATGCCACGAATGTGCAATATATCACTATTTCGACCATTCACAACCATGTGAAGGACTCAGATAAAGAAGACATATCATATATCTTTGGAAAGATTTGTTCAGGTTCTACAAGGCAAAGTCAAAAGTATTGCTATATCAGTTGTCCCACAATCCACATGCAAGTACATGCAGCCGAAGATGAGGCAGTTCATGGGACGGACCAACTTTGACAACTCCTATCATGATGAAGATTTTAGCAATGAGGCCAAGATTTGTTACATACAGAGTAAACTATACACAGATTACAGAAATTTAAAACATTTGCAATTGTTTCTGTAGTCTTCATTGCTACAATGCCAAGATATTGCCGATTTAGAGTGCGTCAGTGTTTTTGGCCACTTTTGCACCTATTTTGATGCAAAACTATTTGTTGCAATCCAAAACCATCTATATAATCAGAAAGTACACTAAAAGTTGTACAAAATCAACAAATTTGCAAGCCTATGTGCATCCATTTATCAGATATTGCGCTTTGAACAGGGCTCCACATTTAACATGCTACACCCACCCTCCCCCTCTACTTCCATCCGGCATACAATGCCGATACATGCTGATAGGCTTTTCAAAATTTCAATATTGTATACAAGCATAATAAGCTTCAAAATAGCAAAAATTACAGACAAATCTGAGATAGGTCAGTTACAGGCCCTTGGTGATTTCACATGGACTGACCCAAGTGTGCCAAATATCCAAATTATGGCTTAAATTGTTTTAAAGAGTTTACAGCGTCATTTTTGGTATTGCATGTTGGAATCATGAGTGGCATTTAACAGATTTGTTGCCCTAATATAAATAAGTGTTAGAACTGTGAAACGGATGTGATCATTTTTTAATAGACTGTAAAATAGAGTGTAGATGAAACATAACTAAGTAATTCTTTCTAAGGCTACAGTTAACATGAATATTTCTATAAGGTTTTTTTAATCTAAGTAAGCTGAAGCTGAATTTATGGCTGAAATTATGTTTATGGGTGGTCTTACTGGTCTATCAAGCCATGTACGATCAAATACCCTGTGGATGTGAAAATAGTAATAACTAATTAACATTATTTTTTCATACTGTGGGTCTCTCATGAATGTATTTTTAAAGTTTTTCATATTGTTTGTATGTTTGTATGCGCACTTGTTATAGCGCCCCTTCAAGATTTCTACTGAGAAGCGCTCCCCACTACAGCACGGACATTTGATCGGAGTTTCACGCTGAAGCGCTGAGCAATTGTGAATGAAGGACTTGCCCAAGGTCCTATGCGGCGACTTGAGGTAGATTCGAACTTGCCACCCTCCGGCTGCAAGGTGACGAACATACCCACCACACCACTGCGCAGACATTTGTTGCCCTCGGTCTTGCTACTATAATTGTTCATGCACTCATCTACTCTTGCATAGACTACTGTAACTCACTCCTTATTGTCCATTCCAAGCTGCGTCTTAATCCTCTTCAGTCAGTGTTAAATGCTGCAAACGTCTTACAAGGTTTTGCTCATATCTCTACCAACATGTCTCAAGAACTACACGATATTGTCCGAAATATCTCGCTGACCTTACGTGCAAATTTTTATCTGCTGCTTCGCTTCATTGCGCTCTGCGTTCCAATTGAATTGTTTCGCTTCATGGACCAGCACTATTTTAACCCAACACAGAGCATTTGTTCCTGTGTAAGTCTGCTTGGAATGACCTCCCTCCTCTATAGGTGAAGTTGATATCTAGGGTTTCCTCCTCAGTTAGTCATTCCCAGCAGATATTTTCTCTTGCCAAGCGGCTTCTGCACAGCGCTCCACTACTGAGTAGTTCATACTGCGAGACCCCTTTTTGGACCAGACACAATATGATATGGTTTAGCGTTGTGTCATCATAAAAGCAATTGTCCCCCTTTCTTCTTATTCTGAAATCCAATCATAATCTTGCTTGCCTACCTAGAATTGGCACAGTCTTCAGAGCTAGCAAATCATGATGATAAGGGCACAAGTGATCAGTGTAAAAAAGACAGCTTGAGATAGTCCTTGAGTTTATTCTATTATGTACTGTCATATTTACAGATTTTTCACGTGCCTCTCACAATGCAGCCCGATCAAAGTTGCTTCCAGCCCATAGATTCCTCTGGTCGTCAGCTCGGCTGTAGCCTAGCTATTATAGACCGTCATGACCCTCTAGGACCACAGTCTCAAACTGAAAGAACATCATTTCTATTGACCCTTTGCCATGGATTGACCTTCCTTTAAAAAATCTTAAAAGAGAACGGGCATGAACAGTAGTGCTCCCAGATAAGATCCCAGTACGAGCTATAAATTATAGTGCTGCAAAGGGTCAATAGAAAGCATATGGGAGCGATGCTGCGGCAGCCCGAGACTGGTACTAGAGTAGAGGGTCATAACGGTCTATAGAGTGAACGGCTGCCTAATAAGAACATAGAGGTAGCGTGGATATGGACCCCAAAACAAATCTTTTAAGACCGGTAAAAGACACACGTCGCCAATAAGGAATCCTTGACTAGCCCGTGCCTGTAATATCGCTCATATACAAACAACAGCAAAAATACCATCACAGAATGATCCAAATCAAGTGTAGATTTATACTAAAGCAAAATAAACATTTATTATAACTATGCGCCTAAATTATAACACTGATCGAATTTTTCTTAATTAATAATGCGCTTTTTAATGTTGATGTCGGACATCGCGAAGGCATTTAAAAGTAAACTCAGATTGAAATTTTAGTGAAACAAGTAAGTAAAGCGGTCACTTAAACAATAAAACTTTAAAAATTTATTTCTCGTAAATGTGCAACTTTTCTTTGATGGAAAATGACACTTATGCTATTCAATAATATGTGAATACATGTTTAAAATTCCATGATGCCATGTGAAAGTATGCACGAAAATTAACATTTTTGGTGTTCAGACTACCGCCTATACCCTTATAGAACCTCGAGCTCCCACCGTAGAAGGACATAAACATGTTCTTGTTAATTAATGCCTACGGCGAGAACGTATTGATATCACAGACTATAATACGGCTGCATGCGCCCTCTGGCTCCAAGACAATCAACGACATACCAAGCCATTATGCTTTGCTGTTTACCCTTATTATTATTGTCCAATTGCATGGACTCGTAGGCTAATATTCTTTGTGACCTCTATTCAGAAGGGATCTAATTTGCCCAGGAACATGACTGCCGAAATTCTAAGAACAAACTTTTGTTGTTAGCAGTGTTGTTGAAAGTATCGGTCAAATGTACTTAAGTAAAAGTAAAAGTAAGATGGATTTTAATTACTTAAGTAAAAGTAAAAGTACTCACCACAAATTTTACTTAAGTAAAAGTAAAAAGTAGCCCCTTCAAATAATACTTTTTAAGTAAAAAGTAAAAGTACCGAGTCTTTCTAAAAGCTCAATTCAATCGATTATTAACCTTCAAAAATACTAAATTCTCGAAATGGCACTTATCGTTGAGTCTAGTACGCACGCTTCCGATTCATTGTTAGCAGAAAACTTAGCACAATGCACAACTGAAGAGTCGTTCTGCTGCAGAAATGACAGTGTATCCGGCGTGCACCACAAATCGAAAATCTATTTTTAGGCATGCAAATTTTAATAAGCTGTCTTAGATTTGTGAAACGAAATGTTAATTAGCGTTTGGAAGTAACGAACATTGTAACGAGTGTCGCATAAATTGTAACGAAGTAAAAGTACTGAAATATGGGTAAAATGTTACTTCGTTGAAAGTAGAAGTATTTAATTTTTTCGATACTTCGTTACATGTGAAAGTACTCAAACTTTTACTTAAGTACAGTAACGCGTTACTTTTACTTCGTTGCTGTACAACACTGGTTGTTAGTCTCATGGATGACCGAAAATGTTGTCTTGTGATAAAGGCGTAGACTAAATAATTTAGTGTTAAAACTAAATCCAATGTTTTTAAATAATGTCTTGAGATTTTAGGACATAGCCTATAGCCTAATACCTCTGACTCTTTTCAACAAAACCAGAAACCCTGTAAAGCATCGAGAAGAAGACTTGTATCATATTTGACCTAAGATTTTACCTAAAGTCTTACGACCACGTATAGGGCCTACATTAAATCAATAATTTTTTTATAATAGTTGCCAAAACAAGTCTCAATGGGTTTTCCATCCTGTTCATGGTCAGTTGAAGGCAATGCTTAGTTCACGTGCATCAGCGGTCGTAATTACATTCTGCTCAACGAACCGCTACATTTATATAGGCTATACAGCAGAATATTATTGTGTTGTTTCTGATCATCTGAATGCGATTTCCGATTATGTCATGCAGTGTCCAACTAGCCTATATTATTATTATTATGCTGCAGTGGTAGCCTATCAAAGGTTCTTAATATAGCCACCTCAGCGCGAGATCTCCCATGCGAGATCTCAAATCTCGTTTTTTTCCTTCTCAAGTGGGCTTATCCCACGCCAACGGCACAACAGCCGTCGGCGTACAACAGCCTCCTCCTGCAGCTCTCCGGTGTCTTAAAGCTCTCGCCTTTAACGCGGTGCCTTCTAATGGATGGCAGCAGCGACCTTCAGTTTAAGACCTTACGTCTTATTCGATAACACTGCAGCGGTCTAAAGGCGGCCGCATACCGAACATATCCGATCCGATTCGGGTCGGATCGGTTGAGTTTACGCGGCCGCCTTTAGAGATCATACAAGATTATAGAAAGGAGTTCAGATTTCGTTTGAATAATATATTGGATTTAACTGGGTGGTATTTGATAACGACCTCCCTCTCAGTCAGCAGTAAGATTTTGAGTAGAGGGGTGGGGGTCATCTCACATCCATCAGCTGCATGCTTGAGGCTGTTTTTGTTTCATCGGTGCTGTCATGCTGGGAGCGCCACTGCAGTGCCGGCGCTAGGGTACCGGGGGCCCCCCCCAAATAAAACTTGAGGCCCCCATACCTTGAGTTGTCATCTCAGCAAAATTTCTCATAGGCTAAGTGCTGTAAGACATCAATAAATGTCCTCTCCCAATTGTTAAATTTTTTGGAATTTCCACGCTGTAGGCCTAATTGTAGAATTTTAAGCGGTCATCTTTACAAAATTGCTCATTTTTTAATGCTGTTAGGCTAGTCGTGGTTTAGGACTTCAGAGTGTCCTCTCTCCATTGTTTAAATTTGTCCGATTTGCGTGGTTTCAGGAATCAGGATAGAACCGTCATGAAAGGTATAATTACCAGCTACATTTGAGGCCCCTTGCAAACTTAAGATCAGACACGTACCATGGACATCGGGAACCCTACACAGGGTTTAATGTTTGGGCCTCACGCAGGTTTTATTTTGGAGCCTCATCCAATTAGCAATTACAATAAGTTACAATTTATAAATGTTGTGTTTGAGAAAGTGGATGAAACTGCCTGAGTTAGTTTAAATGGCTTTAATCACGTCCAAAATCAGTATGGCCGGTATGACGTTTGAATTAGGTCTGCTATGGCAGTGCCGTATGATTAGTTGAGGCATGCACCAGACCGGATCTGGGGCCTCAAATAAATGCGCCGGTTTAAGAAATATACAGTCACAAATAGGCATAATGACCAGCTAAATTTGGGGGCCCCCTAGGGGCCCCTTCAAACTCGGGGCCCCCCCCCAAATGGGGGGCGTGGGGGGTGCTAGCGCCGGCACTGCGCCACTGAATAGCCTGCAGGGTGAAAGTCGCCTTATAAATGATCAGATACGATACAATCGTAATGGACTGGACTGGACAAAAAATGACAGAGTTTTTTCTAAGGATTGGATCCGATTGCATTGGATTTTTTTTAAGCAATTAGATAAAAAGAAAGTTTGGAAACTTTTAATGCGATTGCGCAGTTACTGTGTTTGAAAAATAAGCAGATAATTTCTATATGGATTCATAAATTAATTATTATTTCTATGGTGCAAAACGATTGCAAATCTATGGAATTACTCATTTTTAGTCAGCAATCGCTGGAATTTAGAGTCGCCAGTCTTCTTTCTAGAGGCTTGGGACTAAGTAGCACTACCTGGTTAGGGCCTATAATTATTATACGAGCAACGGCTGAGTTATTCATTATATTATTTATATCAGATAAGTTTGGTGTGTTTATGTCACTCGTCAATCAATGAAAGACTTTTTCCGTGAGAGATGCATGTACATGTGCATTTGTGCATGTACATGTGCATTTGTGCATGTACATGCGCATTTGTGCATGTGCATTCGTGCATGTACATGTGCATTTGTGAATGTACATGTGCATTTGTGCATGTACATGTGCATTTGTGCATGTACGTGTGCATTTGTGCATTGTGCATGTGCACATGTGAATGCGAGCATCTTTTATACGGAATTCGTTGACGGAATGTCTTTTCTATATCTGCACGCTCAGATCCACAATCGTCGAATTACGGACTAAGAGCGTGTATACGGAATGGCCCGCTCTATACAGTGTATGTATACAATACTATTATATACATGCCGCGCGCATGTATACTATGTGTGTAGCCTATACGGTGGTGGTCCGTTTATAAAAACTTCGATTCGATTACATTGAATTATATCAGATCGGATCTGATGCATGGATCTGAAGCTGCAACAACGACGCATTCCTTGGTTGAGGAATCTGGGGCAAGGCTCTGAAATACCATCATTCCGAGGAGGAGGAGGAGAAGGAGGAGAAGAAGGAGGAGGAGGAGGAGAAGAAGGAGGAGAAGGAGAGGAGGAGGAGGAGGAGGAGGAGGAGGAGAAGGGAAGAAGCAGCTGAGGAGTGGAGGGGGAAGAGAAAAGAAAGTAGAGGTCTACTTGACATCGACACGATTAAACGCCTAGGAGACTCGCTCTCTCTGTCTCTGTCTTTGTCTGTCTGTCTGTCTCTCTCTCTGTCTGTCTCTCTGTCTGTCTTTGTCTCTGTCTCTGTCTCTCTGTATCTTTCTCCCTCTCCTCCCTCTCTTCCTCCCTCTTTCTTCTCACTTCTCCCCTCCCTCCCCTACCTCCTCCTTCTTCTGTTTTTCCCTCCTCCTCCTCCTCCCTCCTCCCCCTCATATCTCTTCTCCTGCCTTTTCTCCTCCTCCTTTTTCTTCTCCTGCCCCTACCTCATCCTCCTCCCTCTTCCTCCTCCTGCTCTCGGAGGATATAATCGGACGATCGATCGATTGCTTCCGATCCCTCCGCAGCCGCAGCCGCAGCCGTCTGTGTAAATTTCTATAACGATGTTGACGTTTGCATCGCAGCTCGCATCTAAGATGTTGGGATGGATTTCTGTAAACACGCGGGGGTGGGTGGGGTCAGCCCCCCATCGCCCCCCCCCCACTGCAGCCTCTGCAGGGCGTAAACACGACGCCATCGAAGCACCTCCTTTCGCCTCCGCCGCCGTTGCGTCGCTGTTGGCGGCCGGGAACAATTGTGTCGTGTGACGTCGAAGGCGGCGATACTTACTCGGCACCAGGGGCGCCACGTTCCGCTCGTTCACTCACAATAATTATATATAGACGAACTTTGCATGCATGGAGGTCTCAATAAATTTCATAGTCCGCGCCGCAGTTGCCGATGATTTTCTAGTGGAGCCTCAGCAGGATTCCTACGTAGAAGTTCAATTTCTGCGATCGAACGGAGGTTGTTAAGTGTGGCAAACTATCATGGTGGTCTTGTCGGTATCGTGCTGGGTAAATGATTGTGGGTTTGAGTCTGCTGAACGAACTCCATCTACGCACAACCGGAAGAGACCATCGGTTCAATTCTCGTTGTCAGAATGATCGGCTGATTATTTTTAAGTGTGCAGTAAAATTTTAAAAAATAGTTTAAGGAAATAAATAGATACAAGGAAATAAGAAAAATTACTTCGTTTACTGCGATTTGGCGGCATTTGTTTCACTTTAATTCCTCAGATTTTGTCGAGACGTTTTTCTTAAATAGTTTCGTCGGCAACTTTCACGCCGACCACAGTGTATAAGCTTAATAGGCCTATAATTATTGCTCAAGCAGCCTGACCCTCGGACAGCCCCTTCAGCATTTGAAACAATGAATCGTCATTTCTAAATATCTATTTCTCAGCCAGCTTTGACGAACAGTTTCCAAACGTCTTTGTATAATTGATGTCAAGTACATGTATACATACAGTCAAACAGTATACGTACATTGTATAGGCCTATGGTCAAAGAAAAAAAGAAAAGAGAATAAGAAAGAAAAAATTCTTATTGTAGCTCCCTCCAACCTTGCTGCTCAGATACTCCCCCGTCTGAAGTCTGCTGAACTACTTCAGTAGATTCATGCTGAAGCGCATGAGCAATTGCAAGTGAAGGACTTGCTCATGGTCCCTACGCTGGGTCTGAGGTGGATTCGAACCCGCAATCTTCCAGCTCCAAGGCACCGAACATGCCCCTAAACCACAGCGCCACACAATAAGAGGGGGTTCAAACTTCAATGTTGTTTCCGGAATAATAACTCAATAAAGCGAACATGCAGTTTCAAACAGACAGACCAAACTGAGATTGAGACAGAGACACATAGACGGACTGAAACAGACAGACAGCAGACACACTCAGACTGACGTAGAACGGCTAATGACATATCTTTTGTTTAAATATATTTTCTAGGGGGTGCTGCTGTTCCACCGCGACCTCTCACGTTCATTACGTCAACGCAGTAAAACAGCGACGACATCAGATTCTATTGAAATCTACTGTGATTCAGAAACTGTATTTTGGAAGGAATTATTGATTCCCCAACCGTACACACTGAACATCCCTCGCTTCATTGCACATGCAGCGAGCCATGCGTGTCTCCTAGCATTGCCAGAGCATTGACCGCGATGATGGTTGACGTTCGAGGATAAAAACCCGATGAACATCGTAACACAAAGACGACTTTGACGATAATTACTATATCAGGCGCTGCATGGACCACTCCTAAATCCTGGTTATTCAGTCGACATCGATATTGCAGAAAAAAGAGGAGGAAAGGGAATAGGAGGAGCAGGAAAAGGACGAGGACGAAAGGGAGTAGGAGGAGCAGCAGCAGAGGAAGGCCCACTGAACGGCAATCTAAACAGACATCAAACGCAGCTTTTTCCTCCTGCTGCTGCTGACAAGAGACAGGAAGTCGTTTGTCTTTGTCATCATCATCGTTGTCATCATCATCATCGTCATCATCGTCGTCGTTGTCGTCGTCATTGTCGTCGTTGTCGTCTGCTACGGAGAGATGGATGTCGTGTACCGAGCGTCGCTTCTCGTCTTTCTCTTCCACCACCAGATCTTTGTCTGGCAGGTCGAGTCTCGACCAAACAGACGAGACAAGACGACATCGAGACCGACACCCTTTCCAGCTCCACCACCGTCGACATCCAACAACTCTCAACGATTTGTTCATCTCGACTGTGGTGAGTTTTGCATTGAACATGCATGCATGCATTGCATCGAATCATGGCAAAACTATAGTATCGGGGACATTTGGACATGAATGATCTAATGACGACACTGACTTTAACCGAATATGCATCACGACCCCTAACCTGGGACTTACCGACCCTCACGCCCCCTCAGTCTCCGATGCTACAGTTATGCCTCATATCACATTGTACTGTTTATCTATTCATTCATTCTTTCATTCATTATTAGAATTTATATAGCGCCTCTTCAAGAAACTACTCAGAGTCGCTCCCAGCCCAGCCATGCACGACCAAAGAAAAAAGATTTAAGAGACTTGAGAAATAAAGATTGACTAGACAGGTGGAGGAAATGGAGGTTTGGGGGGGGAGGTCATTCCAGATTGACGGTCCCACAACCGAGAAGGCTCGGCGCTGTCTGGTAGCTAAGCGAGCCCGTGGAACAAGCAGTTGTCCCTTCGCAGCGGAACGAAGGGCCCGACGCGCTTCAATGTCAGAGGACGCGCAGATAAGATGGAGCACAACCAAGAATGCAGCGAGAAACAAGGGCAGCAATGCGGTAATGGATGCGTTGGGCTATTGGCAGCCAATGCAGAACATCACGCATGTAAGCAGAGACAGGCGAAAATTTAGGAATTCGTCCGATGAGTCGGGCAGCAGAGCGTAGAACCCGATCTAACCGTCCCAGAACCCCAAGGGGAAGGCCAACAAGGATTGAGCAGCTATTGTACTGTATCTTCCATTTTCGTCGATAAATATTTATTTTGCGCCTCACAAAGGATCAAGGTCTCCCGTAAATATTTTTGCAAGGGGGCAAAAACGCAAAGGTCACTGTTTACTGTTTCAGCAAGAGGTTTAAAAATGCAAAGCAGGAAATTAAGAACTTGGATATTTTCATATATAGAGGTTCTTTCTTATATAGTGCAGATTTTTCAGTTTCACTTTGTGAAACATTATAGTGTCGTTAGTGCTTCTGTTCGGAGAAATTTGTCAAAAACAAAAACAAAAAAGTAGCAGTTAAAAAGTACTTGTCAGTTTTCCGAGGAGTATAAGTGCCCTTTCTTGCCTCTGTATCCAGGCACAATAGCATGCGCAAACACCTGCTGAAGTTGAAGGGGGGAGTAGACCCTACTATGCGTGGATCTGATGGTATTCACTGGCTCTCATGCACAAGGCCTGATTCGCCCCATTATAATAATACATCCAGATCAACATAGTTATAATCTACACGTTTTATAGTTTATACGGTTGAAAACTGCCATGGTGGCAAAAATCCTTTTAGCCACTTAGCCCTTTAATTAAAGCCGAACCGCGTTCAACGAACGCCGGAGAGAATTCCTAGTGATAATATGATAAGTGGTGACTGCATTGATGTAGGCCTATTGGAACAGATAAACGACGTTCTTCTGTCATGCCTTACAATTGTAAAAAGAAGCCGATGTTTACGACTGATGGAGGAAGGCTGAAATCTGTTTCTAACAAGTTACTGCAGATTATTCGAAACATCTGTAATCTACGAATAAACGATTTGTTAGTTATTTATCACAGGTCGTCATACGTATACACACGCACTACACACTTGTTCAGTTGCACTGCATGCAGTCGGGGTTCAAGCCGCAGGGCTGCAATAATTATTATTTCTCATGCAGCTTTTCTCTTCACTGAGTGTGTGTGTGGTCCACGCATCTGAATGCACAGCTTCAAACACATAAATTAAAAAGACAAATTGTCAATGTATTGTATCGTAATCGTAATCTCCAAACTTCTAACGCGTTAATCGAAAGCCAAGCGCGGGGCACCAGCTTATTCACGAGCGCTGTGTTGCGTCAAAGGGTTGTCCGTAAGAGTAGGCCTATAATAGTTCAAAGGCGGTCCGGGTCAGGTTACCATAAGATCAGGGGGCGGAACAGCTACTAAGGATGGTGATGGGAGTGTATACCATGGGCGCCCGCACATAGGGGCAAGGGGGGGCACTTGCCCCCCCCTGGAAAATGGAAATCTATTTTTTTTCTAACTATTATTTTGAGTTTTTAACAAATTTCTTCGCATTAAGTCACTAATTGTTCAAATAATACACACAGTGAAAGTCAGAAATCTATGTTTAGAAATCTCAATAAAAATAAAAATGCCTTTAATTTTCTGCCTTCCATTTTCTAGCTCTTGCTAAAAAAAATGTAGCAATGAACATAGGTTTTTAACCCTCCAGCGTGTGCTCATGCAAATATAGCCTTCTCGATGGGAACCTGGCTGTAATGCAAGCTTTCACAACCGCACAAAAATTAATTATCAATGAATTACACTAAAAGGTTTTGTGCAAAATTCTCAACAGGACACTGAAATTACGTTATTCTTCAACTGATACGTATATTCGTTTTGTGTTCATTCATTCATTCATTCATTCATTCATTCATTCATTCATTCTATGGACATATATAGCACCCCGTCAGGTGCCAATTTTTAACATCAACTATTTGATTAAAAAAAATTTCTTCGCACTAAAGAAACTGTTGATATCAAAAATGATATAGGCCAACAATATGAAACTGAGAAAATTTGCATCAAGAAACCTCTTTGAAAAATGTCCATGTTCTTAATTTTCAGTTTTGCATTTTTCAACCTAATGCAACAACAAAATTTAATGGTAACCACTGAAAAATTTTTTGCCCCCCCCTGCGAAAATTTCTGCGGGCGCCCATGGTGTATACGTATATAAAAGGGAGTCGGTCATTTCGTTTCTGCGATTTCATCCATGCGACTGAAGGGAACGACTGTAGCAGAGTTGGCTATAGAGTGGTACAAAGGCTGATGCAAAAAAATGGTTGATACTGGGATGCGAAACCATACTTAAACCTGTGTATGTGATTGCCTTTCTGTTAATTTGTTTTCAGCCGCAGTATAAGAATCGAGCCCATACGCAGATACCTATAGCTTACTACACATCAGGCTTTCCATGGATAATATATATTAGAATATATATTATATATTAGAATATATATTATATATTAGAATATATATTATACATATTATAATTATATATATATTATATATTATAATTATATACATAGGGTCTATTATATAATATTATATATTGAAGCAAAAAAAGCTTCGTCGAGACTATAATGCGGATTGAGTTTCTCATTTGGACGGAATTGCTCTTGACTACACCACACGCAACGGCGAAGAAGAAGAAGAAGAGGAAGAAGAAGAAGAGTAGCAGTTACTATTGAACAATGTGTTATCGATCGGTCGATGCACTCATTCGTTATGTGTCCGCTAACATAAACGAAACAACCGCCGTCGTCGCTGGGCGGCGGTAGCGTCGTGCATCCTCCAATGCAGTGCCCTCCATGCTTGCATGCATGTGTAGGCGTTGGCGAAGATGCTGCTGATGCTGCTGCTGCTGATAATGGTGATGCTGGTGATGCTGATGTTGGTGATGTTGGTGCTGCAACTGAGCAATGCCACCAACGGTGCCGCCAACGCCGCTCCCCTCTTTACGTAAAAGACACCGATCATTCCGATGGTATTTGTCGATTGCATGGATCGTATTCACCGCTCGTGATCTCTCATTTGCCGTTCTATCTGTGTTTGTTTCTGTGTGTCTGTTTCTGTGTGTCTCTATCTCTGTGTATCTGTCTCTGTGTCTCTATTTATGTCTAGGTCTCTGTCTGTCTGTTGGTCTCTCTTTGAATGTGTCTGTCCTCTGTCTTTGTCTCTGTCTGTCTATCTCTGTCTGGATCTCTCTGCGTCCCTCTCTATGTCTCTGTATCTGTCTGTCTCTCTCTCTGTATGTCTGTCTATCTGTCTCTGTCTCTATATATGTCTCTCTCTTTCTCTTTCTCTCTCTCTCTCTTGCTCTGCATCTATCTGCTTCTATTTTCTGTCTTCCATCCTCCACTTTTCTCTCTATTCCAATACCTCTACCTCCATCTCTCTCTCTATCTCTTTCCACAATTTATCCAACCTTGCACACAGTGACGCTCCAATCCCTCTCCTTCCTCCCTCCCGCCCACCCTTTCTCGCTTCCCTCTCTCCCTTTCACCATTTCTATTGGAAAGTGCGGAGATCTAGCGGTTAGATAACAGTAGAGCGGTTTTTATCAGCACTGGCTCTTATAAGATACAAAGATCCGTCCTTAACCCGCGAACCGATATTGAATTATCTGGGCCTTCTTCCGATCTTTAAGCTTATACAATATACATACATTGTATGTACATATTCCTCCGTTTGACTGACTTTAGGCTACTTTCCTTTGCTTTTCCTCTGCTTTCAGTCTATTGAAGGCAGTCGATTCTTATGCCATACAGTCCATTTATTATCCGTATTTTCCCATCTTTTTGTCTTTAGCTGCAGCGTCTGTCTGTATGTCTGTGTGTATGTATGTATGCATGTATGTATGTATGTATGTATGTATGTATGTATGTATGTATGTATGTATGTATGTATGTATGTATGTATGTATGTATGTATGTATGTATGTATGTATGTATGTATGTATGTATGTATGTATGTATGTATGTATGTATGTATGTATGTATGTATGTATGTATGTATGTATGTATGTATGTGTGTGTATGTATGTGTGTGTATGTATGTATGTATGTATGTATGTATGTATGTATGTATGTATGTATGTGTATGTATGTATGTATGTATGTATGTATGTATGTATGTATGTATGTATGTGTGTATGTATGTATTTATTTATGTATTTATGTTTTTATGTTTTTATGTATTTATGTCTGCCTGCCTGCCTGTCTGTATGTTCATCTGTCTGCCTGTCTGTCTCTCTGTTTGTCTTTATGTCTTCCGGTCTGTCTGTCTGTCTATCCATCTGTCTGTGTCGTTGTTTGTCCTCATCGCTCAGTACACACCGAACGTCGGTCGATTTCAATTACGGTCGAATGCACGCACTGCAGTATGATATAATGAGCAATAAGTAAGCAGAAGGTGATTGGCACATTATGTGTGAAATCGACAATCATCATCATCATCATCATTATCGCGTAATCCCTCTTTCTCCTCTCCATCTCATCGTTCGTTGAATGCCTCTTTTGACATCAACTTAGTTGATAGATAGCTGAATGGTGCTTATATGATCTACTCACAGATCGTTGTGTATAATGACTGGGTAGTGGGTATACATCGCAGTGGACAGCGCAAATGTCAGATGCCATCAGAGGCTGCATCTACGGATTGTGGTGAATTAAGTCGTAGGCTATTGCTATACGTGTGTGCGAACACTCACCCCTGCAGCGTCTTTTCTAGTTATGTGAACTCTAATAATATGCACATCTAGAATTTTCTAGATAATATCTAGAAAATTCTAAATACATAGTTCGCGGTTTCAGTGACTCTTTAAGTAGACAATGCAGTGCTCAGATATTTGAAAAAATATTAGACTATAATATAGTCTAATATTTTTCAGATATCTGAGCACTGCATTGTTTACTTAAAGAGTCACTTAAACCGCTCACTATGTATTTATGGTCTATATAACCCTTAATTATAGTTATAGGCATCTAGTCTATAGATCTATAGACAATTAATACAGTCATAGGCTATAGTGCTTGAACGGGTCAATATGTTTATAGTGTCTACATGTATAATTAGGCCTATAATAATTTTATAGACACGTATTCATTCATAGATATCTGCTTGATACGTGATTGTGCATTTGAAGACATTAAAATGCATCATACATATATAAATGCGCTATGAACTCACGCATAAACTTCATCTCAATAGCCATTAAGCCATTACAGAGTCTTTTGAAACATTTCCTTTTGCCCTCATGCTCGGAGATCGTTGCGTTTCATGCGCAATGTAATTCGGCATCGGAAATTTGTCATCGCATATATAGTTTTTCTCCTACATTTATCGCGTAAAAGATCGCTGGCGACGATTCAACAATCTTTCCTTGAAGATATTTTGAAAAGACTTGAGAGATTTATGAAACAAAGTTTGATTGGTCAGATGTTTTGGATTCAATTCAATTCAATTCACTTTATTGCAACCAGAAAACAACAAGATGACATCGAAAGTAAAAAATATACATGCATTGGCTACAAATGGGGGTCCCTAAAGGGATGGACATCCCGCTGGGGAGCGTCACCCAAGTAAAAAAATCATTGGACCATTCCAATCTATATATGCAGATGGACGCCACTATATAGTCGTATTGATTTACATTGATTATACTGACGTATAATAATTCTTGTCAGTTTCACATGTCTGGCATAATTCGGAACTCGGTGTTACAAGGCACATCACATGGCTGATGGATTGCCACCCAGATGTCCGTCTTTCTGATTCAATAACAGTTTAATAGCCACATGCAGTCGACGTTTAACTATATGCAGGTACAATGTACATTCATTGAGCACATTCCAACTTATTGTGCTCTACTCATTTCACTACACTGTAGTGGTCGTGATTGTGCAGACAGACAGGCATGAAGCCAAACAGGCAGACAGGCAAACAGACCGGAAGGCAGGCAGACATGCGGGAAGCCAAACAAACAAGCAGACAGGCATGCAAGCAGCAGCCAGACAGACAAACATAAAGACAGGCAGGTAGGCATGCAGGTAGACAGACAGTAAGACAGGCAGGCAGGCAGACAGACAGAGAAACAGGTAGGCAAGCAGACAGACACACACATACAATTAGGCACTAGGAAGGGTAGGCAGACAGGAAGACAGACAGGCATGCGGAAACTCAGAAAGACGAGACAGACAGGCAGACAGACAGACAAGCAGACAGAAAGACTTAAAGACAGACAGGCAGACATGCAGGCAAACGTATCATTGTCTCCGTCGTTAGTGTCTTCGCTTGTGATGGGGTGGGGGAGGGTGGGCGATGGACGACGTCGACGACAGTATTTGACGGGAGGATCAACTAATGATTCTTTTGTTGCGATCGCTGATTGAAAGCGACACCCAGCGACGACGTCGTGAAAACTCGCCGGTCGATGTGGGGGGTCCGACGGCGACCCTCTTTCCCCACCTTGGTTGGACTGAAAGCCAGAAGGGTGCAGTGGGTGTTTTATGGGGAGCGACATCGACCCATACAATCGACCCGTCATCGACGTCATCGCTCGTCCAGTCAGTCTTTGTTGATGCTGTCAGTTCAACTGAAGACTGCGCTTGGCGCGAACAATCGACACAACGAGCAGACGATCAATATCGTCATTGCCAGCACACCCCTCTTTTCTTATCTCTCCTTCCCTCCCTCCTTTCCTCTCTGTCTCTGCCTATGTCTGTGTCTCTCTGTCTCTGTCAGTGTCTGTCTGTGTCTGTCTATCTGTTTGTCTGTCTGTCTCTGTCTCTCTATCTCTGTCTCTATGTGTCTCTCTGCCTCTCTCTGTCTGTGTCTGTCTGTTTGCGTGTCGTTCTGTCTGTCTGTCTGTCTGTCTGTCTGTCTGTCTGTCTGCCTGTCTGCCTCTGTCTCTGTCTCTCTTTCCCTCCTCCTACTCTCGATAAATCCCTCTAACTCTCCTGGTGTCCACCATCGTCGACAATAATTCGTTGACGACTGCCCCCTCCCTCCCCCTCCCTCCATCCCTTCCTCCCTCCCTCCCAGCCTCCCCCTCACTCACTCCCTCCCTCCCTACACGTCAACTGTGCAGCAGACAGCGTCCATCGGTTTCAGATGCCATCAAGGACTGGACCGACGTTTATGTGCTTGACGATTAGTTTTTCTTCGAAGTAGAAGAAAACGAGGATGAAAAGGAGGAGGAATAGGAGAAGGTGGAGGAGCAGGAGGAGGAGAAGGTGGAGGAGGAGGAAGAGAAGGAGGAGGTGGAGGAGGAATATGTGGTGGAGGAGGAGGAGGAGAAGGTGGAGGAGGAATATGTGGAGAAGGTGGAGGAGGAGGAGGAGGAGGAGCAGGAGGAGGAGGAGCGCTTTAACCCCAATTAGTCAGGACTAAACCAACGATCGGGTGGCTCTTCCTATTCACCCGACCATGCATAGGCGGAGACCTGGTCCGAACTTTGGGGGGGACGGACGAGCGGCCGAAGGACGATCGCTTAATTAAGCGCGAAGCCTAAAAAAAGGTGTTTTTGACGACTAAAAAAGGTGTCCAGACATTTTGACGACTAATTAGAGGCGCTTTATAACTGTTTTTACACAATGCAATTTTTACAATACAATAATAAAAGAGTTCAGAAATTTTGAAATATAAAAAAGATGTCTTTAGAATTTTTTTCGACTAAAAAATGTGTCCACAGATTTTGATGACTAATAAAAAGTCTTCAGAAATTTTGAAATATAAAAAAAGATGTCTTTAGAATTTGTTACGACTAAAAAAAGGTGTCCAGAGATTTCGATGACTAATAAAAAGTCTTCAGAAATTTTGACATCTAAAAAAAGATGTCTTTAGAATTTTTTCGGACTAAAAAAGGTGTTCAGAAATCTTGACGACTAGTAAACAGTCTTCGTCGCAACCGACCGTGTGGAGTGGAGAAGTCCTGTCGCACGATGTTCCGAAAAGAATGAAAGGAACTGAGAGAGAGCGAAAAAGTCTTCATAAACTTTGACGACTAAAAAGAGTGTCTTCAGAAATTTTGACGACTTAAAAAAGGTGTGTGCAGATATGTTGACAGCTTCAAAAGTGAGTTCAAAAATTTTTACAACTGAAAAAAGGTGTCTTTAGAAATTTTGACACTAAAAAAGTGTCTTCAGAAATTTAGACGACTATGTCTTTTGAAATGTTGACAGCTAATAAAAGGAGTTCTCAGAACTTTTGCGACTAGAGAAAGGTTTCTGGAAATTTTGACGACTAAAAAAGGTGTCTTTGGAAATTTTGACCACTAAAAAAAGAGTGTCTTCAGAAATTTTGCCAACTAAAAAAGTTGTATTCTTATATGTTGACAGCTAAAAAAGGTGTCTTATGAAATTTTGACAACAAAAAGGTTTCTTCAGAAATTTTGAAGATGAAAAAGAGTGTCTTCAATAATTTTGACGACTATAAAATTGTGTTTTTGAGAAATTTTACGATTAAAAAAGGTGTCTAGAAATTATGACGACTAAAAAAGGTCTCTTAAAAAATTTTGACGACTAAAAAAGGTGAAAAGGTGTCTCCAATAATTGAGACAATTAAAAAAGGTGTTTTCAGAAATTTGGACGACTACAAAATGGTCGTCAGAAATTCTACGCCAAAGGAATCCCCTCCACCCAACTCAAATCCAGGCTACGGCCTTGTGGAGGAAGATGGGAAGGATTTGATGGAAGTGGGTGAGCGAATCGAAAATTAGATGGTTTCAATGATTATAATATTAATTGGTTGTAATTGAATTATAGATCTGAATTAAACCGATCTTATCTTGTAGAATCCACACTGGCTAAGTTGAAATTAAACTCAATTCATGATTAGATCGAGAGGTTTTTTTAAAGATTCGTTCGATGTTTTATAATAAGTTGATGGGTAAAATCAAAATATTTGAATTCTGTATATTTACTATAATTACATTGTATAGGGTGTCTCGATAGGTCGTGAACGATTTTGAATGCAAACAAATATATGTTACACACATTATATTGTGGAAAGTTTTATACTGGCGGATAGGTTATTCAAATGAAAATGTTAATATAAAAAAATTAGACCACTAGCTCACTTAATAAAATTGTAGCGCCAATATCCGTGACGTCACCAAATTCGTGCCAAATTTACGTCAAGTTAAGCCGCAAACAATATTGTAAGACCATCATTGTTAATCCACACATAATTAATTAATACAAATTAGCATTTAGTATTTAATAATGTTTCCTATACTCTTTATTACAGCCTCAAGTCGATTAGTCATCGAGCCAAATAGATTTTTCAGAGTTGTCAGAGGTAGGCTAGGCCTATCGATGTCCATGCCTTACGAAGCCGACGTTTTAAGGTGTTCAGTGTCTGGGGTTCGGGTTTGGCATAAACAGTTGGATTAACAAAACCTCATATCATTCCAAATAAAACTTCAGTCACTTCGACTTATTACATCAATGAGATACAGAAGAAAGAGGTCAAACCCGCATTCCAGGGAAGTGCAGTAGGCTGTAGCCTATGCGCTCGGTTCACAGCCACAAAAATGTTTCGTAATGACGGCGAAGGATTATTTCAACAAGACGGTGCACGTGCATACACATCAAAGGCCTCAGTCCAATGGTTGAACAAGAATATCAATGGATAGCCTATATACATCTCACCGAGGGACTGGCTGCCTAATTCGCCGGATATGTCACCAATGGAAAATGTTTGCAGTATTATGGCGGCAACTGTTTATGCCGATACCGAACCCCAAACGACCTTAAAATGTAGGCTTTGTAAGGCATGGACATCAATAGGCCTACCTCTGACAACTCTGAAAAATTTATTTGCTCGATGACTAATCGACTTGAGGCTGTAATAAAGAGTAAAGGAAACATTATTAAATACTAAATGCTAATTTGTATTAATTAATTATGTGTGGATTAACAATGATGGTCGTACAATATTGTTTGCGGCTTAACTTGACTTTTATTTGACACGAATTTGATGACGTCACGGATATTGGCGCTACACTTTTATTAAGTGAGCTAGTGATCTAATTTTTTTATATTAACATTTTCATTTGAATAACCTATCCGCCAGTATAAAACTTTCCACATTGTATTGTGCATAACATATATTAGTCTGCATTCAAAATCGTTCACGACCTATCGAGACACCCTATATAAAGCTTTTATGAAGAAAGAATTTAAGGGTGTCCAAGTAAGTTGTTTTCAAAAAGGGACCATGTATCCCGGTTCTGTTATGGCATCGCTCTTATGCGTTGAACAGATTTTTTAGTAATTTGTTCGAAAATCTCCTTCTAACATTGTAACGTCGTCAGTCGCCTGCAGTATGTTCATCAAGTGTCCATGTTCTGACACTTAACGATTGGGGGGGACAAATGCATGGACCGTCCCCCCCACCACATTCTTTGGGGGGGACCGTCCCCCCCTGTCCCCCCCCTAGGTCTCCGCCAGTGCGACCATGTACAGGGTGCGCCATAAAAGTACCCCCTTAAGGATATTGAAAAAAATTAGGGGTACTTTTTTAATAATATTTGGAAAATTTTAGCATGATATGTTATCAGGCATTAGAGATATATGAAAAACAATTTGGCTTACGGTACTTTTTTGAATCACGGTGTACATATACATATACATATACATACGTGGGGCACGGTGGTGTTGTTGTTGACGTCGTTGCCTTGGAGCCGGATGGTTGAAGGTTCGAATCCACCTCGCCGCGTAAGGACCTTTGGCAAGTCCTTCACTCACAGTTGCTCAGCGCTTCGGCGTGAAACTCCGATGCAGTGTCCACTCTACATTCGGGAGCGTCTCTGAGTAGAGGCTTGAAGGGGCGCTATAACAGGTGCACAATGCACATACATACATACATACATACATACATACATACATACATACATACATACATACATACATACATACATACATACATACATACATACATACAATATACATTATACATTATACATATACATATACAAATACATATACTTATAGTCATATACATACATACATGCGCATAACATTACATTATACAGGCAGTGAGAGTAGTCGTCCCGTACACTTCCTCAACTTCTCTCTCAGTCCTTCTCCCATCCGGGCTCCCGGTCGAGCGCGTCTGACGTCACTCGTCAACGTCACCGAACGTCTTCCGATGACGATATCAGCTGACGTCAGCGTCAGCAAATACTTCTACGGAATACCACTAAAGATACCGTGCTTCAGTAACATTGGTACATGGTAAGTCACACCTGTCTATTTGTTATCGTTTTCTTTCTATAGAATTATACCACGGGTTATGCCAATTAAGTTAAGTGTTATACAAAAAAATAAAGTTAGAATGCTTCAGTAACATCGGTACATGGTAAGTCACAGCTCTTTCTATGTAATATTATCATTTCATTGTTTTGCTTTCTGACATGCATGTGCACGTGTTAAACCAATTAAGCTACCTTCTTTCAATAAAATTAGTACATGTTAGGTCACAGCTTTCTATTAATATGTTATCGTTTTGTCCCTCGCAAAATAAATAAACGGCGTCGGTCACTGACTATTCTGATTATTGAATTCGTTAAGCCGTTGAGCTGAGTTGAGTTGAGTTGAGTTGAGTTGAATTGAGTTCAGCTGTGCTAAGCTGAGTTAAGCTGAGCTAAGTGAAGCTGAGCTGAGCTGAGTTGAATTGAGTTGAGCTGAGTTGAGCTGATTCGAGCTGAGCTGAGTTGAGATAAGCTAAGCTAAGTTGAGCTGAGCTGAGTTGAGCTGAACTGAGGTGAGTTCAGCTGAGTTGAGTTAGGGCTGTGTCAGCAGTAGGGACCGAATTCATTTCCCTAGACTTTGATTGTGTCTGTGGCTTTGGAGGAGGCAGTCTGAGTGGGTGGGGATGGGATGGAAGGTCTGAGGGTGGGGGGGGGGGGTTGGGTTGGGTTGGGAGGGTGGGTGGCTGTGGTTTGTTGACTAATCGTCTATTTATATGGGTAACGGCGTGAGCGGAGTAGAGACGATTCAGATCAACGAAAGGAATACGACAGACAGACAGACAGACAGACAGACAGACAGACAGACAGACAGACACACAGACAGACACAGACAGGCAGATAGACAGACAGACAGACAGACAGGCAGATAGACAGGCAGATAGACAGACAGACAGACACAGACAGACAGACAGACAGGCAGACAGACAGAGACAGATAGACAGATACAGACAGACAGACACAGACAGACAGACAGAGACAGACAGACGCAGACAGACGCAGACAAACAAACAGACAGACAAACAAACAGATACAGACAGGCAAATAGACAGACAGGCTGGCAAACATACAGACAGACAGATAGACAAACAGACATGCATGCATACATACAGAGACATACAGACAGACGGACAGACAGAATCATTGACCGATAAACGGATAGACAGACAAACGGACAGACAGGCAGATGGTCACATAGATAAAAGAGACAGACATGTAGACAGAGAGAGACACATACAGTGGGAGAGGGCACGAAGAGAAAGGAGGTAGCGTTCGAGCATAAGAAGGAGGAAGAGGAGGAGGAGGAGGAGGGGAGGAGGAGGAGGAAAGGGAAAAAGAGGAGGTGGTGGAGGAGAAGGAAGAGCATAAGGGGAAGGGGGAGTTCTGGGTGGTGGTGGTGGTCGTAAGGACCACCCGCGTCGCGGTAAATAGTTGCGGCAGTCTTATACATCAGCGAAGGAGAGGAGGCAGACGTCATCGAGACAGACGCACAGTGACGAAGAGGCGGACGAACTTACGGGAAAACTCGTACATAAGCAGCGGCCGCAACTGTTGATCTTCAGTAAGGAGTCTGCGGTTGGGAGACTGCGAGAAGGATGGAAGAGGAGAAGGGATGGAAGGAGGAATGGTGGAAGGAGGAAAGGAAGGAGGAAGAGGAAGAAGGGGAGGAGGAGGAGGAGGAGGAGGAGGAGAGAGAAGAGGATTCGCGTCTTTGAACAACAGGATGTGATATTTACAGCCGGTTGCTTCATCAACCATCGACTTACTTTTTCCTCTCACTCTCTCTTCCCATTCCTCCTCCTCCTCCTCCTCCTTTTCCTCTTCGTCCTCCTCTTCCTCCTCTACCGCTTCCTCGCATCTACCGCTTCCTCCTATATATAATTCTTCCGCTTCCTCTTTATCCTCCTGCTTCCTCCTCTTGCTCTGTCATGTTACAGCTTCCTCCTCGTCTGTCATGTTCGCTTCCTCCTGCTCCCACCGCTTTCTCTTGATCCTCCTTCTTACTCCTCTTTCTCCTCTACGCCTTCGTGCATGTCCTCTCTAGCAATCCAATCAAATCCATCCAGAGAAAACCTGCATGGTCGTCGTCAATCGACGATTGTCTTAAGTTGCTTCTTATAATGATTGTTTATTGTTTATTGCACGTTCAATTCTGGTTATACAGTCATGACAACTAAGTACAGTACAATGCAATGGAAGCCAGTTAGGAAGATGTCATTCCAGAATCACAATCATTGGATAATTCCAAACCTCGCAGCTATAGGGGTGGGGGTGTTTTGTGTGTTTGAACACCCTCGAAATAAAATAATGCTATAGTAAAATAATAAATTTACTTACGTAATCATGATGCGAGGACTAAGATGATGTAATTTTTAAGCTCTTATTTCTACGCGACTTTTACAATAGATCAAATCATCCTTCAAACCCATTAGTCTGTTGTTTCAATTGCTTAATTGTCGGCTTCTTCACGGTCGAGTAAACACCCCCCCCCCCCAAAAAAAAAAAAATCCTAGTTACGGCCTTGGATAATTCCGTCCATATAGTTGAGACTCCAAAGTACAAAAAGGTGATCATCATCATCATCATCATCATCATCATCATCATCATCATCATCATCATCATCATCATCATCATCATCATCATCATCATCATCATCATCATCATCATCATCATCATCATCATCATCATCATCATCATCAGACTTTGGATCATACTAACCTTACCGACTCGACGGAAGTTGAAGATGATTACAGGATATTATAATAATATTAGGGAATTGAAAAGTCATGGCCGACGTGGACCGAAGAAGACTGAAACTGATCTGGCTTCAGGTGCAAGAAGGCTTCCAGTCAGTCAGTGCAATATTTATTAGATCTGACTGGTAGGCAAGTCTACGGTCTACGGTGTGTGAACAGCTGGTTGGCCAGTATGTATTACCTTGTAAACGATAAAACGTTTTTTCCACTGCAATCCTTATAGATATAAAATAAGCAATAGGCATCCTGGGCAGTGCACGATTACCATAATGAAATGATGTGTTGAAATTCTGGTGTTTCATTAGGTCTATCTATACCCGATAGGAAATACTTTGAAGAAAAATTCTAAATTGCTCCTTCTTGTCTTCCCAATGCCGTTTAACAGTGGGTTTCAGTAGTCAAGGTTGAAACCAGTTTTTTCCGAATGTGCAGTTCTGCACAAAATGTGCAGTTGTAAATTAAAGTGTGCACTACTGTGGTAAAAGCAATCTTGTGCAGTGATGATCAGTAGAAAAGGTAACTGAGGTTGGACTATCATGGAAAATTGAAATGGAGCGGGAAAAAATTGTGCAGTGAAAAAAATGCGGGAAGGCCAAACGTCAGGCGAATGACTAGAAAAGTCATCAGATTTTATCGCCGGCAACATGCGACTTATTATTTGAAAAAAGAAGGGAAAAGGTCATCAGAAATTTGGGCCGCCAAAGGCACACCAGATTCAAGTTGCTGGTTGTGCCGTTCTGAAAATTTCTTTAAAAAAAACTCCTTGAAACTAAAAGCATTAATATCAAGTTCAGTCAATCAGCCCAGATACGTTCTTATTCTACGGATATCTGGAGCTGAGTTGGGGAAATTCAGCGTGCTCCTTGGTGCTTAGTAAAACCATCCGTTGGAGTCTGGCTGTTGGATCAGCTATAGCCTACAAGTCATCATTGACATTTGTTAAGGATAAAAACCACGCGATGCACTGCAGAGAACAGGGGTGAAGACATCAGACAATTGTGTTGAGTGACCCATTTTCTGGACGCTCTGTGCCGCGGTTGGCATGTGGGTATACTTTTGCACGTTTAACTTTCAATTTTACCGAATCTCTGTAGTCCCAAAGTTTTTATAATTGTGTCATGGGCGCCAGGCAGGGATAAAAGTGTGGCTGAACGGTCATAGACGGCGTCCATGCACTTATTTTAAAATCTGAACGCCGTCCTGCCACTTTTTGGCCAGCGGCCCAGCACAGCCTGGAAAGATAAGGGGCGTCCAGGCACTTATTTTTACACACTTTAAGCGCTGGCGCCAGGAGGCTTTTGCAGTAGTAGAGGCAAAACACAATGGGCAGTTGGGCACGGTTACGATATTTATTTTAGCGATAGCTTGAAAATGCAAATCAGGAAATTACGAACAGGATTAATACTAGGTCTCTTAGTTTCACTTGGTGTATCATTAGTGATTTAGTGCCAAGAAATTAGTTAAAATCTAAAATAGTAGTAGTTAAAAAATAGGTTAATTTTTTCGGGGAGGGGCATGTTCTCCTTTTTTGCCCATATCTGAGGGCCCCAATAACTCTTTTTCAGTGTCTTCTTTCTTCATTTTTTCTTTTATGTAGACTAAGTATGTAGGTTGCAAAGTATAATTATATAGCGTCTTTTATATAGCGTCTTTTTCTGAATTTCTCAAAAGTGCTGGAAGTTGTGCATGGACTAATGAGCCGCTAATGTATCTTATGTAACCATGTAACCTCAAGTTGCACAATGTCAACGGAAGTCCAGGATGAGAATTGCCGTGTGTGTTGGGGGTTCAACCCCTAGTCTATGTTAAAGTAAAGTCTGTTTTCACACCCCGATTCCAAGTGGATCATGGTCCACCACCACCGTGCACCCAATAATTGTTCTAAAATTCACTGCGAAATTCATCCATCGGCTTCCGTATGCGGTTGGTGTTGTTCAAGTCAATGGACTTAAGATAACTTCCCCATTGGTCGTTTGGTGGATAATCGTTTATATTTCAGAGTTCGCCAGATGGAGTTAGTGGAACAGAAAATAGTGTTGCTGTTAAGCTGACTCTGTTCTCTGTTCAGAGAGGAGAGAATTAAGACAGGTGACTGGCAGTAGCATCTGCCGACCTTGCCCTCTCTAGATTTTGACTAGACACTAGACACTAGACAGTGATCTAAATCTGATTGATGAGGCATGTGGATACTTGTTCCCGAGTAGCAGGCATATTGTTCTGCTAGTCGTTGCAAAGACGTGTGTGGTCTGCTAGTGCTAAGGAAGTTATTACGTAGACCATAGAAGTGCATGATTGCGGTGCATAAATTGTTCATTTGCTACAATTGTTTATTGTTTAGCTATTACAAAGGCGTGTGTGGTCTGTCGATGCTTATGTAAGTCATTGTCTTATGAAAGTTATTGTTTTGCAGAAGTTATTGTCTTATAAATAGAAGTTATTATCGCATAGAAGCTACTGTCCTATACAACTCATTGTGTTACGGAAGTTATTGTCTTATAGAAGTGATTGTCTTAAAAGTGATGGCATTGAATGTATTGTTCATTGGATTGTAGTCATTACAAAGACGTCTGTGGTCTACTGGAGTCGATCTTTCCAACGGACAAGGACTGTCCGCGAGTCCTGAGGAAGCACCGGATCCCTTGTCGGTGTCCGTTTGAGCCTGGTCTCTACCACCTCAAGCGCTGGCTCCTACCAGTTCCCGCTCTCAGAGGAATCTTTGAATCTCTTGCAACGGTATGACGTCATCTTCAGGCTGATCTTGATGCTATTTATAGAAAGGTCGACTATTATGGCTGAGACTTTATCATTCATTCATTCATTCATTCGTTTATTTACTGCATAGATTATCAGTGAACCCTCAAAGTAGTGTAAGAATTGTGGAAAAATAACTCCCCGTTGGACTATTTATTATTCACTTGGAATCGGGGTGTGAAAAACAGACTTTAACATGAGCCTCTAAGAAAGACTGGGGGTTGAAACCCCCCAACCCCCGGCATTTCTCACCCTGCCTCAGAGTAACTACATGTACTCGTAGAGCAGACTCTCTAAGATGGCAATACAGGTACTTAAAGACTTAAAGATCCACGGCCACGAGCTCAGATTCAGAGGAAAACGATTCCAAACCTTTGGCCAATAAAAAGAAAACGAGGATACTGATTAATATAGGCTAGAGACTATACACGTAGATCAGCTGTGAAAAACAGAATTTGATTTGTCTCATGAGGGTCCTTTTGGGCGACAATACAGTGAGTGTGTGTCTGTGTTTGTATGTTTGTGTGTTGACATCCAGGCGCGGATCCAGAGGGGGGCGGAGCCGGCGTACGCCCCCCCTAAACCTGCAGCAAATGTTCTCAAACTAAACTGACCTAAAACTAATATAATTGCAATTTGGGAATAGGATGTTTGAAGTAGCTGGACCGGCAGAATGGAGCTCTCTTACCGTATTATGTATCCAAATATTACCACAATAATTCACATTTTGCTGCTCACTTCTGTCACGGCTTGCAGTGTTGAACGAGCAAATTCTAGTCTGCGATTTGTGAAGTCGTGTTTCCGAAGTACAATGAACGAGGACAGATTTAAAGCACTCATTTTATTGTTTGTCCACGACCACAAGGACATCAAGTTAGACATTGATGACATTATCAAGGCCTACGCGGCTACGCCAGAAAGCATCCAAGGAGAATGACACTGCTTAATCCACTGGCATGCGACACTTAATTATTTCCTTTTTGGATCAAGGGTTGCGTGATCAAAACAGATAACTGATTTATAATCGTTTCACTGTTAACCTTCAGTGGAGACCATTGGTTTTATATGAGAAACTATATATTTTTTTTAAAGTTCCATAACATTTTCTATAAAAAGGATCATTATAGTGTGCCGTGATCTAATTATATATATATATTTATATACAGGGCTTAAAGTGTGCCAGGACGGTCATGGACGGCGTCCTGGCACTTATTTTCGAGGCAGGACGCCGTAATATGACTTATTTGGCCAGCACTACCAGGACGGTCGTCCATGGCTGCATGGACGGCGTCCATGCAGTTACGGACGACCGGCCATGACTGCCTAAAAATGTCTCCATTTGAGGTCGACACAGCCAAAAATGCGCTGGTCGCTGGGGCTCCGCCCCAGACCCCGCTGGGGAGCTTACTGTAAAGACAAAACCTTTCTCTTTTGCAATAACTTTTTTTTATCCTGGTAGCTTGCGACACTGAAAAACGACTTATTCTTAAAAATTTCGCGACTTTGTCGTTCACAAATAGCTGGCAAACAAGAGCCTTAAAATGGCTCCATTTAAGGTCGAAACAGCCAAAAATGCGCTGGTCGCTGGGGCTCCGCCCCAGACCCCGCTGCGAGAGCTTACGACGCTCCCCCAGACCCCCTAGTCGGGATGGGCTTCGTGCCTTCGGCACTCGCAACTTCCCGCCTTCGGCGCCGCCACTGACGACCAATTAGGCCTACAATACAGCGTCCTGGCACTTTTTTTTACACTGTAAGCACTGTATATATATATATATATATATATATATATATATATATAGTTACGGGATTGGATTGGTAGTATTTACGCCCCCCCCCCCCTAACCAGAAATCCTGGATCCGCCCCTGACATCTGTATTGTTGCAGCAGCAGTAGCAGCATGTAGTAAAATAATAATACTTGCTGTGTGATTCATGCCGCCAGTAGACCAAGTCTAAACCTCTCTTGCAGTTTCTGCACATGCATTTAATTTACAGTGATAACCAGCAAAAAATCAACTATCCATAGGACTCTTAAGTGATCAAATGAGGGCTATTAAAGTATGCTATATATGCAACTACAGTACCCGGCGTTTTCTTTGCTGCAGGGCGAGTACGAAAAATCAACCATGTCTAAGACTCTATAATAGTAATCTAAATTAGGGCTATTAAAGTATGCTATATAATATGTAACTACAGTACCCGGCATTTCCCTTGTTTCAGGGTGAATACGACACACGACTGCGTCTATACGACAGTTCAAACAAGGCAGAACTTGCCTGCTTACAACTCAAATTCAACATGAAGCGGCAACGCAAGCGAAAAGCGACGACAAAAATGATAAAGCCGTCAACGACGACACGAGTAAAAACAACGACAACGACGACAACAACAACGACAACGACGACATCAAACAATGTCTAACTAACCCTCTTGTATAATATTTTCGTCAGTCAATCGTTGTATTTTGTCGTTGTTGCTGAAAATCTTGCTGTGCGATACTGACTCATCGGGCGCAACACACAAATTGTCTGCCAGCTGCAGCGCAAGATGATTCCAATCTCATGAAGAAGAAGTTGATGGTGGTGTCGAATACCGTATCATCCTCCTTCCGACCGGCATCTTCCGCGATCTGCCTCCACCTGCGCCGGTTGACTAGCCCCCCGCCAACCGCGGTCACACGTCCCTCCTTCTTCGGCTAATCGGCAATGGACCTAAGGCTCCTCCTCAATTAGGCCTAAAGGTGTTCAGAGCTTTAAATGTTGATCAGTGGTTACGCGTTGCTTTCTGGTTATAATATCACACAACAATGGACGTTGGAACAATTATCACACAACAATGGACTTTGGAACATTGGTGGTGGTGATATGTAACAATCGAATCAACGAGGAGAACTTTAAGAGGATGGTGAGCTGATGTTGTTGAGCAGGTAACAGATTCTGGAAAATGGGAATCATTCTGCTTTGGTCGGTTTCTCGGATTTGGTCGTTGAAAGTGCGACGAACTAGTTTACTAAAATAATGCTTACTTTAAATGCAACGATCAAAAAGCAAAGCTGCACGGGTTTTAGACACGGATGATTAAGTAAATAATTAATTTATATAGTTTTCACCTTAAGATGTAGTATATTAATACTAATTTTATAGTAATAATGATATTGATCAATATTACTATTGACTAAAGCTAATAAATATTATTAATGTGAATTCATTCGTATATTCATATTTGTTATCAATGTTAATTGTGGTGATAGTAATGATATAAAATAATATTATAATATTACTGATGTAGTGTTATTTTAATTGTGTGGGCACTGGGGTTTAGTGGATATGTTCACTGACTTGCAGCCGGAGGGTAGCAATTTCAAATCCACCTCTAGCCGCCTCGTGGACCTTGGGCAAGACCTTCACTCGCAATTGCTCTGGCGCTTCGGCGTGAAAATCCGATGCAGTGTCCGCTCTGTAGTCGGGAGCGTCTCTGAGTAGATAGCTTGAATGGGCGCTATAAAAATCGAGATATAAATAAATAAAATATTATTAGTGTAGTGGATAATACTATTAACATGAAGACAGAAATCTGAGGTAGCCCTAATATCCATAGCTATGAGATCAACGAGATCAGGAAAGCATGCGACTGGAATTATAGAGACAGACTGATCTACGGTTGTCTTTCACGTCCGTGTCTCATGCTTTAAGTCTAAACCTAGTACAAAAATTGCAGTTTAATTGTTAAGCCACTTTCATTAACTCCACCACTGGTTGATCTCTGCCAGTGCCAGTCCCAAGTCTGGATAAAGAAGGAGGGCGACAATAATCATCTTTGATATGGCAGTGTCGTTAAACATGTAACAACCTGTTAAGCCACACGAAGATTGTCCAGTGGTATTTAATCATTAGTCAAACGGTCCAACCCAAGATTACGTCCATGCATGCCATGAGTAGTGTTGCTGGATGAGACATTATTGCCACAACTCGGTGTTTATATCCCACCTCCACACTCCACACAGTTGGGTGTTAATACGCATAACGCTTTGGTAGAGATTGCACAGTTTTTGGCATGTTTTATGCGTTCACGTCCAAGCTGAAAATTCAATCGACCTCTTCGGGATCGTGTCAATAACTACATGTATAATACTGCTGAAAGGATGTGTTGAGAGAACAGAACCAATTGGCGCCATTCTAGGACACGCACTTGTGCAGTGCTTAACTTTAATCTATAGTCTCCCTCCTCTGGGAAGAACTCCCCCCCCCCAGAGACGTCTAGATTAAACACTGGCACTTGTTATTATAGGCCTCCAGCATTCACGGTTGTCTAAAGGATCAAATATATATATTGAACTCCGCCACTGTTTGCACTCTAAGAGTGCCAGCCCCAAGTCTGGATAAAGGAGGAGGGCGTCGTTAATGATCTTTGTTATCACACTGCAGTTTCGTTAAACTGAAATAACCAAAGGATTATCGAGACATTGATACAAGTTAATCTCAGCGTTCTGTTGATTTTCGTTTTACAAAATAATGTGAATATAAACCCAGAGCAACTAGGCTATAGCAACTAATTGAATGTTGATAATAATCTCCGGCGCTCTACTTTCAACGGGCAGTAATCTCGCTGCGAGCGTAGGCCTAATAGTGGGCCTACACCTAACTCTGCGACCTGTAGGCTATACATGTACACGCCGTTGAGTATCGTTTGCGAATTACGTGCAAACGGCTTCCAATAAAATGCTTCAGACGAGGTATCTGACTCCCTATAACACACTATACTACAGTTACTGTAGGCCCCTGTGCGATAATGGCTGGGCAATTACCATTGATTCTGCCAGCTACTGTTATATCTATACTCCTGTAATAGCTGCGCTTGAAATTTACTCACTCGATTATAGGCCGACCTCGAGGAGAAGTGAAACGCGAAACGGTAATTCTCCATTCCAAATATCTACACCGTTATTCAAAAGCTAGGGCGTGCAGGGCACCAGATGATTCACTAGCGCTTCGTCGCGTCAGATAGGTTGTCCGGAGAAGATCAGCGAAGACTCAAGGTTCGTTACTAGACGCATTCACTAAAGACTAAGAAGATAACTAGGCTATATATAGGCCTACAGAAACTGTGGATCTTAATTCGCATCTGAGATTAAGCAGGTAAGAGTGGCCGTTGTTGGACATTAGTTATTTATACACTTCTAATTTTTTATTGCTATGCACCTATGTAATTAATAATTATTGATTTGCGAATCCCATCTGTAAGAAAATAGACGAACATCTCGGTTGGAGTTCGCGTGTCTTTCGACCACGAACGGATCACCTGCGTTTTTTTGTCACATTCGCATAATTATTCAATAAAAGCGCCAATAACTCAATCAATCACAAAGGAAGGTGTCCCACATTCTTTTTTATATACGACCGATCTTCTCACCAAACACACTCTACGCTCAGAGTCGGCCTACTCAGTTTAGGCTATCGTCAAGGCTTCTATGGGCAGCGCTGGTGGTGCATGGAATTAAGAGAAATCTCTAAGAAGTCGTATCTAGTCCAGGTTGAGAATTGCAGGGAGGTGTGGGGAGTTGTGGGGTTCAATCTCCAGTCTTTCTTATAGAGTCATAATAGCAAAGTCGTCATTGCACACATGAAATCCGCATAAATCAACGTCTGAACCCACCTCCGCCCAGTTAGTTTTCTACAATTCTCATACTGGTTTGTTGACAGAGGCACGTGTGCGTAAACAACTTGCTCAAGGTCGTTACCCGGAGTCGAACCCGCAACCTCCCGTTCCGTGAGCAAGCGCGTTACCGATCAGCCACCAGGTCGCACAAGTCACCATGCAAACAGTTTAATTTGGTACCGACGTAAGCTGGGAAGTAAACGGCAAGTCCTGCGATACATTGGCCTCGTATCCACTGTCCAGGACCTTTGGGATTTGTCCATTGCCGGCTCAAGGCCATTGAAAAGGAGATGAGCGCCTCCCTGTGTTCCACATGGAACTGGATGGACTTTACTCATACTGGACCCATCGCTTGTCCTAGCGTGGATTTGAAACCAACCCGAGGTCAGTGTCGATAGCCTAGAACGCCGACCAATATATGCTATAATATTATATATAATATATACATGCATATATTCATATACATGTATATATATATATGAATATGTGCATATATATATTATATATAATAATTATAATATATGAATATATATAATTTATATATATGCAGAGCGATATAGGATTATAGGTCATCAATTGTTTACCTTTCAATAAGCGCCATCTTTGAACTTCGATCGGCTTGAACTTTGCTATCGGCGGATTGCTTTAATTCCGTCGTCAGCCGACCACTGAACTCAAACGCTTCTCTTGATCTCGTTTACGTTGCTCTTCACGACACACACAGCTACAGAGATACCTGCTGGTAAATAGTCGTCTATGCTATTTTGTTCTGTTTCGATTTTATTATAGATTCTAATAGGCCTATAGGGCCTACTTGTTGAGAAAGGGAGAGATACACAAGTCATAGAGCGAGGGTTAGGTCGGTAGGAGGGTAATGACTGAGAGACTTTAGAGCCTATAATTATGTAAGTAAGGATATCGGTTATTGGACACTATTCGCACATTGGTGTCCAGACATCTAATATAGGTAGAATGTGTGCGTGCGTTTGTATGCGCACTTGTTTTAGCGCCCCTTCCAGCTCTCACTACTCAGAGGCGCTACCGAATGCAGCGTGGACACGCCGAAGCGCTGAGCAATTGCATGCGAGTGAAGGACTTGCCCAAGGTCTCTATACGCTGGAACTTGAGGTAGATTCGAATCTGCAATATTTCGGCTGCAAGGCGACTAACATAGGCCTACCCACTACAACACCGCGCCCCGCGCGCACGTGTGTGTAGGGGGAGGTCGCGCGAGACAGAGAAAGAGAAGTAGGCAGAGACAGATGCAGAGGCAGGGAGACAGATGGAAAGATGGACAGATAGTCAGGAAAGAATGACAAAGGAAGATAACTCTAACGTTACAATAGGAGCTGGATAAACGGTGGTGATGGAGAGGGATGGTTACCCTCAGCTGAGATTACTGAAGCCTTTAACACAGTATAAACTATGGTATACAATATACGTGACTCGTTGCTGCATCTCACATAGTTGAACGACTTTCTCTCTTTTAGACAATTGATTGCATTGACGAATTTTATTAGAACTAAGAATTAAACCGATTAAAATCAAGAAATAAACCAAATTAAAGAATTAAACAGGCGGTTCATGACTATTAAAAAGGGTTTATGAAAAATGAAGTGAAGCGAAGACGCCATCCGACAAGTAGGCCTACTCCACCATCAGGGACCGAATGACTTACAAAGAGCAGAATGTTGACAAAGTTGAACTCCAATAATATTGCAAATTGACGGGAACTGTTGAGTTCATCTCATTTGTTTTTTGGCTCTTTGAGCGGCGCTATAAGCTTATGCGAATATCCATTTACAATAATTACTAATAGAAAGTCTGCAGCCGGGCATCCTCGACCACTCAGAGCGTTGACAGTGACTGTCGTCTATAGATTGGCGCTTGCTGCCGTTTAACGACACTAATGTGTCGTATCAAGGATGATTAGAGTCTCCCTCCTTTTTTCTTCGGACTTGAGACTGGCACTGGTGAGTGAGAGTGCTGATATTACTGAACGAGCAGTGGAGGCGTTTCTGCAGATAGGACTCCAATTGGTGGACTAAATTACGTGTAAGTCTAAATTACGTGTATGAGTAAATTATCAGTGGAGACTTTGCCAGTAGCATGAGCGTTTGTTATTTATAGATTAACCTTTTGTCCTTAACACACATCTGTATTGGCAGCATTTTTGTGACTTCGGCCAATACCTACACAGAATAGTATGATGAAAATTAAATGTGTCCCTGTGCATAAGAACACTGTCATGCACACATGCGTGTGGCTTTGATCCGAAGTCTAGATTTCTCGCATACGAGTTGTTATCAGTAGAGAAAACTTTGGTTGACGACGGCGGAATTAGGTCGACAGTTCACGCAGATAAGAGAGAAGGGAACCAGCAGTGTGTGGTGGGAGGGGTGTTAAAGATCTAGGACGCAAGTGTCAACCTCACGAGCCATTAAAAGACGTATATAACTTCGTCCATTTTTAATGCGATTTTATGCTTAGGTCTACGCTTGTACATGTATGCACATGTATGTGGATGCATGCAATACAAATATACGTTTAAATATATTGTTAGCCCCAAGGTCGTATAGCTAAAATGGGGGTGGGGGCTAAAGATCTAGGACGCAGGTATCAACCTTATGAGTGATTAAAAGACGTAGCTTTGTGAATTTATAATATTAATTTTACGCTTGTGTGTACGATTGTACGTGCGCATGTATGCATAAAACCTATCTATGCATTTTGTATAATGTACATGTATGTATGTATGTATTTATGTATGTATGTATGTATGTATGTATGTATGTATATATGTATGTATGTATGTATGTATGTATGCATGTATGTATGTATGTATGCATGTATATATTCATGTATGTATGCATGTATGCATGTAATGTAATGCAATGTGATGTAATGTATGTATGTATGTATGCATGCATGTAGGCATGCATGCACGCATGTATACATGCGTGCGCACATACATGTATAATATGAATGAATGAATATATGTATAATGTGAGCCTACTTTGCATAGCACCTGTTGTGCTCTTTTTTAAAGAGTTGCACACACACTGTGGATGTATAGGACCGATCTAAAAAAAAGCTTTTTTGTTGTTGCAGGTCATGGAAAGAGTTTTGAGTCTTGCGTTCGTTTTGATCAGCTTCAGCTGTCTTGTCTCATCGGAGTAAGTTGCAAAATACGATGTGATGAAGACTATAATATGCTTAATATGTTTCTGTAATATGCATTAGGATGATTCAGAAAAATAAAATGTGGAATTTTTCTGGTGCTCTCGATTTTTTATGTTCCTTTTGGCAATAAAATATGGCCCAAAAAATTTGAATGAAATTGGGTAATGTTTAGTTTTGCCTCATCGACCTTGAAATTATTTAATTTTATTGTGATTTGTCAAAAAATTGTATTTTAACAAATATCCATTTTTTCTGAAAAATTAGTAATCTAGTCTAATAAAAGCGATGCAACACTATCTAAGACCTGGTATCTATTGTTTTAAATGCTAATATATTTTTAATGATTAAAAGTAATTAAAAATTTAATTGATTTTATTCGAATTTGATCTTCGTGCTTTGTCAATGTAAGATCGAAGGTTGATGCTAATGAAATCCCTCCTTACGAACTGTAACCTACAAGTTAAAGAGCTTTAACAATCTTATTATCATCCTAATATTTGGAGATTCTTACCATTTATTCACAAACATCTTCTTGAAAAAATGACTTATCTGACTGCAATGTGGAAACGTTTTACGAAAAGAAACGAAATGATGCCAATTCCTCACCAATAGGAATAGGCCTCATAAGATAACCTTAAGTGCAAACAATTGTTTCTGAACCACTTTTACAAGTTGGAAATTACTTTCGAAGCAGATGAAATTTTATTTTCTCTTGTATCAAGTGCAGGTCAGTAGATGGAGCAACAGTGCATCATATGCATTGGGACATGTGATCTATGCATTCACATAAAGTTTAAAATAATCCATATTTTAAACAACCAATGACCTCATTTTGTGTTCACTTGATTTAAGTTCAGCCATCTACTATGCATTGTTAAGCACTCACAAATATGCCCCAAGTGATGGACTGAACTCAAACAATTCTTTTCAATCTTTCAACACAGTTGCCTTAGGGCTTAGGCCTACATGCAAAGCCAACTTCAATATTAATTTTGACAAACGAAAGTGGCAACTTGGGTAGCCTGCTTTATCTTTGCAATTAACCTCCTGCTGCTAAAAAGTAGTCTGCCTTTCTGCTGGTGACATTTGCTGGACCCAATGCAGAAGCACGATTTGGTGGAATGATATTCAAAGAACAAAACTTCTCTCATTTCCTCTTATTCTCATATTCAGATGTCAATGGATTTTGAGTTTTCGCAGAATGCATCTCCAAAATTTTTTCAGTACTGTTCATTCAAGTAGGGTACTCAATTCGTCTTCTTAATCACTATGATATCATTTTGATTCACTTTCAAAACTTCATGTAGACAACAGTAAGCTTACTGCTCATGACTTACATAGACCTATTCCAATGCTTCTTGTGTTTTTTCATTTTTTTATGCCGTATACTTATTCTTTCATTTGTTTTTCTTTTCTTCTTTTTGGATAAAATAAGCCTCTGTATCTAGTCCAACTGCACCAATGTTGCAACATTGCAAAGTTTGTACCTTCTTCAGTTTTAATTATATTGCCTACTCATGGCTTCACAATCACCAATATGAAAGAGAATATTAATTTATTGCAAACAACCATCTTTTGTCAGTTTTCTGTGTTGTTCACCTGCAATTCTTGTTACAGCAGACGCATCTGTTTTTTTCTCATAGGCCTAATGCATTTAGTTATGTTACTTAGAACTGCATTTGGAATACTTTAGCCTTTCGCAGAGATTTCTCAATACCACTTTCTGAGAAGTTTCTCTTTCCTATGAAAGAAAACTGTAAACATTCAAGATTGTAGTCATTATTCTACCTCAAAACGTCTTTTATGGTTCTCCATCAAGATGAATAGAAATCTTTGGCTGGTTGCAGCCATATCGTTTTCCCTATGTATTCAAAATGCTAACAAGCATTTCTCATTTTGAATAGTTTTGCAATAATTTGTTTTGCGTAAATTATAATGATAAATCAACAAATTTGGTTGTTTACACACTTCACCATGTTGTTTATGCTCAATTTATATACTCTTTTAAATTCTATATCATAAAAAATTAGGTAATTTAATTTAAATGCTTTACACGCCAAATTTTTTTGTTAAATTAATCTTTGAAAACTTTGAGCTCCTTGAGGCAAAACTAAATGCAACCCAATTACTTCAATATTCACAGTTTTGATCCACGAACTAAAAGGAACACAAAAAGTAAAGAGCATCTTTTAATTTCTAACTTTCATTTTTTCCCTACAGAGCTTGAATCACCCTAATATGCATAATAACATACATGGAACACTGATCATACAGAATGGAGCTCTGTGTGCTTTAATGCAGGCATTCTACACCAGCCTGGAGAAAATAAAGAAGTTGAAAGGCGGGGTTGACGCCATGTATTTTTGGATAGAAGTGATTTATTCATCGTCTTAACCCAGATAATCCCCACGTCCTACATGTAGGACAGTTAGTTTTTTGTCTATGCAATAATATATAATAACATCTCTGTGTTATATTATACTCTTTTTTTACAAGGAAGATGTATTTCCTGTACGTTGTAATGTTTGTTGTTGACTTTGCTTGCGTTGTCATATCAGAGAAATAAAATTTCAATTCGAAGAAAATCGGAGTCTGAGAAATCGTCGATATGCCTAGAAAGAGGTGGGTGTACACTATTACATGTGAAAACTAAAAAGATTATAACTATTTCTAAATTACCTACAGGTATGAAGGTATGCATGAAAATTATTAGTCCTTTGTTAGTCAATATTACCAGGCTTTGGCATGGATCGTTAGTACACCGTCCTACATGTAGGACACTGGGACTATGTACAACATATTATTTGGAAATTGTTTGTCACTTAATCCAATTGTTTTAGGGTCAGGGCTAGTTCCATGGGTTGGTTTTAGGGGTTGGTATTAGGGTCATAATGGTCATTTTGAACAGATGGGTCTGCCTAATATGCCAAAATATAAATTTTTGTGTTCTTAGGCCTACTGTTGTTATATTTCTGGTAGCCTATATAGTATTGGCTTACAAACACAGTGTATTAGACATGTTTTTCTTGTATATTTTACAGAACGACAAACTTCATGAAGTGATGGCCATGCTGGAGGATGATCCAGATTCTGTGCCAGCTGCTGGACTAGACATTGTTATACTGCCACCCGATAACGCATGCGCAGAAGTAACTGATGAGGATTCGGGAGATGAGGAGACGATAACCATAAACAACCTGCCTCCAAGTCAGTTGCGTGCCGTTGCTGAGTCCACCAGATGACGACAGCAGTACTGACAGCGATAATGATGCGCCTCACCTAGCTGCATCCAGTCTTCCTCCAGCAAAAAAGAAGATGAAGGTCCAATGGTTTATACATGGAGAAAAGGTGATTTATCGCTTTCTCCGATTACATCAAGGACTTGGAACCCTAAAGATGTCATTGAACTTACGGAATCACCAGTAGACCTCTTTCTCACCTTCTTTGATGCTGAGGTCTTCGGCATGATCGTGACTCAAAGCCTGTACCGTATTTCAGTAAGAGGAAGGAAGTGGTACTTCCCTCTGATATGTCACTGTATCGATTTGGCTGAGCAAAATGCCTGGTAACTCCACAAAGCTCGCAAAGGATCACTGGATCATCTCCAGTTCCGCCGTCGCGTAGTAACCGCTCTACTGGAGACCAATGCCAACTCATCAAAGGGTGCAGACTGAACATGTCGACTCCAGATATGATCGATTAGACCATCTCGTGGAGCCGCAGGAGAAACAAACAAGATGTCGACACTGTCATCAAAAGTGCACCACAGCAAGTGCAACATTGGATTGCATGTGAAGTGTTTCATTGACCATCACAAGAAATGAACCAAGTCTAGATTAACTCTAGGCAGAAGTCAAAATAGTCATAATAATGTCATTTTATCATTTGTGAGGAAAATAGATGTACATTATTGCTGTAAACAAAAATCTATGATAATATTCATATTTGGAAACTTCATGTGTTGTATGTTCCCAGCGTCCTACATGTAGGACGGTAGATTTCCAAGTAACCATGTACAGCAAACATGAAAATACATTTTTTCCCTCTATTTTGTATTTATTTCTATCAGATTATTCACAGTAATGCCTAAAACTATGAAAAAATATACCGTGGGAACATCTGGGTTAATTTTGTCCTCTATAATATAATATTATTCTTGTCACAAAGACGAGTGGCCAATCCATTTCATCAATCAGACCGCTCCACTGACGTTGTTAGACCAGTATAAGATTGTATACAATGTAGGTCTATTGTCTGACTACCATATTGTGCATATATACTAGATATATAGGATTTTCTCTGATTGGTGTACACTGCGAGAGGCGCTATATAAATTTATAAATACGATCAATACAATCTATGGGGAATTTAACTATAGAACTAGATACAATGCAATACAATACATGGAGAATTGATCAAATCTTTTCAGGTACGACTGTTCTCTGTTAGACTTCTGTTCAGCGGGCGACGAATGTGATCGAGAGTATGTTCTGGGTCGTTATGATTTCTGCACGACTGACTCAAATCACGATGGTGTAATCAACATGTTCGAAATTGTCAACATCTACGATCAGATCGTAAAAGATGGTAAAGAATAATTGTTAATCTTCTTATTATAGGCTACTTGTCAATTAAATTATTTACGTGCGCATGCGCAAATCGATACCGATTGACAATAATTATACATTTTGTTGTTCCGCATGCGTTTTGGCCAATAATAACTTAAAATTGTTCTTTTGGGGCGCGCTTGAGTCTGGAGCGCCTCTGGGCAGTTTTTTGTTTGAAGGAGCGCTATATAAATGTCTGAATGAATGAATGAACGAATACATTTTCTTGTGTCGCATGCGTTTTGATCGATAATAAAATACTAATAACAATGACAATGTCTATTGTGTCGCATGCGTTTTGATCGATAATAAAATACTAATAACAATGACAATGTCTATTGCTTCGTAACACAACCATGCCGTTTCAACTCTTTACAAGGTCGCCTCTGAGGCGCCCTTGTAAAGAGTTGAAACGGCATGGTTGTGTTACCAGGCGCCGCCTCACATACAACTAAAAGCAGGGTGTACCTTGCAAAGTTGGATCTACAATTGCACATAATTAGCCTATGGCTCAGTGCTACTATTTACGAGCGCTGTGTCGCTTATATAATAACTGTCCAGAAAGGCAGGGAGAGTATAGGCTACCAAGATTCCAAATAAGGACCAACAAGGCGAAGATCGGAGCTACACTCAGCTACTGGATGGTAGGATAATGATGACTTATCACAAGCATTTTCCTTGCAGTATTAGGCTATATACTGACTTCAGCGTGTGGATTTCTTTTTAGGCACGTGCGATCTACAGTGTTTCTTGGCGGGACTTGGAAGTTTCCCAGCGTGCAAGAACGAAGTCACCGGAAGTTACAATCTTCTGTCCAGTTACGATGGAGATCCGACGAGCTTCTCCACAACGGATGCTGACCTTTGGTACGCCGACCTTGTCAAATACGAAGGAAAGGGTAAGTAATAATTGTGTCTTATTCTTTGCGGCTAAGTTCTTGCTTTGTCTTGTAAGCATTGCCAGCAGCATATTAACGTCTTCCGCTGGGCGTCATGCGAATCTATTATGGTTCCTTTAGTCCCCATATTTTGACAATTCAAAATTACCTGTGCGTCGTGGTGCGTGCATGTTCCTATATGAAAGCAGACTCAATAACTAACTGTGCAGGCCTACGTAGAATTATTCCTAGATTGATTTAGAATTGCTGTTCAATGCTGATCGCAGTAAATTATCACAGGCTACGCTTTAAACGTCTTTTTAGATCGAGTCATTTAATGTTAAGTTCCTATGTCATAATTTTATTGTTGATGTTCAGTTTTGAGTTATTCAGCAGAACGTTCAATTTGATCGAATTTTCTTTTACTTATTTCAGTTCCTGTTACTGCCGTTGGATTTCGAAAGCGATTTCGCGATGTAAGTTAAAGTGATAGACACGTGTACGGTAATAATAATAATTTATCATAATCGGTCGCTGACCACTGACCATGGATGCAGCCTACAATTTATAGACCTACATGTAGGCCTACATGTTTTCGTTTCGTAACAGCGATGGCAACAGATTGCATATACATGTACGTACATGTATATCCAAATGGTTTCTCTTTCGAACAAGTTGCAATAGCCTTGGCCTTTCTCCTCTGACTCTGAGGTTTTAGACCTTGTCTGCAGTTCGTGGTTGAACTGAGTCACTCGTATAAAGTAAGGGATGGTCTCCAGCTGGATTGCTACACAGCACAGTACTGTTGTGCTTGAGTATAGGGCGAAATGTTTGTAACCCATTTAGCAGGTCAACTTCTTTGTGGAGGTAATTGTAATCGTAGTCGTAATCTCCAGATTTCTGAAGCGCTACTTGAAAGCCAAGCGCGGGGCACCAGCTTATTCACGAGCGTATGAAGCATTAGGCCTACATTGTCAATAATGATTTACCATAACTTGTGTAACGATTTAGTATGGACGGTGACTCAGTGACTCAGTGAGTGAGCAGGTTCAGGTTTCTGGAGCGATTTTACTCGTTCAGTTTGAGTATTTGCAGTATTACGTCGAGAACTTTAGAGACAGGACATTTTAAAGGGAATATTTAGTAGGCTATACATGTATGTATACTGTATACGACCACTTCCTTCCCTTCCCATCCTCCATGGTAAATTGCACCCAATTGGATTATAATGATTGTTATTTTAATAGGCCTACTTTAAGCTGCACAGAAGTTCTTCTACAACTTCACAGACCCGTTTAGAACTGCAGGGTTTTCTGTACAACTGTACGCCTGGGGAAAGTTATGATTATTTTAATTGTAATCGGTATAATTATTATCTATGGTTTTTTCTGTCTATAGGTGTACAAGCTGATCGGAGATCCGAGCTGCGAAGTACCATACCTATAATCTAAAGACTGGACATTTGATCGAAGCGCAAGTGTCGCCTTAGATAGCGAAACTCAGATTCAAACGATATAATTATTATGTGTTGAATAAACGTATGCGTACAATGTCGTACATGTAGCCTATACTTTAACGTATATTTATTAGCAAAGTTGGACTCGTTTAACACACATATCTAATACCTAAAACCACATTTTTAACCTACCCATTGAAGGGCACACATTTTACCCTAATCGGCTCGCATGGAGACGAAACAGGGTCCGCATTTCTCTGTATATAGAACCTCTATAATAGAGCCATGGTCCATCTAATTCGCATGGAATTGATGAGACTGTGAGCAGGCGCTCAAAGCTATAGGCTTATATAGAGGATATCCTACAGTAACCTTTTTTTAACATACGGTACACGTTTAAAATAAACACCCATTGAAAGTCACATGTAGATCTAGCACATGCATAGAGAAGTTCATGCGCGTACGCACAATATAATATTGCACTGAATGTTCATTTAGCAAGTAAGGTTTGCGTAGTCTGACGTTCATCAGTTTGGTGCTGTTCAACGCAACGTGGTTCAAGGACTCTGAACAAGCATCAAATGCGAACCATTGGTGACAATAGACTATATACCTCGAGATTCATATTTATGTTTCGCATTCTGTTGCTTTAGAAATACAAATCGTTTCCAGCCTTTTCTTAAGTTTGTTAATGGAATATTGACTTTGTAATCGATTATTTAGATGAACTATCTTAAAGGTTTAATATTGTGGATTGCTTAGAATGAGCTTATTGCTGGCCATGGACTCACCTTCAGTCCCTACCAGCACTATTTCTAGGGGCATTACGGACTCAATATGGGTCCTCCATGTAAAGCTATAGTATATATATAATATATGTAATATATATATATATATATATATATATATATATATATGAACTGGCCTAGTTAGCTACACCGGTAAGCGAGAGCGGCATACGTCTGTTGGTTGCAACGAACTGCGGTTGAAGCCGCGGGCTGGGAGTTGACATTCAGAGATTTAGATATCTTGGGCTAGCACGCATTGGGCGCAGTGGCGCAAGCTCCTGCGGAGCGACCTTGGACAAGTTGAAATCATTGTCTGTGGGGAAGGCAACGGGAAACCACCTCACTCATCTCATCCCCGGGTGGCGCAAGCCATAGAACCTGCCATCGGGCAGAGAACCATCATCATCATCATCATCATCATCATCATCATCATCATCATCATCATCATCATCATCATCATCATCATATACGTTTATGGAAAAGCTCTACGGACTCGGAGTTTCCAATGAGTTTCCCAGGAATGCGGAAATGAGTTAAGTGGCATAGTTAAGCAAGAGAATAATGTAGGGTAAGATTGATATAGGCCTAATGTAAATAGAAGTTGATATATGCGGATTTCTGCATTTGAGTATAGTATACGCTTATACTTAAAGGGCTATTCCGTTGAGGATAAAGTGGTGTTACTGTTGCAAAATGACATAATCAAGGCTTAAAAGTGACGAGGTCCTTATAAGGTTATCGAAAGTGATAAGGTATACGGCTTATAATATAGGGGCATATAATTAGGCCTATTTTTAGGCCCTAAATGTTTGAAGTGCCACCATGCAGGTAAAATAAGGACACCTTCTGTGTGATCATGGCATAAAATACACGAGATCATCTTTTTATTCCGTTATTCCCGAAATTCCGAATTCAAAGCTGCTGGTTTCACCTTCAAATCCCAAAAGTATGAGGACCTACATCAAAACATTGTTTTGCCGAACACTTTTCTGGTGATTGCGCTTGATTTTTATTTTGTATTCGGAAGACAAGTTAAGCAAAATAACATATTCAGTATTTATTGACATTGTTTGCGAAAGTAGCCGCATATCCCTTATACGGCTCCGTACTGTGTCATGGGCTGTATACATAATTATATGGTACTTCACCGTTAATCTTTGTGTCGGTCTAGTAAGTGCTCCACGCGGGCAGCGTGAATACAATCTGGAATATAGCGAAGCCCAGGGCGGAGTTTGCCAGTTGATGTTAGCAGTTATTGGTCAAGCTATAATTAGCTTGACCAACAACAGTTCTGCTAACGAACCAACAGCAAATCCGCTGGCGCGTTGCAAAGCAAAGAAAGTTCCATATAAGAGTAAGTAAGTACGCATAAAAGTAAAGTATGAGACAGGAAATTCTGTATGGTTGGAAAGAATGTAATGACGACACTAACCCTAACACTAACCTTAACCGACCCTCACGACGCAAAACCTTAGTATTCTAATGACGACACTAACCCTAACACTAACCCTAACCGACCCTCACGACGCGAAACCTTTGTAGGGCCTAACCTTACCCTGCGCGAGCGACACCTAGGTGTCCAATTTAATCCTATAAGCATGCTGAAAATTTAGTAATAAAGCAGGCTAAAGTGGTCTATGGTCATTCGGCCATGTTGGTCGACGATCCGGTCTCTGAGCTTCTACGGCAGATTATTGTGTCTTTAGCGATAGTCGCTCGAAAGCATCTGGATTTATAGATGTCTTCTTAAGTCGTGACTGCACGCCTCACATTTTCGACTCCGATTCGTGGATGTTTTGGATGGAAATTCATTTCGTAAGTTCTTGGCCTGGACCACGCTACCGATGATCGCCACTGGACGGATCCATTGCGAACAACCCACAAGGGATGCCAGGTTGCCACAACAACACCTCCGCCACCTTACGAGTGATTGCCGTTCCCGCATACATGGATGGGATAAGAAAGAGAGCTGCTGTCAACATCTGGCGAGGGACTATAAATCGGTCCACCACTCAACATCGGACGAGAAACTATCGGCTGGACTCATAATAATTATGTGGAGTTCGTCGGTGGTGACTCGATTTTGCTTTCGGGCGTCGTCTTTGCTTGCCCATGGATGACTCTGTCTGTCGTAGAGACTCTGTAACATCGTAGACTAGAGTTTCTGATGGGCGCCGTTTTTGGCTGCCAGCTTTGTATTTGTATTTGTTTTTTATGTTGTGTCTCATTTGGCGCCGTTGATGGCTGCCATATTTGTCTTGTATTTGTTTTTATGTATCGTGTTTTCATATGCTTGTAAATCAGAGTGCGTTTGCAGCTGATACATTAAAGAATATACTTACTTACTTACTTACTTATATATAGGCTAATTACCTGTGTCATTTGTTCGTCCATACGAGAGGTCATTTGTGATAAATTGTAATAGCAAAACCAGAAGCTTTTAGATTGAATTTCGTGCAAAATCGTTACAGCATGCCGACGCACGTGTCGAGCAGATGTTGACAAATTACAAAAGGAGGGATGGTCAGAGGTCAGACAGCGGGCCGTCCAATTCAGTAGCCTACAGTGGTTATTGTTTTGTTAGCTGTCAATCTCGTAAGAACCCGCCTCTTGAACTCTTGCTCTGACCCAGATGGGCTTCGCTATATTCCATTTTGTATTCTCGCACGCGGGCAACAGGCGACAGGCCAAAACGTTGGCCTAGTTTTGTTGCTATATTTATTTGACTGTTGCCCACCGTCATGGCGCCTGTGATGAAAGGTCGGAAAACCTCCGAATTGATTCTCACGTATGTGTTTTCGTTTGTGATCGGAATATTTGCTCTGTTCACGTACGTCATTGGTCTTGTAAAGAACGGATCGGTGAAATGGCGACATGTGAAGAAGAGGAACGAAAGACCGGCGATCCTAGACAGCGAAGAATATGGAACTCACCACTGGATGCCGCTAAAGGTAGGTCCTTGGTGTAGTAGACTGCAGAGGCCCTAGAGTGGGCGGATTGTTTGCTTGTTTGTATGTGCACTTGTTATAGCGCCTCTTCAATCTCTCTCTCGCTACTCAGAGGCGCTCCCGAATGCAGAGAGGACACTGCATGGGAGTTTCACGCCGAAGCGCTGAGCAATTGCGAGTGAAGGACTTGCCCAAGGTCCCTACGCGGTGGCTTGAGGGTGGATTCCAACCTCGAACCTTCCGGCTCCAAGGCAACGACGCCACCACTACACCACCGCGCCCCACGTAATTGACTAATTGACACTTGGTTTATCATTTAACCATCTGCTTGTAGGCATACACCAATTACCCGTCTGTAATAAGTACGTGTATGCCTTTTCTAGGGTGAAGCACGATGGCCGAGTGGTCAGAGCGGTCGGCCTGTAACGCGGAGAGCACGGGTTCGATCCACGTCCAAGGCGGTTACTGTGTAGGGACCTTGAGCAAGTCCTTCACTCACAATATTGCTCTGCAATACAATTTATTGCAGTCGCGCCGTCGAGGTGTGTGTGCTCTTATGGTTTTTGTAAGGAGGGCAAATATAGGGCCTATAATATAGGCTAACTGTTTAGTCCCGCTATCATAATATTGAAGAAGACATAATGTAACACTTAATTTGCGAAAGAGTATTATGTATGTATGTATAATTGCATATGTAGGTGTATATAATGCACATAGTGATAGTCATATCATATTAATATTATAAATATGATATGACTATATACGATGACTACATAGGCCTACATATGATAATTATATTGTATTAGATGACTCGAATGAAGCTTCATTACGTGGCTGCCGGGCCGAAAGACAAACCTCTAATGCTGTTCATACATGGCTTTCCTGAGTTCTGGTATTCGTGGAGACGTCAGCTCAAAGAGTTCAGCAAAGACTATAGGTATACGGTTACATTTCGGTTGGCTTAGCGGTTTTCGAGTTTTAGAACCATAACATGCAACATTGCCTCTTGCAATGTGATAACTGTAGGGCAGTGTAGGCCTACTACAGAAATAATTCATTTAGGCAAGACTAGAAACTAACGTCGAAAGCGAGCGCAATCGAGTGGTAATGTGGATGTGGAAGTTTCTACTAGATGATAAGGTAGACTGCGCATCATTATGATATAGGCTACATACCCGGCGACCGGAGACGGCGGGAAGAGACTGTGGAGGGGGTTTGTGCATCAAATCGCAATGGTATTTTAGGATCGTGTCCAGTTTGAGTTCTTGAGACTAAGAGCAATAGGCCTACCTTGAATTGGATACGAGAGTACAGTATAATTATATGTGGTTGGTTTAAATTGAAAACAATAATATTGGTTGAATTGAATTGAAATATGTTTGAATATATACATAATTTTATTATATAGCCTATTATGGACTACTGTTGTTTATAGGACAGTTGCCATTGATATGAGAGGATACGGTGACTCTGATAAACCGAGTGGTATATCTGAGTACGCAATCGTTAAGATGGTTGATGATGTGGATCAGCTCATTCATCAACTCGGTAATCAATTGTATAATAATTGGCAAACCAGAAGATTGCGATTTATCCAGAAATGCCTTTCAATTAACAATGATGGTCTCAGATTTGTATTGTGCTTTCTCAGATACTTTAAGTGTCTGTGCTTTTTGTTAGTTTTCGCATTTCTTTTTTTTAAAACTTCGTTTCTGTTGCTACTGTGCTACCATTAGACTTCATGTGGCAAATTAAGATGATAAAGTCAGCATAATGGTAAAGTCATTAGATTACGGTTGGTTGGACAGTTGCAAATCAAATCAAATACCATTTATTAAGGCAACAACCGTTGCACAATGATCAAGACAAAACAAAACAGAATAATAGCATTAACATTAATGATTAACATAACAGAAAGAATAAACAGCGTATCATAAGAATAAACAGTACATTATAAAGCAAAGGATCGCATACGGTTGAGCACTTAAAGGGGAACCCCAAAGGGACAAGTCCCGCTATCAGAGGAACCCCAGTATCAATCGTTGGTGGAATGGCAGATCAGACATTGTAAACAGATTCAATACATATAGCTTAACTAATTATCTCAGTGCAAACATATGGGTACTGCTAGTCAGTTAAGAAAGAAAAAGAAAAACAAGCTTGAGATTTCCAAACTGAAGTGATCATATTAGCAAACAAAGGTCAGAACAGCTGTGGCAAAAGGGAAACACTGTGTGATACTCTGCAGGTCAGATCATGCACCAGAATACTTTAAAAGAAAGATCTCAGGTTAATACAGTTCAATGATCATTCTTCAGTTAGATATAACTTAAGAGCTCTCTTAAACCTGCTCAAAGTTGGAAGGGCGGTTATATCTAGTGGTAAGGAGTTCCATGTGATTGGGCCCTGGCATTTAATGGAAAATAGCTTCGGATTGATTCTAGCAAAATCAGGTCGGTAGTCAGCTGCATGTCTAGTGTAATGTTGATGCACAGAGGACGCCAATTTAAAATAATTATTAAAACAAGGTGGTAACAAATTATTGTGGTACCGATACATAAAGAGGCCAATTTGGAGCCTATTGATGCCCAAGATAGTTAATATACGGTTAATTTTGAAGGTGTCCTTGGTACTAAGGCTCCAATGTATATGGTAGACAGTTCCTATTATGGCCAATTTCTGAAGTACAACCAAGCATTGGAGAGTTTGAGAATAGTTAACACCCCAAGAGATATTACAGTATGAAAAATACGGATAGACAAGCGTATAATAGAGGTTAGTGAGGATATTCGAAGGCAAGTTATGGCGTATTCTTCGTAGTATACCTATGTTCTTAGCTACTTTTTTGGCAATCTGTGAAATATGTTCTTTCCAATTCAAATGAGAATCAATAATAGTGCCTAAAAACTTGGTTGAGGTCACCTGGTTAATGGATATTAACCAGGTGACTTTTAGTTCTTTTAGCACTGGGATAGTTCCCCATTCTTTAAAAATTGCCAAAGTGGTTCCAGTTTATAAAAAAGGGATTAAAGACGATGTAACAAACTATAGACCCATTTCAGTACTACCATTTTTCTCAAAATTTTTTGAAAAAGCTATGTATGTACGTCTAAATAATTTCTTTTCTAAGGGAAATGTTCTCTTCCCTTCTCAACATGGTTTCCAATCCGGGCACTCTACCTACATGCCCCTAATGAGTATGCAAGACAAAATCTCCAATGCAATTGAAAATAACCAGTACGCAATAGGAATCTTTTTCGACCTGGCAAAAGCATTTGACACTGTTAATCATGATATCTTACTAAAAAAACTAAGCACTTATGGGATCCGGGGCACCCAATTAAATTGGTTCTCAAGTTATTTTACTAATCGATCTCAATTGGTTTCCTGTAATGGTGCTCTATCTAACCTTCGGCAAATTAATTTTGGAGTACCCCAGGGGTCAATTCTCGGTCCTTTGCTGTTCCTGATCTATGTCAATGATCTCCCTAATGCATCTTCTCTGTTGTACTTTATACTCTTCGCTGATGACACTAATGTATTTCACTCCAGCTCATCTCTTGAAACTCTATTTAATGACGTCAACTTTGAATTGAAAAATGTAGCCGAATGGTTCCATGCTAATAAACTGTCGTTAAATCTGGATAAAACTAATTATATAATTTTTAAATCCCATAGAAAGAGTTGTCATACAGGAAACCTGGGGGTGTGCATTGAAGGGGTCCCACTCACCCAGGTAATATCAACCAAATTTTTAGGAGTGTATGTAGATCAACACCTAACCTGGAAAGACCACATAAAAACTGTAACTAATAAAATCGCTAAAAATCTTGGAATATTATCCCGTACCTCCCAGCTAGTGCCTCCCCAAATTCGTCTTACTTTGTATTACTCACTCATATACCCTTACCTCACATACTGTAACATAATATGGGCCTCTACCTATAAATCTAGTCTTCTGGATTTAATGAAGCTCCAAAAGCGAGCAATTAGATATATAGCAAACTTGCCCTATGGAACTTCGACTGAATCTAAATTCCACGAATACAGCCTTCTCAATGTTTACCAAATTAGACAGATGCAGATAGGTGAATTCATGTTTAAATATTTCCATAGCCTATTACCTCCTGTGTTTAAGAATTTTTTTATCCATACTACTGAGGTGCACTCATACCATACCAGACACGCTGATTCCTACCATTTGCCCTATGCCCACACAAACACTCGACGCTTCTCTGTTAAATACAGTGGAGTTCAAACATGGAATGTTATTCCTATTTCCATTAGACTGCTGCCTAGTCTTAGTCTTTTTAAGTTACGTTTGCGTTCTCTGATACTCGACACTAACTGTTGAATTTTGTGACTAATTTATCCTATCTCCCGCATTGAGTTAATTTGGTGGCGACCTAAATTAGATTATAAATCCCTACTACATGTACTTGTGTATTTCTCGACCATCCAAGGATCTCCGTGCCTAAACCTCATACAACAGGCTCTTTGATCATCGATTGTGTAACTGTGCTTTAGTTAAGGTGTTTGTTGTTTATTTTTTCCGTTGGTTATTTTGACTCATAATCTATGTCAGAACCACTCTATGGCAACTCAATGGCCATCATCATCTTGATGCTACCGCCCAGGGGACTCGCCTAGCGGGGTTGCAAGACCCTTTTGGGTCCCCTGTGCAATCAAATTCTAACTTTTGGCATCATTAGTTAAGTATTGCTTTTTTATATTTGTTAACCCTGTTCTCTTTGATGCCTGATTCGATTTGTTCTTGTTTTCTTGATTATTTTGGTTGCCAAATAAAATGATTTGATTTGATTTGATTTGATATACCATCAATGGCAATATGTAAATTATCCGGTGGGGGTGTTTTACGCATAGCATAGAAAACAATATAGTTAGTTTTAGTCAGATTAAGGGACAGCTTGTTAGTTCTAAACCAGAGTGATATTAGTTGGAGTTCACTGTTAGCCCTGCAAAATAGATCCGTGATAGATTTATCGTTAAGGAAGGCATTAGTGTCATCAGCAAATAACACTAGTTTGAATAAAGAAGATATAGTAGACAAATCATTTACCTAAAGCAAGAACAAAAGGGGACCAAGAATAGAACCCTGGGGAACACCACAGGTTATATTACTAGAATAGGAGGAAGAATCGTTAAAATATACAAACTGAGTTCTATTCTTTAGATAATCAGAAAACCATTCATTGGCTACTCCTCTTATTCCATAACCTTTCAGTTTTTTAAGTAGAATACTGTGATCTACCGTATCAAAGGCTTTCGATAAATCAAAAAAGATCCCAATGGAATAAGAATTATTATTCATAGCCTCCGATATGTTACTTTGAATATCCATAAGGGCCATAAAGGTAGAGTGGTTCTTTTTAAATCCATATTGATTAGGGGCAAGAAGATCATACTTGTCCAGAAATGCAAGAAGTCTGTTATACATTAGTCTTTCCATTATTTTAGAGAAGAAGGGGAGGATAGAAATAGGTCTGTAATTGGTAATAAGGCTCTTGCTACCAGACTTAAAAATTGGTGTAATTTTGGCAGCCTTCAATTCCGCAGGTACTTGGCCATATAGAAAAGAGGAATTAAATATTGATGCTAAAGGTTCAACAATGGCACTCATGGACAATTTAGCGATAGAAGGACTAATTCCATCAGGACTATATATTTATTGGAAGAGGGCCATTTTGCAGTGTAAGACAATACAGTTTTGACTGCTTAAAAGATTTAAACAATTTTAAAATATTAAACAATTGTAGGCTAAATGGTATATGCACCGAAAACTATAAAGAGGCCTGAAGAATTTGCTTCCCAGATGTTTAAATAAGTGAGCCATAAGTTTGAGCCTGAATAATTCTAAATAAATGGCAGATTCTTGACATCCATTTGAATTGTTGTCGTAACTATTATAGGGTACGAGAAGTGTATCTTAGTGGCTCACGACTGGGGAGGACTCGTTGCGTGGGCGTTTGCAATTCTTCATCCTGAGAAAGTCGAACGATATATCGCATGCAATTGTCCACATCCGTTGGTGTTTGAAGAACGTTTGAACTCAGCTTTGTCTCAACTGCTGAAGTCATGGTTTGTTTTGAACATCTAATCATAATTATTGTCTCAGCTGCTGAAGTCATGGTTTGTTTTGAACATCTAATCATAATTATTGTCTCAGCTGCTGAAGTCATGGTTTGTTTTGAACATCTAATCATAATTATTGTCTCAGCTGCTGAAGTCATGGTTTGTTTTGAACATCTAATCATAATTATTGTCTCAGCTGCTGAAGTCATGGTTTGTTTTGAACATCTAATCATAATTATTGTCTCAGCTGCTGAAGTCATGGTTTGTTTTGAACATCTAATCATAATTATTGTCTCAGCTGCTGAAGTCATGGTTTGTTTTGAACATCTAATCATAATTATTGTCTCAGCTGCTGAAGTCATGGTTTGTTTTGAACATCTAATCATAATTATTGTCTCAGCTGCTGAAGTCATGGTTTGTTTTGAACATCTAATCATAATTATTGTCTCAGCTGCTGAAGTCATGGTTTGTTTTGAACATCTAATCATAATTATTGTCTCAGCTGCTGAAGTCATGGTTTGTTTTGAACATCTAATCATAATTATTGTCTCAGCTGCTGAAGTCATGGTTTGTTTTGAACATCTAATCATAATTATTGTCTCAGCTGCTGAAGTCATGGTTTGTTTTGAACATCTAATCATAATTATTGTCTCAGCTGCTGAAGTCATGGTTTGTTTTGAACATCTAATCATAATTATTGTCTCAGCTGCTGAAGTCATGGTTTGTTTTGAACATCTAATCATAATTATTGTCTCAGCTGCTGAAGTCATGGTTTGTTTTGAACATCTAATCATAATTATTGTCTCAGCTGCTGAAGTCATGGTTTGTTTTGAACATCTAATCATAATTATTGTCTCAGCTGCTGAAGTCATGGTTTGTTTTGAACATCTAATCATAATTATTGTCTCAGCTGCTGAAGTCATGGTTTGTTTTGACCATCTAATCATAATTATTGTCTCCCGCTGATATGATATATTGAAGCAAACCCGCATGTAGAGATAAAAAAATTGCGTGATAAAGGCAGGAAGCGTAATAACTTTTTAAAATTTATTTTATTTATTTATTTATTGTCAAATAAACAAAAAGAACATGAGTACAAGTACAAGTATTGGATACAGAATAGTATCATACTTTGCATGATACTAATTACGATCTCTCTATAAGTCCTAAAGTGACTGCACTGATAACTGATGTAGTCTACAGCGTTTTGCCTCATTTTTGAAATAACGAATTTACTTAGGCCTATAATTCTTCTAGAGTAGGATTTTGTGGATGAGTTTGTTTGCACCTTATTCCTGTTCTATTTTGTCCTCCAGGTACATCTTCCTCTTCCAGGCTCCAGTTCTTCCAATTTGGATATTCCGTGTGAACGATTTGCAAAGACTAAACGAATCATTGACTGGGAAAGCATACGGCGCCAAAGCAGGGACGTTCACTGCAGAAGATATCGAACTCTACAAATACACGTTTGCCGAATACCGTACGTTTAGCCTATATCAGATTATTTCAATGGTTTTACACAACTCGTTTGAAATTTTAAGATGATTAACTTCTACGAAACGAACCGTGTTTTAAAGCAAATAAATGTTTGGATATTATTTATTTTTCATTTTGTTATTTCTCGCATTTGCTATAGCGCCCCTTCAGGCTCCCGGCTCAGACGACCTGCCGACTACAGCGCGGACACTGTATCCGAGTTTTAAGCCAAAGCACACAAGCAATTGCTAGTGAAGGACTTGCTCAAGGTCCCTATATAAGCGGCAGCTTGAGATGGATTCGAATCTGGTACCCTCCGGCTGCAAGGCAACGAACACAACACTGCACCACTGCACCCCAACAAGTTATGTCTTTAATAATGTTTACATATGCACTCATCGATTTTGTTCGGTTAATAATCCCCATGATTTTTATAATGTCGTTTATTTTTGGGTTTTTTTCCAGGTGACTTGTGTGGACCCATAAATTATTACCGAGCGCTCATGAGATACGGTCGACCAGTTTTTCCGAATTCGAAGCTGAAGGTTCCAACGCTGATGATTTGGGGAACGAATGATCTAGCCCTCGAAAAGAAGATGGCCGACATGTCCGGCAACTATGTGGAAGACTTCACACTGCGCGAGGTAGAGGGAGCCAGTCACTGGGTGCAGCAGGAAGAACCGGAAAAAGTCAACGCATTTATTAGAGAGTTTCTCGAAGATAAGAAGGACCACTAATTAATTAGAATTATTGTGATATACGATTTCATCAGGCTCAAAAATCACTCTAATATCTTTTGAGCTTGATAAAAATCACACCGTCATTTTAATTATGATGCACTCTGATCAACATGACATAACATAGCAAGAGTTTCAAGTGATTCATAAAACGTGTACGTGGTCTTTAGAGCACAGTGAAACTACGCTGACACCTCCTGCCTACAAGCCCAATTTTTTATGGCGTCCTCTTAAAATCTGCCCGCTGAGACCATACCATCATCCAGATCATTCAACGAGTCAACAACTCTAAGACTTGTCATGAAGACATTTTCTCATAATGTTCATTTCGTCTCCTTAACACGTTGACCGCCAGGTACGAGTTAACTCGTACTTCAGCCAGTCATTTAACATGGCGTGTAGGCAGACCGCCTCTCTCTCTCGCGCGCGCGCTCTTTATCTATCTATCTCTGTCTCTGTCTCTCTCTGTCTCTCTGCGTGTCTGTCTCTCTTCGTGTTTCATGCACTGACAACATCCAGTGGTGTGTCGTTCCAAAGTTCTTCATTACTTAAAATTATACTGTACAGACGTGTTATACAAAATTGACAGAACATACAGCAAAGCTGGATCAAAATGTAGGCTTAATGACAGCCATTCGACCGACAGACGATCAGCGGTTGCAACACAATCGATTTTCTTAAGCTCTTTTCAGCGATCGTGAAGAATAATCAAGTCTATTAAATAATTATCCATCTCTCGTTTGAAGAATTATGACAATGATTCCATATCTCCAATGCTCTCCACAGCTGCGCATAATCCAGACAATATCGAATGCTTCAGGCTGAAAAAGAATCAAGCTTAAAACAATAAATTCATTTTTATTCACACATGAAGTTTGTGTAGGCCTATGCGGCTCATAGCTGGTGGCAGATAATTTTTTATGCAACATTGCGTCCTTTGACGTTTTGAGATGCACCTGCCTTGGCCTTGCTTATCGGTTTTGTAAGAGCAATCTGTAACTGAAGACCAGGAGCATCCCAATGAATGGAGCAACTGCACTCGTTAACGATTTCAAGAAGTCATGAACGCCAACATTAAGATATCATCTATAAGCTTATCTCAAAAATGGTTTCTACATTTTGCTCTCCCACCCATTTGGCTTTTGTCTGTCCTTCTACTGTTAATCTGTGTTTTCATATTGAACTACCGCGAAGCTTGCACACGACTAGTCTTTTCTGTTAATGTACGGTAAGCTTATATCCATGCAAGACTCACAGAGGACCTGTATCTTCTCTCGATAAATTATTGTCCCCATGTCGAAGCCCACAAAGCAGGTAAGTATCAACTTTGATTCGCGGTTGCAAGTCACGGTTTACAGTGTAAAGCGTGTTTAATTTATTCTACTTAATTAGTAGGCTTTTAGTCCAATGTAATGAACCGATGTCTTTAGAATAGACAGGTCTATAGATCAGAGGTTCTCAACCGGTGTGTCGCGACACACCAGTGTGTCGCGAAGCGACCGGAGGTGTGTCGCGTAAAAGTGGTGTGTCGCTGGTGTGTCGCGAAGAATTGGTGTGTCGCGAATTCTCACAGCATACAACCGTCGTTCTTTCATTATGATTACACTGATTTGCTCACTTTAGCAGTTTGCCAGGCGTAGCTTATACGCTGTGAGAACACAGGCTATTTGAAGGACTTCATTTTATCTATTTCATTTGATCTCAATCGGGAGCAGCCACAATGTTTGCCTTATAAGCCCACATGCACTCCCTATGTATAGACCTACATGACATAGATTGCAGTAAGCCTAGGCCTACGTCAGCGAGCGCACCGATAAAAAATTTACCCAATGCTACATGTATATCCTTCGAAAATAATGGGACAAATTATCATGAAGAAAAAAATTTTTTGCAATGCTAAAAGTGATGATGCGGAAAGGTTGTTTGCGTATTTAATGACCATTTGCAATACAAGGAAGGTGCACAAGGTCCATGGACCCAGAAGTTCCAATGGCTGTAGCCTAGGCCTGCGCTTTCCAGTTTCCGTTACAAATATTCGACATTTTGAAGGGCGTTTACTTTCGGTAGTGTTCAGCTACCTTTATCCCATGTTTTTTTTGTTTTGCCTTGAGCTATCAGAGCTAGTGGTTTGGACTATGAACAATTTATGTTTTTTTTAAATCTAAAACTCATATAACTCATATAAATTATGGCTATTTTCATTCGTTAGTCTCACTGTCTCAGTTGTGGGTAGGACGCCGTAGGCCCTATGCGTGTTGTACTCACAAAGCCTGTGGATCCTCATCTAACTATGATCCCAACAAAATCCAGGAGCAAGCAAAAATCTCATTAGACCTAACTGTTAGGACAGACAATTAATGATGAGTCATAAAGCGTCCTAGAATCGTAAATTTAGATCAGTAAAATTTTGAAGGTTAGAATAATTAGAAAGTAGAGAGCATTCAGTGACAACTTTCATTCATTAAAATTTGGAGAAATTTCAAATAATAAGAGATTTATAGGCTAAGCTGGCTTAGGTCTAATTTGATTTTTTACGATATTCACATGACGATTGCATGGTGTGTCGCCAAATTTGGTTGCAAGTTTAGGTGTGTCGCGCGCGAAAAAAGGTTGAGAACCTCTGCTATAGATAGATATATATCCAAGGCCGGATTAAGGCATGTTCCAAATGTTCGGCCTAACAGGGCCCCCACACTTTAGGGGTCCCACACATGCCCCCGCCCAAATGTTTGAGGAAAAATTTGTATATTCTGAAGAAATGTCTACCAAGCGGTTAAAAAATGGTCATCAGCTATTTCTGGCAGAGAAAATCGTATATTGGGGGCCACAGGGGCGGGGGCGGTAGAATAATGGATAACACGCAGGCCTAGAGTGCGAGAGGTAACGAATTCGAGCCCCCGTTGGGCGGATATGCTTTGTAGGGTGCTATTAGCGCCGTGTATTGCAGGCTGTCTGTCCAGTTCGGTAACGGCCCACTATTCCGAGGGTCCACTATTCCGAATATCCGCTGTATTTTGTTCTGTTTCCTTGGTGGTTATAGGTTTACGGTGAGTTAGGGTTAGGTTTAGGGTTCGGAATAGTGGACCTTCGGAATAATGGACCCAAACCTGACTGATTTATCATAATAGGCGTATAACAGTACAATCTTCGGAATATTGGACCTTCGGAATAGCGGACCTTCGGAATAGTGGACCTTCGGAATAGTGGACCCTCGGAATACTGGACCCTCGGAATAGCGGACCCAAACCGTCCAGTTCGTATAGTTAAGATTTATGTATTCTGTAATCTGAGTTCCTGTAAATTGTTTCAATTGAATTATTGTACACTGTAACGGTTACAGTGTAACCGGTTGCGTTCTGTCAACCGGCTTGTTGAATAAACGAAAATTATTATTGGTATTATTATTTGTTTTACCCGAGGTACCTAGGATCCCTCGGGATTTCAAAAAATTATGATTGGAGCTGTTATTCAATATACAGAAAATATTATTATTATTATTATTATTATTATTATTATTATTAGTATTATTACTGTGAAGAAATTTCGAGAAAATCGGTAGCCTATATTCTGAAGATATTTCGACCAAACGACAAAAAAGTCGTCAGATATTTCGGCTGAAGACCCCCAAAAAGTTTCCGAACAGGGCCCCACATTTCTTTATCCGGCCCTGTCTATATCTTACGGTAAACGTGTAGCCTATTAAAAAAAGTCATTCGCCATTGAATAGAGCTTTGGTCGAATACAAGTCAGATTGACGAAAATAATTTTTACTTAGAATATAGTCCTAATAGTTCTAAGCTTGATAATGATTATAATCAATAAGTTTAAACGGATTTAGATATTAATCTTAGGGTAGAAGTTTAGCAAGGATTGGTCGATAAAACAAATAGCCTAAGTAGAAGTTTAGCATGGATACTGGATAGGTCGATAAAATAAATAAGTAGGTTATATAATAGCCTATAGACCCAATTGTGTCCTATAGTAACTAAGCAACGTGAGAATATAAGACATTTAGTGGCGGATCATCAACACCAGAAAAACAAGGGCCAGTCGGATGCCCTCATGATCGAGCAGTTTTCCACGATTCTTCTAGAAATTGTTCACCAACGAATCTTTCACGGACAAAATGTTCAATAAAGACACTGTAAAATACGGTAAAGGCACTAAAATTAGTCTTTGGTTATTCCTCCGATAATATAATTGTTAGGCATAGGTCTTAAAAACAAGGTCTTACTAACATGTCCATGTTCGTTATTTTAAATAGGTACCGTACCGGAAGTTCTTTTACCAATTAAGTCCGCGAAGAAAGATGAACAGTTTCAATTGAGAACTTCTCAGTGCGTACATTTTACTAAGCGTACGATCTTTTAATCTGCATCAAAGACAACATTAGAGTGGACTTCTTATCCAGACATGTTGAACCACCCTCTTTTTGTTCGTCAATGGAGTTTACAAGTGCACATAAACTAATTTTGGCGAATAACCACCAAAACATATGACTTGAGAATCGTATTCTCAAGTTAAAAAGTTTGCAGTTCCTTTGAACAAACATAGGCTACATGAGAGCTCTCAGAGCAGGCGTGCAAATTCCATATAATTATGTGGGCAAAGGACTAATGAATTACGTTGCTAGACTATGCACAGGCTATGGAAACCGATACTAGAGAGAAATATTACAAATGTCAGTTTTGTCAGATATCATTTACCAAAGGTAATGTTCTGAAAGTACACATGAGAACCCATACTGGCGAGAAACCTTACAAATGTCAGTTTGTCAGAAATCATTTACAACTGGTGACGGTGTGAAAATACACACGAGAACTCATACTGGCGAGAAGCCATACAAATGTCAGTTTTGTCAGATATCATTTACAACTGGTGATGGTCTGAAAAAACACATGAGAACCCATACTGGCGAGAAGCCATACAAATGTCACTTTTGTCAGAAATCATTTACAACTGGTGACGGTGTGAAAATACACACGAGAACCCATACTGGCGAGAAACCATACAAATGTCAGTTTTGTCAGAAATCATTTACAACTGGTGGTCGTCGGAAAGAACACATGAAAACCCATACTGGCGAGAAGCCATACAAATGTCAGTTTTGTCAGAAATCATCTACAACTGGTGGTCGTCGGAAAGAACACATGAGAACCCATACTGGCGAGAAGCCATACAAATGTCAGTTTTGTCGGAAATCATTTACAACTGGTAGTCGTCGGAAAGAACACATGAAAACCCATACGGGCGAGAAGCCATACAAATGTCAGTTTTGTGAGAAATTCTTTGCAAATGGTGGTCGTCGGAAAGAACACATGAGAACTCATACTGGTGAGAAACCATACAAATGTCAGTTGTGTCAGAAGTCATTTACAACTGGTGGTGGTCTGAAAATACACACGAGAATCCATACCGGGGAGAAGCCATACAAATGTCAGTTTTGTCAGAAATCATTTACAACTGGTGACGGTCTGAAAAAACACACGAGAACTCATACCGGTGAGAAGCCATACCAATGTCAGTTTTGCCAAAAATCATTTACAAATGGTGGTGATCTGAAATCACACATGAAAACCCATACTGGTGAGAAACCATGCAAATGTCAGTTTTGTGAGAAATCCTTTACAAATTGCAGTGGTCTGAAAAAACACATGAGAACCCATACCGGTGAGAAGCCATACAAATGTCAGTTTTGTCATAAATCATTTTCAAAAGGTGGTAATCTGAAAACACACGTGAGAATCCATACTGGCGAGAAACCATACATATGTCAGTTTTGTCAGAAATCATTTATCACTGGTGGTAATCTGAAAACACACGTGAGAATCCATACTGGCGAGAAACCATACATATGTAAGTTTTGTCAGAAATCATTTGCCAAAGCCGGTAATCTGGAAAGACACGCGAGAACCCATTCTCGGTAGAAACCATACAAATACAAATGTCCGTTTTGTCAGAAATCATTTTCTGAAGGTGGTGATCTCAACGTACACATGGGAACCCATTCTGTGCATGGAGAAACCATACAAATGCCCGGCTTGTCAGAAATCATTCGCTGTGGGCAGTGATCTAAGGCGTCATAATTTTACGAGAACACATTCTCGTGAAAGACAATACATATGTGAGATATGCAACAAAGGATTCAGATCACATAGAAGTCTAAAGCAACACAGAAGATCTCATGTGAGTGAGGAACATCACACGTGCAGTAAACCATATCATGAAGAGAGCTCCTCAGCTAAACAGCTTGACCTCCACGCTGGAATAAAGTCAACGGGAAGATAAAGTGGAAAAGGTATCACATGCAAATCCATCCGTTTCATTCATAAGATCAAACATCGATGATGCCATTGCTAAACCATTTGAGAGTCTACTAGGAACATCAGTGCCTCGTAACTGCAATGAAATGACAAGAACTCTTCCAGAAAGTAGTACTGTTGAATGTGTTTTCATCAATAAAATAAACTCACCAGAGGATGCTAAACCATTTGTGGAAAAGTCGTTTGGATGTGGCATACATGCGATGAGAGATGTTTGAAATCGAGAAGGAGTTTCTAGAGCATAGTTCCGACCATCGGATGAGTGTTTTCGCATTAATGTTTGGTGATCTGTAATGCCCAATAAATGTTTTGTAGTTGAAGATTTGGAACGATGGAGACATTAATGTGCTTTTTCTATACATAATATGATGCATGCGCTGATACTGTGCCAAGATGCTTACAGATATATCCTATCATTTTATTACAATTTAGTTGGCCATCAGATATCCTCTCATTGGGTATTCACAAGCAGGCCTCCTATAACCATAAGTACTGGCACCGTGCCAGGATACTTAAATTGGCCATCAAGTATCTTCCTGTTGGCTATTCAATATAGCAGGTGTTTCATATAGCCTAAGTACTTTACCAAAGGTGTCAAACTAGTTTGCATTTTTTCATTGCAACAGTGGTGACTTCTGAAAATTAGCTGAACGAAGGTTTTAAGCTAGTGTTCGTCGACATAGTTAAATCTTTTGTTCAGAATAATTAATTATTCAGCTCTTCGAAAATATGATGCATGTTAAGTATCGAATATTACAATATGGACTATAGGTGTTGCTGAAGACTTTAACCGTGCAGCGCTTTGGCGCCTATTAGAATATGCTTTGCTAATTAAATCGTATTTAAAGTCAGCCTCTGTTTATTAATTGACATTTGACAGTATCTTGTAGTTGTGGTGGTGGTGGTGGCGGCGGCGGCGGTGGTGGTGGTGGTGGTGGTGGTGGTGGTAGTAGTGACGGTGACGACGATGGTGGTGGTGGTGGTGATGATGATGATGATGATGATGATGATGATGATGATGATGATGATGGTGGTGATGGTGATGGTGGTGGTGGTGGTGGTGATGATGATGATGATGATGATGATGATGATGATGATGATGATGATGATGATGATGATGGTGGTGGTGATGATGATGATGATGATGATGATGATGATGATGATGATGATGATGATGATGATGATGATGATGATGATGATGATGATGATGATGATGATAAATACGTATGCGTGATTCAGTAATGAAGTGGTCGTTGCAGAAGATTAACCATTAGGCCTATGTCAACGATCATAGCGTCATCATGTAAATATTGCAAATAAAGCAAGGAAAGTCTATCTGGACACAATGATATGTCTAACGCACTTGATTAAAGCAATCAACGAAGTCAATTAGACAAAGCATCGATACTTTAAATCTGCTCATAGGTGACTTGAGGTGGATTCGAACCCACAACCTTCCGGCTCTAACGTACCCCTCACCATGCGGCTGAACGATTTCTTTAATTATTTTAAAAACACAACTAGCTAAGTTTGTTTGTTTGTATGTGCACCTGCTATAGCGCCCCTTCAAGCACGCTACTCAGAGGCGCTCCCGACTGCAGAGCGGACACTGCATCGGAGTTTCACGCCGAAGCGCTGAGAAATTGCGAGTGCAGGATTTTCCCAAGGTCCTTACGCGGCGACTTGAGGTGGATTCGAACCTGCAACCTTCCGGCTGCAAGGCGACGAACATACCCAGTGCCCACTACACCACCGCGCCCCACTAGGCCTAGGTGTCTCTACTTTGAGTTTCAATGCCTGAAGTCAAAGCTCCGCCAACTCTTAGGCAAGTAGGCTATATTGGGTTATACTAGGTGCGCTGTAGCTTACATGTAGGCTACAACCGCTACACTGTTTTGCTCAATTAGTTTTTGAATTAGGTAATCGGAAGCCAATAATTATAATAATAATTATGCCTACAATGCAGCGAATAACACTCTATTTTTTAATTTAGACTCAATTCCCTTTTACGCCTCCGTATTATAACAGATGACTGTAGACCCATATTATAGTTGACCTATGCATCGACCTAGTTTTCGTTCTACTAAAGCCGAAGCGTGTGTCGGTCATAAGTTCATTTTGGTCTGTCGAGTCACTGTCAGGCCTAAAAACAAACATGGCGGTTGTGTTGAGAGGCACAAAATCTTTCGAGTTATTCCGAACGTGTGTGTTGTCGATTGTGATTGGATCCTATTCCCTGTTACGTTATGGTGTTCGTCTTGTAAGACATGGATCGAGAAAATGGCTGCACGTTAAGAAGAGGAACGAAAGACCGGCGATCCTAGACAGCGAAGAATATGGAACTCATCACTGGATGCCGCTAAAGGTAGGTCGTTGGAAAGCCGGTACTGAGGTGAGGACTAAGTCCTGGCCATTGCCATTTAAAATTTATACACATATGCTTATCCAACAATGGCTCATCCCTTCTGTAGCCTACCATATAATTATGTATCTAGTCTAGCTAAAATTGTTTCCATAGATATGTGCCTAATGATATGCAATCGGACGATTCTTATAGCGCGCTGATAATGTTGCACGAGGCATCAGGCAGTGACTGCGTGTTTGAAGTGAGTCCGCGGTTTGAACAAGGTAATGTGGGGCGCGGTGGTGTAGTGGTGGCGTCGTTGCCTTGGAACCGGAAGGTTCGAGGTTCGAGTCCACCTCACCGCGTAAGGACCTTGAGCAAGTCCTTCACTCACAATTGCTCAGCGCTTCGGCGTGAAACTCCGATGCAGTGTCCGCTCTGCATTCGGGAGCGCCTCTGAGTAGAGAGACCTTGAATGGGCGCTATAACAAGTGCACATACAAACAATATTAAGAAGTTGTCCTTCTTTGGGTATGCTATACAACAAGTTTTCACTTGAAGCGATCGAATTGACAGATTCCGCACTACTCATGGACCACGTTTTGAAGTTGACTAACTAACTCTAGTATAGGCCTACCTTGCATACTGCCTCGCTACGCTAACTTAACTAGGCTACACATCAATTTTAACTGCGTAGTCTGTAGGTCTACATGTAGACATAGCCTACATGCAAAGAATTATAGGTCTACTGCAATAGGCCTACTGTTTATTCGAAGCTGGTCATGAAATCTGAAAATTGCAAGTGATTGATTATAGGGCCTGCAGAAAAATGAAACATACACTTGAGCCAATGTAGTTGAAGATCGATATCAAAGTGAATGATTTTCAATCGTATGTTTTTTTAAATCCACAGAATACGCGACTGAGGCTTCACTACGTGGATGCTGGACCGAAAGACAAACCTCTGATGTTGTTCCTTCACGGATTTCCTGAGTTCTGGTATTCGTGGAGGTTTCAGCTCAAGGAGTTCAGCAAGGACTACAGGTCAGTGCACCGTAAACCAAAGCATTATTTCAGTTTTTCGAACAATCAGTGGGAAAGGCAAATCAGAGAAGTTTTAACAGTCATAGGCAGTTAGCAACGTGACGCATTCATGCATCTAATGATTCTAGTCTACCATGCAACACAGCGTCACGAAGTTTAGTTTCCACGATCTTCAGCCACTTTTCATTCATTCATTCATTTCACCAATTTATACAGCGCCCCTTCTATAAACCTACTCAGAGGCGCTCCCAGTTCAACCATGGTGAGACAAAATAGTTTTGAGCAGCCTGTAAAACACTGATGAGTCAAGCCTACATGTAGGTAACTTGTTGTTTGGATGGCAGACTTTGACAGTGTAGGGCTGTAGGCTATATGTCAAGAGTTTGAGACTCGGTTCGCGAATCTGCAACTTCGGCTTGCTGTAGGCAATAGGCCTAATGTCTCTCAGGTCTCATCTTGAGAAATTGCTCACTGCTCTATCGAATTTAACCCTAGTGTATACAGTGCAGATCTCGAGCCTAGACAGCTATGACTGGTTCGCTTCTATAAATCCTTTTCACTGGTACCGTGCATTATTAGGCTACATGATTAATACAAATCAGTCACGTTGACATAGATTGCAATAACGGATGTTAAATGGAAGGCCTTGTGAGCGTTATCAGACATAGGCTAACATGCTCACATGCACATAAAAAATTTGCGTACATGAAGAATACCTTATAGTGTGCTTATATATGCCTAATATATATGCAGGGGCCTGTCTATATATATATATGTATATATACAGTAAATACATAATATTATGTATTGGATATTATTACAGACTGTTATTGTTCATAGGACAGTTGCCGTTGATATGAGAGGATACGGTGACTCTGATAAGCCGAGTGGTGTGTCCGAGTACACAATCGACAAGTTGGCTGATGATGTGAATCAAGTCATTGATCAGCTCGGTAGGTAATTTAAGCCTAAACGGGCTCTTATAGGCCTACTCTTTAACAGCATCCTGAAACGTGCCATATAAAGTAATTTTTAAGAATACATGAGAGCAGCAAGGTGTCGTTCTGGACAAGATGTTGATATTAATGTCAGCGATGATTAGGCTATACCGATGATGCCCATGAATTCATTATACATGTAGTCACTGACTAAAGTATTGTAACAATGAGATTTTTTGCTTCCGCGGCGTCAGACATTAATTCAACTCAAATCATTTATTGTTCCCATAATAAAACTTCAGAAACAGAAAATAATGTAACACAAGTGATAGTTAACGTAGAAACACATTCGGTAGAGACTTTAGATGCAGATTAGGGAGCAATAGGCACTCCTGAAGGGACAAGTCCCGCTTAGTAGGGGCCTATAAACCATGATTAAGTTAAACAAGATGGTGGAGGTATGATTAGATAGGGAAAGAATAGACATGAGTATAGTACATAGCATTTATAGAGTATACGAAAAACATATGGATGCAGGTTAAAGTCTTAACTAAAGCTTAACTAACACATACATAGCTGAGATTAAGAAATATAAATTAGTGTGTGTGAACGTGCAAGGGTTTTGAAGTAGCCATGCGGATCTCTTTGGGTAGACTGTTGAATGGACTTTGCTGTTGTACATGTAACTAGGATACGAGAAGTGTGTGTTGGTGGCTCATGACTGGGGTGGTATGGTCGCGTGGGCCTACGTGATGTATTATCCAGAGAAGGTCGAGAGACTTGTCGTCTGCAACATTCCGCATCCGTATGCCTTTCAGAAACATTTGAGCTCGTCTTTCTCGCAACTGAAGAAGTCTTGGTTAGTTGCGTTCATCTGATAGTGTACGTAGCCTATACGCTTAAAAAACCTGGTAGGCCTACGTATCAAGCTTTTTCCGAAGCGTCAAAGAAGTTTGTAAAGATATATAATCAGTTTGTAAAGATAAGAAATTTTATGTTGAAGCGAGGTCGTAGGCTATCTCAAAATTTTACGGTTTGCGTGAAGTCATTTAAGAACATGCAATGAATTCTGCGGCACCAGAGGCCGATCCAGGGGAGCCAATCCAGCCATGCCCCCATTTAGATATTTGTATTTTTCCGCGAAAGACCAACGAAATTTGTTTTACCCAAAACTTTGTCCCCTTCAAAACTTTCTGTACCCACCCCTGTACGTACGGCATAATATATCTAAAAAAATTGGCAATAGTTGTGAAGGTATTTTGAAGCTATTGTATCATCGAGCTTAGCATTGTATCGACGACGCAATTTTGGTTGGCGCAGCAGACTTTTGAAGTTGGTATTTTTCGAGCGCTCGACGATGAATGATTATAGATAGGTCTATATATAGCCCTGTGCGCATGGACGGAGTTTGGTTTCAGTTCTTAGGGGGAGGTGAAACATAACTTTGGCTTTGGGGTGGAGACTTTTTATCGACCAAATTTCTGATGACCTTTTTTAGTCCTTTGGTTGAAATCTCGTGAAAATTTTTCCCGCGGGCCTTCTTGGAGCTTAGCCTTCCCCTATCCCCTAATAAACTCCACTTATGCCTATACGTGCAGAATTGTCTCCTGATATGGTGAGAGAATTAAGTTATTAGTTATGACTTCTGTGTAGTCAATGTTTAAGGCACAAGCGTCGACTACCTTTGTCGCTTACCAACTAAAAATCGGTTTCAGGTCAGCTCTGATGGAAGATAGGCTAGTAAAAATAGTTTGTTAATACTTTGATTTACGAAGGTCGTTGATTGATTCACGCATGTACATGTAGATATTCTTATGTCAAACAATGAAATGCTGTTATCATTAAACTGTTTGTTATTTTAATTAGTCAACTCGTGACAAGATTGTTTAAGATAAACAAGACTGTTTATTTTAACTAATATTAAAGCAGAGATACAAATCTGCCAATTTTAATGTACGAACTCAATCAATTAATTAACCCTTTGGATGTAGCTGACAAATTTGCTGTATTTTATGTTTTAATTCATACTCCAGGTACATCTTCCTCTTCCAGAATCCAGTTCTGCCGTTCTGGGTGTTACGTGCCGATGATTTGGATATGCTCGCTGACTTATTTGTTGGAAAAGACCTCGGTGCCAAACCAGGAACGTTCACCGCAGAAGATATCGAACTCTACAAATACACATTTGCCGAATACTGTACGTGAAACAATGTTCTCCGTTGCTCTTATATAGGAACGAAAATTAAAACTAATTTTATTATAGGCCTACGACGCATAGAGACAGGGGCGCAACCAGAAAATTTTCCTGGGGGGTGCTCAGAATTTTTATTGTAAACGCCGAAGATGCAAAGCAGCGAGTACCGAGGGTAGGCCTACGAGGCCAATACTGACTAGGGGGCCTGGGGGAGCGTCGTAAGCTTTCCCCCCAGCGGGGTCTGGGGCGCAGCCCCAGAAACCAACGTATTTTTTTAAACTTTTGACATCAGCTAGAGCGCGTTTCAGGCTCTTGTTTGACAGCTGTAGGCCTATCTATAGGCAAGCTAGTCATGAACACTTCTGAAAAGCACGGTTTAGGACTTCAAAAAAGCCCTTTTCGATTTGTTTAGATATGACAAATGTCTTGGCGGAATTAATAACAAGTGTTTACTCTAGCCCCTCCGCCCCCCCCAATAACCAGTGTTTTATCAAGTCCCTTCTGTGGGAATCGAGGTTTTTTCTAGTGAAAATCTAGCATCCGACGAAATATCTCCACAGCACGTGGCGCTGAGAGGGCAGTAGCTTTGGGAAGTGATGTGCCCCTTCACATCAGAAAGTTTCTAATTTCCACACTGCAATGGCAGCATTTTAAGCTGTCGTCTAAAGCAAAAATTGCTATATATACTATTTTTCAGTGCTGATAGGAGTGGTTTAATCTTCAACGAATATGCTCACAATTATATAAAAAAAAATTGAGTTTCCACGTTTATTATGCTACCATTTTAAGATGTCAACTTAGCAAAATAGCTCTATTAATTCAGTGCTGATAAAAAAGAGTGATTTCAGATTTCAACATAGGCCTAGCAGGGAAAGGGGCTTGAGTAGGGAGATGGGCTTCCTCCTCAGCACTAAATTTTTATTTCCACACTGCAGTAGTATCATTTTAGGCCGTCATTTTAACGAAATTTAACATATCATTGCTGAAAGACATGGTGTAAGACTTCAATGCCACTCTCCATTGCTTAATTTTTTAATTTCCATACTTTAATGGTAGGCCTTTAAGCTGTCATCTTAATACAATTGCTCATTTTCAATGCTGATAGTCATAGATTTTATAAATTTTAAATTTAGCCTACTTTAAAATTTTAGAGCGTTGCCTCGCAATTACTTAAAATTTTGTGAATTGCACAATGCACAGTGCACCGTGACTTTTAAAGCTGTCATTTTTACAAACAAACTCATGATTTTAGTGCTCAGAGACGTTATAATTATAAGATTTCAATTAATGCCCCTTCCATCGTAGAAGAATTTTTATTTACACATGCTGTAATGACAGCGATTTTATATGCTGATTATCTTTTTAAGGAGGAAAATGTGCTTTAACCCTATTCATGTTATATTCATGCCATTTTTTAAATTTCTCATTTATGATAACATATTGGATGGGTTTATTTTAAAATATAGCAAATATCTTGTATTCAATAAAAAAAACTTTATACGCGGCATCCTCTATCGTATAGGCCTATGCCAATGTGTAATTCATTAAGATGATTTGTATTGCATATCTTCAAGTGGTCTACTCAGAGGCGTTCCCAACCCCAGCGTGGCCAAATGAAACTGTCTTAAGATGATAGAGGAATACCTGGGAAGTTATAGAAAGAGAGCGCAGCGTCAAGGGTAGGCCATTCCAGGTCGAGTTACCACCGAGAAGGCACGGGGGTTCTGCATAGTGGAGATACGAGCAAAAGGTACTGAGAGCAGACGTTGTGCAGCGAAACGAAGGGAGCAGAGGTGGGGAGCACTATAAGTAGGGCTACATAGTACACAAAGGTAGGAGTGAGGCAGCGCCAGACTAGAGCAACGATCCTGTACTCAATTAGTTGCTTGAGTGGGAGCCAGTGGAGAATGCCACGCATAGGCCTATAATAGCTCGATATAAATGGTTGAATTTAAGTATGTGGCCCATTAGCGGGCTGCAGAGCGCAGGACACGATCAAGGCAGCTCAGTCGGGCTGCCGGTAGGCCAGCATAGAGAAAGCAGCAGTTGTCAAGTCTGCTGGTAAAGAAGGAATGGACAAGGGTAGCAGTATAGCTATAGGAGTAATCGAGCGAGCAACAATGCGCAGTTCATACTAACAAACGCCTGCAATTATGTCATAAGGCTACTATATAATTTTAAATGTGTTATAAACATAAAAATGTTTCCAAAAACTTTTATTAGGTTTTGTGCCAGTTGAACTTGAGTTAATTCTGGGTTTTCCTATTCTTCTAATCAATTTTCTGCATTTAACTACACTCATGATTCTGTGAATTTTGCCGGTTTTTTGTTTGCCCAGCTGACTTCTGTGGACCTGTCAATTATTATCGTGCGTCGATGAGATACGGTGGTCAAGTTGTTCCGAAGTCGAAGATTCAGGTTCCAACGCTGATGGTTTGGGGAACGAAGGACGGAGCACTTGAAAAGCCAATGGCTGATTTGTCCGGAAAGTATGTGGAAGACTTCACACTGCGCTACATAGAGGGCGCCAGTCACTGGGTGCAACAGGAAGAACCGGAAAAAGTCAACGCATTTATTAGAGAGTTCCTCGAAGATAAGAAGGACCACTAATTAATCAGAGAGTCTGTTAAATACGATTTCATAAAAAAAGTTTAGTATCTCCATTTGCACGTGATGCATATTATATCCACTGTGTACATGTATAATCCCCACCGTCAGTATAACTGAAGCTGAAGAGTCTTAATTGCCACATACTGCCATTAGGCCTATGTCAAATGTCAAATAGCATGCATGCATTTGCAAGGTATGCATAAACCAATTTGCCTATGTGTAGGCCTAAATGACGTTACAGGAAAGGCATAATTGACTAACCAACTATCTATAGCCTGGAAAATTAGCTTGCTTACTAGCGTGCTACAGTAAGATAGTCCCTATTCTGCCAAGGTTTGAAGTTCATTGAAGGGGAAGCAATGGCTCAGGGCAGGGACGGGATTGGAGTTCTCCCAATCGAGCAAGGTTGTGTGCCAACCATATATACCCCACTCATCATTTAACCATGCTTAAAGTACATGTGTGTGCGTTATTAAAAGCATATATTATGCCGACTAACTTAGTTGCTATCCTAAATAAAGCCAGAGCAAAATAGACAATAATTAATGCTTGCTAACTTTTGATTCATAATCACTTCATAATCAGAATGCTATATAGCCTACCTTGTTTAGTACCTCGTTTGTGTGTTTAGTAGATGTGCGTACAACAAAGTACGGTTAGCAATTATTGGGTAAAATAAAGAATGGCTATACTCAGTGTTACTTACGATATTTGACTGCAGTTCCTTTTTTGGTGAGACAATAACCAGATGCGTTACGGTTTCTGATAACGTGCTATGCAGGGGCGGATCCATGAGGGTCAATCCCGCCATGCCCCCATTTCAAAATTGCATGGGACGTGCCCCCCATTTGGTTTCAAGAACCTTAAAATAAATGGACGACTAGAGAGGTCATAGCATATTACGAAGAGATCATGACCGGATGGCAGCGAAAGTGGTATATATTTCACATACTTCGGCCGGGTGACTACGAAAAAGGTATCACATTTTCCGGCAAAGATCACCGAAATTTTTGCCACCTTCATATAAACTTTCTGGATCCGCCACTGGTGCTATGTACAACTCCTTGGCACATATTGTATTGTAGGTCTACTGTATGGTATTGAAAGATTTAATTGCCTCAAATAGGGTGAAACGTTCACAGCGCTGTCAGTGCGCAAGGCGCCAGAGACAAAATATAGGTTTTGACAAAAGCAAACGAGGAGGATGGATGACCAACTTGAAGTTAAGATCGAGTAGATGGGAACAACGTATTCCAAAGAACGGAACCAATTAAGCCAAAGGACCAGGAAGGTCCATTTATAGGCCTACGGGTATCTGTTCTGCTGTGAGGAACTGGAAGATAAAATCTGTTTGAACTGGACGATGCAAGGATGCCGAAAGAGACCAGGGATGTTTTAAAGAAACTTTTAGAACTGCGCAACTCCTTTCTTTTCCCATCCTCCATGGTAAATTACTTCCAATCGGAGGAAAATTACCTTTACTACTAGTTTTTAACTGTACATAAGTGCTTCTACAACTGCACAAATCCATTTAGAGCTGCACATTTTGTGTACAACTGCACGTTAAAAAAGGCCCTGAAAGAGACCGAATTATTACAACGGCTGTAGATATTTTTGATATCTCTTATATGTAGGTTTTACACAGACACACACACACACACACTCAAATATAGGCCTACATGTATATAGGCTTATACTAACATAGGCTACATAAAAGCCTAATGTTATAGTCTATGGCTAGTAAAATGCAGAAAAGAAAGCATCTTGTCAAATTGTTTGCATTTCTGCTATCAGAATCCTGTACACCTGTCTGATACCCCGGATCTTGACCCTCTGTCCACCGATTTTGTTCTGATTAAGCGCCTGTGTACTGAATAAACTGGTTCCCGCGACTTAGCTTTTGTGGGCGCTGTAGAAATCTCGATATTACGATTAGGCCTACGATATACGACATCAAATATTTCTACTGTCAGCGCTTTCAAATCGGAGGTTAGCCGCTTTTAAAACCACTTTCGCTGGTTGATACATTGAAAACATGAACAGACATGTCTAAGCCTAACGTAGGCCTACGGTAATCAAGACTTTTTAAAAGAAATTTGTAGAACTGCACAACCAGGATGATTTTCTGGTGCGACTTTGTTTGGCAAACATTTCTGCTCCAAAATCTTTGTAATTTCATCCCAGTATACATGTAGGCCTATACAATGTAGTAGGCCCCTCCTAAGCGGGACTCGTCCCTTCTGGAGTGCCTATTGCTCCCTAATCAATTTCCATAATCCTTGTTGAATTACGTTAAATACCCCTTGTGTTTATTATGTTTGTTTTGGGGAACAATGAAGAATTTGAATAAAAATGTATCGTCGTTTCTGAAAATTTCCCAGAAATGTCGCGAACAATTTTCCCAAATTTTGCCAGAAATGTAGCAAGTCGCCGCTTTAAAAAACCTGATGACCTTTTTAAGTCATCCACTTGAAATTTATTTAATTTCGCCCTCCTCCTTATGTTTCACTGCACATGTCCGTTTCTTCAAATCATTCATAAACAATTCTAAGTGTTTAGAAATGTTAATAGGCTACTGTTAAATTAGGCCTACTGTACCACGATCGCAGCCTTAACGTTATACTAACAAAACCTGTGCAGGAATCAAATTTATATCGCGACTACTCGTCGGGGTATTTTTAAATTTGCTGTGGAGATTGCAGCCGATTAACACCTACATGTAGATCAGACACCGAACAGCTGTAGTCGTCACTTAACGCCCTGTGCTCTACGCCCTCTGGCGTAGGCCAAAGTGAAACTGCACAGTAGCGGCGCTAGGGTGGGGGTTACGGGGTTAAGCCGCCTCCCAAAAGGCCATCCATTTTTTCCCATGTAAAAATAAATAAATTAGCCCCCCCCCAAAAAAAAACCAATGAGCTAGATGACTACTAAAAAAAGGTCGTCAGAAATTTTGACAAATGAAAGTGAAAATTTTACCCGCGAGTTCAGTCCCCCATAACAGAAATCCTGGCGCCACCACTGAAACTGCTTGTAGTCTATAAAAGTTGCGCCCGGTCTATGCGTAGGCCTATGCCAGGCAATAAATACGGTACACTATGATATAGCCCACAATTAATCTTTGTGTCAATAAACCGTTGCACCACTCAGACGAGGTTTTTGTATCGCTGAGCCGATCGAAGTACGTAGAGCAAAGTGCTCTTGAGTCGTCTACATTGTAAATCCATAGAGGATATAGACCAAACAGAAAGATGGCGGTTGAAATGCAAGAAAAAACGGTCTCAGAGCTGTTTTTCGTTTATCTGCTGTCGTTTCTAGTTGGGATATATTCACTACTGAAATATCTTTTTGGTCTAGTAAGGTATGGCCCGACTAAATGGTTGTATGTGAAGAAAAGGAACGAAAGACCGGCGATACTAGACAGCGAAGAATATGGAACTCATCACTGGATGCCGCTAAAGGTAAGTCGCGGAAATCAGGTGCAATGGGGTTAAATGTCATTTGCTTGACTAATTGGGAAAATTCCTAAAGTTGGTCACGTCTCCAGCTATGTGTGCTGGAGACAATACGTTGTATTCTTACCCGACAGCGCATTGATTACCGTATAGGATCCCTGCTCTGGTTCGCAAATGTCAGCTTGGTGCTGCCCGAGACTACTTGTGAGAGCTCTGTTGCTCCACGAGTACCGTATCCAAGGCCACCGCCCCCTCCAATTTGTACAGAAGGGATTGCTCTCTGTTTCATTGGGGGCCGTCCATAAAGTACGTCACGCTCCGGGGGGTTTAAGAAAGGGTGACAGTTTGTGACAGGGGGCGGGGGTAGACCATGTGTGACGTCACACTTTTATTTTTTTAGTAGAATTTAATAGCTTTAAAAATAATTTTCACAAATTTTGTGAAACATTTGAATTAGTTTTATGTCAAAATGGCATGAAATGCGTATCCCTGAATGTTTTGTTCTCGATTCCTCTCGCTAGGAGCGCTAGTAATGCTGTTGCGAAGCCTTGTTTTAGGCCGTAGGTATAGCCTTGCGGTGTTAAGTGCAAAAGATTTTTCGAAAGTGTGACGTACTTTAGGGGGGATTTAAGAAAGTGTGACAGTTTGTGACAGGGGGGGTCAAAATGGTCAAAAATAGTGTGAAGTACTTTATGGACGGCCGCTTGGCAGGCATTGCACTCCGATGTAGAATCGCGTCTTTTCCGTGCTGGGTCTTGTGGTCTGGAAGAGCTCTACAGTCTAGGCCTATATCATGGGGCTGTTACCGAAGCATTTGTTATTCATAGGCCTATCAAACTGTACTTTTGCCGTGCTAGAGACGGGAACGCTTCTGAGTAGTCCTATAGCAGTATAAATTTTTGAGAGAATCAGTTTAATTTAGCCTTCTATTTATACGCAATCCTGCAACAAACGTATCTAGTACAACGCCACGATAACACTGCACAAGGGCTATCATTAATTAATTCATTCAGTCGTTCATTCACTCATTCCGAAAATTTATATAGCCCCTTCAAGTAGCCTACTCATGGGCGCTCCCAGACCAGACTAAATTACTCATACACAACAGTGAAACGCATACGAGGTATAGAAGCCAGGATGAGGATTTCCCAGGAGGCTGTGGGGTTCAGCTCCTAGTTTTGTTAGGGTTCCATATATACAGTAGGCCTATAGTCTTTATTGCACACTCCAAACCTCCCAAGTCCACATGGCTAGCTAAACCAACGTCTGACCCCACAGTTATTTTTCTACAATAATTCTCATACTCGTAGGAGCTAGTGTAGGCTATTGTATGAGATCGGCATTGAAATAATTGATCGTTTATACTCATTTGATTCACTGCAGAAGACGCGACTGAAGCTTCACTATGTGGATTCTGGTCCTAAAGACAAACCTCTGATGTTGTTCCTTCATGGATTTCCTGAGTTCTGGTATTCGTGGAGGCATCAGATTAAAGAGTTCAACAAAGACTACAGGTCAGTAGACACTGTTGTCTATATACCACTAGACATAAATTATTTATGATCAATATTGATCATCCACAGACCACAGATTGTGGTCTGTGTCTGCCGCCCGAGAATAATATTTAAACTGACACAGAACGCAATTCTAAAGGTTCCTTACGAGGCGCTTCAACAATTTATCTGATATAGGCCTACACTTGCACATACATAGGCCTATACAAATACGTGCATAGTTTCCTACACACAATCATCCATGCATGTGTGCAGTAGGCCTACTACAGGCCTGCATACGCGCGTGCAAAGTGTTTAAATTTAGACGAATCTCACTAAAACTTTGATCTGACATACAGTGTAATATCCTATTTCGAGATCCACCATCTGAACCATGTGGGCCATCGGTTGAAAGAGGGCCTCAATTCCTAGATGTGTTTTTTGGTAGACTAATCGACCATTATTATTGTAGACCATGGACTCATCTTGTTTCACAAACGTCACGTGATCATAGAATAGTGATTATATATATATATATATATATATATATATATATATATATATATATATATATAGTGAGTAGCTTGCACTGTATCAGTAATAAATTCACCAGCTAAAGGCTAAGAGGTCGTCTACATTGTAGGCTATAGGCCTACAAGTTCATATGTATCACCTCTTGATGATCAATTTGACTACCGTGCATAAAAAGGCTTACTTAATTTATTTAAAAAAATTTGTTTCTAGAACAGTTGCTGTTGACATGCGAGGATTCGGTGACTCTGACAAACCGAGTGGCATTGCTCAGTATACAATGGACAAGTTGATCGACGATGTTGACCAATTCATTGATCAGCTTGGTAGATATAATTAAATGCTCCTCAGCTATTAGTTTATAACTTTATACTAGCGCCATGGAATTGTTATGATATAAAAAAAAACAGAAGTAGGCTAGGCCTATAGCTCATAATTTTTTTAAATTATTGCAACGGTGGTGCACGGGTGATGATGGTGAGGTTGATGAAGCTAAACGGCGTGGTTAGGGCCTACCATTCAAACGGGCAGCGGTGGACAGGCATCTGACCTAATGAATTCACTGAAAAATGAGCAGGGTCGATGCCATTTGGGCCTATATAAAATTCTAACACATTTACATTTACATAGGATTCTTTACACCCACAGACTATCACAATCAATTGCTTTAAATCCAACCATATGTCGTTTATTCGTTTGATCGATTGCAACATTTTGTTTGTGTGGGGGTTTTGGTCAAAGTTTATAAGACCCCATAACCTGTAAGATAGCATTAAAACTGTTCAGTCCGAAAATATTAATCAGGTTAAAAAACGATTGGCAGCATTATTGTCGATCCACTATTATATGCTGACCTTAGACATTCACTGGAGTGGATTGCTGTTTTTGTTCATATAGGATACAAGAGTTGCATCCTGGTGGGACATGACTGGGGTGGCTTTGTAGCATTTTACTACGTCATGTAGGCTATCATAGCGCGAAAGTCGACCGACTCATCAACTTGAACATACCGCATCCGCTGGCTTTTAAGAGAAACGCAGCCTCGGGATACTCACAACTGCGCCTTTCATGGTTAGCTCTTCGTATCTGAAATATTGCATCCCGTTTCTGTACGTTGTTAATTCATTCTATTGATTTACTTAGCGCCTCTTAAAGAAGACTACATAGGAGCGCTCCCAGCCCAGACAACGGTTGGAGAAAAATACTTTTGGTCTATGTCGAAACCAGATCACACCTGAAAAATATCCAGGTAGGCCTAGGCCTATAGCGCAATTTGTCTGCTGGATCAGCATGAAAAGGATTAGTTAGCTGGCTATTTGAAAAGTCATGCCTGTGTCTTCATGGGGTTAACGCTAACCTACAAATCCAAAGACAGTATAGGCTACATAGCCTACGCAGCTAGAATATAGCCTACTGAATTCATGGAGACTAAATAATTAGCTGCCTTGTTATTTTTTATGAACTCTGTCTTAAATGCAATTGATCAACCCTTTAATGGCTTCCGACAAATTTGCTTAACACTTTCTTTTGTATTGTTCTATGTGCTCTGCAGGTACATGTTCCTCTTCCAGAATCCAGGTCTGTCAGTCTGGACCTTACGTGCCAGAGATAATCAAATGCAGGTTGATTGGTTTACTGGGAAGGAACTCGGCGCCAAACCAGGGTCATTCACCGCAGAAGATATCGAAGCCTTCAAATACACGTTTGCCGAATACTGTACGTAATAGTAATAATAAAATTTTATTTGTCGAACAATCCGCGGTTGACAGACCGCAACCGGTTACAGTTATTCAATTGAAACAATTCACAAGAACACGCAGCACAAATTTTAACTACTAACAGAACACTTCGTTGTGTCATAGTGTCGCATGTCCACTTTTGTCCAGGGAATAAAAACGTTTAAAAAATAAAAAATGGTATTAAATTCGCGAAAATTTAAACGAACAAATTCGCAAATTATTGTGGCTGTAGTCCTATACAATCACATACTAAATGGGATTTTCAATTAGCATGCAGCAGCATTCATGGGGAGACTTTGGGGCCATGGGGACGGGTCACGGTTCCCAAGTTTGTGGACTGAGCAGAGTATTTCCCTGCTGATGGTTTTTATATTCAAACAAGCCAGCGGTAGGCCCTATTATGCTGTAATGCACAACTTGAAATCGGAACCTATACTGTCTTGGTCTCGGTCTCGAAGTTCACTGTCTTGCATACAGACTTAGAGACCGTCCGTGAATGACGTCACGCACCTGGGAGAGGTGTAGCACATTTGTGACGATATGTGACGGTCCCTTACTAGATATCCTATTAATCGTGTGTTGACGCGTGAGGAGGGAAGGGGTTCGGCGAAAAATCGTTTTAAATGGCGCGACGTCATTTGTGGACGGCCCATTTAGATGAAATAAGGCACAATTTTTGTGTGTGACTTTTGATTGTCTGGTTTGTCCAGCCGACTTTTGTGGAGGGCTGAATTACTATCGCATGATGTGGAGATACAAGCACCCGGTGATTCCAAAGTCGAAGATTCAGGTCCCAACGCTGATCATCTGGGGAACAAACGATGGGTATCTGGAGAAGAGGATGGCCGAGATGTCGGCTGACTACATCGAAGACTTCACGCTGCGCTGGGTAGAGGGAGCCAGTCACTGGGTGCAGCAGGATGAACCGGAACAAGTCAACGCATTCATGCGAGAGTTCCTCAAAAACAAAAAAGACAACTAATTAATTAGAATCTCGTCGCCTGAGGATTATCTTGTCGTATGTCCACTTTTGTGAATTCCGAGAAAAACGAGGTCAAAGTTTCGCAACTTTGGACGCCAAATAAAAGATATTCAGTGCAATCAAATTTAAGGCACAGATGTCACATTAAAGCATTGTTATTGAATAAAGAATGTTGTATTAAAATGAAATCGATACCTAAAATGGTTTTTGTGAAATTTTGGAAAATGTTGTAAAAATGGACATACGGTAATGTAGATTCGAAATTATAAGGAACAGTTTGTCGTATGTCCATTAAGCATCATGTTGTCGTATATCCAATTGTATTTGTAATTTCAATTAGTGTGCGGCATCTCCACTTTATACGAACACTTTGTTGTATGTCCATGAGAGTGATCAGATATTATGTTGTTGTATATCCAATTCTATGTATTTGTAATTTCAATTAGTGTGCGGCATCTCCACTTTATACGAACACTTTGTTGTATGTCCATGAGAGTGATAAGATATTATGTTGTTGTATATCCAATTCTATATGTAATTTCCATCAGCGTGCCCACACACTGACATAATGGATTGCCGAATGAAATTATTGCTCTAAGTCGAGTAGCCTACATCCGTGTAGCCTACTATTCACAGCCAATACATTCAACCAACCAATCAATTTATCAATCAATCAATAAGTTTTATATCGATCCATAGATATTGAAATTGATTTTGCATTATACCTACCACTTATCAATATTCAAAGACCGAAATCAAAAGTATCAAGAAAGCTTATAAAAAATTTATTATAATACACACCGTGGTAAAACAATACAAAACTGTCAAATTGAAATGCTTCATAATTCTTATTCCTTAAAAACCGTTTTGCTGTAGAAACATGTTTAGGTTATCTTAATAACTTCAGGTAAGCAGTCACTGTTTCTACACCAGACCATAGCTTATTTTTTGAAAAACTTGTTTATCTTAGGAAAAGAAACATCTTAAAGATTAATGAAAACAACTATAATTATTTTGAGGCATAACATTCCTCTATAAAATAAGTTTGTAGGTCTATAGGTAAGTTTTGCAAAAAAAGCTGAAGAGTCCTTATAGCCAAAGTCAAAGGTTTCAGTTTAATCGAAAACACGCTTACGATTTGGCTTGTTATCTTTTGATTGAGTGGAATTTAGTTTTTCTTTAGAAGCACCAATGGGTCGCTTTGAACTCACACTGAGTCTTTGTGAATCCACCTTTTCTGCAGTATCTGGTTGGATTGGCTTTTCTTTAGAAGCACCTCTGGGTCGCTTTGAACTCACACTGAGTCTTTGTGAATTCACTGATGTCCTTAGCAGTTCTTCCATGTGTATTTCTGTCAGTTTCAATGATCTGCTCAACTTGTGTATCTAATTGTTCAGTTTCAATCCTCTGCTTAACTTGTGTATCTAATTGTTCTTCAGTTTCAATGCTCTGCTCAACTTGTGTATCTAATTGTTCTTCGGTTTCAATGCTCTGCTCAGCTTGTGTATCTAATTGTTCTTCAGTTTCAATGCTCTGCTCAACTTGTGTATCTAATTGTTCTTCAGTTTCAATGCTCTTCTTAACTTGTGTATCTAATTGTTCTTCAGTTTCAATGCTCTGCTCAACTTGTGTATCTAATTGTTCTTCAGTTTCAATGCTTTGCTCAACTTGTGTATCTAATTGTTCTTCAGTTTCAATGCTCTGCTCAACTTGTGTATCCAATTATTCTTCATTTTCAATGCTCTTCTCAACTTGTGTATCTACGTGTTCTTCAGTTTCAATGCTCTGCTCAACTTGACAATGTGTATCCAATTATTCTTCATTTTCAATGCTCTGCTCAACTTGTGTACATGTATCTAATTGTTCTTCAGTTTCAATGCTCTTCTCAACTTGTGTATCTAATTGTTCTTCAGTTTCAATGCTCTTCTCAACTTGTGTATCTAATTGTTCTTCAGTTTCAATGCTCTTCTCAACTTGTGTATCTAATTGTTCTTCAGTTTCAATGCTCTTCTCAACTTGTGTATCTAATTGTTCTTCAGTTTCAATGCTCTTCTCAACTTGTGTATCTAATTGTTCTTCCGTTTCAATGCTCTTATCAACTTGTGTATCTAATTGTTCTTCAGTTTCAATGCTCTTCTCAACTTGTGTATCTAATTGTTCTTCAGTTTCAATGCTCTTCTCAACTTGTGTATCTAATTGTTCTTCAGTTTCAATGCTCTTCTCAACTTGTGTATCTAATTGTTCTTCATTTTCAATGCTCTTCTCAACTTGTGTATCTAATTGTTCTTCAGTTTCAATGCTCTGCTCAACTTGTGTACATGTATCTAATTGTTCTTCAGTTTCAATGCTCTTCTCAACTTGTGTATCTAATTGTTCTTCAGTTTCAATGCTCTGCTCAACTTGTGTACATGTATCTAATTGTTCTTCAGTTTCAATGCTCTTCTCAACTTGTGTATCTAATTGTTCTTCAGTTTCAATGCTCTTCTCAACTTGTGTATCTAATTGTTCTTCATTTTCAATGCTCTTCGCAACTTGTGTATCTAATTGTTCTTCAGTTTCAATGCTCTGCTCAACTTGACAATGTGTATCCAATTATTCTTCATTTTCAATGCTCTTCTCAACTTGTGTATCTAATTGTTCTTCAGTTTCAATGCTCTTCTCAACTTGTGTATCTAATTGTTCTTCAGTTTCAATGCTCTTCTCAACTTGTGTATCTAAGTGTTCTTCAGTTTCAATGCTCTTCTCAACTTGTGTATCTAAGTGTTCTTCAGTTTCAATGCTCTTCTCAACTTGTGTATCTAATTGTTCTTCAGTTTCAATGCTCTTCTCAACTTGTGTATCTAATTGTTCTTCAGTTTCAATGCTCTTCTCAACTTGTGTATCTAATTGTTCTTCATTTTCAATGCTCTTCTCAACTTGTGTATCTAATTGTTCTTCAGTTTCAATGCTCTGCTCAACTTGTGTATCTAATTGTTCTTCAGTTTTAATGCTCTGCTCAACTTGTGTATCTAATTGTTCTTCAGTTTCAATGCTCTTCTCAACTTGTGTATCTAATTGTTCTTCAGTTTCAATGCTCTTCTCAACTTGTGTATCTAATTGTTCTTCAGTTTCAATGCTCTTCTCAACTTGTGTATCTAATTGTTCTTCAGTTTCAATGCTCTTCTCAACTTGTGTATCTAATTGTTCTTCAGTTTCAATGCTCTGCTCAACTTGTGTATCTAATTGTTTTTCAGTTTCAATGCTCTGCTCAACTTGTGTATCTAATTGTTCTTCAGTTTCAATGCTCTGCTCAACTTGTGTACATGTATCTAATTGTTCTTCAGTTTCAATGCTCTGCTCAACTTGTGTATCTAATTGTTCTTCAGTTTTAATGCTCTGCTCAACTTGTGGGTCTTCTCGGCTTCTGGACCTAACTTAATTCTACAATTTCTAGAACTTCGTTTCGCTTTTGTCAGTGCATTACAGGCACTGCTACTGCTGTACTCTAACCATAATTTTGGTTTCTTTTTGGAACGCCTAGGACGTGAACCGACCTCCATCGTTATAAGTTCAACAGACTAAACTGAAACAAAACAGGGTCATTGCGGCATCAAAACCATAAAAACCAGTCACGTTATTGTCCGGTTTAATTAACAATCATGCCAACCGATAATTTGCTTTAATTAATTATAGTCACCGAACTTTGCTGGAAATCTAGCATACAGTAATAAAAGTAGGCTAAAGTTAAGTTGGAGTGTAAATAATGTTACCATGGCGATCACATCCATTTTGTCTTACGGCATCATCGCCCGCAAGTGAGTTTTAAAAAACTAATTCTTACTAATTTCTGTACTGTAAAGGGACTTTTGGTAGAATATCTGTAAGCTTATAACAAGACATATCTCTTGCAATCATATTTTTATGAAGAAAGCGATTTAAATGAATTTATTAGTTCCGCAGCACCAAAGTAACGCTGAAATTTTTGACTAAGTCTTGTTTCCGTATTTAAAAACCTTGATAGGCTACAAAGATAACAAATAGTCTGGATATACGACACTATAAATTATAATCCAGCCATGCGATCCGGGTTACATTGTTGTATCTCCTTCGTCCAATCAATGATCAGCTTTCTCAGGACATACGATGCGAACACTTACACCTTTCCAAAGTTACATTGCCGTATCTCCGTAACGACAACTTAATCCTGAAATTCTTAGGACAAATTTCTTCAACAGTTACTGTTAGAAAAACGACAGTAGGCCATTAGTTATCAGACGATCCCTCTATGTTGGTCACGTGACTACTCTGTTGAGCGTGCCTCTCGCCATGTTGTTAGACATTTTGTTTGTTTGATTGGTTTGCTGGAAATTATATTCTGCTATCAGGTTATGGGCCCAGCTACCGGCCAGTTACCAAGTAATGCTTAAAAGTTTATAAATAAGACAGTGACTCGGAACAGCGACTTTGTAGGTTTTAAAAGTAATCGGAACGTTTCGATAGTAAACCTATGTTCGAGCGTTGGTAAAAATCGCTAACAAGTCGCGTGAGTCAGCTTGTCAAGAAAAAGCACAAAATGGCGGAATCAAACGAAACAAAGTTTACGATAACAAAATTGAACAACAGCAATTATCAAGTCTGGAAATTCAAGGTAAAAATGTTATTAATTAAAGACGATTTATGGACAGTTGTGAATGACGACACACCTGACCCAATTCCAGACGGTTGGCAAAGAAAGAACGAGAAGGCGCAATGCACAATATCATTATCAGTTGAAGATAACCAGTTAATACACATTTGCAATTGTAACAATGCAAAGGAAATGTGGCGGGAGTTACAAAAGGTGCATGAAAGATCTAATCTGAGCAGTAAAATGTATCTGCGCAAAAAGCTATACAAGATAAAGCTACAGATTAATCAGAACATGCAAGAATACATAAGTGCAGCCTTGCAACTCGTTGAGCAATTGCGTGGTGTTGGTGAAGAAGTTACTGATCAACAGGTGGCGACTCTATTGCTCTGTGGTTTACCAGATGAGTACGAAACATTGATAACAGCTTTAGAAGCCAGAGAGGAAGATGAGCTTACTCTAGAATATGTTAAAAACAAGCTTGTTGATGCATACAAGCGCAAGAAAGATTCAGAAAATGATTCAACAGAAGCAAAAGATGAATCAGCAATGTACTCAAGCAATACGAGACCCAGTAATCGCACTAACTATCGTCATGATAAACAGCATAAAGACAGAGAAACAAGAACTTGTTTCATATGCAAAAAGGCAGGTCATTTAAAAGTGGATTGTAGAGTATGGAAGGCAAGAATGGAGCAAGAAAATAAACAGCCAAAATTAAAACACAAAGCCAAAAATGTTGTAACAGAAAGATTGAGTGATCCAGGCAACGATGACACTAATCACAGCAGTTTTACAATTGGCATTGGTCAGAGAACAAGTGACTGGTTTATAGACTCCGGAGCCACAACCCATATGACAAACAATCTGAATTTCTTTACAGAACTGGACCAAACGAAGTCTGACAAAATTTACATTGCTAATGGAACATGTCTAATTGCAGATGGAATTGGAAATGGTTTTCTGGAATGCATTTTAGACAATGGTACAGTGAATAGAATTAAAGTCACAAATGTTCTATATTCACAAGGATTAACAGGAAGTTTGTTATCAGTGAAGCAACTGGCAAGCAAAGGAAAGGAAATTGAATTTTCGGGTAACCAGTGTTCGATAAAATACAATGGAAAGTTGTTGGCTGTGGGAAAATCTGAAAACAATTTATAGGCCTACAAGTTGTCATGCAAGAATATTCCTGAAGTTGCAAACATGGCCAAGTTCGAAACTAAACATGAAAATTGTATTCATGTGTGGCACAGACGTTTAGGGCATAGAGATCCGAACGCTGTTAAAGATATTAACAAGCAAGGAATTGCCACAGGAATTCAAATCAAAGAATGTAATGTAAAGGTGAAATGTGAACATTGCATTAAAGGAAAGGCCACACAGAAACCATATCCTGAAGCCAGTACACATCGCACAAAACATCCGTTGGACTTGATCCACAGTGATGTTTGTGGTCCAATGAAAACAATGTCATCAGGAGGAAGCAAATATCTTGTGACATTTATCGATGATTTTTCACGATATACAAAATGTTATCTTATTCAAAGGAAGGATGAAGTATTCGGGAAATTTCAAGAATTCATTGCAGAAGTCAGTAATAAGTTTCAAAGAAAACCGAAAATTCTAAGGTCAGACAATGGTGGTGAATACACTGGAAATAAGCTGAGAAACTATCTGAAGCAGGAAGGAATTCAACTTCAGACAAGTGTACCACACTCACCATCTCAAAACGGAGTAGCTGAAAGAAAGAATCGATCAATAATCGAAATGGCAAAATGTATGCTACTCGATGCAGCACTACCGCTGAAGTACTGGGGAGAAGCAGTTATGACAGCAGTGTACTTGCAAAACAGACTGCCAACGAAGGCTACAGATAAAACACCTTTTGAATTGTGGAATGGAGAAAAGCCAGATCTTTCACATATCAGAATATTTGGATGCAAGGCATTTGCATACATTCCAAAAGAGAAAAGAACTAAATTCGATGATCGAGCAATCGAAGCAATCCTAGTAGGATACAGTGAACAATCAAAAGGATAGAGGTTGCTGTTGAAAGATTCAAACAGAATCATAATCAGTCGCAGTGTAACATTTGATGAACATGAATCAGATGGAATGACAATTACAGAAGTAATGATAAATCCAGAGAACACAGAATTAAAATCAGAGCCTGTTAAAAATGAAAATGAAGTCAAAACTCAGATGCCTACAGAAAATGTTAATCAAGTCAATGAAGATGACAAAAATGAAACAGTTGACGCTGAAATAACAGATGAAAATGTTGTTCAACCCAGAAGATCTACCAGAAATAACAAAGGCATACCAGCAGAAAGACTATCATTAATGGTTCAAAATGATATCACAAAGGAACCTTCATCATGGAATGAGATGAAGATGTTACAAGAAGATGCACAGAAATTTGGTGAGGACTGTGAAGATACGTTCCCACCAGTGGCCAAATATACAACTTTAAGAACATTGTTGACAGTTGCTGCATCAAAGAATTTGAAAGTGAATCATTTTGATGTTAAGACAGCTTTTCTGAATGGAGAAATCAAAGAAGAACTCTACATGAATCAACCAGAAGGTTTTACAGAAATTGGTCAAGAGCAAAAGGTTTGCAAAATAAAGAAAGCCATTTATGGACTTAAGCAATCAGCCAGAAGTTGGAATCAGAAAATAGACTCTATTCTGAAATCAGATGGTTTTCAGCAGAGTGAAGCTGATCTGTGTCTGTATACAAAGAAGTGTAACAACGTGATTGTTTACATATTGTTATATGTTGATGATCTGCTGATCTGTGGAAGTGCAGAGATGATCAAGAAAACAGCAAACATGTTAAGTCAGCAATTTGAAATCAAAGATTTGGGTGAAGTCAGTTTATACCTGGGAATTCAAATTGAAAAGGACAAACAAGGCAATTACTTGATTTCTGAAATCAATAAAATTCAAGAAGTTATTTCTGAATATGGTTTAACGAATGCAAATGGATGTGCAACACCAATGCAAGTGGACTATTTAAATATAACAGGAGAAGAAAATTTGCTCAGCTCAAATGAACAATATCGACAAGCAGTGGGGGCATTGTTGTACATAGCTACTACAACAAGACCAGATATTGCAGCCGCAGTTTCCATTTTATGTCGGAAAGTCAATTCACCACGTCAGTGTGACTGGACTGCAGTAAAAAGAGTTATCAGATATCTCAAGGAAACAATTAACTGGAAGTTAAAGCTTGAAGCTGTTGGAGATCTGAAACTGATTGGGTATGTTGATGCAGATTGGGCAGGCGACAGATCGGATCGCAAGTCAACCAGTGGATACCTGTTTAAGCTCGGAGAAGGAGTAATTTCATGGATATCGAAGAAGCAAATATCCGTAGCTCTGTCATCTACAGAAGCTGAATATATTGCTGCTTCTTTGGCAAGTCAAGAGTTGGTTTGGTTGAGACAGTTGTTATCTGATCTACATTTACCGTGCATTGAATCAACGACGCTGTATGAGGACAACCAAGGATGCATCAAGATTGCAAGCAACGAGAAAATCAATGCAAGAACCAAGCACATAGATGTTAGACATCATCATCTTCGAGACTTACAGTTTCGTGGGATAATTAACTTGGAGTACTGTCCTAGTGACCTAATGCTAGCAGACATTATGACCAAGCCTCTAACAAGGGACAAGCTGTGTAACTTAAGAGATAAGATTGGCTTGTGCCTTGATAACTAGAAACTAATGTTAGATGGGGGTACTGTCGAGTGGGGGTGTTAGAAAAACGACAGTAGGCCATTAGTTATCAGACGATCCCTCTATGTTGGTCACGTGACTACTCTGTTGAGCGTGCCTCTCGCCATGTTGTTAGACATTTTGTTTGTTTGATTGGTTTGCTGGAAATTATATTCTGCTATCAGTTACAACAACGTGCATGCTGTAAGGAGATACGACAAAATATTCCTGTTCACAGGACATACGACAAGTAGTTTTTATTGAATATCTTTAAAACGAGTTGTCGTATCGCTTAGTTATTCAAACCGAAGGAAGATAATATGTCAGCCTTTACAGATCAAGTCTAAACTCGATTTTGAAAAAAATGGACATACGACAAGATAATCCTCAGGCGACGATCTGTTAAATGCAGCTTGATCTAGACTTAACGTTAGACTCGTGTCCGTTACCATCATCGGGCCCTCCTTATGGAATTCTCTTCCCTCCACTCTGCGTGGGACTCTACTTTCAGGATCACTATCTACATCTCTCTCCCTATGTTTTTCTCTAGGGGTCATCGCAATGAAAGCGCTACTGAATGGCCTCGGCTGTGAGCGGCACTGTAGAAATTACTATTTAGGCCTACATTACATTACATATGCTATCTAACCATTTACACGTAGGCCTATAGTAGGCATATGCGATTATGCGTGCATCGTCACTATTGCTCAGTGCTCACTCTATCCATCACCCATTGGGCTTTCCACTCATAACTGACGTTTCACCTTCTTAAGAACTCTTAACCCCATTCATCTGATCATCCCCTATACCGGTTTAGGACTTCCAATCCTCGACCTAATTAAGCGACATCCACATTAACGTCTACTCTGGCCCTCTGACTCCATGGAAACCGGATTCGAACCTCATCAATCGGACTACTCTATGGCCAACCCTTCTGACTCGACGCAGCGCTTGTGAATCCTACGCTTGGCCATCGATTGGCGCTTTAGAAGTTTGGAGATTACGATTAGGCCTACGGCTTAACTGATGAGCTTTGAACGATATTATTATTATTTTCGCCCCGAGGTATACAGGATCCCTCAGGGACTTATCTACCGCCTAATATAAAATCACAGTCTGGAACGGCCCTATTATTATTATTATTATTATTATTATTATTATTATTATTATTATTATTATTATTATTATTATAATAATAATTATTATTATTATTATAATTATAATTATTATTATTATTATTATTATTATTATTATTATTATTATTTATTATTATGCCACATAACTTCGGCTCTTTGCAAGTTAGACCCATATATTAACAGCGTTTAGGCTAATTAATAGGCTACATAAAGTGTGTAGGCTACCTTACTAATTGGCTAGTTGCTACCTATTATATATATATAGGCCTACTTAACTAATTATGCTTACTCTCTATTTTAAAGTGTGCGGTAGGCTACAGGCATTCTCAATTGTACTCGTAGGCTCCAACTGCTAGTTGCTTTGCATTTAAGCAAAACGTAGGGTTTTAACAATTAGGCTACGCATTTTCACAGTATAGGCTATTTTATTGACACCATGCTATAAGCTTATCGATAATGATTCTCCAAAACATGAAGACTTAGCCTAGTGTTGTTCTTCAATCCTAGTTTGCTTTCTGTAGACCTGGGCCTAATGTTATTTATTTAATTTAATATCCTGGATATAGTCTATGGGCCTATGCCATCTAAGACCTAGGCTTATATAGGCTATTCAATATTTCCGAGTTGTTGAATAGGCTGTTAAAAGTTTATCTTATGGACTATGTTTTTGAATGGTTGTCCTTTTTGCCTCTCCCCCCAATATTCTCTTCAATCAGACAAGCTAGGTGGTCTAGGTGCTTCAAGATGTTAAAGGTATGGAGCTGACCTGCATGGGCGGAGTTTATCAGGGGCTAGCGTACATCTCTATGATTATAGCCCACAATTAATTCT